>CM065717.1:97714550-97774550 GCA_033310375.1 Conus canariensis
TGTACTTTGTGTCCTTGGCCGTAACTAACCCCCTCTTTTTCTAAATTTTGCTTTACTTTCCGCCCTTAGTCACTCCGTTTTGAAACCAACACATTTTAACCTGATCAATACAGTGAAATATCTTGTGAAATGACACATCAAGAGGCACATCAGAGAAAAGATCTAAAACTAGCAAGAAAGATGATTCTCTTTAGCTGGCAATCCTTTTATCATACAACACATGCCTGCAGGTCTCTTTCGTCATGCACACTGTCCCTTTTGCTATCCACTGTCCTTCACGCTCCACTACAGGCTCTGCACACTGTCCCTTTTGCTATCCACTGTCCTTCACGCTCCACTACAGGCTCTGCACACTGTCCCTTTTGCTATCCACTGTCCTTCACGCTCCACTACAGGCTCTGCACACTGTCCCTTTTGCTATCCACTGTCCTTCACGCTCCACTACAGGCTCCAGCCGTGATTAATAGTAACAACAGTGGCCGTCATTTAAAGCAGTTCATTTGATCACATGAGCACACTTTCGATTTCACTGTGTGAAGCATTCTGACCGATCAGCGGAGCACTCACAGTCTCACGATGACCCCAAAGCAAAATGAAGGACTTCAAGGAGTTGAACTTCTGACAGTGATGAGACCGTGTCAGCGTACCCGAGGTACGGATCTTCGGTAGAGTCATGATGTTGTCTCTGCTCGTATCTGATTGTATGTTTTATCAAGGCTGTTTCTCAGTCTGTCTCTCTTCCGCTGCAAATAGCGAATTCGCCACGTCTTCATTTTGTAACCCACGTAAACGCCCAAACCAAATGCGATGAAGCACAGAATGGATGTTTGTCTTCCGCTGAGCTGAACACTTTTACCAGCCATGATGGTTGTGAGGGCCGCTAGCGTTGTCTCCCTTGTGGTGTCGAAAGGCAAAATATACTCCCTTCCAGATATGCCCTCAGCGAACTTTTCATAAATTCAAAAATGAAAAAAGAAAAAAAAAACAAAAAAAAACCCCAACTCTCTTTAGTGTGTGTGTGTGTGTGTGTGTGTGTGTGTGTGTGTGTGTGTGTGTGTGTGTGCACAGGCGGCGGAAGCAGGGGGGCCATGCCCCCCTCCAGAAAAATATTGGGGGGGGGGGGGCCTTAAATACTCCCCCCCCCCCCCCCCCCAATATTGAGCACCTCCAAAAAAAAATCACAGAGAGAGAGAGAGAGGTAGGTTTGATGGTGCATCACCTTGTCGTCATACTTCCTGTCAATCTCGCTCAGGAAAGATGTAAACACATTTCTCGGGAACCTCTCTGCAGCTGACCCACTTTGGCCACACATTACTGACCAGTACCTGACCAACATTGCCAAGAATGGCATATATGCTGATGCTATTGTAGTGCAAGCTATGGCAAGAATGATTGGTAGGGACATACACATCGTAACAAGTCAGCAAGAGAGCTCTAGGATAGGCTACCTGATGAATAAGATCTTGGCGGGAGACATTAAATCATCCCTTCCACCTGTCCTTATAGGACAAATAGGCGAGGAACATTTTGTGAGCCTAACACTTCATCAAACCAGGACAGTGAAAATGATGAAGAAAAGGAGGAAGAAAGTGTTTCCTCATCTCCTACAGGTGCATCAATCATGCAGTCCCCTCGCGACGACGCCAACCGACCTGCGCAGTCTCCTCGTGATGACATTGACCGACCTGCTACTGTAAGAAAACCAAAATGTCAGTCTACTGTGTGCTGCAAAGACGCAGTCAACCCCTTTCAGCCACAGAGCGACACAGTCCTCTCCAAACTGACCAGGGTAAGTTCAGGAAGGTCCCGCTATTTCCAAAGATCTTGGTTCCAGCAATACCCTTGGCTTCACCTGTGCACAACAGACAACAAGGTATAAATTGCCAGTGCAGAAGTGTAGGGGTCAGGCCTACGACGGGGCCAGTAATTTTCAGGGTCACGTTTCAGGAGTTGCAAAACGGTTAAAAGATGAAGTCCCGTCAGCAGTGTCCGTACAGTGTTTGGCACACTCAGTCAATCTTGTGTTACAAGAGGCTTCCAGAAAGGTCAAAGTAATAAGAGATGCCCTTGACTTTGCCACAGAGGTCATTCAGTTGATCAAATTATCACCAAAACGACAGATCCTTTTTGAAACAATCCAACGTGAAACATCAACTTCGTGCAGCCCGTCCATTAAACCACTGTGACCAACAAGGTGGACTGTTTGAACAAGAGCTTTTGACTCTCTCATTGAGAACTATGAGGCTTTGCAAGAAACACTTGAACTAGTCTCACAAGGACATGATGAGTATGCCAGGAGGGCATCCGGCCTTCTAGCACTTATGCAGCAGTTCTCCACCTGTCTTGGGCTCTCACTTTCACGGGATGTCTTTGCTGTGACTGAAGAGCTGGCGACTGCTGTTCAAAGGAAACAAACGTCCTGTGTGGATGCAACAAACGCTGCAAACCTCTGTCTGAGAACGCTTGAAAGTATGCGCCAGGATAAAAGTTTCAAGACGTTTTTTGCCGACGTCTCAACCAAGGCTGCAAATGTGTGTGATGAGCCCCGCATTCCGAGACAGAGACAGCCTTCACGAAGACTTGATGAGGGCTCCCAGGGTCACAGCTACTCTGACCCTTCTGCTTATTACAGACAGCAGTACTATGAGGCCATAGAGAACGTCAAAGAGCATATAAAGCGCAGATTTGACCAACAAAGTCTTAAGTTGCCAAGGAAGATTGAAATTCTCTTGGGTGACGGAGCTGCAGGAAAGAATCCAGAAATTCCTCATGAGATCAAAGACACATTTGCTGCGGACATTGACATGGACAGACTCAAAACACAGTTGGCCATCCTTCCACATGCTCTGGGGAACAACAAGAAGTCCATCTTTGAGGCACTGCTAGAAGAACTGACAGCTTGTGACACTGTTAAAAGAATGTTGAGTGAGGTAGACAATCTTATCAGGCTGTACTTGACCATTCCAGTTACAACTGTAACAGCTGAACGCAGTTTTTCTGCCTTGAAGCGGGTCAAAACATCCTCCGAAGCACTATGACTCAGGAGCGGCTAAACAACTATCTCATTATGCATGTGTTCAAAGACAAGGTTGATCAGCTCAATATCGCTGAAATTTCTTCCGAGTTCGTTTGCAGAAATGAACGACGTCAAAGTTACTTCGGAAAATTAAATGTGTAGAGGTGTAACCTCCCAGCTGTTGGTGTAACCTGCTAATGTACAGACTGTGACAATCGTGACTTAGTAACTGCATTTTACGGTGCCTAATGTCCAGTGAATATGGAGAGAAGGTATGTTATTATGTTATTCAGTCAGAAAGTCTGACAGTTGTCACCCCCCACCCCCCACCCCTTCCCCCTCTCTCTCTCTCTCTCCCTCTCTCTCTCTCTCTCTCTTTGTCTCTGTCTCAGTTTCTGCAACGTTTTAATTGCAGCTATACAAAGTGTATTTCAAGTGTTTTGGTGTGTGTGTGTGTGTGTGTGTGTGTGTGTGTGGTGTGTGTGTTTGTGTGTGTGTGTGTGAACTGAATATTGCATGCTGGAATTTTTTATTTTTTTTTATCGAACATTTACACATTGTGATTGTCGGAGTTCAATGATTTGAAATATCCATTGCCCCCCCCCCCCCCCCCCCCCAATCCTGGACAGCTTCCGCCGCCACTGGGTGTGTGGTGTGTGTGTGTGTGTGTGTGTGTGTGTGTGTGGTGTGTGTGTGTGTGAGCGCACGCGCAAGTATGTACCGGTGTGTGGTTGTGAATGTGTGTGTAAGTGTGGGGGTGAGGTGTAGGTGAGAATGTGTGTATCTCAGTGTGTGTGTGTGTGTGTGTGTGTGTGTGTGTGTGTGTGTGTGTGTGTGTGGTGTGTGTGTGTGTGTTGGGGGAGGGGGGGGGAGGGTGAATGTGCGTGTCTCAGTGTGTGTGTTGCCTTTCTTTGTACTCTTTCTTGATGAAATATTGCAGTGTGCTTTGCTTCAAGTATCAACACACACACACACACACACACACACACACACACACACACACACACACACACACACACACACACACACACACGTGCGCGCGCGCGCGCACGCAGGCACACATGCCCGTACGCACATAAGCATGCACGCACTCACACATCATCATTTCATTATTAGCTCCTGTGAACTTAACAGTCATCAGGGCAGCACTTGAACTGGCGATCCTCTGTCACCCTCGTCTGTCCTCCTCCGCTCTTTGAGAGGCCAAAGGTCAGGCCTCTCAATTTCTAGATGTCCTCCCATCTCTTTCTCTCTCTGCCCTGTCTTCTGTTTCCTGGTACAGTGCTATGCAAAATGGGGGTTTTCTCCGGATGACTGGGAGACATGACCATACTACTTTTTTTTTTTTTTTTTTTTTTTTTTTTTTTTAGTTTCTCGATTGTTGTCAGCAGGTCATCAAAGGGGTCAGTTCTTTTGCGCACTTTTCCATTGATGGCATGGTATTCGTAGGAGATGCATAGGATTAAGTGATAGCATCCTATTTCAAATGCCTCTGTGTGTGTGTGTGTGTGTGTGTGTGTGTGTGTGTGTGTGTGTGTGTGTGTGTGTGTGTGTGTTCGTAAATCTGCTGTCAGGGTCTACGTTTCATAAGCTTGCAGAGAGATTGATATCACCAGTGTGCGCATCAATCTCACTTTTGGAACTGAGAGTGATACTGCTGTTTCAAATGGTCTTGAGTTTTGAGAGCGGTGTTGGTGTTCGAGCCATTTTGCTCAGGACTTCGTGTTTGGACCCTTCATCTTGTCACAACTGCTCCCAGACATAATTGCCATCTCACGTCTTTTTTAAATGACTCTGTTCATGCCTTTGATGTTATTCATCATCAGACTGGCTTTTTGCTCCACTGATTTCCATACCACATGCTGTAATATGTTTTGTACCGTTTTACTACTAGGGCAAGTACTTCCTGCCCAGCAGAGCTATCGACATCACCAGCAATGCATAGCTTGGTGATGGTTCCGCCTCCAATGCTCACTGTTCCAAGATGGCCTTTAAGCACATCAGACGTGTGTTTTTTTCCGTAACATGTTAAGTGGACAGTCCTGCCTGACGCCAACTGTTGTGATGAGCCATTTGTCCAGGCTGCCTTTGTAGAGTAGTGCGATAATAGCTTTTTAAAATTTTAAAGTAGCTCTATGACCCTGACAAGGTTTCTATCGTTGCTGTACTTCCTGGTCGTTGCCCAAAAGGCTGAATGCCAGACCCTATCAAATGTTTTCTTAAAGTCGATGAGAACAGGGCGCTGTATGTGTTTCTCACAGAGGATTCGAAGTTTAAAGATTTGTTTCGTTCAGATCAGAGTCATGCTTTGTTCTTCAGCAAGAATTCTCTCTCTCTCTCTCTCTCTCTCTCTCTCTCTCTCTCTCTCTCTCTCTCTCCCCACACACACACACACACACACACACACACCACACGCACGCACGCACGCACGCACGCACGCACGCACCACACACACACACACACACACACACACACACACACACACGTGCGTTCAAACGCCACGGGTGGGTTTCTCAGATTTTCAAACGCGTCTTTAGATTATCACTCGTGGAAAGAGGCCAAACTTGATATAAGCCACCTACCAACCCCCATCGACCCATCCGTTTCCGCTTCCACATCCCCCACCCTTGATCCCATCGTTCATCGCGGCTTCTGTTTTCCTTTCTGACCCTCCTGCTTACCTATGAGACTGATCATGATTCATATTTTCTTGAACAGTATATATTTGTTTTTCATGTGTTTTTCCCCTGCTTGTCAACGAATAAGACTTAGGCTCAAACTTTGTGGTTTTAACAGGCATTATAGTTGTTCCTTTAGTTAACTGGTATATTTTGTAGTGTGTTAGTCCCTCAGTCAATTTTTTGTTTTTTCACAATTTTTACTTTTTAGTTCAGTTAGCAACGTTGTCTGTCAGCAAGTCAGTCGGTCAGAGTGTTATGGCATCGTTTTCCCACTCAGTCGATCCAAGGTCGGTCAGTCGTTACCTAGTCAACTTATAAAGTAGTTTGTTGATTTTATTAGTTTGAGATGTTTGTCGTTTATAATTTAGTGTTCTTCGCTGTATTTCATTAGTCTTAATGTTAAAGGAATATAAGTGTCGGTGTTTGTTTAATGAGGTTTATTTTTTGCTGAGTATTGGTTAATCAATATAGATAGATTCCCCCTCCTTTCCTATTCCCTTAATTTCCTTCCTTTTTTCCGTCCCATGAGAAACTGCTGGACATTTTATGTATTGCTTTCACAGCTAACTTGACGAAGATTCATAATAAATTTTCTTCTTCTGCAGTCGGTTTGTTTGGTTGTGTCAGATCTTCAACCCTGTCGCCATGATGAAACCCACAGTCTTCTCGAGGTCTTCACGGCTGCCCCAAAGCTGGATCTGCAGTTCTGCACCCTCTGGCCAGGTTTGGCCGTAGAACATCATGGGCTGGACAGTGCTGGAGGATGTGTTCTGGGGTCTGAGAACCAGTGCCACACGGACGTTCGTCTGTGAGGGCAATCTTAATTCGGCTGAGCTGGCTCAGCAGTCGGCAGTGGCCAGTTCTAAGTCTGATGAGGATTGTTTTGCTGGTATCTCTGGAGCTGATGGATTGGATCATCACCTCTGCCTGCACCCAGCCTTCTCTTCCACTGGTTTTGATATTAGTTGTGGATGATAGTGCCTATTCCTGCTTCAGAGTGTTTTAACTTTGAACGGCCTTGACCGAATTTAAGTCAAAGTCACAGACGGAGCATTTTGCCTGACCACTTGGGTAGTCCATTCTCATTTTTACAGGACCAATTGGAATAATTAACACTGGCTGCTGTGAAATATGAAAGCATTCTGGACATTTTTGTAAATAAAGAAGAAGAAGAAGAAGAAGATTGTTTTGACACTGATCTTGGTTCAAGGACTTAAGTTGAAAGACTGGTTTCAAAATTGCTTTACTTGAATGCTGCTTGATTTTTTTTGTTTTATTTTGGTATGCAGCTCGCATAGTTCTCCAGGTATTTAAAGTCAAGGTTACAGTGAGACACTATAGCTGCAAAGTTTGC
Source organism: Conus canariensis (assembly GCA_033310375.1). Classification (NCBI taxonomy): domain Eukaryota; kingdom Metazoa; phylum Mollusca; class Gastropoda; order Neogastropoda; family Conidae; genus Conus; species Conus canariensis. Next base: position 97,721,602 of record CM065717.1, read on the forward strand.
TCGCGAGTGGCAGCTCAGCATGTCATGATCAGCGATCACAGAGAATCAAGACTAAAGGGAAATAATACTTAGCATGACACGGTCAGCTTTGACTTCGGTTTCCGGACACAAAGACCTCGGTCGATTTAGACCCGTCCATGAACTAGGATGGTTGAGATCATTTCACTGTAATGGCCTCAAGCCAAATACCACATTTTCCTCTACTGTCACTAAAACAGTGAGTGCTGATATTCGTTTTCTTCTCTGATACAATGGAAGATTAATGGCCTCCAGCTAAATACCACATTTTCCTCTACTGTCACTAAAACAGTAAGTGTTGATAATTGTTTTCTTCTCTGATACAATGGAAGATTAATGGCCTCCAGCTAAATACATTTTCCTCTTCTGTCACTAAAACAATGAGTGTTGATAATCGTTTTCTTCTCTGATGCAATGGAAGATAATGGCCTCCAGCTAAATACCAGCTGAATACTATCACTCAACAATCGTTTTCTTCTCTGATAAAATGGAAGAGTAATGGCGCAAGCTAATTTCCACATTTTCCTATGACATCACAAAAACAGTAAATGAGCAAATTTTTAAAAAGTATTTATGATAAACTCCGCCGAACAACACGGATAAACACTTTATCTTTTGTCTTGTGATTCGTTTGTCCATACAGTTTGGCGGAGTTATCATAAATACTTAAGTACATGATGAATTATCCTTTTCTTCTCCGGCAAAAGAGAAAGACAGAAAGCAACCTAGGGGTGAACTGCCAACGTCGTTGTGCAGTGGCACCGTTCCACACCATGGCTGGGTGATTGTGGGTTCAAACCCCATCAAGGGGCTAATACATGTAGCTTTTTTTCCCCTAGCACTGGCTCGCTCCTATCCAGTCTGTAGATGGCAAAACTGGAATAACCACATTTACACTAGTGAAAGATTTCATTTGTATAGAACGTTTTGTAATACCCATGACTTGAAGCAATATTTGAAAGCAAATATGGACCGAAAACTGAAGCATACAATGACTAGATTTAGACTAGGTATATCTGACTTGAATGTGCATCGTTTTAGATATAAATGTTGTAATGATTGCGATCTGATGTGTCCATTATGCCAGATGTCTAAAGAAGATGAGATACACTTCGTTCTTTGTTGTCATAGGTTGAAAGAAATAAGAGAAAAGTTTTTGGAGCCTAAATATTATCGACAACCTTGTTTATTTAAACTAAGTCTACTAATGGCATGCACTAAACCTGATGTTGTACGAAATTTATCGTTGTTTTTGTATAAGGCTTTTAAATATAGAGAAATAGCTACTTCATAGTTTCGCATGATGTGCCTGCCATAACCGTAGCCTTTCGTATTGCATGATGAAAATCGTATATCTGTACGTTTACCCTTCATGGGGGGCTGAGGCCTATATGAATAAACATTCATTCATTCATTCATCCTATCCAGAGTTACCTTGTCGTTTGGATTCCAAAGGCAAGACTGGGACCACACAGTCCGGTTTTATCCACTTATTGGAAGCGTCTCTGTGCGATTTGCGTTAATTTCGTCACAATCCTGCATGTATTTGTATCTCTCGGGCCTGGTGCCACTGGGATATAATGCAAAAGGAAGTTTAAAAAGTCTTGATTTTGACGTCTCAGTCCAAAGAGAACCTCCACAGCATTCTACTCATCGTCCTAAACGATCGTGATTATAGAAAAATAAAATCAAGTATCAGATTCTGTGACCTCTCATGCCTTCGTCTGGTGGTGATTTCAGTTCTGATATCCCTTCACTCGCCCGCCCAGGCCGAGTTCTGTCACAGTGTTCAGAATCGGCAAGTACACGAGGGTCAGGGAGACGTCACAGCAGTCTTCCTCCAAATGGGCACCGTCACTCTCTTTGGCTCCATGACTACGCAGTGATTGTCATCCACCAGCGATGGCAGTGACATGTGCAAGTAGGATTGCATCAGGCATCACAGAACATCACTAAAATAATTCAGTGGAAGTGCATATCTCCTCTGAGAGGGTGCCTCAAAACAATCGTATAGCTATGATGAGATGGAAAAAACGTCAACATTGTGGACGGAAAATGAGGTTACATTATACTGAAGATAGAGTGATCAGACATGTCACAAGCACACAAGATCCACTCCCCACCTACCAAGCCAAAACACACTGAGGCCACCAACGCTGTATGACTAGAATAACATTAACTCTTTATTTTGTTGAAATAAAAATGAAGAGCCAAACCAAACAATTAAGTAACAACAGAATAGAGACAATGACGGGGGGGGGGGGGGGGGGGGGGGGGACAGACTAACAACCAATCAGACATACTGACAGGGACATACTAAGAACCAATCAGGAATCAGCTTCCACACTGGGACCGCTCAGCCAATCAGGTCATTAAAAACAATGTCAACATGGTATAACAACTATGACGCAACTACAGGAGGTGATGAACGCAATGTCTGTCAGCTCCATTAAAATACAGAGGAAACTCTTAACAAGCTTTATACACAACTGCTGAAAAGACATCAAATCTGAAAACTTAAAAAAAAAGGGTGTTTAGTCAACATTCCCACAGTTTCTGAAACTCACATGCGATGATCCAAGAGGCCTGAACGACCAGTCTGATGTTCCGCTAGACACTGGACACAGTAACAAGGGAATCCAACGACACTCAGAATGGTCGTCCGACGGTCAACTAGAGACATACATTGCAAAGTTGGAAGCAACTCAATAACAGTCAAGCCATGAAAAACACCCTCCTTTTCTCCGGCAGTTCATCTGCACAGACACCGAAGGCTGCGCTGTGGACAGGCTAACGATTCACATCTGTGCAGAAACTCTGTTGAGTGCAGACACAAAATCCCAACAGGACGACAATATGAGGATCAAATCAACAGCGAAAGGAAAAAAAAAAAGAAAAGAAAAAGAATCCACTGATATTTCAACGCGATATGGGACCAACCCCAAGAAGACGAAGCACACCGCTGTTTGCCTCCTTCCACCACCCAATCAATAATTGGCCGCCATGACTGCCACAGCGAAATCCACTGCCTCCTTCTATCAGCCAATCAATGGCTAGCCAGCCATTACTGTCACAGGGAAATCCACTGCCTCCTTCTCTTTGCCAATCAACAACCAGCCACGCCTCCTTCCATCAGCCAATCAATGGCAAGCCAGCCATTAATGTCACAGTGAAATCCACCGCCACCTTCTATCGGCCAATCAATGACCAGCAGCCAGGACTACCGCCGTGAAAACTTCCAACAGCCTGACGGAGCTGTGCCATCATCACGCTCTGCAGCCAAACCTCAAATGTCTTCTGATCAACCGGCTGAAAAAAAAAAGACAGATAAAAGTTTCCTTCTGCAACAGTCAGGAGCATTTGAATCTCTCTCTCTCTCACACACACACACACACACACACACACACACACACACACACACACACCCTATCACCACGAACTTGTACATCTGTCTAAAGGTTGTAGTGAGAACATGGGGCTGAGGGACAGAAGCAATCTTCTTCTGATTCGTTGGACACGATGACGTAAGACAACAAACCAGACTGCAGTGGTGTTCCCTCTGGTGACCTCCCACTGGAACTGGGAGACCAGATCGCATCACTCTATCCACTCTACCACACCGCTACTTGACAGCCTGCACCTGTAGGGACACCAATACCTCTGGCATTGGGCACTCACCACTCTACCCACGTTTATCTGTGCCCACATGACTCCATTTCCTTTTTGGGGGTATCCTCAGGCCTGCAACATTCTCTCTCATCAACCGCTCAGAGCATCTCTTCCAGGGCCTTCACCAGGCCCTTTGGTGTCCAGCTGCTGTCTCGTGGTTTCTTTTCCATACCCTGGAGGTCATCACCAGTGACTTTCCGCTGATTTTGTTTCTTCTTTCATGGGGTTTGAACTGTATGGTCCTCTGACCAGGGGACAGAATCATGGAGAGAGGACTTCCTCCCACTGGTCACTACCCAACTCATTCATTACTGGGCTACAGGTGCACTGACAGGTTTGTAGTCACACAACCATGACGTACATGTTCCGTCCCCTCCCACACCACCTTGCTATGACACACTTGTTTACTCTTGCTCCCCTCCCACACCACCTTGCTATGACACACTTGTTTACTCTTGCTCCCAATTGTTTTTTTTTTCCCACACACATCCCTTTATCCTAATGGCATTGTAAATTTCATCTAAATCTCTTGGGACGTTTAGAAGAGTCTACTCACTCACATGTAATTAGAAAATCCAGAATATTTTCGCTTTATCCCTCAAGACGTTTCAAACTCAAAATTCTACTCATTCACATCTCCTCACAAAGTCCAGCTTCAAGTACACCATCACATAGACAACTGTGTTCTATTTCAGCTTCAGTCACGCCCAACCTTTTCAATACAAAGTCACACAGACAATGTGTTCCACTTCGGACTCTGTCACACCCAGCCTTCTCCACTCATCACAGTACTACTAGCACACCTTGTTCCCTTTGTCCATAACCATGACACTTCATCATCACAGCATCCCCCAAACAGCAAACTGACCAATAACAGCGTATCCCCAAACCACAACCTGACCAATCAAAACTGTTTTCCCAACAACGCTCATGCACTTTTCCCAACAGCGCTCACGCACTTTCCCCCAGTGCTCAACAGTCATTTGAAAATGAGGTCATCTCCCCAAGCCACCACCTGACCAATCACAGCACACCTCCAAACTATCATCTGACCAATGGGGGAGGGGAGGAGGGGGGGGGGGGTAATCAGAGAACACCTCCAAACTATCATCTGACCAATGGGGGAGGGGAGGGGGGGGTGGGTAATCAGAGCACACCTCCAAACTATCATTTGACCAATGGGGGGAGGGGGGTATTCAGAGCCACCCCCAAACTATTATCTGACCAATGGGGGGTGGGATAATCAGAGCACACCTCCAAACCACCACCTGACCAATGAGGGGTGTCATACTGCCTATGACTGACGCTCCCTAGGCGTGGCACAGCCCGTAACACCAGGAGAATGTTCATGGTCAGAGGCATACTGAACAGACCAATCTGCTTCCATACCGCACCAGATACAGACAAAAATCTGAGTATAGCTAGGTCTGACAAATTAAAGAAAAATGTCCTGGAGGTCGTCTCCTTACCTCTGGCGTGAACATGCTCACTTCCTCTGAATGTGTGGTGTGTGTGTGTGTGTGTGTGTGTGTGTGTGTGTGTGTGTGTGTGTGTGTGTGCTCTCCCCTCACTTTTGTAGTACTCACACACACACACACACACACACACACACACACACACACACACACACTGCACTTTCATACATGTTAATTTAAACAAAGCCTCATGATTACATAGCAATGTCTTTGGCTGTTGAAGTAAAACACAAAAAAACAAGGATCAGTGTTACAGGATATCTGAACTGCATTTCCCTCACTCTCCTGTTTTCTTCTTTTTTTTTTTAATGTCTGAAGGTATGTGATAATACAGTATAACTGAAGTGTTTTTCACCTCCTGTTCTTTCTTCTTTTAGCCTTTCCTTAGATATACATTAATGCTGAAGCATTCCTTGGAGAAACATATCGGCCATAATAATTCAGTAATAATTTTAGATTTAAGATCTATGACAAAATAGATTGGACACAATACCGTTTGGGGATTTTTTTCCCATGTTTTTCTTGTATGCCTTTTTTCACCTTCTTCAAAGTATAATGAATTCTTTTTCTGCATTTCCAATGAGATTCAAATCAGCCTCACAAACCCACCTTCTCAACAAACTGTTGCCAGGAAACGGCATGTCCAAATGTTGGACGTTCTCAAAGGCAACATCCTTGACAGTATATGGCAGACTCTTTCCGATACAGTCTGCCATTCTCAGACTCCATGGTGACCTCCCAAAGAAGGCAAAACTATTAAAAGAAAAATTACTATTCCGCCAAACGAAGACGCAAACTACAAGACAAAACACGACATATTTCAACCTCTTTGGTCTCCTTCAGGCCAAACAATAAATATTCAAGGCATGAAAAACGAAGAACGAGCAAAATGGACATCCATTTCATGCCCAATTTAAGGACATAAGTGAATGTTTGTTCTTTGTTTTCATTGTCTCAAATGTTGTCTGTCTTGCCTGATGAAGACCGAAGAGGTTGAAACACATGTTTTGTCATGTAATTTGTCTCTTTCAATCAGCAGAATCGTCATTTTTCTTTTAAGATGGTTTCCATTTCCACCTGCAGTCACCTCACTTCATAACGAACTTCCAAAGAAGACTTGGCTGTACAATCTGTGTCGGTGTCTCTCACAAAGAGGATTGCCAACAGAATCAAAACTAAGGAGATCCCACACAGGGGCATTTATGTCATCTGTTCTTACAAAAGTGACCCGAGGGAAGTCTGGCCTCGTTGGGTGGTAGGTGGTCACATTTCCAGGTGTGGTTGACATGTGAGTTGTGCAAACAGTACTCCTGTTGGCACAACTCACAGGCAGAAACAACTTGATTCAAGCAGAAAAAGTCTTCCAACGAACTTGAGGATTCATGTGATTGGTAATAAACTAATATGACTACCATTTCCTTTCCAGAAAAAAAGAAAAAGAAAAACCTGTTTTGCACTCTGTACAGAAAGTTTTGAAAGGTAAAGCAGCAATGAAATAGAAGCTACCACTGCAGTACATGAAGTGAAAGGTGATGGGATAGTATTGTTTTCTTTACATTCCCTCTACTTCTCTCATCCTGGATCCCACTTCTCCTTTCCTGTGAGTTGAAGTCCACTGGGTTATCACAGATCTTCAGTGTTCTCAGATCATCTCATCTTCCTTATACACTTCACTGACAAACCCTTCACACTCGGCCAATGCGAACAACCGCCTCCCATTCAACACTGCATCACCTGACAACAGCACACCCACACCCACGCCACAAACTTTAAAGTTATTGGGTGGGGAGGGGGGGGGGGGGGGTGAGGAATGGGAGAGCAAGAAAACAGGCCAATGATCTGATGGGCAGCGTACAGCATCATCTATCACACTTCCACACCTACATCCACACCTGGCATCCTTCTAGCACAGACACACGGTAAGCACCTACATCCACACCTGGCATCCTTCTAACACAGACACACGGTAAGCACCTACATCCACACCTGGCATCCTTCTAACACAGACACACGGTAACCTACATCCACACCTGGCATCCCTCTAACACAGACACACGGTAACCTACATCCATACCTGGCATCCTTCTAACACAGACACATGGTAACCTACATCCACACCTGGCATCCTTCTAGCACAGACACACGGTAAGCACCTACATCCACACCTGCTATCCTTCTAACACAGACACACGGTAAGCACCTACATCCACACCTGCTATCCTTCTAACACAGACATATGGTAACCTACATCCACACCAGGCATCCTTCTAACACAGACACATGGTAACCTACATCCACACCTGACATCCTTCTAGCACAGACACAGGGTAACCTACATCCACACCTGACATTCTTCTAGCACAGACAAAGGGTAACCTACATCCACACCTGGCATCCTTCTAACACAGACACACGGTAACCTACATCCACACCTGGCATCCTTCTAACACAAACATATGGTAACCTACATCCACACCTGGCATCCTTCTAACACAGACACACGGTAAGCACCTACATCCACACCTGCTATCCTTCTAGCACAAACACATGGTAACCTACATCCACACCTGGCATCCTTCTAACACAGACATATGGTAAGCTACATCCACACCTGCTATCCTTCTAACACAGACACATGGTAAGCTACATCCACACCTGACATTCTTCTAGCACAGACATATGGTAACCTACATCCACACCTGGCATCCTTCTAACACAGACACACGGTAACCTACATCCACACCTGGCATCCTTCTAACACAGACACACGGTAAGCTACATCCACACCTGGCATCCTTCTAACACAGACACAGGGTAAGCTATATCCACACCTGCCATCCTTCTAACACAGACACATGGTAACCTACATCCACACCTGGCATCCTTCTAGCACAGACACATAGTAACGTACCTCCACACCTGGCATCCTTCTAACACAGACACATGGTAACCTACATCCACACCTGGCATCCTTCTAACACAGACACATGGTAACCTACATCCACACCTGGCATCCTTCTAACACAGACACATGGTAACCTACATCCACACCTGGCATCCTTCTAACACAGACACACGGTAAGCACCTACATCCACACCTGCTATCCTTCTACCACAGACACACGGTAACCTACATCCACACCTGGCATCCTTCTAACACAGACACATGGTAAGCTACATCCACACCTGGCATCCTTCTAACACAGGACACATGGTAAGCTACATCTACACCTGGCATCCTTCTAGCACACACACACGGTAAGCTACATCCACACCTGGCATTCTTCGAGCACAGACACATGGTAACCTACATCCACACCTGGCATCCTTCTAGCACAGACACATGGTAAGTACCTACATCCACACCTGGCATCCTTCTAGCACAGACACACGGTAACCTACATCCACACCTGGCATCCCTCTAGCACAGACGCACGGTAAGCACCTACAAAAGAGTGTGAAAGATCCAAAGCGTGGAGACATCTCTGACCCAAACCAATGTTGTCAGCAAGCCGTCCACTCCTCGGCCCGTAGTACTACGTCACAGGAACAGGGAATACACATTACAAAAGCTGAAAGATTGATTTTAAAACAAGACACATCCTTCCCCTCCCCTCTCCCTCCATTCATCACGTGGCATTCCAGAGACAGAATCTTTCCCATGTAGCATCAACAAATGTTAGATGACAAAAGAGGGTGGGGGAAGGAAGGGGAGGAGGAAGGGAGAGAATGCAGAAGCACTGTCCTAGTTATGGGTTTTTCAAGTCAAGTGTGCCACCGCCTGTGACCTGGGATGGAAACGCGACAGAAACAGACGTCATAACCACACCACAATTAGCGTCAAGTCTCCGCCTCATCTGCCTTCCCTACTCCCTCCACCTTCCCCCCCACCCCCACCCCCCCATCCCCCCACCCCGGCAGACAGAGGACCCACCCCTTACACCTTGGCCTGTTGTGGAAAGTTCAATACCTCCCTCAGATCTTTCTTCACATGCGCGATCCATCCATGGACAAAAAAATAACAAAATGTCATGAACACAATCATACATTATTTAAACTCTGTAACAGATATTGCATTTCATATATATATATATATATATATATATATATATGTATATGTATATGTATATGAATTATATATATATATATTTCATATATTGAACTGTACACGTCTTAAAATGAAAACACCAACACGAGATGAAAAAAGATTATCATATAAGTTAATGACAGCACAATTATCTTTTACAGCTGCTTAAAAATAAAAAAAAAGAGAGGGGAAAAAGTCGAGTTTAGCAGACACACAAGATTGTTCTTCAGAGACTGAAATAAGAAATGGTCAGCAATAATTCAACGATCAGTGCTTGGCTAAAAACAACAACAATAACAGTACAAGAGCACAGCAGGAAGAAAGTGCCAGAAGTAAGAGGACGAATCATGACGGTCGACATGCATTCCTTGTGCAAGATACTACACAAACATTCCAGACACAACACAGCTGAGAACACATTTTGATACCGTCTGCAATAACCACATCTATATTTAAAGAAAAAATGGCAACAATAAAAATGGAGATTAAAAAAAAATCCCAGTCATCAAGCCTTTGCCTAAAAAGAAAATAAAACAAGACCTGAAACATGGAGGGGGGGGGGGGGGAAGGGGGACTCTGACAGAGCAGCTTTCAAAACGTAGTTAATAAAACAAGCACTCCATTGCTTGAAACGAGACTCTTTCACTGACCAATCAGACCTCAAACCATGGATTGTGAGACAATCACTCCACCATTTGAAAGCAGACGTCAGCGGCATTGAACAGTCAGACTTCCAACCATGGATGGCTAAACAAGCACTCCACTACTGGAAAACAACCACTGTCAGCATCACTGACCAGTCAGACCTGGAGCCAAAGATGGCAGTGGACGCTCCATTCTTTCAAAGCAGATGACACCCCATACTGTGGACCCATGCAGACTCAACATCAAGCATCCAACGTAAATGCTGACATACTACAAGTGCCGAACAGCACAGCTGTGTATAAAATCAAGTGTAAAAAAAAAAACAACCTTACACAAGACTTTGTCATGCAGCAGAGAACCGACAAACACCGAATCCAGCCCAGGCGCTTTGCTGACTGGGTCTTCCAGAACACTGTGGAAGATTCCCTTAGAAAGAACCACAGAATGCTAGAAGTGTTTGAAGTCAAAGCAGATCAGTTTCGAAAGTCAATCCAAGGTAGAACCAGATACAAGTTGGAGCAACAAAGCCATTACAAGCACACTGTGTTGACCCACAGAGTATCTATACACACACACACACACACACACACCACACGCTTACATACATACACTTGTTCCCAAAGCCATTCTCACTTCTGCATACTACCTACAAGACCAGAAGCAGAACACTCACACTTGCTGCACACGTATGCAGAGCAATCATCAGTGACATACTGTCCAATGACCTGTCCTGCAATGCCAACACCGGAGCACTGCCCTTCTTTCCCCCTGAAAGTCAGGCAGTGCACCACTGTCAGCATCACAGGCGAGGCGCCATCAAGGTGCTTCTTCAATGCCATTCTCACCATTCACAGCTGCCTGTTTCATGTTGTTCACTCATGTGTAACAACTACTTTCCATTATCTCTGTTTTTTCTTCTGTTCATCCTTCAAGTAAAGTTTCACTCCTACTGTAATAATGGAATGTCCCCTTCCTGCCCTGTTATTCTACACATGCTCAGTCGACAAAAGACTGACAAAATAACCACGGGAATGAGATGACACTTGCAGTCCCCGCAGGTCAGCCCTCACACATCATAGCTCCAGTGACACAGCACACTGCTCCAGTGACACAGCACACTGCCACAAGGGCACTGGACACACAGTGCCCTTCTACTTCATTTCCTTCCCTCCTGCATGGAGTCTGGCAGTGATCCCTTCCTCTCTGTCTCTTTCCCCTGGTCATCCCAAACATGCACTGAACACTGTACCCACTCTTCCTTCCGACACTTCCAGGACAAAGACTGATATCACTCACCCATCCTTCCATTAGTTCCAGGACAAAGACTGATATCACTCACCCATCCTTCCATTAGTTCCAGGACAAAGACTGATATCACTCACCCATCCTTCCATTAGTTCCAGGACAAAGACTGATATCACTCACCCATCCTTCCATTAGTTCCAGAACAAAGACTGAGACACTGATGGCAAATAGTTCAGTGACCAATCAGTGACTGGGCAAAGTGACACAACAGTGAGGAGTCACGCAGATTATGCCACCTCCATGTTACAGAATGGGATGTTTGGCATCCTGCTTTGATTTCCTGCACACAGAACTCTAGTTTACTGGTCAAACCCATGCCTTCCACTCTCGTATGATGTAAATAAATGATGAGTGATGAAATGTACAACTGATCAACCACAGTACTTTTTGTTTGACACTGGTTCACACTGTCTGACTGTGAAAAAAAAGCTCAGAACAAAAGAACTGTATCTGCATCATAGTCATACAACACGAGACTGTTGACTCTGATGGTTGTCGATTGCCCCCTCCCCCGCAGACTGTCATGCCTTCTGTCAGCAAGTGAGCGTCCACAGTCAGAGACCTGTGCACATGGGGCTTGTCTAGTGTCTCACTGATGCTGAAGGTGACAGGGCGGTTTGGACACGGTCAGCAAGCCCACACCTGCTGACTGCCTGAAACTTCCACTGATCCTAGCAGAGGACCGTCAGCAGCCTGAACCTCACAGTGTGACCGACACATTTGAAAGCGGAGATCATGTATCTTCAAAACGCTATCCATACAGCCTTCTTCCTAATCCTTTCCATGTCCATTTATTCAGATTTATTTACTTATTCATCAGATTTATACATTCATTCATCAGGCAGACTTGTTCAGCTGCAGCCTTAGCACATAGTAATTTCATGGCTTAGCTGATGTGGTCTAGCAATGACACACTTGTCCACATGCAGTGATGTGCCCTGGACCAAAGGGAAATGATCTGTTTCAGGCTGGATCTCTACAACCTCCACCCAACATCTGTCCCCTGACGGTCATCACTTCCATCTTCTCACTGTTGACGCTTGACTGCCTGGTTTGGTAGCACAGAAAATGTGCATTTCTGTTGTGTCTTTTGTTCCAGTGTCATTTGTCATTTCCTCAACACCCACACATTCCAAGGACCCTGGAAATCCCTCCCGTTCCCCGAAAGTCTGAGAAGTGTCTGCAGTATCCTTTGTTGATGTCAGTGACATGGAGGGGGAAGGGGGAGCATTTCACTTAAAGCACAGACTCAAGTGTCTAAAACCCGACACCTACAGGATGATGACATCACTGATATAAGGGGGCAAGGTGGGGGGGGGGGGGGGGGGGATATTTCAGTTCATAACAGCTTTTGCGCCCGAGACCCATCTTCCACTTGAAGGACACTGCTTTCCTATCCACACATCAACCATTTTTTTTCCGCTAAACACAAGAAACACCATTATCTGACAACCCCATCCTGCCCTGTCACCATGGGAACACACAGACACCTAAATCTCCCAGTCCTTTTCAGCCCTGTCACCATGGGAACACACAGACACCTAAATCTCCCAGTCCTTTTCAGCCCTGTCACCATGGGAACACACAGACACCTAAATCTCCCAGTCCTTTTCAGCCCTGTCACCACGGGAACACACAGACACCTAAATCTCCCAGTCCTTTTCAGCCCTGTCACCATGGGAACACACAGACACCTAAATCTCCCAGTCCTTTTCAGCCCTGTCACCATGGGAACACACAGACGCCTATATCTCCCAGTCCTTTTCAGCCCTGTCACCATGGGAACACACAGACACCTGAATCTCTCAGTCTCATTCTGCCCTGTCACATGCATACAAACAAGCATGACTGAAGAACAAACTTATGCGTCAGCGTGAGTAATAAATCATTTCATCCAGTGTGAAAAGTGTCCTGTCCTTGACAATTCCGGAAAGGGGAGGGGGGGGAGGGGAGGGAGAAAAAAGACAGTTACACTTAAGACATGAATCAAATAAACATCGACATAAGATGAGTGACACTCAACACTTGAATGAATCAAATAAACGTTGACGACCAGCACTCCAGTACTTTACCCGTACTTCAAGTTCAGAAGGAGGAAAGGAGAACCATGGGAATTCAAATGCATAAGACCTTTTTTTTGTGTGTCATCAGAAAAAGAAAACAAACAAAAGAAAAACAAACAAAAAGAAAAAAATTAAGAGAGAGAGAGAGAAGACAGCAATACATCAGCGTTTCATGTTGAAACCAGTCTGAACATAAACTGTGCACATGACAGCCCAGTGAGTGAGGGGGAACACAGACTCTGGGGTGATCTATCTACTGGTGACCACTGGCACTCACACTGGCCACACACTGGGCAAACAGTCACCCTGGCCAACAAAATCCATGACACTGGGCAACAAAAACAAAAAAAAAGTGACCATGGATCACTAAACCATTGACATTGGGGGGGGAAAAAAAAAAAGAAAAGAGACATTTAATCGACAAAAATGTGAAATCAGGTTGGCTAACGAAACATGAAGATTGCGCAAAAGAAAAACAAATCAACCCGAAAACAATGGCATTGGGCTACCACAATACAACACGGACCATCTCCACAAGCAGAAATGAAGACTGGGTGATGAGAACTCTTGATGTTCTGTATATTCCATCTTTAGCCCGGCCGCACAGTTTTACACTTACCGCACAAACACACTGTTTAAAAGAACACTCCACTGCCTGTATTTCAAACAACTTGATCCGTTAAACCATACTTACATTATCTGCATATTCACACTGACACATACACCCATGCACACACCAACACACACACACACCAACACACACACACACTTCCTCCCATATAAACACAGGCAAATCATTGTTCACAGCTGAAAACACCAGTGCATGGTAGCACACTACCTTTGGAATACAGCCAGCAATCACCTCGCTTTTCTGCTGTGACACCAGACACCAAACCACACATTGGACTAAAATCAGACTGGCCAGGAACTGGCCTGCTCAGACTATCACAATCTGCTGTTGTCTAAGTTGGCGTCTATGTACAAAACAAGATTTCACTTCATTAACAAAAAACAAGACAAAAAATCAGGCAAAAGACAACACAGATGGCACACACAGACACACACGAGAACATGCACACATACACACACACACACACACACACACACACACACACACACACACACGAGAACATGCACACATACACACACACACGTGTGCATGCATGAATGTGTGTGAGTGCATGCACACATGATGGCCCACACAACACACACACACACACACACACACACACACACACATCACGAAGTCTGTGTGCTCATCTGACTTCAACATCCCCCCAAAAAAAAACATGAGGCAAATCCAATCACACCCATCATGACACGAGACAAATCCAATCACAATCATCATGACATGAGACAAATCCAATCACACTCATGACATGAGACAAATCCAATCACACTCATGACATGAGATAAATCCAATCACACTCATCATGACATGAGACAAATCCAATCACACTCATGACATGAGACAAATCCAATCACACCCATCATGACATGAGACAAATCCAATCACACTCATGACATGAGACAAATCCAATCACACCCATCATGACATGAGACAAATCCAATCACACTCATCATGACATGAGACAAATCCAATCACACTCATCATGACATGAGACAAATCCAACCACACTCATGACATGAGACAAATCCAACCACACTCATCATGACATGAGACAAATCCAATCGCATTCATGACATGAGACAAATCCAATCACACTCATCATGACATGAGACAAATCCAATCACACTCATCATGACATGAGACAAATCCAATCACACTCATGACATGAGACAAATCCAATCACACCCATCATTACATGAGACAAATCCAATCACACCCATCATGACATGAGACAAATCCAATCACACTCATCATGACATGAGACAAATCCAATTACACCCATCATGACATGAGACAAATCCAATCACACTCATGACATGAGACAAATCCAATCACACTCATCATGACATGAGACAAATCCAATCACACTCATGACATGACAAATCCAATCACACTCATCATGACATGAGACAAATCCAACCACACTCATGACATGACATGAGACAAATCCAATCACACTCATCACGACATGAGACAAATCCAATCACACTCATCATGACATGAGACAAATCCAATCACACTCATCATGACATGAGACAAATCCAATCACACTCATCATGACATGAGACAAATCCAATCACACTCGTCACGACATGAGACAAATCCAATCACACTCATCATGACATGAGACAAATCCAATCACACTCATCATGACATGAGACAAATCCAATCACACTCATCAAGACATGAGACAAATCCAATCACACCCATCATGACATGAGACAAATCCAATCACACTCATCATGACATGAGACAAATCCAATCACACTCATCATGACATGAGACAAATCCAATCACACTTATCATGACATGAGACAAATCCAATCACACTCATGACATGAGACAAATCCAATCACACTCATCATGACATGAGATAATTATCATGAAAGAGACAACGCTTAGCAAGGATGATGACATCATGGTACCAGAACATCCAAGAGATATAAACCACCAACAACGACACTGGGCCTTCCATCTATGGCTTGGTTTTTTTTTTTCTGCTTCTGCTATACAGTGGTACTGCTAGTGCAAGTCCAACAGAAGCACAACTGTCCTATCCTGTACAAGAGACAATCCATCGGCATCCACAAACAGCAGACAGGATTACCTCCCTGTCCATTTCCCAGCCTGCTGTTGTACTGGCAGAGTGAGTTATCACATTCCCTCCTACGACTACGTTGTGGTTGACAGTGCAGGTTGCATGGTGTCCTCAACAACACACACGGACAGACACACAGACAGGCAGTCCGACGGGGAAGGGGTGCCAAAGAAAACTGGGAAGAGAAGACAACTGGAGACAGACGGCAGAGGAGCAGGATGTGGCACAACGCCACCACAGGGAAATGTCCCTCTCTCCACGGGTCCCCCCCACCCCCACCCCATTCGCTCCCATCCTGGACACAGCCTTCCAACAGAACCTGGCTCTTTTCCCTACACCCAGAACCCTTCCCTCCATTCTGTACAATACCCAATACTTTGTGTACTGACACATGGTAGCATTTTCCCACAGATTTCACGACCACGTTACGTCTTCTTTCCTGTTTACACCATGTGGTATTTTTTCTCTGAACTTTTTACACTGTGTGGCATCCTTCTCCTTGGCCTTTACATCATGTGGTGTTTGTTTCCTCGACCTTTACATCATGTGGTCTCTGTTTCCTTGACCTTTACATCATGTGGTCTCTGTTTCCCTAAATTGAATCCTTTCTCTAAAACATTGCACCCTAAATCATCTTCCATGCAGTCTATCACTGCACCCTTAATCCTCTTCCATACGGTCTATCACTGCACCCTTAATCCTCTCCCATACGGTCTATCACTGCACCCTAAATCCTCTTCCATGCAGTCTATCACTGCACCCTAAATCCTCTTCCATAGTCTATCACTGTACCCTAAATCCTCTTCCATAGTCTATCACTGCACCCTAAATCCTCTTCCATAGTCTATCACTGCACCCTAAATCCTCTTCCATAGTCTATCACTGTACCCTAAATCATCTTCCATATGGTCTATCACTGCACTCTAAATCCTCTTCCATATCGTCTATCACTGTACCCTAAATCCTCTTCCACACAGTCTATCACTACACCCTAAATCCTCTTCCATAGTCTATCACAGCGCCCTAAATCCTCTTCCATATGGTCTATCACTGCTCCCTAAATCCTCTTCCATATGGTCTATCACTGCTCCCTAAATCCTCTTCCATATGGTCTATCACAGCGCCCTAAATCCTCTTCCATATGGTCTATCACTGCTCCCTAAATCCTCTTCCATATGGTCTATCACTGCTCCCTAAATCCTCTTCCATATGGTCTATCACTGCTCCCTAAATCCTCTTCCATATGGTCTATCACTGCACCCTTAATCATCTTCCACCACTTGGTGTGTCACTGCACCTAGCTCTTTCCTGTAATATCCATGAAAGAATCCCAAGTCCTGTCCCATAATCCTTACTTAGCTTAAAGGTTTAGGGCTCATGTAGTGAATTGTCAGCTGTTTCCTGTTTCAGGGGCATGACCTATGACCTTCCCTGAACTGAAACAGGTGTCCATTTACTGCTGGGTGGAAAGATAAGATCTTCAAGCCAAAAAAAAAAAATCTGACCCCATAAGGGGTTCGAACTTTTGACAACTGGCTCCACAAGCCAATGCTCTGACTATGGGCCTCTCAAATACTTATTACTGTCATCCTTTGACATTTGATGTAATCTTTATCACACCATCCCAGATCCCCTCCTTTAACCCACTGCCTACGCATTGACCGAGATTTCCTCTTTCTGAATACCGCATCAACTAAGATCGACTGCTGAATACTAGGTCAGCAACTTTTACTTTTACCATTGCATATCCCTGAATGCAACTGCGACAGAAGAATCTTTCGGTAGGGCCGTTTCCGGACGCCATTTTATTTTTTTGTTGCAAGAGTTTTGGTGGAGTAGTTTTGGTGCTGTGAATTTTCAAAGTTCAGCTTTTTTTCGCGAAGATTTTCCGGGAAAATGGTGGATCAAGTAACTATGCAACTTGTACAATTCATTTTTTGATGCAACAGTGATGAAGACAGCGTATTTGAGGGCTACACCGTTGAAGAAGATTTGAAGTGAGATGATTCGGACATCGATCTTGACCTAGTTATAAATACAGATTGACTGCTGACTGATTCTGAGGCCGGAATCGATAATGATTCAGGTGATGATAATGACAATGTCGAATTGCCCATTGCTGCTGGGACCATCCCTCCCAAAAAAGAACATTCGAAAAACAAAAGTTGATAGACATTCTTTAATTGTTGACTGGAGTGGTAGGCTACAAGAAATGAAGCCCCCAAAAACTTTCACTTTTTTGACAACCAGAATTGGGTTAGTCAGCGGGTGTGTCCCATGATTTGCCTGTGGGAGCGTCACCTTTAGCCTTTTGATTTCAGATGAATTTTGGCAGACTTTGAGCAAGAAACAGATTTATTTGCTGCACAAAAGCAAGCAGAAAAGGATGAAGATAAACTCTGGTCTAAAACGAAAACTGCCTCATTTATCAAAAAGCAAAGAGGAGACGGACAAGAGGTACATCATCACCACAGTGTGTGTGTGTGTCTGGGGTGGGGTGGGGTGGGGGGTGGGGTGATTGCTCTGTGCACTTATGCAAAGCACATTTTAGCTGAACTCGATCACAATCTTAAGTCCAGTGTTCAGTAATCTGTTCTTCTTATTTTTTCCCCTCTGTAGTTAGAAGACAAATCTTCTTGTACATGATGCCTTCAGTTTAACAAAATTGTTGAAGTTTGGGTTTTTTTTTTCCTTCACAACAACAGTTGATTCTTTAGTGTGCAGACCATACAGAATAACTTTATTTTGTTCCTGAAGGTTTCAGTACTTTGTTTAGACTTGGAAACTCACTATGTGCTCCTAATCCATGACATTCTGTGGGTACAGTGAATTTTGGGAAAATTGTTTCAGCACCAAGAACACAGAAGTAGAGTAAGTCTGTTTGTTTGTTTTTTCCCTTGTGTACTAGTTCACTACATATGGGAAAAAATGGCTGTTTTGGATGGAGTAATGTCTTTGAAATTTTCTCATTTTCTTTATGGCAAGTGTGCATGTGTTACGGAGTTACCTCACTTAGCATGGTATTCCCATAGTCATGTAGCACAAAGTCATGCGGTAGGCAGAGGGTTAATCAACATCACTGTACCCAAAAACATCTTTAAAAACAGAGCTCCCCATGTGTCAGTTACAGGGAGTTTTCTACAGGTCACAGAGAAGTCAAAGTCACCCATGACTCACAGGGAATTTAGAGTTTTCTATGACTCAGACAGAAGTCATCCATGAGTCACAGGGAATTCAGAGTTTTCATTGACTCGCAGAGAAGGCATCCATGAGTCACAGGGAATTTAGAGTTTTCTATGACTCAGACAGAAGTCATCCATGAGTCAGGGAGTTTAGAGTTTTCTATGACTCAGAGAGAAGTCATCCATGAGTCACAGGGAATTCAGAGTTTTCTACAGGTCACAGGTAAGTCAAAGTCATCCATGACTCACAGGGAATTTAGAGCTTTCTATAACTCAGAGAGAAGTCAAAGTCATCCATGAGTCACAGGGAATTTAGAGTTTTCTACAGGTCACAGAGAAGTCAAAGTCATCTATGAGTCACAGGGAATTTTGAGTTTTCTATGACTCAGACAGAAGTCATCCATGAGTCACAGGGAATTTAGTTTTCTATGACTCGCAGAGAAGTCATACATGAGTCACAGGGAATTTAGAGTTTTCTATGACTCAGACAGAAGTCATCCATGAGTCACAGGGAATTTAGAGTTTTCTATGACTCAGACAGAAGTCATCCATGAGTCACAGGGAATTTAGAGTTTTCTATGACTCAGACAGAAGTCATCCATGAGTCACAGGGAATTTTGAGTTTTCTATGACTCAGACAGAAGTCATCCATGAGTCAGGGAGTTTAGAGTTTTCTATGACTCAGAGAGAAGTCATCCATGAGTCACAGGGAATTCAGAGTTTTCTACAGGTCACAGGTAAGTCAAAGTCATCCATGACTCACAGGGAATTTAGAGCTTTCTATAACTCAGAGAGAAGTCAAAGTCATCCATGAGTCACAGGGAATTTAGAGTTTTCTACAGGTCACAGAGAAGTCAAAGTCATCTATGAGTCACAGGGAATTTTGAGTTTTCTATGACTCAGACAGAAGTCATCCATGAGTCACAGGGAATTTAGTTTTCTATGACTCGCAGAGAAGTCATACATGAGTCACAGGGAATTTAGAGTTTTCTATGACTCAGACAGAAGTCATCCATGAGTCACAGGGAATTTAGAGTTTTCTATGACTCAGACAGAAGTCATCCATGAGTCACAGGGAATTTAGAGTTTTCTATGACTCAGACAGAAGTCATCCATGAGTCACAGGGAATTTTGAGTTTTCTATGACTCAGACAGAAGTCATCCATGAGTCACAGGGAATTTAGAGTTTTCTATGACTCAGACAGAAGTCATCCACGAGTCACAGGGAATTTAGAGTTTTCTATGACTCAGACAGAAGTCATCCATGACTCCCTAAGAATTTAGACATTTCTATAGCTCAGAGAGATTTCACAGTCATCCATGACTTACAAAGAATTCAGAGGTTTCATGGCTGGTTTGGAAGTTACAGTCATCTCTGTGTCCCTGAGAATTCAGACACAGGGAATTCAGTTTACTAGTGGTGACATGATATTTAAGTCATCCATATATCACTGGGAATCAAGTGTTTCCTGCAGTCACAAGGAAGCTCAAGTCATGCATGAGTCACTGCCATTTTTACCTTTTCCAACAGTCACATGGGTTAGGAGCTCATTGGGTCACATAAAATCTACATCCTTTTCTTTCTTTCTTTCTTTCTGCGTACGCAGGCTGATACTCCTGCAGACACTGCCTGTATACACAGGCAGTGGAGTTTCGTGTGTACGACTGTTTTTTATCCCGCCATTAAGGCAGCCATAGACGTATCATCAAAAAAAAATAAAATAAAATAAAAACAGAATACACCAAACATGATTTTCAGCAAGAGCTTGTCAAAAAAGTACTAAACCTTAATAAATAAGTTCAAGGTAAGAGGAAAAATGACAAATATTGCCACTGAAAGAGTAAAATATGAAAAAAAGACTTTCAATACCCCTTCCATCACATTTCTGAATGCCTTCTTTAAATTTGAGACTTGTTTAGGTTCTTACAACTAGATGTTTTTTTCCAAGGTCCTTTGTTGGAAACAGACCAGCATTAAATAATGAAGCTAGCTGTTTGGGAGAATTTCTCTGTGTGAGAGAGAGAGAGAGAGAGAGAGAGAGAGAGAGAGAGAGAGAGAGAGAGAGAGTGTGTGTGTGTGTATGTGTGTGTGTGTGTAAGTGCATGTGTGAGACAGAGAGTGAAGGGCTGGGTAGGAGAAAGGGCAACCAATGTCAGATATCACAACAGACACAGAAGGGGACTGAAACACGACAAACTACACTACAAGACTGACTGAAACCCTTCCAAGCCCCTACACTGATTTACTTCCGTCACTTGGGTCACAAGTCGACTCCAATTCTTAAACAGCTAATCCCCATCCTCTCTGTCACACACCTGTCCAGTATCAGATCACTGAAGGAGATTCCAATGCAGACACAGCACCTGGCCTGCCCCCACCCCCTGTCTCACCAGGCTTGCAGCTGGTCATAGAGTGGCAGTGCCGGGGGCTGGGGGAGGACAACCACATGAACACAACCAGACCAGCATTTGGCCGTCCGTCCGTCCCTCACCCACACCCCTCATCACACTCCCCCTGCGCTGGGGGGCACGCCGACCTCCAGGCCAGCAGTCCACGTTGACTGGTGCATGGTGGGAAGGTGCACGGATGAAGAGGGAGGGAGGGTGAGCCCAGAACAACACAGATGACGGGAATCGAGAGAGAAGAAAGAAACGAAGGAAGAGACATGTTGCCAAGGGCGACGTGGCCGTCATGGGAGGCCTGCAGTGTCCAGCTGCAGTTTGCCGTAGTCAGGGTTGACGAAGGAGAAGCCGCGGAACTCCTCCTGGTTGATGGCCTTGACCACCGCCACATCCACCGGGGTCAAGGTTGGCTCTTCTGATGTGAAGTCACGGTCGAAGTTGTTGGCATCTACCTTTGATTTCTGAAACACATTTCGGGAGTGGCTGGTCAGTGTCTACATACTCTGATTACATGATATACGTTTACAAGAACCAGACTTGAGTTACTGGCAGCTGCACTCTTCTACTTGATAGCGAGGTTGACAGCAACAGCAACATACATTCTGTGAGAACAAGCTGCATACCAGGCTCAGTCAATAAACCATTTACACCTAACAATTCATGCTTTACACCTAACAATTCATGTTTTACACCTAACAATTCATCAAATCTTCAGGAAATCAGATAAATACAGAACAGAGCAGTCCAGAATTCACATCAATCTTCCGCCATTTACTGAACAGGATTCATACAAGTTTCATTTTCCAGTTTCCAAAAATTTCCAAAACTGTCCTGATTTTTCTTCGTCACCAAACAGCACAGAAATTAGTAGAGCAGTGACAACTGCTGCACTATTGGCATGAATTTCACAGAAATAGCAAATCTGAAAATGAAATTTGTGTGTAAGTTACAGGAGTGTGAGACTTTCATGCAGAAATGAAAAAAAAGTACAAATTAACAATGATGAAGTCAATTTGGTTAAAATCAAAATATATCCGTAAAATGTTATCTTTCCAAGTCTGTGATGATGCCAAAGTTATTCCAATGTAAACCTGCAGACCAACAAAGATCTGTATGAAAGCACTGAAAAAGGTGAGATCACAGTCTTCAACTAGACCTCCCAGGTGGAAATGTAATGAATGTCACTGGGTCTTTTGGGCATTTAAAACAAGGACCATGTGGGGAGTATCAGTTAATGCATTTTTATGTCTATATTTGCCATATCTCAAGAAAATACTTTTGTCACTTAAAAAGAAATAAAATAACCGTATCTGCTTTGCATTAGGTATCAAATAAGTGTTAGCTTGCACTCTGTTTTAGGTGTTTTACTTTGGCTTGTTTTTCAGAGATGCCTGGGATTTCTTTTTCTCATTGCCACCAGTCTGGCTACATTTTGAGCTAAATATCACGAGCATTTTATTAAAATGCAGAACGCCATAGAGCTATACTACTAATATCAAAAACAAATGGCACTGAATTCTGGAAAACAATCCTTTTACTGTATTGTCCAGGGAATTTCTGCAATTCACTCAAACCGAGGTTCAAAACATAAAAAATTTGCAGCATGGCTGTTGACGGCATAGTGACATCCTGCCATATGCACATTCACAGAAAGGACTCTAAATTCTTACAGTAAACAGTTCTACGGATTCCACCTCTTCATTTCTCTCCAACCTTCCCAACGTTTCCCTACTGTTTAAGCCTTGTAATACCATACTAAGTTTAGAAAGGACTCCAGGCAAAGCAGGCCCATGATGACATGTCACTTACTATTTTGGGCTTGAAAGGGGGCTTGACTCTGCGCTGCTCCAGCGCCTCAAAGTCGATCTTCTGGTGGAAGAAAGCATGAATGAAGATGGCCTTCTCTCCTCCCTGGGAAGTCACGCAGCCCAGACGCTTGGCGGGATTCTTGGTCATGAACTGCAACCCATAGCACAGTGAGTAGTAAGACACACACACACTGACTGAAACCATTTACTGTCAGATTAACATATTGTTTTACTGATACCACACACACACACACACACACACACACACACACACACACACACACACACACACACACACACACCAGACCTGCCTACCCAAAGATTTTACTGACAGTATTCTCATCACTCATAAACCAGATTTTGTAAATTTTGACTAGAGTTTAGTTGTTGTCATCAAAACCCCTCCTGATTCCAAAAAAGAAACGAGTTCACGCAACATCCCTCCACAAATGCAGATATACGCAAATGCTGACGACACAACAAGCAGCATAGAAAACACAAAGTGTTTTTCCAGAAGTATGAACGCCTTACATGCAGTGCAATGCACAAGTGTGACCCTTTCCTAGACTCCACAAGAGAAGGCCACTTCTTCGTGTAGTCCTTGAGAAGCAATTGCTTTCTCCCTACTGACGTATTAATTCATTTCTTTTTTTGTTTGTTTCAGAAGGTCCACTCGTTTTCTCAAGTTCATCTTCGTTCTCTTCAAGCACTTGCTACACCCCACCATGATCCACCGACACGCAATTTACACCAATCAAATTCAACTGTTCTTGTCACAGCAGTAGTCTGGTTTTGCCCACAGCAATCCTCAATGTAAACACCTCTGACTCGACAAGCACTGCTGCCTGCGTTGGCTTTGGAACCATCATCTGCTACGAACGGAAATCGCAGTTTTTGTCACGTTCGGTCTCCGTATTTTTCAAACTTTGGCAACCATACTCGTCAAATTTTGGTGCACACATGATACACACACACACCACACACACATGTGTGCATGTGCACACACACATACACACAAACACATACCACTTTGTTCAATTCTTTTTCCAAAGGTAGACACTTTAGGTCTAAATCTATTGCTTCTTCCAGGATCAACAACTATAGGTTTGACTCCACTGCTTTTTTGAAGGGTAGGAACTCTTAAGTTTCAATCAACTACTCTTTCCAAGGGTGGAAACTCTTTAAATCAAATCTTTCTGGGTGTAAAGAAAATCAGATTTAAATCAATTGCTGTTTTCATGGGTAGAGATTCAGGTTAAATCAACTGCTCTTTCGAAAGGTTGGGAATTTAGTTTGAGTCAACTGTTTTTTTTCCTGTGGTAGAAACTCTAGATCTGAGACAACTGCTCTTTCTAAGGACAGAACTTCAGGGCTTCATCAACCAGATTTACCTAGGTTACAAATTCTTGGTTTGTATGAACTGCCCTTTCCAAGGGCAGACACTCTTAATATGAATCAACTTCTCTTTTTAAGGATAGGGCTCTCTGGTAATGGATCAGCTGCTCTCTCTTAGGGTAGTAACTTAAGCTATGAATTACTTGCTCTACAAAAGACACTAACTCTGGGATTGAATCTGTTGCTTTAGTATGTGTAGTAACCTTTGGTTTGAATCACCTGCTCTTTCTAAAGGCAGGGGGAAATCCTTTGCTCAATTGTGTCACAAAATGTATCTGCAGGTGGTAAATTTGTCCCTCAAAAACTTCCATGAATGAGTGAGTGAGTAAGTGTGTGTGTGTGTGTGTGTGTGTGTGTGTGTGTGTGTGTGTGTGTGTGTGTGTGTGTGTGTGTGAATGAGAGAGCAAGAAAGGAGGAAAAGAGACACAGAGATAAAGAGAGAAACATTCAAGTCTAATTAAGAATAAAGCTATGGACTTAGAATGGAGATGAGCAGCAGATTATCAACAACAGGAACAGTGCATGTTACATACAAGTTCACTTTAAAGCATTGAAGTAAACGTGAATTCTATTTAAAAGATATGCTTTCATTTCAAACTTATCATTCCAAGTGTCTACAAACAATGACAGGCAGAGGGTATGTGGAGAAGAGTGGTTGACAGGTTCGAAGAGTGGTTGACAGGTTTCCGCACTGACCCCTTTGAGTATTGACACGGCCTCCTTGCTCAGCCACACAGGGTACAGAACGTCGTCGTGCAGTATCGACTCAAACAAGTCGTCCTCGTTGTCTGCCTCAAAGGGAGGCTGCCCCGCCATCATCTCATACATCAGCACTCCTAGCGCCCACCAGTCCACCGATGCGTCGTACTCCAGCTCTTGCAGAATCTGCCGACAAAACAGTGCTGTGCTACATCTCAATTCCTTTCTCCCACCGTCTTCTGTGGTGTTGTATCACCAGACCTGGGAGCAGGACATTTTCAGCTGGAAGGTCATTTCTGAGAATCTTGTGTATTTCAGGAAAACAAAGAAATGGGTGTACTCTAGGAGAACTTCAGTAATTACTTGAAGTTGAGCAGATCTGATTAGTCACAGTACCATGTGCAGAATTCATGTGGTGTCAAATATCCAGATGATCTCTTGACGAGATCATGTGGCAGTTTGAAATCAAGCGAGCACACTGATCATCAAGCATACACACTGCGGACTACTCAAAAGGCCAGCACTTCTTAATGTATTTGACAATCAATTTTTTTTTCAATATATATTTACTTCCTTAATTTCAATCGCAGGTATGGCAAAAGTTCTCCAGCCTGTGCGAGTCACAGTGGCCACTTCTGTTAAAGCCAACAGAAATTTCTGACAGTCTGTCAAATATGAATCACTGGCTATACATACAGCTGCTATGTAGAGATCAGCATGAACATAATTTTTTTTTTTAATTCATCCAACTTATTGGTCACTTTACTGGTAAACCAGCATACAAACTACCTCAATATGCAAGATCACAATTCCACTCTTCAAATTTTCAGCCACGTGGCCTTTTTCAAGAGAAAAAATTTTTTGCTATGTCCAGTTGCTAAAGATAGACATTACGTAGTTGTATTGTTTTTTTCTCTTGAAAAAGGCCATGTGGCCAAAAATTTGAAGAATGGAATTGTGATCTTGTGTACTTTCTGATACCTCAATATGGTTTTGATTCCCATGCCTTTCCTCTAACTCTTACACAGTGAGGCAAGAAATTCCATGGTAAGACAAACATAGCCAGAGTTACTTTTCTTTTCTCATGGAGTGGGGGTGGTGGGGTAGCGATGGGAGTAATGTATGGATGTTAATGTCATTTTCATGTCAAACTGCCGTACAATGGTTATGTTATTGCCAAGGCAGACATTTTCCCATTTCATTCTCATTTCCCACAGTGGGTTGATATACTGTTACTGAACTGAACTCAACCAAACTGAACCCAGGACAGCATCATTTCATATGTCATCATGGAAAATATTCTATAGGCCATTGGGGTCTCACTGAAGCACCATACTTCCACTCCCAGAGTATCTGACAATGAAACATTGTATAAGCTTCACCTACACAGGGGTCAAAATCAAACAACAGCCTAGTTGGTATACAAGAACACATTTTGTATTTCAGGACAGATACCTTTTTCCTTTTCTAATGCTACAATTTAACAAAAAGATTTGTTTGTGACATGCAAAATTTGTGACCCCAGATAAGCAAAAAAAGTTCTATTATCAGAAGTGAGAATCAATAAACCTTGTCATATGTTTTTACAATGAACAAAAGAATTTTTTCAGAATGACAATGAAATAGCACGATGGCCAAGTTGTTCTGGCTCTTTCGACTGGTTCCTTTCCAACTGACAGCTGCGTTGCATTCACTGATTGTGTGAAGACTTCAGAGACTGCAGTCATGGTGCTGATGAGACCAGGTTATTGGCCATTTGCTCTTCACAAACAAATCATGATCTGAACCACTAATATGAACACACCAGGGAAAAAAAAAGAGAAAATCATTGCCTCCTGTCTCGACAGTTGCCAGAGATGAGGTAGTACAGTCCACAAGTCTGTGAGCAAAGGTTTGCTGACTGAATGGTTAAAGTACTGCTGAATTCAGCAACAACCATGCTGGGAGGACAAATAGAGGGAGGAGGAGCAGAACAGTCAGGGGGACAGTGGGAAAAGAGAGAGAGAAAGAAAGAGAGAGAGAGAGAGAGAAGGGGGGAGAGAGAGAGAGACAAGAGAGAAGGAGAGAAAGAGAGAGAGAGAGAGAGAGAGAGAGGGGGGGGAGAGAGACAGAGAGAGGGAGAGAAAGAGAGAAACAGAGACAGACAGAACGAGAAAGAGAGACAAACGAAGGCACAGACAGCATGGGACAGAACAAGAAAGCCATCAGAACAGAATGCCTGTGAATGGTGGAAGAGTGCTGGCCCATTGTACACGGTCCTCACCTCTGGTGCAATATAGTCTGGGGTGCCACAGAACGTCTGCGTGAGCTTGCCTTCAAACATGCCTTCCTTGCACATGCCAAAGTCCGCTATCTTGCAGTGCCCTTCTGCGTCCAGCAAGATGTTGTCTAGCTTTAGATCTCTGCAAGCAGGCACGAAAAGAAGACACTGAACATTTCCGACAGAAGAAACACACGGTAAAATCAACAGGGACAGAAAAGTGCGCACTGAAACAAAGAGGATTTGACCAATTTTGCTGGAAAAGAAGAAAGACATGAACACACACACACACATCACACAAAAACACATGTGCACGAACACGCACACACACACATATATGAACACACGTGCACGCACACATGCAGGCACACACACAGGCATGCACACCTGCACACACACACACACACACAGACACACACACAGACACACACACACACATACACACACACAGAGGCACGCGCACACACACACACACACATACCGTAAAGTTCGGTCTATTGAGCGCACCTGTATATAAGCCCCACCCACTAAATTTTTTAAAAATCTGAACTTTTTTCACAAATAAGCCGCACCGGTTTATAAGCCGCAGATATATACAACACAGTCCGATGTGCCGCAGGTGGCAGTTGGCCGAGCGTTGAGTTAACATAGTGTTGAAAATCAACACATACAATGTGTTCATTGCATTCATTGGCGTTTAAATAGGTCAGAATACAAGAGCATGTTTCCAGCTTTACTTCAGTTTTTTTTTAATTGTTTTTTTTAGTACGATGTGTTTTAAATCAATTAGAATCGAAGTTTTTATGAGGCTTCTTACAAGTGTTGTCTTTCCAACATCATTGCTTAAAAAAAATACCGAAAAAAAACAACACACTAACGATGCGCTAGAAAGATTTCACGATTTCAACAATGGCGGAACAAAGCCGAGGTCTGACAATGACCAAGTCGAATGCGCTAATCGTTTTTGAATTGCAAGACGCACTTGGTAAGATAACGCACATAATAACAAACCAGAACATTAATGAAACGATTCGATTGTTTTATTTCGCTTAATACCGTGCCAGTGCTTAGTTATTTTGTTCGTAAATCAGCTGGTGTTAGTCAAGATAACAGGTCGGAAACAGTCCACACATTGCGCCGTTCGAAGTGATCGTATTTTTGTAGAAGACAAACTGATGAAAAAAGATATCAGTAATGGGCTTTCCTTATGTCGATTCCTGTATTTCTGAACGGGTTACTGATTCCATTACACGATTACAGAGAAAATCGTAGTTAAAAGCATAATAAAAATTCATGAACAGTAAACACGATATGGTGAGTTACAGAGAAACTAAGAATAGACGAGGGTGTGATGCTCCTGAAATCGGAAAAATCTGCAAATAAGCCGCATTGTTGTTTAAGCCGCAGGGTTTAAAGCTGGGGAAAAAAGTTGCGGCTTATAGTCCGAACTTTATGGTACACACACAATAAGCGCGTGTGCATACACACACGCAATATGCACACTCACTTACACACACACACACACACACACACACCACACACACCACGCACACACACACACACACACACACACACGCACGCACACACAATACACACACACACACACACACACACTACTGGCCCCCTGTCTCACCTATAAATGATACCGTGCCGGTGTAGAAACATCAAGGCCAGTGTGACCTCCGCTGCATAGAAGCGTGCCCGTGGCTCATCAAACTTGCGTGCCCGCTGGATTTGGAACATGAGGTCTCCTCCGTTGACGTACTCCATGACAAAGAAGAGGCGGTCCTACAACACACATCTTCCCAGGTCACACTGTTACAAGGCTTTCCAGATAAGGTAACATTCTAACTGTCCTTTCCAGGCATGGTTACTTTGTTACTATCCTTTCCAGGTAAGATAACACTGTAACTATCCTTTCCAGGTAAGATTACACTGTAACTATCCTTTCTAAGCAAGATAACACTGTTACTATCCTTTCCAGGTAAGATAACAATCAAACTATCCATTCTGAGTGAGATAACACTGTTACTAAGCTTTCCATGCAAACTAACACTATCACTAGGCTTTCCAAGTAAGCTTAAAGTGTTATTACTTTTTCACGTCACAGTAATACTGTTGCAAAGCTTTCCAGGCAAGCTAACACTTTCCAGGTAAGATAATACTCTTCCTAGGTTTGAAGGCAAAATGGCTGTTCTTAGACACTGTTAGTAAACACTCCAGACAACCTAACACTGTTGCTAAGCTTTCCAGGGAAACACCACTGTTACCAGGCTTTCCAAGCAAATCAACTTTTTCCTAAGCTTTACAGCAAAGGCAGCACTACTAATGGGCTTTCCGGGTTTGCCAACAGTGTTATTACTCTTTCCTGGCAAAGTAACACTGCTTCAAGCCTTTCTAGGCAAATTTACATGGTTGCAAGGTTTCCAAGCTTTCTAACACTATTATTTAGCTTTCCAGACAACCTAACAGTTGCTAAGCTTTCCAGACAACCTACCTGTTGCTAAGCTTTAGATGCCTGTTAACACTGTTACTAGGCTTTCTAGACAACGTAACTGTTGCTGAGCTTTCCAGAAAACCTAACTGTTACTAAGCTTTAGATGCTTGCTCACCCTGTTACTAGGCTTTCCAGACACCCTAACTGTTGCTTAGCTATAGATGCTTGCTCACTCTGTTACTAGGCTTTCCAGACAACCTAACTGTTGCTAAGCTATAAATGCTTGCTAACACTGTTACTAAGCTTTCCAGACAACCTAACTGTTGCTAAGCTATAAATGCTTGCTAACACTGTTACTCAGCTTTCCAGACAACCTTACTGTTGCTAAGCTATAAATGCTTGCTAACACTGTTACTAAACTTTCCAGACAACCTAACTGTTGCTAAGCTATAGATGCTTCTTCACACTGTTACTAAGCTTTCCAGACAACCTAACTGTTGCTAAGCTATAGATGCTTCTTCACACTGTTACTAAGCTTTCCAGACAACCTAACTGTTGCTAAGCTATAGATGCTTGCTCACACTAACAACCTGTTGCTTAGCTATAGATACCTGCTCACACTGTTACTAAGCTTTCCAGACAACCTTGCTGTTGCTAAACTTTAGATGCTTGCTCACCCTGTTACTAAGCTTTCCAGACAACCTTACTGTTGCTAAACTTTAGATGCTTGCTCACCCTGTTACTAAGCTTTCCAGACAACCTTACTGTTTCTAAACTTAAGATGCTTGCTAACACTGTTACTAAGCTTTCCAGACAACCTAAATGTTTCTAAACTTAAGATGCTTGCTAACACTGTTACTAAGCTTTCTAGACAACCTAAATGTTGCTAAGCTATAGATGTTTCTTCACATTGTTACTAAGCTTTCCAGACAACTAACTGTTGCTAAGCTACAGATGCTTCTTCACACTGTTACTAAGCTTTCCAGACAACTAACTGTTGCTAAGCTATAGATGCTTGCCCACAATGTTACTAAGCTTTCCAGACAGCCTAACTGTTGCTAAGCTATAGATGTTTCTTCACACTGTTACTAAGCTTTCCAGACAACTAACTGTTGCTAAGCTATAGATGCTTGCTCACACTGTTACTACGCTTTCCAGACAATTAACTGTTGCTAAGCTATAGATGCTTCTTGACACTGTTACTAAGCTTTCCAGACAACCTAAGCTATAGATGCTTGCTCACTCTGTTACTAGGCTGTTCAGGCAAGTTTTCCAGGCTGCGTACAAAGTACAAAGACTAGCACACCACCCACACATCTCCAGTATGACTATTATTATGATAGGATGGATACATGGAAGCCATGTGAAATTTCACTGTCACAATTCACAGTTCCATCAAACAGTATGTTACCGATATTTCAAGAACCTACTGTAGCATGTGTCTCTCTCACATAACACACACACACACACACACACACACACACACACATATATATAATGAGCTATGAATACTATTCGCCAGTTACCCATGCCTTAGCACACTCTGGCCCAAGCTACAACCATGTGATTTGCAGCTCAGTCATGTAGCCAACTGAATGAGTTGTTTTTACCTGATACATAACCTGATATTTGTAAAGGTAACAGCACAGATTAAAGATTTTAACAGAAGCCAGTACATGCCTGGTCTCTATGTTCTGTATCATTTATGTGTTGTAACTTTTTTCCTGGCTACATTTACACCAACACTGAATTCCAAAGATTTTCAAAATAATATACACTGCCAGCAAATTAGGTACTACACTGTATACACAAAGATATATGTCACACATTAGTTATTGGTCAAAATCATCAGAGTCAAATCAACAACACTGTAGCTTTACCACTGACAGTTACAACTAACTGCCATCTTTCAGGACTGTCATCCTGTGTTGCATCTCAGTCGCCAGTCTGCGCAGTAACGTGCTTCTCCTTCATTTGTTTGAAGAAAAAAGTAATACTGTATGGATGATGGTGACAACGCATTCAACGATTTCACAGCATCATCAGACTAAAGAACCTTTTCTATGGGACTTTCGAGTTCTTGAAACGAGCGTTTCCAATCTCAAGGACTTCATGGCCTTCAAATCAGGTTTTAAAATCTCAGACCTTCTAGAACTTGAAATGGGGACATCAACTCTCCAGGATCTTGAACAATGATTCTGTGTCTAAATCACATCTTCAAAATAAGGATGTTTGGATCAAATGGTCTTTACTGGTCTCTTTCCATGCAGACAAGGAACTCCCACAAACAGGCAATGGATGTGCCACCTTTTTCACTTATCTCCACTGGTATGGTTAGCACATCTTTATTTTCAGACTGAGTGCAAAAAACACTCGTTCAGATACATAGAGTAGGAACAGAAAGTCTCAGACTACCATATCTAATACCACTGAAGTCTCTCACTGTTATGTTTACATGTCATGTTATATCGTACAGGTAAATGGCTGCAAGATGAGACAGAAAGCTTGTGTACCCACAATCGGCACAAACTGTTGCTACCTGAGCGTTCATCATAACATTTCACAGGGTAACACAAAAATCTCTGGCAGAGAACATTTCCCCTCCATATGTCCTTACACTAGCTGATTCTTTTTCAAACACCACAATGAGTTACATGATCTTTAAAATGTGGATCTGATTGTTTCGATGCATATATTGCCAGGGTCAAGCACAAACAGCTGTTGTTCAGTTTAATCTGAGATCAATGAGACTGGTTGTGTCACATCAGTGAGACTGGTTGTATCAGATCAGTGAGGCTGGTTGTATCAGATCAGGAGTCTGGTTGTATCAGCTCAGTGAGGCTGGTTGTATCAGATCAGTGAGGCTGGCTGTGTCAGATCAGTGAGACTGGTTGTGTCAGATCAGTGAGACTGGTTGTATCAGATCAGGAGTCTGGTTGTATCAGATCAGTGAGACTGGTTGTGTCAGATCAGTGAGACTGGTTGTGTCAGATCAGTGAGACTGGTTGTATCAGATCAGTGAGTCTGGTTGTGTCAGATCAGTGAGGCTGGTTGTATCAGATCAGTGAGGCTGGTGGTATCAGATCAGTGAGGCTGGTTGTGTCAGATCAGTGAGGCTGGCTGTGTCAGATCAGTGAGGCTGGTTGTGTCAGATCAGTGAGACTGGTTGTGTCAGATCAGGAGTCTGGTTGTATCAGATCAGTGAGACTGGTTGTGTCAGATCAGTGAGGCTGGCTGTGTCAGATCAGCAGTCTGGGCGCCATGATAGGCTCCACAGTCACCCCTTGGTCATGACTGCTACCCCACAGCAGCACCTGCAGGTCTCCGCACTCTGACCAGTCCACGTCACAGAACTCCAATGTGGGACAGACCTGAAGGATGTGTTGTGGGGGCTGGGATCCAGTGCCACATCAACAGTGTCTGTGTGGGCAGTCTCCTGTCAGCTGAGATGGCTCCGTAGTCTGCAGTGGCCACTTCTGTGTGAGGACCTTAACAGCTCAGTTGGTAGAGCACCTGACATGCAATTCTGGCAACTCTAGAGCTGTGGGTTTGAATCTCCACCATTTTGGTACAGTGGGATTTTCCCCTTCAAGTTAACATTTGTCCTGCCTCCTTTTCCCCAGTAGGTCCTTCAAAGATTATAAACTAAGGTTCTGTAACTCAAATAAAAAAACAACAAACACCCAAAGCATTTTACAGAAGCGCTTTCGGTTTTTGCAAACTCAGCTGACCATGGAAGTCGGCGTCAAAACTAAGGTTCTGTATGTGAACACACATGTAACATCTTGCACACACGTTAAATCCCACCACAAACTTTTGGCAGAGAAGGCCAGTTTGGCTATCGGTATGGCTGACACCAAGCATATAGTATACATGTTGCACAAAAATTGAAAGACTGAAGGACTAAAACTGAGTGATTGATACTGACTGAATGATACAAGAAACATCTGAATGTAGCGCCAGCAGGCAGCTCTTCCGAGGGCTCTACCTAGGTAGGCAGTTCGCTGTGAAAACAAGAGCATGGACTGTGAAGTGTTTCGAGCTTGGTCTTTAACTGAGGAGAGGTGCTATATAAACACTGCTGATAATAATAAAGATAATGATTAAAAAATACTGCTAATATTAATAATGATGATGATAATAACAAACTGTTAATAATGATAAAGATAATGATAAAAAGTACTGCTAATAATAATAATGATGATGATAATAACAAACTGTTATTAATAATAAAGATAATGATAAACATACTGCTAATAATAATAATGATGATAATAATAACAATCTGTTAATAATAATAAAGATGATGATTAAAAAAATAATGCTAGTAATAATAATGATGATAATAACAAACTGTTAATAATAATAAAGATAATGATAATAATAATGATAACAAACTGTTGATAATACAAAAGATAATGATAAAAAAAATACTGCTAATACTAATAACGATAACAACAAACTGTTGATAATACTAATGATTAAAAAAAATGCTGCTAATAATAATGTTGATGATGATAATAACAAATAAACAATCTGCTGGTGCCTCTGGAGCTGGTGGGCAGGTGATGCCAGTCGACAGCATTGGCTTCATCCATCCTTCTCTTCCCCTGGACAGGAGCCTGGCTGTGACCGACAACCTGTGACAGCTGAAAGCTCCTGCTGCGCTCCTCACTTCCCACCTTCTACTGAGGTTTGACCCACCAACACCTCCCTGACAGGAGTCCTGGGTTCCCACTAACCCCTGCAATTCCACCCACAACTGCTCATCCTTTGTTTTGTTTTTTTTACACTCTGACGAACTAGGATGCACAAAGAACCAGGAGTAAAAAAAAATTTTTTTAAATCCTGGACCAACCTTGGTCTGAAAGGAGCAGTAGAGAGCAGTGAGGAAGGGGTGCTTGGCAGACAGGGCCAGGATGCGTTTCTCCGTCATGGTGCACTCCACATCATCGTCCTGAATGATGATGTCCTTCTTCAGCACCTTGACTGCAAACACCTCCTCCGACCCCTTCCTCTCTGCCAGCATTACCTGACACACACAACACACACCTTCACTGCACACACCTTGACTGCAAACACCTTTACAGCAAACACTTCCTCCGACCCCTTCCTCTCTGCCAGCATCACCTGACACATGCAACACACACCTTCACTGCACACACCTTTGCAGCAAACACCTTCTCCAAAGCCTTCCTCTCCGCCAGCATCACCTGACACATACAACACACACCTTCACAGCAAACACCTTCACAGCAAACACCTCCTCCATCCCCCTCCTCTCCGCCAGCATCACCTGACACATACAACACACACCTTCACTGCACACACCTTCACAGCAAACACCTCCTCAGACAGCTTCTTCTCCGCCAGCATTACCTGACACATACAACACACACCTACATTAGACACACCTTCACAGCAAAAAGCTCCTCTGACCACTTCCTCTCCGCCAGCATCACCTGACACATACAACACGCACCTTCACAGCAAACACCTCCTCCGTTCCCTTCCTCTCTGCCAGCATCACCTGACACATACAACACACACCTTCACTGCACACACCTTCACTGCACACACCTCTTTCCACCCTTTCTGCTCCCTAAACATCACCAACACATGTATCTTCTTCGTAACCACCTTTTCTGACCCCTTCCGCCCTGCCAGCATCACCTGACACCACCATCACACATCACCTTCACTGCACACACCCCTTCCCACCCTTTCTGCTCCCCAAGCTTTACCTGACACCCCAACACTCTGCCAACATCACCTGACACCCCCATCACACATCACCTTCACTGCACACACCCCTTCCCACCCTTCCTGCTCCTCAAGCTTTGCCTGACACCCCAACACTCTACCAGCATCACCTGACACCCCCATCACACATCACCTTCACTGCACACACCCCTTCCCACCCTTTCTGCTCCCCAAGCTTTACCCGACACCCCAACACTCTGCCAGCATCACCTGACACCCCCATCACACATCACCTTCACTGCACACACCCCTTCCCACCCTTTCTGCTCCCCAAGCTTTACCTGACACGCCAACACTCTACCAGCATCACCTGACACCCCCATCACACATCACCTTCACTGCACACACCCCTTCCCACCCTTTCTGCTCCCCAAGCTTTACCTGACATCCCAACACTCTACCAGCATCACCTGACACCCCCATCACACATCACCTTCACTGCACACACCCCTTCCCACCCTTTCTGCTCCCCAAGCTTTACCTGACACCCCAACACTCTGCCAGCATCACCTGACACCCCCATCACACATCACCTTCACTGCACACACCCCTTCCCACCCTTCCTGCTCCCCAAGCTTCACCAACACACGTATCTTCTTTGTAACCACCTTTTCTGACCCCTTCCACTCTGCCAGCATTACCTGACACCCCCCTCACACATCACCTTCACTGCACACACCCCTTCCCACCCTTCCTGCTCCCCAAGCTTCACCAACACACGTATCTTCTTTGTAACCACCTTTTCTGACCCCTTCCACTCTGCCAGCATGACCTGACACCCCCATCACACACCTCCACTGCAAGCACCTCCTCCATCCCTTCACTCTGCCAGCAATACTAACGTGCCCCACATATGCCACCCGCGTCTGTTGTCTGCTTTACTTCTTCACTTTTTTTTTTTATATCACGAGGCATCCCAAACTTTTTTTTCTCCTGTTGACAGATACATGACTAGTGAGGAAATAAAAAGAACAATGATGAGGGTAGACGAATAAGACAACACCTCTGAGGGACCTACCTCTCTCTCTCTCTCTCTCTCTCAATCTCCTGTTTTATATAAGCAATGCAAAGAGAACACAAACCCAGGAATGCATGGTTGCGTGTCATTATATGTAATTACACACATATATATGAACACACACACACATACACACACATGTAAACACAAGACATATTTATATATGAGCACAAAACACACACACACACACACACACACACACACACACACACACACACACACACCATATTCACATCTGAACAAAAAAAAAACATTCATACACACACACACACACACACACACACACACACACTATTCACATTTGAACACAAAAAACACACCCATACACACACACACACACACACACTTATCTACACACACACTGTCATCTATACACACACACACACACACACACACACACACACACACACACACACACCACACACATCCCACAACACACACACACACACACACACACACACACACACACACACACACACACTCACACCCCAACACACACACACACACACACACACACACACACACACACACACACACACACACACACACACAGGGGCAGTACCTTTCCAAAGCTGCCTTTGCCCAGGACCTTGATGAAGTTGAAGTCTTGCAGCCGGAAGCGGTCGGAGGACACGGCCCAGTCGCAGGATGGGGACTTGGGCCGGAACCCTCCGTGGTTGTTGTCTGTGGGCAGCAGCGAGTCCTTGTCTCCGCCCAGGCTGTAGTCCCCACTGCCACACTCACTCTCCGAATCTGCAACCACTCAGCCAATCAATATCCACTTTCTCTTGACCTTTGACTTCACCACATTCACTCTCCCAAACCAATAAAACACTGTTTCTCTTGAACTTTAACCATTCCACATTTACGCAAAGAACCTGTGAACATCCAGCCTACAACCTGTTTCTTCTGAAAGTTCTTGAAACAAAACCAGCTTCTGTGTGAAGATACCATTCTTTCTTCCATTTTGTACAATGGCAATATCAATCCTCAGACTGTCAGTCTGTTCATCATTTGATAATCCTTATATGGAACTTGCTTGTTTATGCCATTCTTTAATTTAAGAAAAGTTCAATATTTCCTGAAAGGGATACCATCAACACATTCTGTTAAACCAAGGGTATCTTCCAGCAGTACAGAAAAGACAGGTAATCTACTTTGACAGCTGGTGAGAATTATTACAACAGACTGTGGCTTCCAGCAGTACAGAAAAGACAGGTAATCTACTCTGACAGCTGGTGAGACATATTACAACAGACTGTGAGATGAAGTCCACAGCTCTCTCAGACAGAGATGACAGAAACAGAGGGGGAATATTGTTTTAACAGACTGTGAGACAGCAGTTAACAGTTGAGAATTATTATGAGACAGCCAGGGACTGTTTTCAGACAGAACAACAAAAAAAAAATTACAGCACCAGAGGAATTATACAAGAGAATGTGACAAGTTTTATTCTGTTGAAATTTCAAACATATCTGGGATTGAAGAAAAAATCTAAATTATGATATGACCACAATAATTATATGACAAAAGTCTTCACAACTAAAAAAAAAAATTCACAAGTAAACCTGATCTACTCTCCTGTCTCGCAATATCTAATCAGATACAAAGTGTTAAACACACAAAATCCAACTGACTTAAGTTTATCAAACAAGGACACTTGCCTATATCACGAACATCTTTCTTTTCTTTGTTTGTTTGACATTTTCACTTCTGTTCAGTCTGTGGTATCCTCCATGCCTCTTACAAGGGTCAAAGACCAGTTCTTTTTTTTTTCTTCTTTCTTTGCACTGACAAAATGAAGACACTGCTCTCCCTTTCCTTCAATCTAGATCTAATTTACTTTCAAAAATTCAAAATGAAGTTGTGCACATTCTACTTACTGGAATGTTCCTCC
Organism: Conus canariensis; assembly: GCA_033310375.1. Classification (NCBI taxonomy): domain Eukaryota; kingdom Metazoa; phylum Mollusca; class Gastropoda; order Neogastropoda; family Conidae; genus Conus; species Conus canariensis. The sequence goes on from CM065717.1 coordinate 97,760,455, forward strand.
TGTGTTAGGGATGTCTTGTTGGGAGAGTCTCCGAGTGACTGCTGAAACACAGAACATAGCATCCATTCCACATTTTCACACAGTGTGTGTGGTGGATATCGTTTTCATGAGTGCATGCAATGTAGGCGTGTGTCAATGTACCGTCTTCATAACACCCACTGTCTTATCATGTTTCCCTTGCACTGCGTTCTTTATTCATTTCTTAAATGTCACTATCACTTGTACGTTTGTTACGTGATTGCTCATTCTTCATTGTCATCGTCTTGAATGTTCTTCATCTTGCCTGCAGAAGAGGTTGAAATGTGTCGTGTTTTCTTGTGTAATTGGTTTGTCCCTGCTGTCCGGTGGATTTACTATCATACACATTTAAAATCCTAACAGTGGCCCATGTTCCTCACACATGACAATGAATCAAAACTGGAGTACCAAAAGAAAGCTAACAAAAAAAAAATTGTTAAAGGGAATGCGCTCTGCATGAACCAATATTCCTGCGCACTCAAGTCGGGATATCAATGCAGGGCAGATTCATGGCAGTTTCTTTCTGCACATGTGTTGTTTCTGTTCTTTTGTTTGACATCAACAACATGTTTAGCTTTTTCCACATAATTTTTCACACTCTTTAACATGTCTCCACCCAACACCAATGAATCTTCAACAGTGGTCTGGCAGTGAGTTCGGATGATTTCCTGCCCTACCTCCCCTTCCCACACTTGTAGCCCACTGTCGCTGACCTATCTTCTTTGGTGGTTTGGCAGAGGGCGTGGGTCATTCCCCTCTATATCCCCCTCCCCCCCTCCCTGTTTGTCATCATCCACTGTCACTGACCTACCTTCTTTGGTGGTTTGGCAGAGGGCGTGGGTCGTTCCCGGAAGAATCCCATCTCCTGCAGGATCTGGGCCATGTGACGTGTGTTGGTGCCACAGTTGTTGGCCACGTTTCTTTGGCAGCGTTTGTGGATGTTCATTCGACACACTGCATCACAGCACATCACCATATTTGTGGATGTTCATTCGACACACTGCATCACAGCACATCACCATATTTGTGGAAGTTCATACCACACACCACACCACAACATGTCACAGTATTTGTGGATATTCATTGATACACCACACAACAACACATCACAATGTTTGTGGATGTTCATTCAACACACTGCACCACAAGACCGAACAGTCAACAATAACATAAATGAATAGAACCACAAAATTCACGGTCAAGAAAATTCCAATCTATCGAGACAGATACCAAGGACAAAGAATAATGTGGTAAGTTTAGAAACAACTGCAGAAACAGATACCAAGGACAAAGAATAACGTGGTAAGTTTAGAAACAACTGCAGAGACAAAATAAAAACAAATAGTTACAAAAAACGTAAACAATAAAGGCAAAGAACAGCTGATCTATTCACACACAATGATAGTCACGACACAGACGGATACCCGACATCTGCCCCAACAAACAAACAAAACACAGAGAACTGATATCTGTTCTCACATCAACTATGTAACAGAGAATCCATGAGACCCTCTCTGCCATTCACAAACATTCTGGTGTCATTCACCCGTCCCTCTTTCCCTCTCTCTGCCAACCCATAACCCTCCTGCATTTGGCTTCACGGAAGCTGAATCTCCTCTACAGATTTTGTATCATCTCAGTATTATTTCAGACATAGTGTACATGATTCTTATCCTACCACAAATACATATATTGTCCAAGACTCTACTGCAGGAAAAGAAAAGGATGAAAGTGATTCAGAAGGTATCTGACTCTTCTTCTAACTCTCCTTGTCATTTTCCCCCTCTTTACTGCAGAATTTGATCCAATTCATACTAGAGATTACCTTCTACTTCATAGAACTTGATTGCACCTGTAGAATTGTCTTTTTTCCTCCCACAAAAGGAGTGATACCAGCATTACAGAACAGTCCTTACACTTCTCCGAATTACAGAGGGGAAACAAACTAATGTATCAAACTTAATCTGATGGAAGTCAGCACGAGATGAAAATGTACTGCACACATGTTTCTGGTTCCACTCAGCATGAAATCTTAAGCATTGGAAGCAGATCCTGGATGTTCTTTATGCACTGCAAGAATAATTTCAACAAAAACAAACAAACAGACAAACCCCCCCCCCCCCCACCCCCACCCCCCAAAAAAAAACAACTTCTGATGCATGAAAGCCACTTTACTTTATGTGACCTGTGACCCCAATGACTTCGGAGGTCGGCAGCTGTGCTCACCTTCGCACTGCAGGCCCTGTTTCAGCAACCCATACAGCAGGGAGCCACAGTGATCACAGAACGTGGGCCGGCGGTAGTTGTGAACGTTGAAACGGTGGGGGACATTGATGTTGAACCGCGTCCCACTTGACTGCTTGTGTACATGGAACAGACAGCCCATCCTATGAACATGCACACTGTCACACATACATGAATGCATCCAACATCTCATGCTCTTTATGACAACAAACCAAAACAAAAAAAACAAGGGCTGAAGGGTTTGAAAAGTGCATAAGGACGACGGCAGAGAAGAAGACAGGGTGTGGGTGATACAGGCTATGGGGGGTGGGTGGTGTCACAGAGAAGAGAGTGTGGGTGATACAGGCTATGGGAGGTGGGTGGTGTCACAGAGAAGAGAGAGTGTGGGTGATACAGGCTATGGGAGGTGGGTGGTGTCACAGAGAAGAGAGTGTGGGTGATACAGGCTATGGGGAGTGGGTGGTGTCACAGAGAAGAGAGTGTGGGTGATACAGGCTATGGGAGGTGGGTGGTGTCACAGAGAAGAGAGTGTGGGTGATACAGGCTATGGGGGGGGGTGGTGTCACAGAGAGAGTGTGGGTGATACAGGCTATGGGAGGTGGGTGGTGTCACAGAGAGAGTGTGGGTGATACAGGCTATGGGGGGGGGTGGTGGTGTCACAGAGGAGAGAGAGTGTGGGTGATACAGGCTATGGGAGGTGGGTGGTGTCACAGAGAAGAAGTGTGGTGATACAGGCTATGGGAGGTGGGTGGTGTCACAGAGAAGAGAGTGTGGGTGATACAGGCTATGGGAGGTGGGTGGTGTCACAGAGAAGAAGAGAGTGTGGGTGATACAGGCTATGGGAGGGGGGGTGGTGTACAGAGAAGAGAGAGTGTGGGTGATACAGGCTATGGGGGTGGGTGGTGTCACAGAGAAGAGGTGTGGGTGATACAGGCTATGGGAGGTGGGTGGTGTCACAGAGAAAAGAGAGTGGGTGATACAGGCTATGGGAGGTGGGTGGTGTCACAGAGAAGAGAGTGTGGGTGATACAGGCTATGGGAGGTGGTGGTGTCACAGAGAAGGAGTGTGGGTGATACAGGCTAGGGAGTGGGTGGTGTCACAGAGAAGAGAGTGTGGGTGATACAGGCTATGGGAGGTGGGTGGTGTCACAGAGAAGAGAGTGTGGGTGATACAGGCTATGGGGGGGTGGGTGGTGTCACAGAGAAGAAGAGAGTGTGGGGATACAGCATGGGAGGTGGTGGTGTCACAGAGAAAGTGTGGTGATACAGCTATGGGGGTGGGTGTGTCACAGAGAAGAGATGAGGTGGGTGATACAGGCTATGGGAGGTGGGTGGTGTCACAGAGAAGAGAGATGTGGGTGATACAGGCTAGGGGTGGGTGGTCACAGAGAAGAAGAGAGAGTGTGGTGAACAGGCTATGGGAGGTGGATGGTGTCACAGAGAAGAGAGAGTGTGGGTGATACAGGCTATGGGAGGTGGGTGGTGTCACAGAGAAGAAGTGAGAGGTGGGTGATACAGGCTATGGGGGTGGGGGGTGTCACAGAGAAGAAGAGAGAGTGTGGGTGATACAGGCTATGGGAGGTGGGTGGTGTCACAGAGAAGAAGAGAGTGTGGATGATACAGGCTATGGGAGGTGGGTGGTGTCACAGAGAAGACAGGGTGTGGGTGATACAGGCTAAGGGAGGTGGGTGGTGTCACAGAAGAGGAGTGTGGGTAATACAGGCTATGGGGGGTGGTGTGGTGTCACAGAGAAGAAGACAGGGTGTGGGTGATACAGGCTATGGGGGGTGGGGTGTCACAAAGAAGACAGGGTGTGGGTGATACAGGCTATGGGAGGTGGGTGGTGTCACAGAGAAGAGAGTGTGTGGCTGATACAGGCTATAGGAGGTGGGTGGTGTCACAGAGAGAGTGTGGGTGATACATGCTATGAGAGGTGGGTGGTGTCACAGAGAAGAGAGTGTGTGGGTGATACAGGCTATAGGAGGTGGGTGGTGTCACAGAGAAGAGAGTGTGTGGGTGATACAGGCTATAGGAGGTGGGTGGTGTCACAGAGTAGAAGAGAGTGTGGGTGATACAGGCTATGGGAGGTGGGTGGTGTCACAGAGAAGAAGAGTGAGTGTGGGTGATACAGGCTATGGGAGGTGTGGTGGTGTCACAGAGAAGAAGAGAGTGTGTGGGTGATACAGGCTATGGGAGGTGGTGGTGTCACAGAAAAGAGTGGGTGTGGGTGATACAGGCTATGGGAGGTGGGTGGTGTCACAGAGAAGAAGAGGAGAGTGTGGGTGATACAGGCTATGGGAGGTGGGTGGTGTCACAGAGAAGAAGAGAGTGTGGGTGATACAGGCTATGGGAGGTGGGTGGTGTCACAGAGAAGAAGAGTGTGTGGGTGATACAGGCTATGCGAGGTGGGTGGTGTCACAGAGAAAACAGGGTGTGGGTGATACAGGCTATGGGAGGTGGGTGGTGTCACAGAGTGTGGGTGATACAGGCTATGGGAGGTGGGTGGTGTCACAGAGATGAAGAGTGTGGGTGATACAGGCTATGGGGGTGGGTCGTGTCACAGAGAAGACAGGGTGTGGGTGATACAGGCTATGGGAGGTGGGTGGTGTCACAGAGAGAGTGTGGGTGATACAGGCTATGGCAGGTGGGTGTTGTCACAGAGAAAAAGAGTGTGGGTGATACAGGCTATGGGGGTGGGTGGTGTCACAAAGAAGAAGAGAGAGTGTGGGTGATACAGGCTATGGGAGGTGGGTGGTGTCACATAGAGAGTGTGGGTGATACAGGCTATGGGAGGTGGGTGGTATCACAGAGAAGAAGACAGGGTGTGGGTGGTACTGGCTATAGGGGGTGGGTGGTGTCACAGAGAAGAAGAGTGTGGGTGATACAGGCTATGGGAGGTGGGTGGTGTCACAGAGAAGAAGACAGGGTGTGGGTGATACAGGCTATGGGGGGTGGGGGGTGTCACAGAGAAGAAGAGTGTGGGTGATACAGGCTATGGGAGGTGGGTGGTGTCACAGAGAAGAAGACAGGGTGTGGGTGATACAGGCTATGGGGGTGGGTGGTGTCACAGAGAAAGTGTGGATGATACAGGCTATGGGAGGTGGGTGGTGTCACAGAGAAGACAGGGTGTGGGTGATACAGGCTATGGGAGGTGGGTGGTGTCACAGAGAAGACAGGGTGTGGGTGATACAGGCTATGGGAGGTGGGTGGTGTCACAGAGAAGACCAGAGGGTGTGGGTGATACAGGCTATGGGGGGTGGGGGGTGTCACAGAGAAGAAGAGAGAGTGTGGGTGATACAGGCTATGGGGGGGTGGGTGGTGTCACAGAGAAGAAGACAGGGTGTGGGTGATACAGGCTATGGGGGGTGGGTGGTGTCACAGAGAAGACAGGGTGTGGGTGATACAGGCTATGGGAGGTGGGTGGTGTCACAGAGAGAGTGTGGGTGATACAGGCTATGGGGGGGTGGGTGGTGTCACAGAGAGAGTGTGGGTGATACAGGCTATGGAGGTGGGTGGTGTCACAGAGAAGAGAGAGTGTGGGTGATACAGGCTATGGGGGGTGGGGGGTGTCAGAGAGATGAGAGAGTGTGGGTGATACAGGCTATGGGAGGTGGGTGGTGTCACAGAGAAGAAGAGAGAGTGTGGGTGATAGAGGCTATGGGGGGTGGGTGGTGTCACAGAGAAGAGAGGGTGTGGGTTATACAGGCTATGGGAGGTCGGTGGTGTCACAGAGAAGAGAGGGTGTGGGTGATACAGGCTATGGAGGTGGGTGGTGTCACAGAGAAGAAGAGAGAGTGTGGGTGATACAGGCTATGGAGGTGGGTGGTGTCACAGAAAAGAGAGAGTGTGGGTGATACAGCTATGGAGGTGGGTGGTGTCACAGAAAAGAGAGAGTGGGGTGATACAGGCTATGGGAGGTGGGTGGTGTCACAGAAAAGAGAGAGTGTGGGTGATACAGGCTATGGGAGGTGGGTGGTGTCACAGAAGCAGGCAATCTCCAGATTCACTAACTGTTAAAATCACCACAATGATCTGTTACTCAGTGAGGATGAACATCTACATTTCTGACTGTTTTGTAAAGCACGTATGAGCCTGTATTTGTTCTTTATTCATTGCCACCTGTCATGTCAACGCAATGGTTTTGTTCCACTGCACCGTTATTCTTATTGGGTTCACCAGTCTGGGAGTGCACTTTTCAAACGCACCTGAAATGGAACTAGCTGTGGTGAGGGGATGACTCCATCTCAAGGTCCACTCTAAGGGACAAAACAACTTGTGCTTCCAGCAAACAACTCCTGTGCAGCAAACATTCTTGATGCTCTGACTTCATGTTAGACGTTAAGCCGCCATTGCATCTTTGTTTGACATGGACAGTTTGCCTAGACAGACAAGACTAACAGTGCATCTTTGTTTGCACGGACAGTTTGTCTAGACAGACAAGGCTATTAGTGGCTTCACTGAAGCTGAAGATCATGGTGATCATGGTCACAAATGATGCCACAGTTTCAGTTCCAGTTTCATCAAGGTGTCACTGCGTGCGGACTAGTCCATATACGTTACACCACATCCGCTAAGTTTTGAGACCACACTGTGCATGATGTAAAGCTGATGGATAAATGAATTAATGACTAAGATGAGAGAATCTAAAAAGAGGGTCTCATGGCTAGGACTTACCAGATGTCTGACCTAAGCATTAGCCAAACGCGCTGATCAAGTACAACAAACCAGTTCCTCCCATCTTCCTCCTTTTCCATGCAGGTAGAGAGATCCTCCCTGAGCACTCGACACAGTGTGCAGGAATGGATGACAAGTAATAAGCTTAAATTAAATTGTGAAAAGACTTAAGTCATGCCCGTTGGAACCTCCTCCTGCCTCAAACTCGTTAAGTCAGAGTCAATGGTTGTTGATGGTACTGAATTGCCTTTCAATAACTCTGTCAAATGCCTTGGTGTTACCATTGATCAGTGTCTGACCATGCAGAATCAAATATCTGTAGTCTGTCGCTCATCCTTTTTAGAGCTGAGACCTATTGCTTCCATCCGACGCTTTATATCCAGGGAAGTAGCTGTCAGGCTAGTCTGTGCCACGGTGATGTCAAGATTGGACTACTGCAACTCTGTTTATGCTGGGCTTCCCGCAGAACAGATTGCTCGGCTGCAGAGTCCAAAATAGCGCTGCACGACTTGTTTTGAAGAGGAGGAGGTGTGAGCACATCACTCCCATGCTGATCGAACTGCACTGGCTTCCCATACAGTATCGGTGGCAATTTAAACTGGCAGTTCTTGCTTTCCGCCACTTCAATGAATCTCTTCCTCACTATCTCTCTTCTTCTCTCTGCACCTACCAAAGCTCTCGTACCCTTCGCTCTTCTTCACAAAAACTTTTGAAAATCCCCAAGCGTTCTCTGAAATCTGTTGGCGTAAGAGCCTGCAGTTTTAGAGCACCTTCTATTTGGAACTCCCTCCCTGAAGACCTTCGTAATCAGCCTACTCTTTCTTCTTTTAAATCTCAGCTCAAAACTTACCTCTTCAAAAAAGCCTATTCTCTTCTGTAGATGACTAGATCTCTCCTAAATTCCTCCACAATTAGTTCGGTGAGGCAGTTTATGCATGTAGGTGCATCTGCCATTGTGTATTTTCTTTTTGCTGTGTGCATGAATATTGTATGAATAAGTGCAAATGGTGGATGTAAGCACATTGAGTTGTACAACAAGAATTGCGCTATATAAGTATTATACATTATTATTATTATTATTATTATTATTATCTCCTCACCTTGCCCACAGACAGTCAGTGACAGGAGGAAGGGGGTGGAGGTGGGGTAAAGGAGGATGCTTTGGGAGTCCTAGATCTCCTCTGCTCTGTCTTCAGTCATGCACAACATAACCAAGGTCTTGCAACCTGTTCACTCTTTGGCACTGTCCGTCTAGCATTTCTGTCTGTCTCTGAGATGCTTAGCCTCAACTGTATCCTGTAGAAGTATATATTGCAATGGTCCTGGCCAGGGAGACAGGGTGAGATACATGTCCACCCTCACTAAACCAGAAGAGTGGTCTTGGACAAGAAGTCATGGCAAGATACACATCACCTTCTACTGTAACCTGTAGAATAGTCTTAGACAGGGGGGTACACGTCCACCCTCCACCGTTCCCTACATAATGCTCTTGCAATGGGAGTCATGGCAAGATACAAAATCCCCTGTAGAATGGTCTTGGACAAGGAGTCATGGCGAGATACAAAATCCCCTGCAGAATGGTCTTGGACAAGGAGTCATGGCAAGATACATGACCATACCAGCCACCATTAGGCAAAGTTGTTAATGTCGCGGACTCCCAGCTGGGAGATCGTGGGTTCGACTGCCATCAGAGTCATGTGGGATTTTTCTGCCCCGACCAGCTCCTACACAGAGCTGAATTTACTACGTGCTCAGTTGGGAAGACTGGGACCACACAGCTGAGTTTCATCCACTTCATGGATGTGTCTCTGAAAGTCTTGCTCAAATTCCCTGAACAACACTGCAGGTGTCTGTATCTCTCGGGCCTGGTCGATACCAGGATATACTATGAACAGAAGTGTAGAGTACAGTCCTGTCATGCAGTATCAGACTGGAATGGAAATATGTAGCATCATCTTCATCATCCTCATTCTCCATCAGCATTGGAAAAAAGTCTCAAATTCTGTGTCCCTTCATGCCCTGCTCTCATGGTGACCTCAGTTTCAATGTCCTCTCTACATCTGTGGCCTTGGTATGATTCCATCAAGGTTACTGGTATTGGTGAGTCCTTGGGGCTGTCATTGGATGGATGTGGTGGCGCCCTCCGGAGGGTGAGCTCACTCATGCCGGCTCCGCGACTAAGCAATTATTGTTGTCAGAATGGGGGCTTAGTAGGTGGTGTCCTGCATATGTTGGATCAGAACTGGTGCCACTGAACATCACTGAAGTGACTCAGCAGCAGCGCAGTGTCTCCTTCAGTGGGTTGCCTCTTAATGACTTGACACTGATTGCTTCCAGTGGATTTCTGGTGTCAGGGCTGCCAGTGGGTTGCCTCTTAACGACTTGACACTGACTGCTACCTGTGGATTGCCGGTGTCAGGGCTGCAGCGGTACTGACTGGGCTGTGGACGGGGTGTTGGAATGAGCGGCGTGGGTGCATTGCCGCGAAGGTGGCACAAAAGATGGCATAGAAACAACAACAACAACAAAAAGTGACCATCCTCCAAAATCCCCTGTAGAATGTCATGGACAGGAGTCATGGTGAGATACACGACCATCCTCCAAAATCCCCTGTAGAATGTCTTGGACAGGGAGTAAAGGTGATACATATGTACACCCTGAGGTGCTTGGACAGAGAGTCACAGTGACATACAATGATGCATTCCATCCTCCTCTGTGCCCTTGAGTATGACTGGACGGGGAGAACAGGTGAGTACAAATTAATGTCCGTACCAGGCAGACTTCAAAGCCTGATAACTGCCACGCCATTTTCCGTCTCTCAGAGTATGTGCTGACTGCTGACCGAGATGGTTACTGATATCCTTCATGTGAGACGTGGACAGACTGCTTGAAGCCTTCACTTTCAATGCATTTTTGTTTGTAGACAAAACCATTTGTGGACTCATGCTGTTTGTAGATAAAGAACAGCAAGATGGGAACAATAATAAGATTCAATTCAGAGTGTCAAAATTAGACCTGTACACATATCATTTGCTGTTGTTATTTCTCATCAAATAATACAGCACTTACAAAAAGCTTGTGAATAGCATTCCACTAGGATTAAAATGAACTAGTAAAGTATGACCGTTCTGGAATGTTCATTGGCCAATGTTATTCTCGTTCAATTCTGCACTAGAAAGAGGTCAATCTCTAAAGCATGATAATTCTGAAACCCCAAGTGGCCAGTGTTATGCTTACTATTCCACGCTGTAATACTATGAAAAGGCCAGTCTCTCGAGCAAATCAATCCTGAAACCCTCAATGGTTACTACTCCTTGCTGCAATACTATGAGAAGGCCTGTCTCTCAGCAAATCAGTCCTGAAACCCTCAGTGGCCAATGTTATTCTTGTTGATCCCTCCTGTAATATTAGTAACAGACCAGTCTCTAAAGCATTATAATTCTGAAACCTTCAGGGGCCCAAGTCATTCTTGTTGTTCCATCTTGGTAATACTGAGAGAAGGCCAGACTTATACCAAAACTAAAGCACTACCACTCACATGAACACATTACACAACACTTTAATAATGGAAACTACCGTTCTCATGAAAACACATTACAAAGCATCTGCACAAAGTGCGCCTTTTGTGGAGTACATCATTACTTTCATCTCTCTAGAAAGGAGAACAACAAACACCACCAGTGTATGGGTGTGCAGGTCTGCAGTGTGCTGGTCAACAGACAACAGTTCCTCACCTCAGCATCAGCGTTGGCCTTGGAGCCGGGACATTTGGTGACAACACTTTGATGACAGCGTTTGTGGACCACACACGTACATACTGCAACACACACACACATAATGATAACACTCTGACATCAGCATCTGTGGACCACACATTGAATTATTGTGGATGATGTATGTACATAATACATCACAAATCACATTTGTTGACAACACTTCAATGACAGTGTTTGTGGACCATACACATAATACTGCAACAGATACACACACACTTCATGACAATCTGATGGTGGCATTTGTGAACCACACACATATATGCTACAACACACATTTGGTGACGTTTGTTTCATGACAGTGTTTGTGGACCATACAGGTACGTACTGCAACAAACATACACACATATGTTGACAACAATTTCATGATAACTTTAGTACGCAACACACATACATACTGCAACAGACACCACTCCATCTATGGAGAAAAGCTTTGTTGTTTTAAACAAAAAACCTACTGGTATAAGGTAAAAATACGTTTTGGTTTTGTTTTCGTTTATTTCATTTCGCTGCTGTTATTTCAAAAAATGAACAAACTATGTGTAGACACATACATTCATATTCACACACATACTTTCATCCATCATAAACGTAACAAAATTGCCAACTTTGTTAACAGAAACATTATTTCTTTAAAACTCAAAATCTGACAGTCATTTTGACCCTGTGTCAAAAATTGTGGAGGTGATTAGAGAATTTCTGGGGGTAAAATATGAATACAGACCTATTTCAAACATCTGATACCTTTTTCAGATTTTCATTTAATATGAATGTGTATGCGTGTGTGCGTGCGTGCATGCGTGCGTGCGTGCATGCGTGCGTATGTGTGCGCGCATGTATATGTGTGTGTGTGTGCGTGCATGTGTGCATGCATGCATGCATGTGTGCGTGTGTGTATGAGTATGTATGTGTGTGCAAGCGTACACGTGTGTGTGTGTGCATGCACGCATTTGTATTTTGCAGTTAAGAGCTTGCGAGTCAGTAAGTGAAAGGGCGTCAACTACCTGCAACGTAATTTACATATTGCTGGGTACTTTTTGAGAAATTTCTCTTGCTACATTCTCAATAACATATCAGTATTTTTCCCATTGTGTGCATTACTTCTTGATTAACAAGTGTACAGGTCTCCCTATCTAGTGTTGTTTATCAGCATAAACAAGCCCTGAAACAGAGCAGATGCAGTGATGGCCATCTTTCCTTGGAGTTTATGCTTCCTTCAAGGATCTTGTATTATAAACAACCCTTTAAGGATTCACATTTATCTTCGACACAGTTTTCTCTCTCTCGCTCTCTCTCTTTCTGAGTATTCCCCCACCTGCCCACTCATCCACCTCCTCTATCTCTGTCTTTTCCCTCACTCCTCTCTTCTCATTATCTCTTGAGAACGCGCACAAAAATCACCATCATTTCTTTCTTCCAGACTTCATTTCCCCTGTGCATGTCTTTCTTTCTTTCTCTTCCCTCTCTCTAATTTCTCTCTCTCTCTCTCCTTTTCCTTTCCGTCTTCTGTCTGTCTCTCCTCCTCCTCCGCCTAACAGCCTCTCTCCTATTTCACCTTTTCTTTCCCCTCCCCTCCTTCCTCACATCCACCTGCGACCTATGACCCATTTCAATTTCAGTCAGAGCAGACAATTCACCAGGTTTGAATCTCAGGGCAGGAGTCCATGTACAGATCTGAGGATGAAGCTGATCCTGAGAGGTGCCGTTCACCAGGCATCGTTCCATCTGACACCTCTTTGGACAGTTCTTCCCCACACAGTTCACTGCCCCTGATCCAGAGAGGTGCCATTAACCAGGCATCCTTCCATCTGACACCTCTTTGGACAGTACTTCCCCACACAGTTCACTGCCCCTGATCCTGAGAGGTGACATTCACCAGGCATCGTTCTATCTGACGCCTCTTTGGACAGTGCTTCCCCACACAGTTCACTGCCCCTGATCCTGAGAGCTGCCATTCACCAAGCATCCTTCCATCTGACACCTCTTTGGACAGTGCTTCCCCACACAGTTCACTGCCCCTGATTCGGAGAGGTGCCATTCACCAGGCATCATTCCATTTGACACCTCTTTGGACAGTGCTTCCCCACACAGTTCACTGCCCCTGATCCGGAGAGGTGACATTCACCAGGCATCGTTCCATTTGACGCCTCTTTGGACAGGGCTTCCCCACACAGTTCACTGCCCCTGATCCTGAGAGGTGCCATTCACCAGGCATCGTTCCATCTGACACCTCTTTGGACAGTGCTTCCCCACACAGTTCACTGCCCCTGATCCTGAGAGCTGCCATTCACCAGGCATCGTTCCATCTGACACCTCTTTGGACAGTGCTTCCCCACACAGTTCACTGCCCCTGATCCTGAGAGGTGCCGTTCACCAGGCATCGATCCATCTGACGCCTCTTTGGACAATGCTTCCCCACACAGTTCACTGCCCCTGATCCTGAGAGGTGCCATTCACCAGGCATCGTTCCATCTGACGCCTCTTTGGACAGTTCTTCCCCACACAGGTCACTGCCCCTGATCCTGAAAGGTGCTGTTCACCAGGCATCGTTCCATCTGACACCTCTTTGGACAGTGCTTCCCCACACAGTTCACTGCCCCTGATCCTGAGAGGTGCCGTTCACCAGGCATCGTTCCATCTGACACCTCTTTGGACAGTGCTTCCACACACAGGTCACTGCCCCTGATCCTGAGAGGTGACATTCACCATGCATCGTTCCATCTGACGCCTCTTTGGACAGTGCTTCCCCACACAGTTCACTGCCCCTGATCCTGAGAGGTGACATTCACCAGGCATCGTTCACCAGGCATCGTTCCATCTGACACCTCTTTGGACAGTTCTTCCCCACACAGTTCACTGCCCTGATCCTGAGAGGTGCCATTCACCAGGCATTGTTCCATCTGACGCCTCTTTGGATAGTGCTTCCCCACACAGTTCACTGCCCCTGATCCTGAGAGGTGACATTCACCATGCATCACTCCATCTGACGCCTCTTTGGACAGTGCTTCCCCACACATTTCACTGCCCCTGACCCTAAGAGGTGCCATTCACCAGGCATCGTTCCATTTGACACCTCTTTGGACAGTGCTTCCCCACACAGGTCACTGCCCCTGATCCTGAGAGGTGACATTCACCAAGCATCCTTCCATCTGACGCCTCTTTGGACAGTGCTTCCCCACACAGTTCACTGCCCCTGATCCTGAGAGGTGCCATTCACCAAGCATCGTTCCATCTGACACCTCTTTGGACAGTGCTTCCCAACACAGTTCACTGCCCCTGATCCTGAGAGGTGAATTTCACCAGGCATCCTTCCATCTGACACCTCTTTGGACAGTGCTTCCCCACACAGTTCACCGCCCCTGATCCTGAGAGCTGCCATTCACCGAGC
>CM065717.1:97799605-97817105 GCA_033310375.1 Conus canariensis
ACAGGAGCCGCGCTGTTTCGCTTCTTCAATCGCATGGTTAAACTGTGTAAGCATGTAATCATCCCAGTCAGGTGTAAAGACGTGATAGCTGATCACTTTTTTCTGTATAGTTGAAACCCAGACTTGCATACTACTATCATTGGGGGTTATATAATTAATTAGAACAACCAACATGACTTTTACTGGCGGGTTAATTTGAAGAGACTCTGGAATTTTAGAAATAGCATGTGTTACACTTTTCTGAACGTTTGTAGGGTTAATAATGTCCATGTCTATGACCGTGTCTATGTCTAATTCAATGAACGTATCGCTTAATTGTTCATTACCGTCAAATATCTCCTCCCACGTATATAGTTTTTCAACCTCGGATTTACTTGTGGGGTTCATTTTTAACCCACAATATTTACGTAAATAAAAAAAATAAATGTAAGTAAAAGTAAGTAAACGCGCTTTTATTCTTCACCCAAGCATTGCAATACTTCAAGACACCCTAATCTTACAAGAACGCCTGCCAATACTTTAGCTTTTTCTGAATTACTACAGTCAATGTTTAACTCTTTGATTGCTTTGTCAAATAGTTCACTATGATTTTTGATTAAATTGTTTACATCATTCTCAAACCCAGATTTACTAAAATCAATGTTTAACACTTTCATCGTTTCGTCAAATAGTTCATTACAATTTTCTACTAAAATCATTAGATCAGATTCGCTGTGTTTGGCCGCCATTTTTAAATCTAAAAATTAAATAAATAAAAAAAATAAAACCATGAGTATAACGCTGGTTAATTATGCTGTGCCTATTGTTGGCGTTATAGTTTATTCAACCCTAGCAAAATGTTTGTTAAGAATAAAACCGCCCAACATGGGAAAGATAGAAGATTCGCCGAAACTAGTTACAACCTTATTTTTAGCTCTGGCAACAAAAGATTATCTGATTAAAAAGCACATAGACAGTCTTTCATATTATGATTATTTTAATTATTTTTTTTAGTTAATAAAAAACATGAGCGAAAAAAAGATTATTAATACGATTTACCACTCTGCTGTAATCAGCGGCCTTAGTATAGGATATAGCATGTTAGCAAAAAACATGTTTAAAATGAGGCCAGCCGATCTAGGAAGGTTAGACATTGAGGATGTTGTTAAGGTTATAGCTGTAATAACGGCGGGGATTGCCTCAAAAGACTTTCTTGTTACACAGGGGATTATCCCAGAAAACATCAATGCATAGAAAGATTAATGCATTTAGGCAGATTGATTTATAAAAAAAAAAAGAAAAAAAAAAAGATTCATTCATTTATAAAAAAGATGTCTGGAATAGTTCTGATGGTGGGCGGGGCTATTGTTAATGCATTGGCTTTCTCTGGCAGTAATTATATGTTTAGTAAATTGCGGTCTGATGAAGAGAGAGAACGCCATAACAAGGCAATGGAAGATTTAGCTAAGGCAAGAGACGCTTACGAGAAAAGGAGAATTGCTCACTTAGACTTTATTAATAAAAAGTTAAGAGAGCAGGGACATGCAGAGCACACATTTACAGACGTTGATGACGCAATGAATGAATATTACTTAGTGACAGGAAAGAAGTTTCTAACATCGTCACCGCCAGAACTGTCTGACTTTTATGAACCGTCTGAGGATCAGAAAATGGTAGAAATAGGCTTTATTATAGGTGCTATGGGGGCAATCTTTCTTCTTGCATATTCAATCTAAAAACCAATAGTTAAAAATGTAATAAAAACAGTCTCTTATGGACGATACGAAGTACAAAATATATTATTCTCCTGGAGGGTATTGGAAAGGAAAGGCTGCTATTAATAAACTGAGTAAAGCTGCTAGGGTGTCTGAATCAGAAGCAAAAGACTGGCTTTCAAAACAAGCGATCTGGCAAATATATCTGCCCGCCCCAAAAAGAATAATAAGGCCTCGATTTGTTAACTCAGTTCCTAATGACACCCACCAGATGGACTTGTTGTATCTTCCACATGACAAAGTTAGAAGAAAAAAGTTTAAGTATGCTCTTACAGTTGTTGACATGGCTTCAAGGTATAAAGATGCTGAGCCTTTAACGGATAAAAGCTCAACTGCTGTGGCTGTGGCTTTACAGCAAATATACATGCGAGGTCCATTAAAGTATCCTAGGTTGATCCAGGTTGATGATGGGAAAGAGTTTAAAGGGGCTGTAAACCAGTTGTTTTTAAGACATCGGGTTACAGTTAAGAGAGGGATCCCAGGCAACCATCGCTCCCAGGCTCTAGTAGAAAACTTTAATAAGAATCTAGCTGAGCGTCTGTTTATCTATCAATACCACAGAGATCTTATGGACAGGACGCGCAACACAGAATGGGTCAGGAGATTGCCAGCAGTCTTACGCGCCATGAACAATGAAGAATTTAAAGCAACGGGTCTTAAGCCAGTGAACGCGATCAAATTAAAAAAAAATTAGCATTACTGAAGACATCCAAGGTAATCAACAACTCTTGCCGTTTGGACTAAAAGTAAGATACTTGTATGCGCCAGGAGAGACAGAGGGCGATGTTAGAATTAGAGCCACAGACCCCATATGGAGCGTAGATGTATATGAAGTTGAAAGAATTATGAAAACAACCCCTCCCGTGTATTATTTAAGAGAGACTCTTTCTTCTGCGTCTAAAAAGCCTGCCCCTAAAAGATCGTTTGTTCGCGAAGAGTTGCAAGTTGTCCCACCAAACACGGTGCCGATTAGTTAAAAAAAAAAGTATTTATTTTTTGTTGTTGTTGTTAAACTTATGATTTATTTATTTATTTTTTGTTAAAACTTATGATTCATTTATTTATTTTAGTTCACATCTTATTTTTAGTCTATTTTTGGGTTTAACTGATTGTTTGCTTGCTTTTCAATGTTCTGTTTGATTGTCTCAGTGTCTACCTGTTGCGAAGTAAAAGTCTTTCTCTACTCCTTTTGAAGTTCAGTTTTTTGTCGCCTGTAATCCTCACCATCAGCCATAAGATGCTCAAATTCTTCAGCTGTAATGTTTTCGTCCTGCAATGCTTTGCTTATTCTCAGTCTTAATGAACAAAGTTTTGCTGATGCTAGGGCTACAATGGCAGTGTGCTTTTGTAGTTTAGGCGTTAATTTTTTTAAAACAGCACTCACAATCATAGACATAGCACCTAAACCCAAACCAAGGCTCCCTAATGCTAAAGAGGCTGGCGCTCCGGCCCCAGTAGCTAAAAGAGCAACGCCGGACCCAGCACTTACGCTCGCTACAGCTGATGAGCCGGTGATTATATAAGAAAGAGTATTTAAAACTTTAGCATATTTCTTTCTAGTAACCCTATACTTATTCAAGTCACTTTCTATTTCTTCTTGAAGTTCAGTTATTTGCTCTAACCTAAACTTTTGAGCCTGATCATCCATTTTTTAATCAAGATTAATTTTTTAATTAAGGTTAATCTTGTACATATCTTCTTATTAACCCTTCTGGCAGCACTTCATCAACAGAGTAAAACGCAATAAAATCAACATACTTAATGAAAATAAAATCGACTACTGTTAGTTTAGTATTGTCAACCATCACAGTGACTTTGTCAGATGATACAGAAGTGTTTATTTCATCCCCGTTTTTAGTAATAGCAATAACAAGCCTGAGAGGCCCGTCCAAGTTTTCAGACTTTATTTGTACACCTCTGATTAACGTATGCTCTGGCAAACTAGGATCAGACTCCCTTGGAGTGATAAATAAGCGAAAAAGCATCGTCATTTTTCTAGGCAGTGATTCTAGTTTTGGGTTAAACTCTAAGCCGACGGTGTCACCCCCCACTTCAGCTAAGGACTTCTTTCTCCGCAGCATATATACAGAGCCCTGCTTAGTTATTTCAATCTGCTTTTTCTGTTGTGTTCCTGGGACTAGACTAGCAAGAAGGCGTCCTTCATTCAAAGCTTTTCTAAAATTGTATTTCTTATCAAAGTATACATGGGGGCTTCGTAGTTCAAACTTTAAATCCCAGTTAATGTCAGGAAGCAACGCCCAAGCATTCTCTCGTTTATGAAGTTTGTATTCGTGTTTGCCAAAATCGTTTGCCCTTAGATTTCTTATCTCTTCCAGGGTAGGATATTGCTGCCGTTTTTTATCTTCAATTTCTATTCGTTTGTAAACACCATCGTCGGTGTATTCAAATCCATAAACATTTCCTGGCACTCCTATCAGATCAAAGTCAGTTGTATCTGCTAGATCTTTTATCTCTACTGCAACGCATTTAGGAGCTAACTCTGCTTTTGATTCAGGTCCTCGAGACATTCTTTTTAATATAAACAATTTATTATTAAACAATTTATAGTAAACAATCTATAATAAACAATCTATAATAAACAATCTGTAATAAATAACCTGTAATAAACAATCTATAATAAACAATCTGTAATAAATAATCTGTAATAAACAATTTCTTATAAACAATTTGTTATAAACAATTTGTTATAAACAAACGTATTGAACTGGCGGGTCAGTCCGTAAGCATAGTTTAGCGTGCTTAGATTTTTCTAGCTGCTCTTTTATTTTTTTTAGTTCATCCTTGTTCCTGATTATATAGTTTTCACTTAAACATTCTTCAAAACTGTCCCGGTCCTTAGTATAGAATAAGATGACTGATTTTAACTGCGATCTAAAGTCTTTTAAGACAGCATTGTATTTTTGAGTTAAGAGCCAAACAGAAACTAATGCGTGTCTTCCGCTAAAGGCTAGCTTAGACAGAGTCCTTCTTTTTTTAACAATGTCTTGTTCGGCTGAACAGTCATCAATAATAAACAGCGTTTCGGTTCCCTCAAATAGTCTATAGTAATGTTCTAAACAGTCGCTTAGCTTGTCAGTAGGATCAACTAAGAATATATTCTCATCTGTCCAAACAAACTGCCTTTCTTTGTAAGACTTGTTGTGCTTAATGGTTGTGCAGAATATAACAATGTACTCGTAATGAAACCTGTAGATTGTTTGTAACAAATCAAGCACGAAGACAGTTTTCCCACACCCAGTAATCCCACAAATAAGCGAACAGTGCGGGTCTTTAGGTAAAAAGTTCAAACTATCCATCTGTTTTAATAGGCTATTTCTTTCAGTCTATTTTCTTCAATGTTCAGCTGGGCGTCATAAACCACAAAAACGTGCATTTGTATCTGGCCATTCTCCTCCTCTTCCTTATTAATCTGTATGAGTATGCCATCTGACCCTACCCTTCTTCCACTCCCGTGCAGTCTGTTGTCATACGTGGACCTAAAATCCAGCCATAGTCCATATTTGTCTGTTAGATAATCTTCGAGTCTTACATCGTGAAGGTGAAGTTTTTTACACACATGATCGGCTATGGGACTTGTCTGTCTGCCTCCGGCGAATAACTTTCTTATTTCATCAAAGTGTTGGTCGGGCAAAAGTCCAGCTGAATACAACTGAAAAGGCTTGCCATCTACTGTACAAGACAGTTGCTCAATTTTTGGGTTGTAAAACGCCTCAGATTCCCTCTTAAAAGGAGCTGAGGGTTTAGTAAATAGCAAGAGAACCCCCTTTAGGGACCTTAAAGAATTGCTTATAGCTATTTCCCAGATGGTGTCTTGCTTGTTTTTAATCGCTAGACTGTGGTGTAAAACTCTTTCAAAGTAAACAACCGCCCTACTTTTATACTGGTTTAAGATTATTCTAGCTAGTTCAGGGTTAGTAACAACGTCAAAATTAAGAGAGATGTTACTAACAGTGTATTTGGCTAAGGGATCGTCTGATAGAATAACAGACCCGCTGTCATTGAATGTCAGTTCGTAAGTAAGTTTGTCTCTTAGTGCGCCTTGGTAATATGGCTGATGGGTTTTTAACAGTTCAAAATCTAGAGGAATGCAAAATCTGTTTTTAAATGCTCGCGCTATTGCCTGGTCTCCCTCGTCTTCCTTTGCATCTGCAGCATTAAGCCTGTGCTTAAGACCGTTTGGGCTCTGGATTCCTTGAAAGATTTTGTCTTTTCTTTCTGTTCTAGGCAGCCACAGATCAGAATAGAGATTAAAAATGTCTGCGCTACTCAGTGAGAAGACTTCTCTACCCTCCAGTTTAATTACCATATTTTTAATGATGGCCCTGCCCAGGTTAGCAACGACAGTAGCATTAGGATCCGTCGACTCAATATCTATTTTGAATGACAGCCTGGCAGTGCCTGGCATTATAACATCGTCAGGCCCGAGGTCACTAAATCTTACTGTTAACATTTCATTTGGCTCAATTGTTGATGGATTATTTACAACCCGCACAGTCTGCCTTATGCCTTTTATGCCGTGGGGCTCCTTCGCTTTTCTGAATGGATCAAGGTCGCAGCCGTATGGATTCATTTTTTATAAAACAAAAAATAATAAATATATAAATATGGCTGATGAAGATTTTGACGCGATTAGTCCTATTGAAGAAGAAGATGAAATAGAACCAGGTCGTTCAATACAAGATGAACTTGAGGGGCAGAAGCACGTCCTTTACTCCCTAGACAACCTCAAGATGTAGGTTCTTCACTCCTTAGTGCTCGTCAAGAACTTTAAGGAGTAGGCTCTTCACTCCCTAGACAGCGTCACGAACTATTGCAACGACGAATTGAATCATTCTATAAAAGTATAGAACGGGAGCTGCCAGAAATACTTGATCTTAACGATTTTGAAGAAGATGGCGGCCATTTGTATATTAGGACTAGTGAAGGAGGCCGCGTAAGAGTTACTACAAAGCCAAACGCGACCAAGTTTTTAAGTCTAAGTACAATTAGACGAGACCTCCCTGCTGCTGATGCAGAACGATTAAACATTACAAATCTAAGGTCTGATGCTGTTAGACTTCTACATAAAATGGGGCGGTTGTTGCCAACACGATCTGAAATAGAAATCGCCACTATTCCAGAGGTAGGTCAAAAAACAGATAAAATAATAACAGAATTTGAGACGAGTTTTATTGATGAGGCGAGTTTTATTGAGGGGCCAATTGGCGGTTCGCCTAGGCAAAGAGAAGGTGAGCTGAGTCCTGAAGAAGAAACAGCTTTAAAAACAATTGTTGATCCTCCATTGTCTACGAGTGAACTCAGGGATATTAGAACTGCTCTGCGTGAACTCTTGAATATTAAGTCTGCTTTAACAACTACGAATGAAGAACTAAAAAACAACTTGGCAAAATTTAATGAGATAAAGAGAGAGATAGACGAAGAAAAAAATAAGCTGGCTGATGCAGATGATAACAATTTAGGACAAGAAGAAAAGGCTAAAATACAGGCGAAAATACAGGATTTAATGAAAGAAAAGGCAAACGTGTTAGCAGCGTTGTATATTAACAGAGAAAAAATAGCAACCCAAATAAGCAGAATCAGAGAAACTATAAATAAAATGATTTATGAAAATACTACGCTAGCAGAAAGAATAAGGACTCTGTTCAGAGAGCAGGGGATTACAATAGTTAGTATATTAACGGCCGTTGGGTTTGCTATCTCTACACTGGTTTATGCATTAACCGGCAGTGCGCCAACAGGGTCAGTAGCGCCTCCAACGCCTCAGCCTGGTAAAAGTTGGATTAGAAAACAATTGCACCATCTGGCAAACTTATTAAAGAAGTTAGCTGCCAAAGCACTTGGTGCACTGCCTGGCATAATAGGCGGTGTTGTTAGTTGGGTTTTGTCTACCATAGGCAAAGTGGCTGGTTATATGGCCGACCATCTGTGGACGTTAGGAGTGCTGGCTGCTGGTTTAATTTTTAGTGAAATAAAGTATGGCTAATCCAGTAAAAGTTAAAAACACAACAAGGGCTGTCTTTTCGCTAGTGTGTCTGTCGGGGTGAGGTACATCAACAGGCGGGGGGTCGCTTTCTGGGCTGCTTATAACTGGTGGCGGTGGGTCGCTTTCTGCAGGTTCTGGGCTAGATACTTTTTTCAAAATGGCTGGTGCGGGCCTTGTGTTTAAGCCTTGATTGTGTCCTAAGTTTTGATCGTCTCCGGCTATGAGAATTTCATTATTATAATTCTGTATCATGCCAATCTGCAGTCTAAGGTCAGAAGGCAGCATGTATAATCCATGACCCACAACAAAGTCAACCTTTGACCTAGCATGTGAAAGAACGTTTTGGTACCTTTGTATGCTGGAAGGCAAATCAACAGCAGAGTTAATAGCATCTTCTAAATTAGCTAAAAATTGTTTTCTGGCGTCAAAACCTGTAGATTGATCCACTATGCTAGACTTGGTCTGTGCTTGCGCTCCTAATAGACACCAAACGTACGTCCGTATGGAGTCATTAAGTCTTTGCACTCCTGGCATTGTTAGGCCTTCACTTTTATCTAAGATAAATGTTGCCCAAGCATTGGGGTGTTTTTGTTCTATTGATCCCAATCTAACTTGGGAGTTTGACTTAAAAGAGGTGTGGCCGGGCCAGTAGTCAAAATTATATTCTCTACGCTGACCCCACAAATACAATGTGCCCAACCCGTGATTGCGGTCTAACTTTTGTCTAAAGTTATTTGAAGGGTTAATGTTAAATTCGTTGCAGATTCTTTCATATGCATTATTGTCCATTGGGCTGAGAAATGGATTAAACGCGTTGTCATTGGGGAGGCGTACTTGTAGTTCAGTTAGTATGCGTCTATACTGATAATAAACATGAAAGTTATATACTGACCTTACTAAGAGATTGGGGTGGTTTAAATGGTTTGCATATGAAACACCGCAGCCAGTGGTTGAGCAGTAAACTGCAAAATTTAACTGATTTTGGTAAAAAGCCATGGGGTGAGTTGACCATGCTGATGGCACTCTATCACTCTTTATTGGAGGATTTAAATATCTAGTTAGTGGGTTTACAAGCCTGACTAGAAAGCCATATGATTCATCCACTGCGATGGTTAGGCTACTAAAGTCCAAAGATTTGGGCTCATAAACCCCCCCTACATCGTAAGTAGCACTTTCATTATATTTAAAAGGTTCCATTTTTAAATAGATTTTTTTAAAAAAGGATTTTAAAAAGGATGTTCCTTTATATAACCAAGCAAAACACAAGTGTGTTCTTAAAGTATCCAATTAACAATAGGCGCGGTAATAGTAGGGTTGCTCTTAGAAAAATTGGTTTTAAAGTTAAGTGGTTTAATATATCTGAAGAAGCTCAGAATAACTGGATTAATATTAGTAATGAAGAGGGCAATCAAATAACACATGAAAAAATACCAGAAGGCTATTACAGCTTTTGTTCTTTAAAAGAAGTATTTATCGAATTAGGCATATTGCTAAAAATTAACGAAGCAAACCTCAGAATTACAATGCATTTTCCACTAGAAGAAAAAAGAGAATACACTTTTCCTAAAGGCCTTGCGCAAATCTTGGGTTTCCACAGTACTAGCAGATCTTATAAATTTAGTACAAGAGAAAACATCTATCAATTTGAAGGTAATGAACCATGTGATTTTCTCGTTAACCCGATGTTGTATGTCCATTTACGAGAGTTAAAAACAAATACTAATTTATTTGATGGCAATCCATCTACAGTTCTAGGAGTACTACCATCAATTAAGGCGGGGTTTTGCGATTATCAGTTAAGCACATTTGGTAAAGACAGCCGGTTTAAAGAATTAGTTGAGGGGTCTATAAATTCAGTGTGTGTAAAAATAACTAACCAAGATGGAAGGCCGGTTGTTTGCTCTGATTTGTTAGTGGTGCTTGAGATAGAAGATTAATCAGAAGAGAAGAGAGAATGTCAATATGCGCACTCTATATCACCCATTTTTTGTTTTGCACGTAAGCCCCCCATTTTAAAATAACGATTACGTCAATTTTGGAGGTTTTGCATGTTAATTTTGATTGTAAAAAAGGTGTCAATTTTGGCAAAAAGTAGCATGAGATGGACGAGATTTGTTTGTGAAAAGGGGGGTTTTCGTGCAAAATAAGATGTGGTGGAATAGAGTCCGCATATTGACATTCTCTATCTGTCTGGTGCCCATATGAAGACAAAAGAAAAATGAACATTCGCCACTTGCCAGCTTTTTCCTTCTTCTGAATTGTTCGGTTCCTTCATCGTCCTCTTTCATTACAGTCACGTTGACTACCCTCAGGTCTACCCGATTTGGTTGAATCCCATTCGGGGGATACTGGCAGTGCAGTTGTTGATCGAATCCCCCATAGTCTGCTGCAATTCGCTGAAAGAGTTCCTGCCGGCCTCTCCCACAGGTCTGCTGTCACTGCAGACAGCCTGGAAGCTCCCTGTATAGGTCCCAGCAGGTTGACACGGCTTGCCGTCTTCCATCTCCCACACAGGTAGACAATTCTCTACTCGACCTCCTTGGACTCCGGTTCGTCGTGGGCTCATGAGGTTACAGCAGACCTTCTACTAGATAAAGTCTTCTTGTCTTCGGTTCGTCGTGGGCTCATGAGGTTACAGCAGACCTTCTACTAGATAAAGTCTTCTTGTCTTCGGTTCGTCGTGGGCTCATGAGGTTACAGCAGACCTTCTACTAGATAAAGTCTTCTTGTCTTCGGTTCGTCGTGGGCTCATGAGGTTACAGCAGACCTTCTACTAGATAAAGTCTTCTTGCCTTCACTTCACCTCAGTGTATTTTTCTGAGCCCTCAGCAAGATGGGGTGACTTGACTCCCACAAAGTGAGTCACCTTTACCTGGGTTTTCTGAGCGTCTTACAACCGTTTGTCAAACAATGAGAAACTGAATAAGACTGGTTCAGCCGAGGGAATCATGGGTCACACACACACACACACACACACACACACACACACACACACACACACACACACACACTACATACACACACACACACACACACACACACACACACACACACACACACACACACATACGCACACACACACACACACACGCACACACATACGCACACGCACGCACGCACGCACGCACGCACGCACGCGCGCACGCACGCACACACACACACACACACACACACACACACACACACACACACACACACACACCAAAACGACTTACACCAATAACCGTGAAAATCACACACACACACACACACACACACACACACACACACACACACACACACACACACACACACACACA
The DNA here is from genome assembly GCA_033310375.1 of Conus canariensis. Lineage (NCBI taxonomy): Eukaryota > Metazoa > Mollusca > Gastropoda > Neogastropoda > Conidae > Conus > Conus canariensis. Next base: position 97,810,663 of record CM065717.1, read on the forward strand.
CACACCAAAACGACTAACACCAATAACCGTGAAAATCCCAACAATGAGTCTCCAAATTATTTTGGTTCAACCAATGGTATTTGTGCACCCTTACACATGCACAACAAAGACTTGGGCACCGTGTGGTTAAAGCGTAACATCCAGTTTTAGCTTCTTTTGTTTTTTCAGCCACTCTTTTGAATTTTTTTTTATTTTGTGTGTTTCATTAGCTGGATCGGGCAAGGTTTCTTCTTTCTCTCTGCCCAATTCTCACAGCCTTGCCTGCAGAAACCAAGCAGATGGCGGAGGAAGGCTTGGAGACCATTGACCAGTGTGGGCTCCCTGGCAAATACAAGGTCTGGTGTCTGCAGTTCATGCTGATACCAAAGCTGCTATGGCCTCTGATGATATACGACATCTGCACCAGCATAGTGGAGGCAATGGAAGCCAAAATCAACAAGTTCACAAGGAAATGGCTTGGTGTCCCACCCTGTCTGACTGACATAGCGCTGTACTGTCGCCAAGCAAAGCTGAAACTACCCCTGAAATCCATCCTGGAGGAATACAAAGCAGGGAAGATCAGACTTCAAAGCATGCTGGAGGACTCAGGAGACAAGGTGGTAGAAGCAATTAAGCCCCAGCTGAAGACAGGCAGAAAATGGAAAGTTCAAGAGGCGATGGATTCTGCAAAAGAAAGTCTCAAGATCAGAGAAATAACAGGACACACACAGACCAACAGACAGGGACTGGGGGTGACCAAAACTGAATGGTGGTCAAAGGCCAAAGGAAAAGCCAAAAGAGACATGATGATTCAGGAGATGAGAAAAGAAGAAGACCAAAAAAGACTCCAAAAAGCAGTCCAGCAGAGCCAGCAAGGGCAATGGACAACGTGGGAGAATGCACTCCAAAGAAGTCTCACTTGGAATGACATTTGGCACATGGCCCCTCTCAGGATCAGCTTCATTCTCAGATCTGCATATGACCTTCTGCCCTCAAATGCAAACCTGGTGAAGTGGGGGAAAACAGACGATCCTGCATGCCCCCTCTGCCATGAAAAACAAACAGTGGAGCATGTCCTAAGCTCATGTAAAGTAGCCCTGGCTCAAGGAAGGTACACATGGAGGCACAACCAAGTGCTCAAAGAAATTGTACAAGTAGTCTGGGCTAGTACCAACACCACAAAAGGGAAAATCAGGACTCCAAAAGCACCCGCAACATTCTTCACGGCAGGAGGCAGCAAATCATGGCCAAGAACAACAGTGCCACTCGAAACATGCAGGCAGAGTCTGCTGGACAGGGCAGATGACTGGGAGTGCACTGCAGACCTCCCAGAATGGAAGAGTCACCCAGAGATCATCAGCAAGAGTGGCATGAGACCAGACATAGTAGTCCACTCTAAGTCAACCAAGCAGCTGATCATGATCGAGCTCACGGTGCCATATGAGAACAGAATGGAGGCAGCTCAAATCTACAAGACTGAAAAGTATGCTGATCTGGCAAACAGCCTGAGGAGAGAAGGCTATCAGGTCAAAGTCCTCACTGCAGAAATTGGAGCTAGGGGGTTTGTAGGAACGTCTGCATACAGCCTCATGAAACAGCTCTCAGTTGCAGGGAAGGAAAAAACCAGAGCCCTGAAAGCAATGGCAGAAGCGGCAGAGAGGTGTTCAAGCTGGATCTGGTCAAGGAGGAACAAAAGTGAACTTCATAAGGCTTAATTTCCCTACAAATATCAGGTGTCCCTGTGGCTCAGTGGTTAAAGCGCGAGTCATTAAGTGGAAAATGAGCATGTCCAGAGGGTCATGGGTTCGAATCCCAGCCATGGCTCGTCCCAAGATGGGAAAAAAAGGGGCAGCAGAGGGACATCCGGAGTCATGAACCGGGTGTGGCCCAACCCCCCTAGAGTGTCAGGAGATAAGGGCCGAAACACTTGCTTGAAGGGGGCTTCTCTTCTGAGGACTCTCTGCTGCCACGCTCTCCACGAGTTTCTTTCTACTGATGCATGGGTAAACCATTGACTTCCGGGAATAGGCCGGAGGACGTCCGGGAAAGACCGGAGGACACTGGGAAAGACCAGAACCAAGGGCTCTGTGGGCTGGCTGCCCACTTTGCCTTAAACATGTGGCTACTAAAAATAAAAGGAAAAGATGCTCCCAGGATTCACCGAAAGGGGGAAAGAATGATGAATCCATCGGTGCTCAACCAATCATGACTGCAAATCCCAAACGGACTATGAACATGGACCAAATGGAATATCCATGTGTCTGTGGAAAGCGTTTCGCTACCACCCGTGGCATGAAGATCCACAGAACAAAGATGGGATGTGTGAAGACTCATCTGAATGAGCAGCAGCGCACTGCATCAGCAGATAAGACGTCGGAAGACCAAGGCCAGGATTTAAACCACAGTGCCAAGGACATCCACGCTGTTGGTTCGGATGAGGAATTTGCACAGGCCCTCGATGCCAGGCGCCTGAAACTCAACCTGCCACGAGCAAACGAAACTGAAGATTGGGAGAAACTGGATGCAAAAATCGTCCAAAGACTCGATGCACTGATAGGGAAAAGCACCCTCGAACACAAACTAGCCACATATGGGGACATTGTGTATGCCACATGTAGAGACGCCTATGGAGCAAAACTACCCAAAGAGAAAACACCTCCAAAGAAATCCAGACGCCAAGAAAAGATGGACAAGATCAGGGTCCAAAAGAAAAACCTCAAGATGCAAATGAAGACCGCACTGCCAGCTGAAAAACAAGGCTTGGAAAAACTGTGGAAAGACCTGAAAGAAAAAACACAGTGCCCTCAGCAAAGCGGAATCTGCGAGGAAGAGGAAGAGCAAAAAGAAGAAGACACAAGAGCGCTTCTTCAGAGACCCCTTCCAGTTTGCCAGAACACTGTTTGAGCAGCCAAAATCTGGGACCCTAAGTGTGGACAAAGGAGTTCTTGAGCAGCATCTGAGGAAAACATACTCTGACCCACAGAGCAAAGCACCACTCGACATTCAAGGTCTGGTGTGGCCAACCAACCCTGAGGAACAGTTCAATGGCAAGCCTCCAACGTTGGCGGAAATCAAGAAGGTGGTCGACAAAGCCAGAGCCAAATCATCACCAGGGCCAAACGGAATACCTTACCAGCTTTACAAGAAATGTCCCAAGGTGCTGGAGTGGCTCCACAGGCTGCTGCGATCGGCTTGGAGAAACCAGAAGATCAGCGGCCAGTGGATGACGGCAGATGGTGTGTACATCCCCAAAGAGCAAAACTCAAGTGACATTAGCCAGTTCAGGCCAATATCACTACTGAACGTCGAAGGGAAAATCTTCTTCTCTGTCATGGCAGCAAGGCTGACCAAGTACCTGATGGAAAACAAGTACTTGGATGTGTCAGTCCAGAAAGGTGGCATCCCAGGCGTGGCGGGCTGTGTAGAACACGCCACAAAGATCTGGGACGCAATCCAAAAAGCAAAAACAGAAAAGAGAGACCTGGACGTAGTGTGGCTTGATCTGGCAAACGCATATGGATCTGTGCCCCATGAGATGATACAGTTGGCTCTTGAGATGTACCATGTGCCAAAGAACATCCGCGACATGCTCAAGAAGTACTTCAATGGCTTCTCAATGCGGTTCTCTACCAAGGAGTACACAACAGACTGGATCAACTTGGAAGTGGGTATTGCAATGGGCTGTGCAATTTCCCCAATACTGTTCGTGCTGGCAATGGAACTCATCTTGAAAGCAGCAACAAACAACGCGAGACAAACAGACCTTGGCGATGGATACAAGATGCCTCCTCTCAAGGCCTTCATGGATGACACTACAGTGATTTCATCCAGAGAAGACGAGACACGTCATGTGCTGGAGAGGCTGGACGACATAGTTGCCTCATCCAGAATGAAGTTCAAGCCAAAGAAATCACGGAGTCTCTCACTGAGGAAAGGAAAAGTGGCCGGATCTGTGGTCTTCAGTGTTGCCAACCAGGCCATTCCAACAGTCACAGAAGAACCAGTCAAGAGCCTTGGAAGATGGTATGATGATACGCTGAAAGACACACAAAGAGCAAAAGAAACCAAGCAGATGGCGGAGGAAGGCTTGGAGACCATTGACCAGTGTGGGCTCCCTGGCAAATACAAGGTCTGGTGTCTGCAGTTCATGCTGATACCAAAGCTGCTATGGCCTCTGATGATATACGACATCTGCACCAGCATAGTGGAGGCAATGGAAGCCAAAATCAACAAGTTCACAAGGAAATGGCTTGATGTCCCACCCTGTCTGACTGACATAGCGCTGTACTGTCGCCAAGCAAAGCTGAAACTACCCCTGAAATCCATCCTGGAGGAATACAAAGCAGGGAAGATCAGACTTCAAAGCATGCTGGAGGACTCAGGAGACAAGGTGGTAGAAGCAATTAAGCCCCAGCTGAAGACAGGCAGAAAATGGAAAGTTCAAGAGGCGATGGATTCTGCAAAAGAAAGTCTCAAGATCAGAGAAATAACAGGACACACACAGACCAACAGACAGGGACTGGGGGTGACCAAAACTGAATGGTGGTCAAAGGCCAAAGGAAAAGCCAAAAGAGACATGATGATTCAGGAGATGAGAAAAGAAGAAGACCAAAAAAGACTCCAAAAAGCAGTCCAGCAGAGCCAGCAAGGGCAATGGACAACGTGGGAGAATGCACTCCAAAGAAGTCTCACTTGGAATGACATTTGGCACATGGCCCCTCTCAGGATCAGCTTCATTCTCAGATCTGCATATGACCTTCTGCCCTCAAATGCAAACCTGGTGAAGTGGGGGAAAACAGACGATCCTGCATGCCCCCTCTGCCATGAAAAACAAACAGTGGAGCATGTCCTAAGCTCATGTAAAGTAGCCCTGGCTCAAGGAAGGTACACATGGAGGCACAACCAAGTGCTCAAAGAAATTGTACAAGTAGTCTGGGCTAGTGCCAACACCACAAAAGGGAAAATCAGGACTCCAAAAGCACCCGCAACATTCTTCACGGCAGGAGGCAGCAAATCATGGCCAAGAACAACAGTGCCACTCGAAACATGCAGGCAGAGTCTGCTGGACAGGGCAGATGACTGGGAGTGCACTGCAGACCTCCCAGAATGGAAGAGTCACCCAGAGATCATCAGCAAGAGTGGCATGAGACCAGACATAGTAGTCCACTCTAAGTCAACCAAGCAGCTGATCATGATCGAGCTCACGGTGCCATATGAGAACAGAATGGAGGCAGCTCAAATCTACAAGACTGAAAAGTATGCTGATCTGGCAAACAGCCTGAGGAGAGAAGGCTATCAGGTCAAAGTCCTCACTGCAGAAATTGGAGCTAGGGGGTTTGTAGGAACGTCTGCATACAGCCTCATGAAACAGCTCTCAGTTGCAGGGAAGGAAAAAACCAGAGCCCTGAAAGCAATGGCAGAAGCGGCAGAGAGGTGTTCAAGCTGGATCTGGTCAAGGAGGAACAAAAGTGAACTTCATAAGGCTTAATTTCCCTACAAATATCAGGTGTCCCTGTGGCTCAGTGGTTAAAGCGCGAGTCATTAAGTGGAAAATGAGCATGTCCAGAGGGTCATGGGTTCGAATCCCAGCCATGGCTCGTCCCAAGATGGGAAAAAAAGGGGCAGCAGAGGGACATCCGGAGTCATGAACCGGGTGTGGCCCAACCCCCCTAGAGTGTCAGGAGATAAGGGCCGAAACACTTGCTTGAAGGGGGCTTCTCTTCTGAGGACTCTCTGCTGCCACGCTCTCCACGAGTTTCTTTCTACAGGCTGTGTCAGTGTTTCTATTCCACCAAAGGGGTTGAACGATTTCCCAGCTTTAGTATTGTTTCTTTTGCATCTTCTACTCCATAACTTTCTTTTATATTTCCTACATTGTTGTCATATTGAAAAGAGGGCCCTTTTGTTTTGTTTGTTTTACTTTTGATAGTTTCTGTAAACCGAATACGACAGGGAAATGGTCACTTCCATGTCAAGAAGCTGGATCGTCCATCAACCCTACAAAAACCCAGACATTGGTCTGCACTCTCAACAAGACATCAATACAGTTACCCTTCCAGTTTCCTTCAGTGGAATAGCCTACCTATTGAATCAACCTTCAATATTTGGATGTAGGCTAGACAGAATGCTGAGCTATAGGAAATATAGTGAGAATATTGCTCTTAAATGCAAAATGGGCCAGTCTGCCATGAAAGCAATGGCGGCTAAAGGCACTGAACAGCGCCATCTCTACCAACTGTATCACGCACTTGTACTCAGTGTGACTGATTATGGATTAGGGCTTACAAAATCAAGAGCAATCTTCCTAAATTAGAAAGAATTCAAAATGAAGCAATGATATTGATCTTCGGAACAAGAGGGCACACCAGTTGAAACTATGCGATACCTGTTTGACCTTCCTTCAATGCAGGCAGGACACAAGCTACAACAGGTGAAGGCATATTTTAGAGTACTTGGCTATCCAC
>CM065717.1:97819605-97932105 GCA_033310375.1 Conus canariensis
TAGCCCTACTGAGGACATCCTGGTTGGCAATTTTGCCAAAAGGGAAGGAGAGACATCATGGACGAGAGTTCCAGTATACGCCGACCCTTTGTTGTCAGCGGTTCAGACACGGGACCAGAGGAGGTGCCAGGACCAGTCACCAGATCCGTTGCCAGTGACAGTGTGTTCTAGAGACAACCCCGGAGGCGTTAGCCGGCTACAAGAAGAGGATGAGTCCCTTTAGAGAGCCAGGGAGGCCTGCAGGGATGGGACTTGACGCAAAATATGGACAAGCCACTTTTGGAGAGGAAAGGTAAAAGTTTCGTTGCGTCACTTTGAGGGACCTCGAGGGGAACCGACTCAAGTGTGCATATCTCAGTCGTTGCGCGAGGCTGTAATGTCCCTTGCTCATGATGTGCCATTGTCAGGTCACCTGGGGGTCAGCCAGACCAAGGACCGGGTGAAGGGAGACTTCTATTGGCCGGGAATGTGTGGTGATGTACGGCGTTACTGTGAGTCATGTGTTCCATGTAAAAGACCTTGGACAAAGGGAGAGCACCGAAGGTTCCATCAGTCAGGATGCCACCGGCCAAGGAGGCCTTTGAGAGAGTGGGGATGGATTTGATCGGGCCAGTTGTTCCTGCATCAGAGAAAGGGCTGCACCCAGTCTCCTGCGCCAGCCGGAAGCTATCCCCATCAGAGAGGAACTACCTAGCAGTAGAGCAGGAATGTCTGGCGGTAGTCTGGGGCATTTAACAGTTCCAGTCATATTTGTATGGCACCCCATTCATTGTCCAGGCTGGCAACTCCCCACTCCAGTTCCCCAAGAAGATGAAGTTTGCTAATGGGTGTATCACCTGTTGGGCTTTGCAGCTCCAACCATTCCAGTTCAGTGCGCAAGCAATTCCTGGGAAGGAGAATGTTGTGGCCGACTACCTCAGTCGGATTTGAAGAAACAGTGTATATGGGTTGATCCTGAGAGAGATGTCTTGATAGTGTATATACAATGGTTGGTTGTCTCACCCACAGTGACTGTACACTTAAAACATTCTGTTTTAAGGTTTGGGAGGGGGGAGTTGTCACACTGTGGTGTCTATTCATTTTATTATGTGTGCTGTGGGCATGATGACTCACACCAGACAGACATACAGACTGACACAGGACTGGTGAAAAGCTAACAGGTTGAGGATTGGTATGGCCTGCCTGTTTGAAGAAAGGGGGGTCGTGTCATACGGGAGAGTTGTGCAGTTGTCACTGTGTAATGGTAGTGGTCCAGTGTTGAGCTAGTGGACTGACGTTTGTCAGTATGTGCTGACCTTGTTCAGCAAGTAGGGGTAGCCCTCCAAGTCTGTGTGACGTCCTGTGATCCTGTGGAGGTTCTCTGCTTCATCGTCCTGCCTGACCAGTTTCTGGGTTCACCGCAGGGTTCAATGGCAACGTTTGTCTGGTAACTTTGTCCAGTTTTGCAGTGTGCAGGCACTTTTTATCCTGTGTTCTCTGTCTGTTCAATGTGTCCTCATGTCTCATGTCAAGTGCTTGTCTTGTGGTCAACCTGTGTGCATGAGTGTGTGTGAAACTAATGTCGAATACAGATTAAGTTTTACCTTATCTTCTAGAAGTGTGCTTTGAGTTGATGGGTCTTAATCATCCGCACAAGGGGGAAGTGTATGCGCAAGGGGGGAGACTTGTATATAAATGGGGAGTTTTCCTGAGAGGGGTATAAACCAAAATCTTGCCAGCACCCAGTAACAAATTAATTATGGATGCGATGTTTATGATTGGACGAGAGAAGTGTAAACCAAAATCTTGCCAGCATTCAGTAACAAATTAACTATGGATGTGATGTTTTATGATTTGATAATAACAATGGGAAATACTGTGTTGCTAAGCCAACTATGATTATGCCAGTGACTTTGCTATAGCAGATTAGGCTAATGAGGTAAAGCTTGATGGGATTGGAGATGGTGAGTTTGATGGTGGAGTGATGGATTAATTATATTGTCAAATGTGGTTGTTGATACCATGGTCGGAAGTTATCCGAGATATTGAGGAGATGGAGATTTGGCCAGCTGATAATGTTGGAGTGGCTATGGAACAGTAAAGAGAAAAATTCAACTACCAATGGAGGGGAACGGTAGGATATCTTGGCTAGTAATGCTGGACAGTTGGATCAGGGGACTGTTAACTTGTCTGGCAGTTAGCTCTGAACATGTGGCACCACTTAGATGAAATGTGGTGTATACGGTGCACAACTTTGGAAGCACCAAAAAGATGGAGATTAATTTGGGCAGTTTCAAGTGTGGATATGTATATTTTAAATGATGTTTTACCCTTATGAAGTTTGTCTGGTGATGGCATGGAGGTATAGCTATTGTGGTTTAACATCCATTCCTCACCCCATTTATGACAAGCATAGGATTGAAGCGATGCTGTGAGTGACAGTGATATATTGTGGTTGTAGGTCTTTGAACATTGGGCAAAGGAGTTGATCCGATGGATAACTCTAAATTTGAATACTCAGGCAGAGTTTTCCTGATTGAGAAACAAAGATATGATGATGGAAAAGGGTCATGCACTGTGTTGTCAGCGACTGTGGGATCTGGCCCCACTTACGGGCTTACCACGATGAGGTTGAAAGGGGAGGGTGCAAACTGAAGTCATAGTGACAACAGTGTTGTGCAGCATATTCTAGTGGGGGAGAGTATGGTAGTTGTGATGGCGATGTAGGGTGACACACTTAACAGTTTGTTGAGGGACAATGTCACATAAGGGGTGCTGTGTTTTCAGAGAGCACAATGCCCTTTTCCTGGCGATGTCTTAGTGGGGAGACACCAAGCCGGAGTGCCCACGGTGGTGTGAGAAGCCTGCTACCAGAGGCGGACCCTTACAGCCTGCAGCGCCTGTTACTTGGCCTTCCCTAGCTGCAGTCCGGTGGTGTCTTTCATCAGTTGCCGATCTAGTCTTGTACTCCGGTGACCCGTGCAGGCCTTCGAGGTGCCCATGAGCATCTCCAGCAGCTGAGGTTCTGTCGACCCCTGATTGTGCCGGGGTGAGGCAGCAGGAATCCAGCCACTCACCCAGGTGCTCCGTGAATCGTCCACTGCCCAGTGAGGTATCGGGTGTTTGACAGCTGCCCTGTGGGGTGGGGTAGCAAGGAGCACCAGCCACACACCCTGGTGCCTGTGCGGGAGATGTGAGGGGGGAGAGATCGACGAGTCGAGTCTCAGCACAGTCCGTGTTAAGTATTGGCCCAAGTGTGGTGCCTTGTGTGATGCCCTTCAGGGATTGAGAGTGGTCCAGTGATGGGCAATGGGTAGCACTAAAAGGAATTTCATCGTCATCCTCACCTTCGTTGTGGTCTTCATCTTCGTCATTGTTTTCATCTTCAACGCCGTCTTTAGTCGGCCGCATTAAAAAAAAAAAAAAGAAAAGAAAAAGTAGTTTTGTTGATACGTACCTCCTTTGCAAATCTTATTTTATTGGTGTATTTTAATGATGCCACTGTGTTGATGTAACTGCAAGATGTTCGGCCCTACAGAGATTTGGTGTGCGTGAGGTTACATATGGTCAGTCTAGCCAGTTAGGGGAGAATACAGGAGAAAAGGATCTTTAGTGTCTGTTGGTCGTCTCCCTTGTTTTTTTTCCCCTTTTTAGAATCCCTTCAGATCGTTTGTCATCCACTTGAGTCCCAGTAGTTGAGGGATTCGAACTCACTCATAGGGAGCTGGGCCTGGTCCATTTAGCCCATTCTTGCACAGGTGGTGGCACTGCCCTGGTGTTGCAGTGTCATTCACTGTTGTGTTGACACTCTAGGTCCTTAACCCTTGCACTCAGTGGCTGACCTGCCCTTCCAGATGCGACGCCAGATCCGAGTGTTTCCATCAGTGGTGAGGAAAGCCATATTCTAAAGGTGTCAGTTTGTCGCACCTTCAGTGTACTGTGAAGGGGAGTCAATCGCAGTGGTTGGGGGTTGTTTCCCATTTGCTATTGTACTGACAAGGTTGTTTCTTTGTTGTTATCGTTTGCTTCTTCTTTTGAGTGGTGTGTGTGTGTGTAAATTAAAGTGTTTGGAAGTGTTTATTTTTTGTTTTGTGTGTTTTGTCCAGGTAAAGTAGTTAAGAGGGATATGGGTGGTGGGAAGTCCGGCTTAGCGACCGTGACAGGCATAGTCCGCACGGAATGACATCTTGAGGAAACTGAAACTTACCTGTTAGATCAACAGCCCTGGCCTCTTTACAAGCCAAGACCTGAGGCCTCAAGAACTTAATTCGTCTCACAACTCACAATGTGCAAACCACCTAATAGTTTGATGCCTTGCTGAATAAGTAAACGGTCCTTGAGAGCTGCTGGCAGGTTAACGGTCACTAAGATGCCCACACCCAACCTGAAGTTCCACTCCCTAAGTCTACTGAAGAACTGTACGAAGATCCCTTGGTGGAGGCGCGACGCATTCCTCTTCCAGGACTGCCAACGGATATGCGAATTACACATCAATTTCTCTTCATATTTCAACATCTAACCCTGGGTGCTCCCCACATCTGGTGCTGGAGTCCAAACACTTGAAGAACACGAGGAAACCAATGCCCAACATCAACAAAACTACCTTGAATTGACTACGAGACTGGAAAACATTCAGCTAATTCATCACACTGTTTTGTTTTTTGTTTGTTTGTTTGTCCAAAAATTGGAATACGTGAAGGGAATGAAAATTCGAGTCTTTTTTTTTTACTTTAACAATCCCGAACGAGCCCCCACCTCTGCTGTGAGAAGTAGATGAGGCATGTTCGGTCCCCTAAAGGAAGAACTCTGAGTTTTCTCTATTAAGTTTATCGAGTAGTTTTGATATATCCAAAGTTGATCCTGGCAAAAATCCTTCTTTACATAATTAAAAATACGTCGGATATAACGAAGTCGGGTGTAACGAAATGCCGCTTAAAATGAAATGGTTTTTTGGGGTGCCCAGCGGGAGATCAAGCCGGTTATAACGAAGCAGCCGCCTATAGCGAATCATTTGTTTGGCCCAAGGAAGAGTTCAAGCCAGATATAATGAAGTGTTTACTTTTGAGTTCGGGAACCATTTCTCGGAAATGGTTAGTTCGCTGCAATGTATATTGCTTCATACGTTCGCTTGCTGTTCTAGGGAGATGCAGGAGTACCCGCTTAGCACATAGAATATAGAGGTTTCTATACATTGCTCTAAACAGAAATCACACTTTTACGCATGTGGTTGACCAGCTGCATAACTTTATGTTTCATTTTCTTACACAGCTTCACATAGGTACATTGAAAGTATGTAGAATTTTCTTCTTTTTTTTTTTAAACGTTTTATTGTGTGGTAAACGTCACCTCTGTAGTTCGTAGCAATAAAACTATAGAGCAGTGAACTTCCGTGGAGAGCAGTCAACTTACGTTGGATCAAGTTCAGACACTGTGAACGGAGGAGAGTTGCTAGAGGGACGAGGGTAGGATGAAGAGGGAAGAGGGTGTCAGGCTTGATTTAACAGGCTATTTCATCATGGCGTCTGCACGTCGCAAAGGTGAGAAATTGGAATTATTCAAGAAGTTGAAGGAAATTCAGCACAGCAGAAAAACATTATTGAGGAAGAATATGAAAATGAAATTTTTTTGTACCTATGGCAGAGAATCAAAGGAGAAGTTTGACAGAACTGCGGCAGGTACATGTACTAGAGTGCCTTATTGCAACCATGCGGACTGCTGTGTTATGAGGATGAAAAACAAATCATCCTTTTGAGATCTCTCTCTTCACCGATAATGGCTGAATTTTTTTTTTTTCCGTCCAGCTGTGGCATCAATCATCCACTGATGTTGTTTCAAAGAATTTGTGAGCTTCTTGTTTTCGTCCGGCTTTGGCAACAGTCATCTATTGTTTCACAGAAAGTGAGAATTTGAAGGAATTTTTTTTGTCCAGTGTGCAAACAATCATCTTTTTCTGTTGTTTAATACAATGTGAACATTCACATAACAGACACTACAACTGTCTTTCCATTTATTGTATATGAGTGACCTAGTGTATACTGCTAATGATAAAAAAAAAAAAACTCTCTTGATTGTACACACAAAGACAGTAAAACATTTATGACTTTTGCTGCAATGATGGAGAAAAGTAAAAAAAAAAAATATATATATATATATATATCTTTTTGTTTTAAAGACCTTATCGAGACACTTCTTATTTCTGGTTATTGTGATTTCCTGTCAAGCACAAAAATTGCCCTCTAGTACGGGCGAGTGCGTGTATTTCAAAAACAATTACTTATTCCTAATTACTTAAAGAGTTTACTTCCATACCAGTGCATACTCAAGACCGAACAGTGTGAAACAGTAACCGAACAGTGCAGAACCTCTCCCTCCTTCCCTCTCCCACCTTCACATTGCGCTGTGTAAATTCTTCCGACAATGTATTCCTTTGAAGTCTTCAGAATAATACACTGAGTTTTGTTCGCCCGTTTTACCTATTATCAGTTTCTAAGCCTTCAACTTTCAGTGTGCGCCTATGTGATCTGTTTACATTACTTCACAGACAAATTTTGGAAACAATTTCTAAAAGACAATCTTTACTGAAGTTTATAACAACCCAAGAAACGAGCTCGATTACTGCCCATGTGTGCGGGCGCGGGTGTGTGTGTGTTTGAGTTAGAGAAAGAGAAAGAGAGAGAGAGAGAGAGAGAGAGAGAGAGAGAGAGAGAGAGAGAGAGAAATATGCCACGCCGGGTATAACGAAGCAACCTGATAGAAATTTATTATAACCAGCATGTCGGTTTTAACGAAAATCGGATACAATCAGCAATTTTGAATGTCCCAGGCGATTTGTTATGTGCGTATACAAATTGTCCCCAACTTCAATGAAACGAGTCTGTCTTTGCTTGGGCTGCTCTTTCCCCACTTTATCTCATCATAAAGGAAGAGACTGTTGTTATCTGAGATGAGTCCAGTAGGTACACACGGACTTACCTGAAGTAAAGGTGCACAGGATTCTCTCTCCAGTGTTTGTTGACGTCATTACTACTTTTAGACCTCCTGGTTAGTCCACGTGCAATGAAATAGTACAGATGCTTGTTCCTGTACTGCCCCATTTGCCATGGAAGATAGCATCCCAGGGTCTGTGCAGATTACAGAACTTGGTTTGTAGATGAATGGCTATGAGTCCGGCTTGACGAATCCTCACACTTGCCCTCTGACTTTCAGGAAAAGCATCAGCTCTCAGCAAGCAAAAGTTAAGACTAACACAACCTTTCATTTTCGGTCTACACTTTAGTTCTTCACACTGATTCTGAGTGGATTTTCTTGAGTGGTGTGAGACAGTAAGAAAGTGCTAAACAACGGAAAAGAAATAACTCTTCAAAGTAATCAAATACTCTGAGAGTGTAATTAAGTATGGGAATACACTTATTACACTTAATACACATATTTATTAGAATCATATACTACAAAGCATTTAGACAATCAAAAGTGTTCATAAATCAACTTAACAGATTTTTACCAAGTGTTGGCATAAAGTTACCTGTTAATGCATAAGCCTTATAAATAAAAGCGAGCGAGTTGAGTTGGAATATCAGAACTTACCTGATGTTGGAGAGGAGTGAAGATCTCTCTCTCTACGTGCTGGTGCCTGGTCCACCTTGTCTTTTGGCTGGCTGATTGGGTGAGTCTCCCTCTTGTACAGGTAGACCTGGGACAGATCTGCGAAAGAAACAGAACCTGGTCTGTGGTTAAATAGAGTCCAGCTTGTTGACTTCTCACACTTGCCCTCTGGCTGTCAGTAAATGTGCGAGACCTCAGCCGACAAAGGATTAGACTGGCATAAATGGATCTGCCATAATTATCAGTCTCCACATTCGATCAGATTTTGAGTGGATTTTAACAAGGGTATGAGACAGTAATACAATGCTAAACAATTTAAAGTCAAACAGCACTTCAGTTTTTCTTATAAATTAAGTTGAAGTAACTTGGAATACACTTCGCCCAAGTAGCCTACACATGTTGATTAGACTTACAGTCACCTACTACAAAGCATTAAGACAACTAACAATATTCATAAATCAACTGAACAGTTTTCACCATACTGATTTTCCTGTCGTAAGGTAACATTCAGTGATCATCTTAACAGACAGTACTGGATACTGGCAAAAAGTCATATTGTTAACATCGAATGTTAATCAAGCATCTTAACAGTTTTTACCAAGTTGTGACAAACAAACTATTACATGGAACACTCATTCATCATCTTGACAGATGTCACCACGTATTGGCATATATACCATCAATGTATAGTCTCAAGGCCTAGAAAAATAGTTTCAACTTAACAGTTCTTCTGGGTGACACAAGCTCGCAGAGTAGGAGAGAGAAACTTTCACCTCTCTGGTTTAGCCCTGTTGTAATTCTTGGTTCAGTGGTGGAGATCAGTCTTACTGCTTTCTGTGGAGCAGTGAAGTGAGGAGACTTCTTTCCCCTTTTTGTCTGCTAAGCTACACATCCAGTCTCTGATGCCCGTTTGCTTGACAGGCTGTCAAAGTCACATGACAGCCAATCGTGTCACTACAGACAAAGAAAGGGGATGTGATAGTAAGCGGGAGGGGGAAAGGGGTGGGGGGGGGGTGTGGGGGGGGGGGTGCTGAGGAGTGACCATTCCCCATCACCTACAGCGTGAGGAAATGTGAGGCAGATTCAAGAATACTATCTCTTAGATGTGGGTGCTATTTTCAGCCTTCATGCTAATTGACAAAGCTACCCAGTCCCCACCTATGCAACACATAGGTAGACTGGATATCTTGCCTCATAACATAACTGCATCACGTATAGGCGGAACATGTGATGGCCAGGGTGCAGGTGGTGGAAGGGAAGGAGGAGAAAGAGAGGGGGGTGGGGGGCGGGGGTGAGGAGAGGGGGAGAGAGGGAGGGCCAACTTAGCAATCGACACACAGGAACTTGAGGAAGGGAGCGGAGAGGGGGTGACAAGGCGACATCACACTTGTCTGTCTGCGCGCCTATCACGGTAACATCAAATGTAAACCTGACCGATGGTGGGGAGGGTGGGGGACGAGGAGTGCACTGTCATAAATTTGTTATCTTGACTGCCGTTCATGAGACAAAGAGAGAGGAGGAAGGAGGTGAAGCAGAAAAGGACGGTGTGGCTGGCAATTTCATGTCACACAGACCCCCGAAAAAAGATTCTCTTGTGAGAAACTTATGATTGACAGCCAACACTGATCCTGGTCCCTTATAACTCTGGCATTAGCTGCGGACTCACCAAGACACCAATGGAGCCTCGGAATGGGGCACTGGCCTTTTGTCCGCTTGTGGCTGTGTGTCCGGAGGGACCGGTTGAGACTGGGCCCTCTGACTGGCTGACAGGTTTTGGCAAGGGGGCAGGAATCAACATAGCGCTTGATGTCCTCTGCTATCCCATTTGTCACCCATTGAGTGGTGGTCCCTTCCCCCCAAATGCAAACCTGGTGAAGTGGGGGAAAACAGACGATCCTGCATGCCCCCTCTGCCATGAAAAACAAACAGTGGAGCATGTCCTAAGCTCATGTAAAGTAGCCCTGGCTCAAGGAAGGTACACATGGAGGCACAACCAAGTGCTCAAAGAAATTGTACAAGTAGTCTGGGCTAGTACCAACACCACAAAAGGGAAAATCAGGACTCCAAAAGCACCCGCAACATTCTTCACGGCAGGAGGCAGCAAATCATGGCCAAGAACAACAGTGCCACTCGAAACATGCAGGCAGAGTCTGCTGGACAGGGCAGATGACTGGGAGTGCACTGCAGACCTCCCAGAATGGAAGAGTCACCCAGAGATCATCAGCAAGAGTGGCATGAGACCAGACATAGTAGTCCACTCTAAGTCAACCAAGCAGCTGATCATGATCGAGCTCACGGTGCCATATGAGAACAGAATGGAGGCAGCTCAAATCTACAAGACTGAAAAGTATGCTGATCTGGCAAACAGCCTGAGGAGAGAAGGCTATCAGGTCAAAGTCCTCACTGCAGAAATTGGAGCTAGGGGGTTTGTAGGAACGTCTGCATACAGCCTCATGAAACAGCTCTCAGTTGCAGGGAAGGAAAAAACCAGAGCCCTGAAAGCAATGGCAGAAGCGGCAGAGAGGTGTTCAAGCTGGATCTGGTCAAGGAGGAACAAAAGTGAACTTCATAAGGCTTAATTTCCCTACAAATATCAGGTGTCCCTGTGGCTCAGTGGTTAAAGCGCGAGTCATTAAGTGGAAAATGAGCATGTCCAGAGGGTCATGGGTTCGAATCCCAGCCATGGCTCGTCCCAAGATGGGAAAAAAAGGGGCAGCAGAGGGACATCCGGAGTCATGAACCGGGTGTGGCCCAACCCCCCTAGAGTGTCAGGAGATAAGGGCCGAAACACTTGCTTGAAGGGGGCTTCTCTTCTGAGGACTCTCTGCTGCCACGCTCTCCACGAGTTTCTTTCTACTGATGCATGGGTAAACCATTGACTTCCGGGAATAGGCCGGAGGACGTCCGGGAAAGACCGGAGGACACTGGGAAAGACCAGAACCAAGGGCTCTGTGGGCTGGCTGCCCACTTTGCCTTAAACATGTGGCTACTAAAAATAAAAGGAAAAGATGCTCCCAGGATTCACCGAAAGGGGGAAAGAATGATGAATCCATCGGTGCTCAACCAATCATGACTGCAAATCCCAAACGGACTATGAACATGGACCAAATGGAATATCCATGTGTCTGTGGAAAGCGTTTCGCTACCACCCGTGGCATGAAGATCCACAGAACAAAGATGGGATGTGTGAAGACTCATCTGAATGAGCAGCAGCGCACTGCATCAGCAGATAAGACGTCGGAAGACCAAGGCCAGGATTTAAACCACAGTGCCAAGGACATCCACGCTGTTGGTTCGGATGAGGAATTTGCACAGGCCCTCGATGCCAGGCGCCTGAAACTCAACCTGCCACGAGCAAACGAAACTGAAGATTGGGAGAAACTGGATGCAAAAATCGTCCAAAGACTCGATGCACTGATAGGGAAAAGCACCCTCGAACACAAACTAGCCACATATGGGGACATTGTGTATGCCACATGTAGAGACGCCTATGGAGCAAAACTACCCAAAGAGAAAACACCTCCAAAGAAATCCAGACGCCAAGAAAAGATGGACAAGATCAGGGTCCAAAAGAAAAACCTCAAGATGCAAATGAAGACCGCACTGCCAGCTGAAAAACAAGGCTTGGAAAAACTGTGGAAAGACCTGAAAGAAAAACACAGTGCCCTCAGCAAAGCGGAATCTGCGAGGAAGAGGAAGAGCAAAAAGAAGAAGACACAAGAGCGCTTCTTCAGAGACCCCTTCCAGTTTGCCAGAACACTGTTTGAGCAGCCAAAATCTGGGACCCTAAGTGTGGACAAAGGAGTTCTTGAGCAGCATCTGAGGAAAACATACTCTGACCCACAGAGCAAAGCACCACTCGACATTCAAGGTCTGGTGTGGCCAACCAACCCTGAGGAACAGTTCAATGGCAAGCCTCCAACGTTGGCGGAAATCAAGAAGGTGGTCGACAAAGCCAGAGCCAAATCATCACCAGGGCCAAACGGAATACCTTACCAGCTTTACAAGAAATGTCCCAAGGTGCTGGAGTGGCTCCACAGGCTGCTGCGATCGGCTTGGAGAAACCAGAAGATCAGCGGCCAGTGGATGACGGCAGATGGTGTGTACATCCCCAAAGAGCAAAACTCAAGTGACATTAGCCAGTTCAGGCCAATATCACTACTGAACGTCGAAGGGAAAATCTTCTTCTCTGTCATGGCAGCAAGGCTGACCAAGTACCTGATGGAAAACAAGTACTTGGATGTGTCAGTCCAGAAAGGTGGCATCCCAGGCGTGGCGGGCTGTGTAGAACACGCCACAAAGATCTGGGACGCAATCCAAAAAGCAAAAACAGAAAAGAGAGACCTGGACGTAGTGTGGCTTGATCTGGCAAACGCATATGGATCTGTGCCCCATGAGATGATACAGTTGGCTCTTGAGATGTACCATGTGCCAAAGAACATCCGCGACATGCTCAAGAAGTACTTCAATGGCTTCTCAATGCGGTTCTCTACCAAGGAGTACACAACAGACTGGATCAACTTGGAAGTGGGTATTGCAATGGGCTGTGCAATTTCCCCAATACTGTTCGTGCTGGCAATGGAACTCATCTTGAAAGCAGCAACAAACAACGCGAGACAAACAGACCTTGGCGATGGATACAAGATGCCTCCTCTCAAGGCCTTCATGGATGACACTACAGTGATTTCATCCAGAGAAGACGAGACACGTCATGTGCTGGAGAGGCTGGACGACATAGTTGCCTCATCCAGAATGAAGTTCAAGCCAAAGAAATCACGGAGTCTCTCACTGAGGAAAGGAAAAGTGGCCGGATCTGTGGTCTTCAGTGTTGCCAACCAGGCCATTCCAACAGTCACAGAAGAACCAGTCAAGAGCCTTGGAAGATGGTATGATGATACGCTGAAAGACACACAAAGAGCAAAAGAAACCAAGCAGATGGCGGAGGAAGGCTTGGAGACCATTGACCAGTGTGGGCTCCCTGGCAAATACAAGGTCTGGTGTCTGCAGTTCATGCTGATACCAAAGCTGCTATGGCCTCTGATGATATACGACATCTGCACCAGCATAGTGGAGGCAATGGAAGCCAAAATCAACAAGTTCACAAGGAAATGGCTTGATGTCCCACCCTGTCTGACTGACATAGCGCTGTACTGTCGCCAAGCAAAGCTGAAACTACCCCTGAAATCCATCCTGGAGGAATACAAAGCAGGGAAGATCAGACTTCAAAGCATGCTGGAGGACTCAGGAGACAAGGTGGTAGAAGCAATTAAGCCCCAGCTGAAGACAGGCAGAAAATGGAAAGTTCAAGAGGCGATGGATTCTGCAAAAGAAAGTCTCAAGATCAGAGAAATAACAGGACACACACAGACCAACAGACAGGGACTGGGGGTGACCAAAACTGAATGGTGGTCAAAGGCCAAAGGAAAAGCCAAAAGAGACATGATGATTCAGGAGATGAGAAAAGAAGAAGACCAAAAAAGACTCCAAAAAGCAGTCCAGCAGAGCCAGCAAGGGCAATGGACAACGTGGGAGAATGCACTCCAAAGAAGTCTCACTTGGAATGACATTTGGCACATGGCCCCTCTCAGGATCAGCTTCATTCTCAGATCTGCATATGACCTTCTGCCCTCAAATGCAAACCTGGTGAAGTGGGGGAAAACAGACGATCCTGCATGCCCCCTCTGCCATGAAAAACAAACAGTGGAGCATGTCCTAAGCTCATGTAAAGTAGCCCTGGCTCAAGGAAGGTACACATGGAGGCACAACCAAGTGCTCAAAGAAATTGTACAAGTAGTCTGGGCTAGTGCCAACACCACAAAAGGGAAAATCAGGACTCCAAAAGCACCCGCAACATTCTTCACGGCAGGAGGCAGCAAATCATGGCCAAGAACAACAGTGCCACTCGAAACATGCAGGCAGAGTCTGCTGGACAGGGCAGATGACTGGGAGTGCACTGCAGACCTCCCAGAATGGAAGAGTCACCCAGAGATCATCAGCAAGAGTGGCATGAGACCAGACATAGTAGTCCACTCTAAGTCAACCAAGCAGCTGATCATGATCGAGCTCACGGTGCCATATGAGAACAGAATGGAGGCAGCTCAAATCTACAAGACTGAAAAGTATGCTGATCTGGCAAACAGCCTGAGGAGAGAAGGCTATCAGGTCAAAGTCCTCACTGCAGAAATTGGAGCTAGGGGGTTTGTAGGAACGTCTGCATACAGCCTCATGAAACAGCTCTCAGTTGCAGGGAAGGAAAAAACCAGAGCCCTGAAAGCAATGGCAGAAGCGGCAGAGAGGTGTTCAAGCTGGATCTGGTCAAGGAGGAACAAAAGTGAACTTCATAAGGCTTAATTTCCCTACAAATATCAGGTGTCCCTGTGGCTCAGTGGTTAAAGCGCGAGTCATTAAGTGGAAAATGAGCATGTCCAGAGGGTCATGGGTTCGAATCCCAGCCATGGCTCGTCCCAAGATGGGAAAAAAAGGGGCAGCAGAGGGACATCCGGAGTCATGAACCGGGTGTGGCCCAACCCCCCTAGAGTGTCAGGAGATAAGGGCCGAAACACTTGCTTGAAGGGGGCTTCTCTTCTGAGGACTCTCTGCTGCCACGCTCTCCACGAGTTTCTTTCTACAGGCTGTGTCAGTGTTTCTATTCCACCAAAGGGGTTGAACGATTTCCCAGCTTTAGTATTGTTTCTTTTGCATCTTCTACTCCATAACTTTCTTTTATATTTCCTACATTGTTGTCATATTGAAAAGAGGGCCCTTTTGTTTTGTTTGTTTTACTTTTGATAGTTTCTGTAAACCGAATACGACAGGGAAATGGTCACTTCCATGTCAAGAAGCTGGATCGTCCATCAACCCTACAAAAACCCAGACATTGGTCTGCACTCTCAACAAGACATCAATACAGTTACCCTTCCAGTTTCCTTCAGTGGAATAGCCTACCTATTGAATCAACCTTCAATATTTGGATGTAGGCTAGACAGAATGCTGAGCTATAGGAAATATAGTGAGAATATTGCTCTTAAATGCAAAATGGGCCAGTCTGCCATGAAAGCAATGGCGGCTAAAGGCACTGAACAGCGCCATCTCTACCAACTGTATCACGCACTTGTACTCAGTGTGACTGATTATGGATTAGGGCTTACAAAATCAAGAGCAATCTTCCTAAATTAGAAAGAATTCAAAATGAGCAATGATATTGATCTTCGGAACAAGAGGGCACACCAGTTGAAACTATGCGATACCTGTTTGACCTTCCTTCAATGCAGGCAGGACACAAGCTACAACAGGTGAAGGCATATTTTAGAGTACTTGGCTATCCACCAAACCACTACATGCCACAGTCAAAGAAACAAAAGGCACTCGCCTGGGACGTTGAAAATCATGGATGGGACAGGCAGAAGACATTATACAATATGTGTCCCAGTTAGCAGAACTCAAAGAAACGAAGGGATGGGAAAAGTATGCAGGCGACTTAATATACCTCTACCAATTTGCCATCGCTGTAGAACTTGGAAGACACTGTCGACAATGGCCAGAAGGCAAAACCAACGCAGAAATTCAGACGCAGATAGAAAACCTCGACAGAAAGAAGATATTGTTATATACACTGACGTTCAGTCACCAAAGGTAAGTCAGGCTGGGGATACACAGTGAAGCAATATGGCTGAACTATCTAGGAAGACAATGGTCCATACAGTTTTTCAACTTCAAGTCTAACAGCGGAGGTAGAAGCAGTGACACAAGCACTCTACTGGCTCTCATCCACAGACCAGTTTAATTCAAAAAGTGGAAAGTGGAATGGGAAGTCCTGCTTGGCATAAAGTAATGCACAACCTTCCATTGTAGAGACTCAATTGGATGTACTGCCCCGGACATGCTGGAGTTAAAGGAAACGAGACAGCAGACACACTGGCAGGCAAGGCAACAATAAGACCTGGATTATAGCTTGGCCGATCTGATGTGATAAGAAATCTAAAGAATCACCTCAACAAACAAGAACAAAGCCACTATAGAATAGACCATCTTTAAGATCTGAACATCACAAGAGGAAGTGGCCGTACATCCAGACCTAAAGGAAGAGCATGAAACATCACCAATCAAACACTGGAATAATCTCAAGGCCAACACTGCGAAGACTCCCAGAGATTGGGCAGCTCATACCGGGCCTTTCCAACAACAGACACAAATAATGATCAAACACATGTCAACTGAGATAAGACTTGGAATCTCTCAGGAAACCCAGTGTATACTGTAGACGTGTGTGCTGGTAGGTGTTCATTGGTGAGGAGATGCAGTTGTGTAAAAAGGAGATTCCGTAGATGAGAGTGTATAGTGCGTTGGTGAGTGAGTGAGTGAGTGAGTGTGTGTGTGTGTGTGTGTGTGTGTGTGTGTGTGGTGTGTGTGTGTGTGTGCGTGTGTGTGTGAGAGAGAGAGAGAGAGAGAGAGTGTGTGTGTGTTGTGTGTGTGTGTGTGTGTGTGTGCGTGCGCGCGCGCGTGCATGTATGCGTGTTCGTGTATATTTGTGTGTGTGTGTGTGTGTGTGTGTGTGTGTGTGTGTGTGTGTGTGTGTGTGTGTGTGTTTGGTTGTTCTTGTTACTACGTCATCTTCTGAACATTCATTTCTCAAAAATAATCTAAGGCACACGCACACACACATATGCACACACCCACACAAACATGCGCTGAAGATTACACACACTCATGCACATTTGCACACGCGCCCATACTTGCACACATACACACGTGGAAACATACATGCACACACATACATGTATACTGGTGCGTGCACACACACACACACACACACACACAACACACACACACACATGAACACAAAGCGCTTGCACATGCACATACACACACACACACACACACACACACACACACACACACACACACACCACATATGTGTATATTATATATATATATATATATATAAGAGAGAGAGAGAGAGAGAGAGAGAGAGAGAGAGAGGATACACATACATGTGAAGGAGCATGCTCAGACAAGCCCACAGATCGCACGCACACATGCACATGCACATCTGCACTCGTACACATACAAACGCACGTACACTCGCACGTGTACATACATTCACATGCTTCCGCACATACACACACACAGATGTGCCTGTGATCACACACACACACACACACACACACACACACACACACACACACACACACACACACACACATCACCGCACACACATATAATAATAATAATATCACAACCAGTGTTAGGTATGTACCCAAGATCTGACCAGTGCGTTGGGCTGATGCATAGGTCAGACATCTGCTAAGTCGTAGCTGTAAGACCCTCCTCTTAAATTCTGTCATCTTAGTCATTAATTCTTCTATCCATCAGCTTTAAATCACGCGCAGTGTGGTCTCAAAACTTAGCGGATGTATTGTAGCGTATATGGACTTGTCACACTGTGGAGTCTATTCATTTGAGTATTTTATTACGTGTGCTGTGGGCATGAGAACTCACACCAGACAGAGATACAGACTGACATAGGACTGGTGAAAAGCTAACAGGTTGAGGATTAGTATGGCCTGCCTGTTTGAAGAAAGGGGGTTGGTGTCAAACGGGGAGAGTTGTAGTCAGGTCACTGGCTGGCTCTCTCTCTCTCTCCCTTTGATGGCGTGACCGGTAGTGTTGGCCTCATCCAAGTGCCAGAGCTTGTTACCCGTGGCTGTGGTTGACCTCGACACCCCGCTCATGGGTGGGACAGTGGAAGTCTTGGTGATGTCTAGCCCTACTGAGGACATCCTGGTTGGCAATTTTGCCAAAAGGGAAGGAGAGACATCATGGACGAGAGTTCCAGTATACGCCGACCCTTTGTTGTCAGCGGTTCAGACACGGGACCAGAGGAGGTGCCAGGACCAGTCACCAGATCCGTTGCCAGTGACAGTGTGTTCTAGAGACAACCCCGGAGGCGTTAGCCCGGCTACAAGAAGAGGATGAGTCCCTTTAGAGAGCCAGGGAGGCCTGCAGGGATGGGACTTGACGCAAAATATGGACAAGCCACTTTTGGAGAGGAAAGGTAAAAGTTTCGTTGCGTCACTTTGAGGGACCTCGAGGGGAACCGACTCAAGTGTGCATATCTCAGTCGTTGCGCGAGGCTGTAATGTCCCTTGCTCATGATGTGCCATTGTCAGGTCACCTGGGGGTCAGCCAGACCAAGGACCGGGTGAAGGGAGACTTCTATTGGCCGGGAATGTGTGGTGATGTACGGCGTTACTGTGAGTCATGTGTTCCATGTAAAAGACCTTGGACAAAGGGAGAGCACCGAAGGTTCCATCAGTCAGGATGCCACCGGCCAAGGAGGCCTTTGAGAGAGTGGGGATGGATTTGATCGGGCCAGTTGTTCCTGCATCAGAGAAAGGGCTGCACCCAGTCTCCTGCGCCAGCCGGAAGCTATCCCCATCAGAGAGGAACTACCTAGCAGTAGAGCAGGAATGTCTGGCGGTAGTCTGGGGCATTTAACAGTTCCAGTCATATTTGTATGGCACCCCATTCATTGTCCAGGCTGGCAACTCCCCACTCCAGTTCCCCAAGAAGATGAAGTTTGCTAATGGGTGTATCACCTGTTGGGCTTTGCAGCTCCAACCATTCCAGTTCAGTGCGCAAGCAATTCCTGGGAAGGAGAATGTTGTGGCCGACTACCTCAGTCGGATTTGAAGAAACAGTGTATATGGGTTGATCCTGAGAGAGATGTCTTGATAGTGTATATACAATGGTTGGTTGTCTCACCCACAGTGACTGTACACTTAAAACATTCTGTTTTAAGGTTTGGGAGGGGGGAGTTGTCACACTGTGGTGTCTATTCATTTTATTATGTGTGCTGTGGGCATGATGACTCACACCAGACAGACATACAGACTGACACAGGACTGGTGAAAAGCTAACAGGTTGAGGATTGGTATGGCCTGCCTGTTTGAAGAAAGGGGGGTCGTGTCATACGGGAGAGTTGTGCAGTTGTCACTGTGTAATGGTAGTGGTCCAGTGTTGAGCTAGTGGACTGACGTTTGTCAGTATGTGCTGACCTTGTTCAGCAAGTAGGGGTAGCCCTCCAAGTCTGTGTGACGTCCTGTGATCCTGTGGAGGTTCTCTGCTTCATCGTCCTGCCTGACCAGTTTCTGGGTTCACCGCAGGGTTCAATGGCAACGTTTGTCTGGTAACTTTGTCCAGTTTTGCAGTGTGCAGGCACTTTTTATCCTGTGTTCTCTGTCTGTTCAATGTGTCCTCATGTCTCATGTCAAGTGCTTGTCTTGTGGTCAACCTGTGTGCATGAGTGTGTGTGAAACTAATGTCGAATACAGATTAAGTTTTACCTTATCTTCTAGAAGTGTGCTTTGAGTTGATGGGTCTTAATCATCCGCACAAGGGGGAAGTGTATGCGCAAGGGGGGAGACTTGTATATAAATGGGGAGTTTTCCTGAGAGGGGTATAAACCAAAATCTTGCCAGCACCCAGTAACAAATTAATTATGGATGCGATGTTTATGATTGGACGAGAGAAGTGTAAACCAAAATCTTGCCAGCATTCAGTAACAAATTAACTATGGATGTGATGTTTTATGATTTGATAATAACAATGGGAAATACTGTGTTGCTAAGCCAACTATGATTATGCCAGTGACTTTGCTATAGCAGATTAGGCTAATGAGGTAAAGCTTGATGGGATTGGAGATGGTGAGTTTGATGGTGGAGTGATGGATTAATTATATTGTCAAATGTGGTTGTTGATACCATGGTCGGAAGTTATCCGAGATATTGAGGAGATGGAGATTTGGCCAGCTGATAATGTTGGAGTGGCTATGGAACAGTAAAGAGAAAAATTCAACTACCAATGGAGGGGAACGGTAGGATATCTTGGCTAGTAATGCTGGACAGTTGGATCAGGGACTGTTAACTTGTCTGGCAGTTAGCTCTGAACATGTGGCACCACTTAGATGAAATGTGGTGTATACGGTGCACAACTTTGGAAGCACCAAAAAGATGGAGATTAATTTGGGCAGTTTCAAGTGTGGATATGTATATTTTAAATGATGTTTTACCCTTATGAAGTTTGTCTGGTGATGGCATGGAGGTATAGCTATTGTGGTTTAACATCCATTCCTCACCCCATTTATGACAAGCATAGGATTGAAGCGATGCTGTGAGTGACAGTGATATATTGTGGTTGTAGGTCTTTGAACATTGGGCAAAGGAGTTGATCCGATGGATAACTCTAAATTTGAATACTCAGGCAGAGTTTTCCTGATTGAGAAACAAAGATATGATGATGGAAAAGGGTCATGCACTGTGTTGTCAGCGACTGTGGGATCTGGCCCCACTTACGGGCTTACCACGATGAGGTTGAAAGGGGAGGGTGCAAACTGAAGTCATAGTGACAACAGTGTTGTGCAGCATATTCTAGTGGGGGAGAGTATGGTAGTTGTGATGGCGATGTAGGGTGACACACTTAACAGTTTGTTGAGGGACAATGTCACATAAGGGGTGCTGTGTTTTCAGAGAGCACAATGCCCTTTTCCTGGCGATGTCTTAGTGGGGAGACACCAAGCCGGAGTGCCCACGGTGGTGTGAGAAGCCTGCTACCAGAGGCGGACCCTTACAGCCTGCAGCGCCTGTTACTTGGCCTTCCCTAGCTGCAGTCCGGTGGTGTCTTTCATCAGTTGCCGATCTAGTCTTGTACTCCGGTGACCCGTGCAGGCCTTCGAGGTGCCCATGAGCATCTCCAGCAGCTGAGGTTCTGTCGACCCCTGATTGTGCCGGGGTGAGGCAGCAGGAATCCAGCCACTCACCCAGGTGCTCCGTGAATCGTCCACTGCCCAGTGAGGTATCGGGTGTTTGACAGCTGCCCTGTGGGGTGGGGTAGCAAGGAGCACCAGCCACACACCCTGGTGCCTGTGCGGGAGATGTGAGGGGGGAGAGATCGACGAGTCGAGTCTCAGCACAGTCCGTGTTAAGTATTGGCCCAAGTGTGGTGCCTTGTGTGATGCCCTTCAGGGATTGAGAGTGGTCCAGTGATGGGCAATGGGTAGCACTAAAAGGAATTTCATCGTCATCCTCACCTTCGTTGTGGTCTTCATCTTCGTCATTGTTTTCATCTTCAACGCCGTCTTTAGTCGGCCGCATTAAAAAAAAAAAAAAAGAAAAGAAAAAGTAGTTTTGTTGATACGTACCTCCTTTGCAAATCTTATTTTATTGGTGTATTTTAATGATGCCACTGTGTTGATGTAACTGCAAGATGTTCGGCCCTACAGAGATTTGGTGTGCGTGAGGTTACATATGGTCAGTCTAGCCAGTTAGGGGAGAATACAGGAGAAAAGGATCTTTAGTGTCTGTTGGTCGTCTCCCTTGTTTTTTTTCCCCTTTTTAGAATCCCTTCAGATCGTTTGTCATCCACTTGAGTCCCAGTAGTTGAGGGATTCGAACTCACTCATAGGGAGCTGGGCCTGGTCCATTTAGCCCATTCTTGCACAGGTGGTGGCACTGCCCTGGTGTTGCAGTGTCATTCACTGTTGTGTTGACACTCTAGGTCCTTAACCCTTGCACTCAGTGGCTGACCTGCCCTTCCAGATGCGACGCCAGATCCGAGTGTTTCCATCAGTGGTGAGGAAAGCCATATTCTAAAGGTGTCAGTTTGTCGCACCTTCAGTGTACTGTGAAGGGGAGTCAATCGCAGTGGTTGGGGGTTGTTTCCCATTTGCTATTGTACTGACAAGGTTGTTTCTTTGTTGTTATCGTTTGCTTCTTCTTTTGAGTGGTGTGTGTGTGTGTAAATTAAAGTGTTTGGAAGTGTTTATTTTTTGTTTTGTGTGTTTTGTCCAGGTAAAGTAGTTAAGAGGGATATGGGTGGTGGGAAGTCCGGCTTAGCGACCGTGACAGGCATAGTCCGCACGGAATGACATCTTGAGGAAACTGAAACTTACCTGTTAGATCAACAGCCCTGGCCTCTTTACAAGCCAAGACCTGAGGCCTCAAGAACTTAATTCGTCTCACAACTCACAATGTGCAAACCACCTAATAGTTTGATGCCTTGCTGAATAAGTAAACGGTCCTTGAGAGCTGCTGGCAGGTTAACGGTCACTAAGATGCCCACACCCAACCTGAAGTTCCACTCCCTAAGTCTACTGAAGAACTGTACGAAGATCCCTTGGTGGAGGCGCGACGCATTCCTCTTCCAGGACTGCCAACGGATATGCGAATTACACATCAATTTCTCTTCATATTTCAACATCTAACCCTGGGTGCTCCCCACATCTGGTGCTGGAGTCCAAACACTTGAAGAACACGAGGAAACCAATGCCCAACATCAACAAAACTACCTTGAATTGACTACGAGACTGGAAAACATTCAGCTAATTCATCACACTGTTTTGTTTTTTGTTTGTTTGTTTGTCCAAAAATTGGAATACGTGAAGGGAATGAAAATTCGAGTCTTTTTTTTTTACTTTAACAATCCCGAACGAGCCCCCACCTCTGCTGTGAGAAGTAGATGAGGCATGTTCGGTCCCCTAAAGGAAGAACTCTGAGTTTTCTCTATTAAGTTTATCGAGTAGTTTTGATATATCCAAAGTTGATCCTGGCAAAAATCCTTCTTTACATAATTAAAAATACGTCGGATATAACGAAGTCGGGTGTAACGAAATGCCGCTTAAAATGAAATGGTTTTTTTGGGGTGCCCAGCGGGAGATCAAGCCGGTTATAACGAAGCAGCCGCCTATAGCGAATCATTTGTTTGGCCCAAGGAAGAGTTCAAGCCAGATATAATGAAGTGTTTACTTTTGAGTTCGGGAACCATTTCTCGGAAATGGTTAGTTCGCTGCAATGTATATTGCTTCATACGTTCGCTTGCTGTTCTAGGGAGATGCAGGAGTACCCGCTTAGCACATAGAATATAGAGGTTTCTATACATTGCTCTAAACAGAAATCACACTTTTACGCATGTGGTTGACCAGCTGCATAACTTTATGTTTCATTTTCTTACACAGCTTCACATAGGTACATTGAAAGTATGTAGAATTTTCTTCTTTTTTTTTTTAAACGTTTTATTGTGTGGTAAACGTCACCTCTGTAGTTCGTAGCAATAAAACTATAGAGCAGTGAACTTCCGTGGAGAGCAGTCAACTTACGTTGGATCAAGTTCAGACACTGTGAACGGAGGAGAGTTGCTAGAGGGACGAGGGTAGGATGAAGAGGGAAGAGGGTGTCAGGCTTGATTTAACAGGCTATTTCATCATGGCGTCTGCACGTCGCAAAGGTGAGAAATTGGAATTATTCAAGAAGTTGAAGGAAATTCAGCACAGCAGAAAAACATTATTGAGGAAGAATATGAAAATGAAATTTTTTTGTACCTATGGCAGAGAATCAAAGGAGAAGTTTGACAGAACTGCGGCAGGTACATGTACTAGAGTGCCTTATTGCAACCATGCGGACTGCTGTGTTATGAGGATGAAAAACAAATCATCCTTTTGAGATCTCTCTCTTCACCGATAATGGCTGAATTTTTTTTTTTCCGTCCAGCTGTGGCATCAATCATCCACTGATGTTGTTTCAAAGAATTTGTGAGCTTCTTGTTTTCGTCCGGCTTTGGCAACAGTCATCTATTGTTTCACAGAAAGTGAGAATTTGAAGGAATTTTTTTTGTCCAGTGTGCAAACAATCATCTTTTTCTGTTGTTTAATACAATGTGAACATTCACATAACAGACACTACAACTGTCTTTCCATTTATTGTATATGAGTGACCTAGTGTATACTGCTAATGATAAAAAAAAAAAAACTCTCTTGATTGTACACACAAAGACAGTAAAACATTTATGACTTTTGCTGCAATGATGGAGAAAAGTAAAAAAAAAAAAAATATATATATATATATATATCTTTTTGTTTTAAAGACCTTATCGAGACACTTCTTATTTCTGGTTATTGTGATTTCCTGTCAAGCACAAAAATTGCCCTCTAGTACGGGCGAGTGCGTGTATTTCAAAAACAATTACTTATTCCTAATTACTTAAAGAGTTTACTTCCATACCAGTGCATACTCAAGACCGAACAGTGTGAAACAGTAACCGAACAGTGCAGAACCTCTCCCTCCTTCCCTCTCCCACCTTCACATTGCGCTGTGTAAATTCTTCCGACAATGTATTCCTTTGAAGTCTTCAGAATAATACACTGAGTTTTGTTCGCCCGTTTTACCTATTATCAGTTTCTAAGCCTTCAACTTTCAGTGTGCGCCTATGTGATCTGTTTACATTACTTCACAGACAAATTTTGGAAACAATTTCTAAAAGACAATCTTTACTGAAGTTTATAACAACCCAAGAAACGAGCTCGATTACTGCCCATGTGTGCGGGCGCGGGTGTGTGTGTGTTTGAGTTAGAGAAAGAGAAAGAGAGAGAGAGAGAGAGAGAGAGAGAGAGAGAGAGAGAGAGAGAGAGAGAGAAATATGCCACGCCGGGTATAACGAAGCAACCTGATAGAAATTTATTATAACCAGCATGTCGGTTTTAACGAAAATCGGATACAATCAGCAATTTTGAATGTCCCAGGCGATTTGTTATGTGCGTATACAAATTGTCCCCAACTTCAATGAAACGAGTCTGTCTTTGCTTGGGCTGCTCTTTCCCCACTTTATCTCATCATAAAGGAAGAGACTGTTGTTATCTGAGATGAGTCCAGTAGGTACACACGGACTTACCTGAAGTAAAGGTGCACAGGATTCTCTCTCCAGTGTTTGTTGACGTCATTACTACTTTTAGACCTCCTGGTTAGTCCACGTGCAATGAAATAGTACAGATGCTTGTTCCTGTACTGCCCCATTTGCCATGGAAGATAGCATCCCAGGGTCTGTGCAGATTACAGAACTTGGTTTGTAGATGAATGGCTATGAGTCCGGCTTGACGAATCCTCACACTTGCCCTCTGACTTTCAGGAAAAGCATCAGCTCTCAGCAAGCAAAAGTTAAGACTAACACAACCTTTCATTTTCGGTCTACACTTTAGTTCTTCACACTGATTCTGAGTGGATTTTCTTGAGTGGTGTGAGACAGTAAGAAAGTGCTAAACAACGGAAAAGAAATAACTCTTCAAAGTAATCAAATACTCTGAGAGTGTAATTAAGTATGGGAATACACTTATTACACTTAATACACATATTTATTAGAATCATATACTACAAAGCATTTAGACAATCAAAAGTGTTCATAAATCAACTTAACAGATTTTTACCAAGTGTTGGCATAAAGTTACCTGTTAATGCATAAGCCTTATAAATAAAAGCGAGCGAGTTGAGTTGGAATATCAGAACTTACCTGATGTTGGAGAGGAGTGAAGATCTCTCTCTCTACGTGCTGGTGCCTGGTCCACCTTGTCTTTTGGCTGGCTGATTGGGTGAGTCTCCCTCTTGTACAGGTAGACCTGGGACAGATCTGCGAAAGAAACAGAACCTGGTCTGTGGTTAAATAGAGTCCAGCTTGTTGACTTCTCACACTTGCCCTCTGGCTGTCAGTAAATGTGCGAGACCTCAGCCGACAAAGGATTAGACTGGCATAAATGGATCTGCCATAATTATCAGTCTCCACATTCGATCAGATTTTGAGTGGATTTTAACAAGGGTATGAGACAGTAATACAATGCTAAACAATTTAAAGTCAAACAGCACTTCAGTTTTTCTTATAAATTAAGTTGAAGTAACTTGGAATACACTTCGCCCAAGTAGCCTACACATGTTGATTAGACTTACAGTCACCTACTACAAAGCATTAAGACAACTAACAATATTCATAAATCAACTGAACAGTTTTCACCATACTGATTTTCCTGTCGTAAGGTAACATTCAGTGATCATCTTAACAGACAGTACTGGATACTGGCAAAAAGTCATATTGTTAACATCGAATGTTAATCAAGCATCTTAACAGTTTTTACCAAGTTGTGACAAACAAACTATTACATGGAACACTCATTCATCATCTTGACAGATGTCACCACGTATTGGCATATATACCATCAATGTATAGTCTCAAGGCCTAGAAAAATAGTTTCAACTTAACAGTTCTTCTGGGTGACACAAGCTCGCAGAGTAGGAGAGAGAAACTTTCACCTCTCTGGTTTAGCCCTGTTGTAATTCTTGGTTCAGTGGTGGAGATCAGTCTTACTGCTTTCTGTGGAGCAGTGAAGTGAGGAGACTTCTTTCCCCTTTTTGTCTGCTAAGCTACACATCCAGTCTCTGATGCCCGTTTGCTTGACAGGCTGTCAAAGTCACATGACAGCCAATCGTGTCACTACAGACAAAGAAAGGGGATGTGATAGTAAGCGGGAGGGGGAAAGGGGTGGGGGGGGGTGTGGGGGGGGGGGTGCTGAGGAGTGACCATTCCCCATCACCTACAGCGTGAGGAAATGTGAGGCAGATTCAAGAATACTATCTCTTAGATGTGGGTGCTATTTTCAGCCTTCATGCTAATTGACAAAGCTACCCAGTCCCCACCTATGCAACACATAGGTAGACTGGATATCTTGCCTCATAACATAACTGCATCACGTATAGGCGGAACATGTGATGGCCAGGGGTGCAGGTGGTGGAAGGGAAGGAGGAGAAAGAGAGGGGGGTGGGGGGCGGGGGTGAGGAGAGGGGGAGAGAGGGAGGGCCAACTTAGCAATCGACACACAGGAACTTGAGGAAGGGAGCGGAGAGGGGGTGACAAGGCGACATCACACTTGTCTGTCTGCGCGCCTATCACGGTAACATCAAATGTAAACCTGACCGATGGTGGGGAGGGTGGGGGACGAGGAGTGCACTGTCATAAATTTGTTATCTTGACTGCCGTTCATGAGACAAAGAGAGAGGAGGAAGGAGGTGAAGCAGAAAAGGACGGTGTGGCTGGCAATTTCATGTCACACAGACCCCCGAAAAAAGATTCTCTTGTGAGAAACTTATGATTGACAGCCAACACTGATCCTGGTCCCTTATAACTCTGGCATTAGCTGCGGACTCACCAAGACACCAATGGAGCCTCGGAATGGGGCACTGGCCTTTTGTCCGCTTGTGGCTGTGTGTCCGGAGGGACCGGTTGAGACTGGGCCCTCTGACTGGCTGACAGGTTTTGGCAAGGGGGCAGGAATCAACATAGCGCTTGATGTCCTCTGCTATCCCATTTGTCACCCATTGAGTGGTGGTCCCTTCCCCTCAAATGCAAACCTGGTGAAGTGGGGGAAAACAGACGATCCTGCATGCCCCCTCTGCCATGAAAAACAAACAGTGGAGCATGTCCTAAGCTCATGTAAAGTAGCCCTGGCTCAAGGAAGGTACACATGGAGGCACAACCAAGTGCTCAAAGAAATTGTACAAGTAGTCTGGGCTAGTACCAACACCACAAAAGGGAAAATCAGGACTCCAAAAGCACCCGCAACATTCTTCACGGCAGGAGGCAGCAAATCATGGCCAAGAACAACAGTGCCACTCGAAACATGCAGGCAGAGTCTGCTGGACAGGGCAGATGACTGGGAGTGCACTGCAGACCTCCCAGAATGGAAGAGTCACCCAGAGATCATCAGCAAGAGTGGCATGAGACCAGACATAGTAGTCCACTCTAAGTCAACCAAGCAGCTGATCATGATCGAGCTCACGGTGCCATATGAGAACAGAATGGAGGCAGCTCAAATCTACAAGACTGAAAAGTATGCTGATCTGGCAAACAGCCTGAGGAGAGAAGGCTATCAGGTCAAAGTCCTCACTGCAGAAATTGGAGCTAGGGGGTTTGTAGGAACGTCTGCATACAGCCTCATGAAACAGCTCTCAGTTGCAGGGAAGGAAAAAACCAGAGCCCTGAAAGCAATGGCAGAAGCGGCAGAGAGGTGTTCAAGCTGGATCTGGTCAAGGAGGAACAAAAGTGAACTTCATAAGGCTTAATTTCCCTACAAATATCAGGTGTCCCTGTGGCTCAGTGGTTAAAGCGCGAGTCATTAAGTGGAAAATGAGCATGTCCAGAGGGTCATGGGTTCGAATCCCAGCCATGGCTCGTCCCAAGATGGGAAAAAAAGGGGCAGCAGAGGGACATCCGGAGTCATGAACCGGGTGTGGCCCAACCCCCCTAGAGTGTCAGGAGATAAGGGCCGAAACACTTGCTTGAAGGGGGCTTCTCTTCTGAGGACTCTCTGCTGCCACGCTCTCCACGAGTTTCTTTCTACTGATGCATGGGTAAACCATTGACTTCCGGGAATAGGCCGGAGGACGTCCGGGAAAGACCGGAGGACACTGGGAAAGACCAGAACCAAGGGCTCTGTGGGCTGGCTGCCCACTTTGCCTTAAACATGTGGCTACTAAAAATAAAAGGAAAAGATGCTCCCAGGATTCACCGAAAGGGGAAAGAATGATGAATCCATCGGTGCTCAACCAATCATGACTGCAAATCCCAAACGGACTATGAACATGGACCAAATGGAATATCCATGTGTCTGTGGAAAGCGTTTCGCTACCACCCGTGGCATGAAGATCCACAGAACAAAGATGGGATGTGTGAAGACTCATCTGAATGAGCAGCAGCGCACTGCATCAGCAGATAAGACGTCGGAAGACCAAGGCCAGGATTTAAACCACAGTGCCAAGGACATCCACGCTGTTGGTTCGGATGAGGAATTTGCACAGGCCCTCGATGCCAGGCGCCTGAAACTCAACCTGCCACGAGCAAACGAAACTGAAGATTGGGAGAAACTGGATGCAAAAATCGTCCAAAGACTCGATGCACTGATAGGGAAAAGCACCCTCGAACACAAACTAGCCACATATGGGGACATTGTGTATGCCACATGTAGAGACGCCTATGGAGCAAAACTACCCAAAGAGAAAACACCTCCAAAGAAATCCAGACGCCAAGAAAAGATGGACAAGATCAGGGTCCAAAAGAAAAACCTCAAGATGCAAATGAAGACCGCACTGCCAGCTGAAAAACAAGGCTTGGAAAAACTGTGGAAAGACCTGAAAGAAAAACACAGTGCCCTCAGCAAAGCGGAATCTGCGAGGAAGAGGAAGAGCAAAAAGAAGAAGACACAAGAGCGCTTCTTCAGAGACCCCTTCCAGTTTGCCAGAACACTGTTTGAGCAGCCAAAATCTGGGACCCTAAGTGTGGACAAAGGAGTTCTTGAGCAGCATCTGAGGAAAACATACTCTGACCCACAGAGCAAAGCACCACTCGACATTCAAGGTCTGGTGTGGCCAACCAACCCTGAGGAACAGTTCAATGGCAAGCCTCCAACGTTGGCGGAAATCAAGAAGGTGGTCGACAAAGCCAGAGCCAAATCATCACCAGGGCCAAACGGAATACCTTACCAGCTTTACAAGAAATGTCCCAAGGTGCTGGAGTGGCTCCACAGGCTGCTGCGATCGGCTTGGAGAAACCAGAAGATCAGCGGCCAGTGGATGACGGCAGATGGTGTGTACATCCCCAAAGAGCAAAACTCAAGTGACATTAGCCAGTTCAGGCCAATATCACTACTGAACGTCGAAGGGAAAATCTTCTTCTCTGTCATGGCAGCAAGGCTGACCAAGTACCTGATGGAAAACAAGTACTTGGATGTGTCAGTCCAGAAAGGTGGCATCCCAGGCGTGGCGGGCTGTGTAGAACACGCCACAAAGATCTGGGACGCAATCCAAAAAGCAAAAACAGAAAAGAGAGACCTGGACGTAGTGTGGCTTGATCTGGCAAACGCATATGGATCTGTGCCCCATGAGATGATACAGTTGGCTCTTGAGATGTACCATGTGCCAAAGAACATCCGCGACATGCTCAAGAAGTACTTCAATGGCTTCTCAATGCGGTTCTCTACCAAGGAGTACACAACAGACTGGATCAACTTGGAAGTGGGTATTGCAATGGGCTGTGCAATTTCCCCAATACTGTTCGTGCTGGCAATGGAACTCATCTTGAAAGCAGCAACAAACAACGCGAGACAAACAGACCTTGGCGATGGATACAAGATGCCTCCTCTCAAGGCCTTCATGGATGACACTACAGTGATTTCATCCAGAGAAGACGAGACACGTCATGTGCTGGAGAGGCTGGACGACATAGTTGCCTCATCCAGAATGAAGTTCAAGCCAAAGAAATCACGGAGTCTCTCACTGAGGAAAGGAAAAGTGGCCGGATCTGTGGTCTTCAGTGTTGCCAACCAGGCCATTCCAACAGTCACAGAAGAACCAGTCAAGAGCCTTGGAAGATGGTATGATGATACGCTGAAAGACACACAAAGAGCAAAAGAAACCAAGCAGATGGCGGAGGAAGGCTTGGAGACCATTGACCAGTGTGGGCTCCCTGGCAAATACAAGGTCTGGTGTCTGCAGTTCATGCTGATACCAAAGCTGCTATGGCCTCTGATGATATACGACATCTGCACCAGCATAGTGGAGGCAATGGAAGCCAAAATCAACAAGTTCACAAGGAAATGGCTTGATGTCCCACCCTGTCTGACTGACATAGCGCTGTACTGTCGCCAAGCAAAGCTGAAACTACCCCTGAAATCCATCCTGGAGGAATACAAAGCAGGGAAGATCAGACTTCAAAGCATGCTGGAGGACTCAGGAGACAAGGTGGTAGAAGCAATTAAGCCCCAGCTGAAGACAGGCAGAAAATGGAAAGTTCAAGAGGCGATGGATTCTGCAAAAGAAAGTCTCAAGATCAGAGAAATAACAGGACACACACAGACCAACAGACAGGGACTGGGGGTGACCAAAACTGAATGGTGGTCAAAGGCCAAAGGAAAAGCCAAAAGAGACATGATGATTCAGGAGATGAGAAAAGAAGAAGACCAAAAAAGACTCCAAAAAGCAGTCCAGCAGAGCCAGCAAGGGCAATGGACAACGTGGGAGAATGCACTCCAAAGAAGTCTCACTTGGAATGACATTTGGCACATGGCCCCTCTCAGGATCAGCTTCATTATCAGATCTGCATATGACCTTCTGCCCTCAAATGCAAACCTGGTGAAGTGGGGGAAAACAGACGATCCTGCATGCCCCCTCTGCCATGAAAAACAAACAGTGGAGCATGTCCTAAGCTCATGTAAAGTAGCCCTGGCTCAAGGAAGGTACACATGGAGGCACAACCAAGTGCTCAAAGAAATTGTACAAGTAGTCTGGGCTAGTGCCAACACCACAAAAGGGAAAATCAGGACTCCAAAAGCACCCGCAACATTCTTCACGGCAGGAGGCAGCAAATCATGGCCAAGAACAACAGTGCCACTCGAAACATGCAGGCAGAGTCTGCTGGACAGGGCAGATGACTGGGAGTGCACTGCAGACCTCCCAGAATGGAAGAGTCACCCAGAGATCATCAGCAAGAGTGGCATGAGACCAGACATAGTAGTCCACTCTAAGTCAACCAAGCAGCTGATCATGATCGAGCTCACGGTGCCATATGAGAACAGAATGGAGGCAGCTCAAATCTACAAGACTGAAAAGTATGCTGATCTGGCAAACAGCCTGAGGAGAGAAGGCTATCAGGTCAAAGTCCTCACTGCAGAAATTGGAGCTAGGGGGTTTGTAGGAACGTCTGCATACAGCCTCATGAAACAGCTCTCAGTTGCAGGGAAGGAAAAAACCAGAGCCCTGAAAGCAATGGCAGAAGCGGCAGAGAGGTGTTCAAGCTGGATCTGGTCAAGGAGGAACAAAAGTGAACTTCATAAGGCTTAATTTCC
Organism: Conus canariensis; assembly: GCA_033310375.1. Classification (NCBI taxonomy): domain Eukaryota; kingdom Metazoa; phylum Mollusca; class Gastropoda; order Neogastropoda; family Conidae; genus Conus; species Conus canariensis. Next base: position 97,850,891 of record CM065717.1, read on the forward strand.
CTACAAATATCAGGTGTCCCTGTGGCTCAGTGGTTAAAGCGCGAGTCATTAAGTGGAAAATGAGCATGTCCAGAGGGTCATGGGTTCGAATCCCAGCCATGGCTCGTCCCAAGATGGGAAAAAAAGGGGCAGCAGAGGGACATCCGGAGTCATGAACCGGGTGTGGCCCAACCCCCCTAGAGTGTCAGGAGATAAGGGCCGAAACACTTGCTTGAAGGGGGCTTCTCTTCTGAGGACTCTCTGCTGCCACGCTCTCCACGAGTTTCTTTCTACAGGCTGTGTCAGTGTTTCTATTCCACCAAAGGGGTTGAACGATTTCCCAGCTTTAGTATTGTTTCTTTTGCATCTTCTACTCCATAACTTTCTTTTATATTTCCTACATTGTTGTCATATTGAAAAGAGGGCCCTTTTGTTTTGTTTGTTTTACTTTTGATAGTTTCTGTAAACCGAATACGACAGGGAAATGGTCACTTCCATGTCAAGAAGCTGGATCGTCCATCAACCCTACAAAAACCCAGACATTGGTCTGCACTCTCAACAAGACATCAATACAGTTACCCTTCCAGTTTCCTTCAGTGGAATAGCCTACCTATTGAATCAACCTTCAATATTTGGATGTAGGCTAGACAGAATGCTGAGCTATAGGAAATATAGTGAGAATATTGCTCTTAAATGCAAAATGGGCCAGTCTGCCATGAAAGCAATGGCGGCTAAAGGCACTGAACAGCGCCATCTCTACCAACTGTATCACGCACTTGTACTCAGTGTGACTGATTATGGATTAGGGCTTACAAAATCAAGAGCAATCTTCCTAAATTAGAAAGAATTCAAAATGGAGCAATGATATTGATCTTCGGAACAAGAGGGCACACCAGTTGAAACTATGCGATACCTGTTTGACCTTCCTTCAATGCAGGCAGGACACAAGCTACAACAGGTGAAGGCATATTTTAGAGTACTTGGCTATCCACCAAACCAACTACATGCCACAGTCAAAGAAACAAAAGGCACTCGCCTGGGACGTTGAAAATCATGGATGGGACAGGCAGAAGACATTATACAATATGTGTCCCAGTTAGCAGAACTCAAAGAAACGAAGGGATGGGAAAAGTATGCAGGCGACTTAATATACCTCTACCAATTTGCCATCGCTGTAGAACTTGGAAGACACTGTCGACAATGGCCAGAAGGCAAAACCAACGCAGAAATTCAGACGCAGATAGAAAACCTCGACAGAAAGAAGATATTGTTATATACACTGACGTTCAGTCACCAAAGGTAAGTCAGGCTGGGGATACACAGTGAAGCAATATGGCTGAACTATCTAGGAAGACAATGGTCCATACAGTTTTTCAACTTCAAGTCTAACAGCGGAGGTAGAAGCAGTGACACAAGCACTCTACTGGCTCTCATCCACAGACCAGTTTAATTCAAAAAGTGGAAAGTGGAATGGGAAGTCCTGCTTGGCATAAAGTAATGCACAACCTTCCATTGTAGAGACTCAATTGGATGTACTGCCCCGGACATGCTGGAGTTAAAGGAAACGAGACAGCAGACACACTGGCAGGCAAGGCAACAATAAGACCTGGATTATAGCTTGGCCGATCTGATGTGATAAGAAATCTAAAGAATCACCTCAACAAACAAGAACAAAGCCACTATAGAATAGACCATCTTTAAGATCTGAACATCACAAGAGGAAGTGGCCGTACATCCAGACCTAAAGGAAGAGCATGAAACATCACCAATCAAACACTGGAATAATCTCAAGGCCAACACTGCGAAGACTCCCAGAGATTGGGCAGCTCATACCGGGCCTTTCCAACAACAGACACAAATAATGATCAAACACATGTCAACTGAGATAAGACTTGGAATCTCTCAGGAAACCCAGTGTATACTGTAGACGTGTGTGCTGGTAGGTGTTCATTGGTGAGGAGATGCAGTTGTGTAAAAAGGAGATTCCGTAGATGAGAGTGTATAGTGCGTTGGTGAGTGAGTGAGTGAGTGAGTGTGTGTGTGTGTGTGTGGTGTGTGTGTGTGTGTGTGTGTGTGTGTGTGCGTGTGTGTGTGAGAGAGAGAGAGAGAGAGAGTGTGTGTGTGTGTGTGTGTGTGTGTGTGTGTGCGTGCGCGCGCGCGTGCATGTATGCGTGTTCGTGTATATTTGTGTGTGTGTGTGTGTGTGTGTGTGTGTGTGTGTGTGTGTGTGTGTGTGTGTGTTTGGTTGTTCTTGTTACTACGTCATCTTCTGAACATTCATTTCTCAAAAATAATCTAAGGCACACGCACACACACATATGCACACACCCACACAAACATGCGCTGAAGATTACACACACTCATGCACATTTGCACACGCGCCCATACTTGCACACATACACACGTGGAAACATACATGCACACACATACATGTATACTGGTGCGTGCACACACACACACACACACACACACACACACACACATGAACACAAAGCGCTTGCACATGCACATACACACACACCACACACACACACACACACACACACACACACATATGTGTATATATATATATATATATATTATAGAGAGAGAGAGAGAGAGAGAGAGAGAGAGAGAGATACACATACATGTGAAGGAGCATGCTCAGACAAGCCCACAGATCGCACGCACACATGCACATGCACATCTGCACTCGTACACATACAAACGCACGTACACTCGCACGTGTACATACATTCACATGCTTCCGCACATACACACACACAGATGTGCCTGTGATCACACACACACACACACACACACACACACACACACACACACACACTCACCGCACACACATATAATAATAATAATATCACAACCAGTGTTAGGTATGTACCCAAGATCTGACCAGTGCGTTGGGCTGATGCATAGGTCAGACATCTGCTAAGTCGTAGCTGTAAGACCCTCCTCTTAAATTCTGTCATCTTAGTCATTAATTCTTCTATCCATCAGCTTTAAATCACGCGCAGTGTGGTCTCAAAACTTAGCGGATGTATTGTAGCGTATATGGACTTGTCACACTGTGGAGTCTATTCATTTGAGTATTTTATTACGTGTGCTGTGGGCATGAGAACTCACACCAGACAGAGATACAGACTGACATAGGACTGGTGAAAAGCTAACAGGTTGAGGATTAGTATGGCCTGCCTGTTTGAAGAAAGGGGGTTGGTGTCAAACGGGGAGAGTTGTAGTCAGGTCACTGGCTGGCTCTCTCTCTCTCTCCCTTTGATGGCGTGACCGGTAGTGTTGGCCTCATCCAAGTGCCAGAGCTTGTTACCCGTGGCTGTGGTTGACCTCGACACCCCGCTCATGGGTGGGACAGTGGAAGTCTTGGTGATGTCTAGCCCTACTGAGGACATCCTGGTTGGCAATTTTGCCAAAAGGGAAGGAGAGACATCATGGACGAGAGTTCCAGTATACGCCGACCCTTTGTTGTCAGCGGTTCAGACACGGGACCAGAGGAGGTGCCAGGACCAGTCACCAGATCCGTTGCCAGTGACAGTGTGTTCTAGAGACAACCCCGGAGGCGTTAGCCCGGCTACAAGAAGAGGATGAGTCCCTTTAGAGAGCCAGGGAGGCCTGCAGGGATGGGACTTGACGCAAAATATGGACAAGCCACTTTTGGAGAGGAAAGGTAAAAGTTTCGTTGCGTCACTTTGAGGGACCTCGAGGGGAACCGACTCAAGTGTGCATATCTCAGTCGTTGCGCGAGGCTGTAATGTCCCTTGCTCATGATGTGCCATTGTCAGGTCACCTGGGGGTCAGCCAGACCAAGGACCGGGTGAAGGGAGACTTCTATTGGCCGGGAATGTGTGGTGATGTACGGCGTTACTGTGAGTCATGTGTTCCATGTAAAAGACCTTGGACAAAGGGAGAGCACCGAAGGTTCCATCAGTCAGGATGCCACCGGCCAAGGAGGCCTTTGAGAGAGTGGGGATGGATTTGATCGGGCCAGTTGTTCCTGCATCAGAGAAAGGGCTGCACCCAGTCTCCTGCGCCAGCCGGAAGCTATCCCCATCAGAGAGGAACTACCTAGCAGTAGAGCAGGAATGTCTGGCGGTAGTCTGGGGCATTTAACAGTTCCAGTCATATTTGTATGGCACCCCATTCATTGTCCAGGCTGGCAACTCCCCACTCCAGTTCCCCAAGAAGATGAAGTTTGCTAATGGGTGTATCACCTGTTGGGCTTTGCAGCTCCAACCATTCCAGTTCAGTGCGCAAGCAATTCCTGGGAAGGAGAATGTTGTGGCCGACTACCTCAGTCGGATTTGAAGAAACAGTGTATATGGGTTGATCCTGAGAGAGATGTCTTGATAGTGTATATACAATGGTTGGTTGTCTCACCCACAGTGACTGTACACTTAAAACATTCTGTTTTAAGGTTTGGGAGGGGGGAGTTGTCACACTGTGGTGTCTATTCATTTTATTATGTGTGCTGTGGGCATGATGACTCACACCAGACAGACATACAGACTGACACAGGACTGGTGAAAAGCTAACAGGTTGAGGATTGGTATGGCCTGCCTGTTTGAAGAAAGGGGGGTCGTGTCATACGGGAGAGTTGTGCAGTTGTCACTGTGTAATGGTAGTGGTCCAGTGTTGAGCTAGTGGACTGACGTTTGTCAGTATGTGCTGACCTTGTTCAGCAAGTAGGGGTAGCCCTCCAAGTCTGTGTGACGTCCTGTGATCCTGTGGAGGTTCTCTGCTTCATCGTCCTGCCTGACCAGTTTCTGGGTTCACCGCAGGGTTCAATGGCAACGTTTGTCTGGTAACTTTGTCCAGTTTTGCAGTGTGCAGGCACTTTTTATCCTGTGTTCTCTGTCTGTTCAATGTGTCCTCATGTCTCATGTCAAGTGCTTGTCTTGTGGTCAACCTGTGTGCATGAGTGTGTGTGAAACTAATGTCGAATACAGATTAAGTTTTACCTTATCTTCTAGAAGTGTGCTTTGAGTTGATGGGTCTTAATCATCCGCACAAGGGGGAAGTGTATGCGCAAGGGGGGAGACTTGTATATAAATGGGGAGTTTTCCTGAGAGGGGTATAAACCAAAATCTTGCCAGCACCCAGTAACAAATTAATTATGGATGCGATGTTTATGATTGGACGAGAGAAGTGTAAACCAAAATCTTGCCAGCATTCAGTAACAAATTAACTATGGATGTGATGTTTTATGATTTGATAATAACAATGGGAAATACTGTGTTGCTAAGCCAACTATGATTATGCCAGTGACTTTGCTATAGCAGATTAGGCTAATGAGGTAAAGCTTGATGGGATTGGAGATGGTGAGTTTGATGGTGGAGTGATGGATTAATTATATTGTCAAATGTGGTTGTTGATACCATGGTCGGAAGTTATCCGAGATATTGAGGAGATGGAGATTTGGCCAGCTGATAATGTTGGAGTGGCTATGGAACAGTAAAGAGAAAAATTCAACTACCAATGGAGGGGAACGGTAGGATATCTTGGCTAGTAATGCTGGACAGTTGGATCAGGGGACTGTTAACTTGTCTGGCAGTTAGCTCTGAACATGTGGCACCACTTAGATGAAATGTGGTGTATACGGTGCACAACTTTGGAAGCACCAAAAAGATGGAGATTAATTTGGGCAGTTTCAAGTGTGGATATGTATATTTTAAATGATGTTTTACCCTTATGAAGTTTGTCTGGTGATGGCATGGAGGTATAGCTATTGTGGTTTAACATCCATTCCTCACCCCATTTATGACAAGCATAGGATTGAAGCGATGCTGTGAGTGACAGTGATATATTGTGGTTGTAGGTCTTTGAACATTGGGCAAAGGAGTTGATCCGATGGATAACTCTAAATTTGAATACTCAGGCAGAGTTTTCCTGATTGAGAAACAAAGATATGATGATGGAAAAGGGTCATGCACTGTGTTGTCAGCGACTGTGGGATCTGGCCCCACTTACGGGCTTACCACGATGAGGTTGAAAGGGGAGGGTGCAAACTGAAGTCATAGTGACAACAGTGTTGTGCAGCATATTCTAGTGGGGGAGAGTATGGTAGTTGTGATGGCGATGTAGGGTGACACACTTAACAGTTTGTTGAGGACAATGTCACATAAGGGGTGCTGTGTTTTCAGAGAGCACAATGCCCTTTTCCTGGCGATGTCTTAGTGGGGAGACACCAAGCCGGAGTGCCCACGGTGGTGTGAGAAGCCTGCTACCAGAGGCGGACCCTTACAGCCTGCAGCGCCTGTTACTTGGCCTTCCCTAGCTGCAGTCCGGTGGTGTCTTTCATCAGTTGCCGATCTAGTCTTGTACTCCGGTGACCCGTGCAGGCCTTCGAGGTGCCCATGAGCATCTCCAGCAGCTGAGGTTCTGTCGACCCCTGATTGTGCCGGGGTGAGGCAGCAGGAATCCAGCCACTCACCCAGGTGCTCCGTGAATCGTCCCTGCCCAGTGAGGTATCGGGTGTTTGACAGCTGCCCTGTGGGGTGGGGTAGCAAGGAGCACCAGCCACACACCCTGGTGCCTGTGCGGGAGATGTGAGGGGGGAGAGATCGACGAGTCGAGTCTCAGCACAGTCCGTGTTAAGTATTGGCCCAAGTGTGGTGCCTTGTGTGATGCCCTTCAGGGATTGAGAGTGGTCCAGTGATGGGCAATGGGTAGCACTAAAAGGAATTTCATCGTCATCCTCACCTTCGTTGTGGTCTTCATCTTCGTCATTGTTTTCATCTTCAACGCCGTCTTTAGTCGGCCGCATTAAAAAAAAAAAAAAAAAAAGAAAAAGTAGTTTTGTTGATACGTACCTCCTTTGCAAATCTTATTTTATTGGTGTATTTTAATGATGCCACTGTGTTGATGTAACTGCAAGATGTTCGGCCCTACAGAGATTTGGTGTGCGTGAGGTTACATATGGTCAGTCTAGCCAGTTAGGGGAGAATACAGGAGAAAAGGATCTTTAGTGTCTGTTGGTCGTCTCCCTTGTTTTTTTTCCCCTTTTTAGAATCCCTTCAGATCGTTTGTCATCCACTTGAGTCCCAGTAGTTGAGGGATTCGAACTCACTCATAGGGAGCTGGGCCTGGTCCATTTAGCCCATTCTTGCACAGGTGGTGGCACTGCCCTGGTGTTGCAGTGTCATTCACTGTTGTGTTGACACTCTAGGTCCTTAACCCTTGCACTCAGTGGCTGACCTGCCCTTCCAGATGCGACGCCAGATCCGAGTGTTTCCATCAGTGGTGAGGAAAGCCATATTCTAAAGGTGTCAGTTTGTCGCACCTTCAGTGTACTGTGAAGGGGAGTCAATCGCAGTGGTTGGGGGTTGTTTCCCATTTGCTATTGTACTGACAAGGTTGTTTCTTTGTTGTTATCGTTTGCTTCTTCTTTTGAGTGGTGTGTGTGTGTGTAAATTAAAGTGTTTGGAAGTGTTTATTTTTTGTTTTGTGTGTTTTGTCCAGGTAAAGTAGTTAAGAGGGATATGGGTGGTGGGAAGTCCGGCTTAGCGACCGTGACAGGCATAGTCCGCACGGAATGACATCTTGAGGAAACTGAAACTTACCTGTTAGATCAACAGCCCTGGCCTCTTTACAAGCCAAGACCTGAGGCCTCAAGAACTTAATTCGTCTCACAACTCACAATGTGCAAACCACCTAATAGTTTGATGCCTTGCTGAATAAGTAAACGTCCTTGAGAGCTGCTGGCAGGTTAACGGTCACTAAGATGCCCACACCCAACCTGAAGTTCCACTCCCTAAGTCTACTGAAGAACTGTACGAAGATCCCTTGGTGGAGGCGCGACGCATTCCTCTTCCAGGACTGCCAACGGATATGCGAATTACACATCAATTTCTCTTCATATTTCAACATCTAACCCTGGGTGCTCCCCACATCTGGTGCTGGAGTCCAAACACTTGAAGAACACGAGGAAACCAATGCCCAACATCAACAAAACTACCTTGAATTGACTACGAGACTGGAAAACATTCAGCTAATTCATCACACTGTTTTGTTTTTTGTTTGTTTGTTTGTCCAAAAATTGGAATACGTGAAGGGAATGAAAATTCGAGTCTTTTTTTTTTTACTTTAACAATCCCGAACGAGCCCCCACCTCTGCTGTGAGAAGTAGATGAGGCATGTTCGGTCCCCTAAAGGAAGAACTCTGAGTTTTCTCTATTAAGTTTATCGAGTAGTTTTGATATATCCAAAGTTGATCCTGGCAAAAATCCTTCTTTACATAATTAAAAATACGTCGGATATAACGAAGTCGGGTGTAACGAAATGCCGCTTAAAATGAAATGGTTTTTTGGGTGCCCAGCGGGAGATCAAGCCGGTTATAACGAAGCAGCCGCCTATAGCGAATCATTTGTTTGGCCCAAGGAAGAGTTCAAGCCAGATATAATGAAGTGTTTACTTTTGAGTTCGGGAACCATTTCTCGGAAATGGTTAGTTCGCTGCAATGTATATTGCTTCATACGTTCGCTTGCTGTTCTAGGGAGATGCAGGAGTACCCGCTTAGCACATAGAATATAGAGGTTTCTATACATTGCTCTAAACAGAAATCACACTTTTACGCATGTGGTTGACCAGCTGCATAACTTTATGTTTCATTTTCTTACACAGCTTCACATAGGTACATTGAAAGTATGTAGAATTTTCTTCTTTTTTTTTTTAAACGTTTTATTGTGTGGTAAACGTCACCTCTGTAGTTCGTAGCAATAAAACTATAGAGCAGTGAACTTCCGTGGAGAGCAGTCAACTTACGTTGGATCAAGTTCAGACACTGTGAACGGAGGAGAGTTGCTAGAGGGACGAGGGTAGGATGAAGAGGGAAGAGGGTGTCAGGCTTGATTTAACAGGCTATTTCATCATGGCGTCTGCACGTCGCAAAGGTGAGAAATTGGAATTATTCAAGAAGTTGAAGGAAATTCAGCACAGCAGAAAAACATTATTGAGGAAGAATATGAAAATGAAATTTTTTTGTACCTATGGCAGAGAATCAAAGGAGAAGTTTGACAGAACTGCGGCAGGTACATGTACTAGAGTGCCTTATTGCAACCATGCGGACTGCTGTGTTATGAGGATGAAAAACAAATCATCCTTTTGAGATCTCTCTCTTCACCGATAATGGCTGAAATTTTTTTTTTTCCGTCCAGCTGTGGCATCAATCATCCACTGATGTTGTTTCAAAGAATTTGTGAGCTTCTTGTTTTCGTCCGGCTTTGGCAACAGTCATCTATTGTTTCACAGAAAGTGAGAATTTGAAGGAATTTTTTTTGTCCAGTGTGCAAACAATCATCTTTTTCTGTTGTTTAATACAATGTGAACATTCACATAACAGACACTACAACTGTCTTTCCATTTATTGTATATGAGTGACCTAGTGTATACTGCTAATGATAAAAAAAAAAAAAAACTCTCTTGATTGTACACACAAAGACAGTAAAACATTTATGACTTTTGCTGCAATGATGGAGAAAAGTAAAAAAAAAAAAAAATATATATATATATATATCTTTTTGTTTTAAAGACCTTATCGAGACACTTCTTATTTCTGGTTATTGTGATTTCCTGTCAAGCACAAAAATTGCCCTCTAGTACGGGCGAGTGCGTGTATTTCAAAAACAATTACTTATTCCTAATTACTTAAAGAGTTTACTTCCATACCAGTGCATACTCAAGACCGAACAGTGTGAAACAGTAACCGAACAGTGCAGAACCTCTCCCTCCTTCCCTCTCCCACCTTCACATTGCGCTGTGTAAATTCTTCCGACAATGTATTCCTTTGAAGTCTTCAGAATAATACACTGAGTTTTGTTCGCCCGTTTTACCTATTATCAGTTTCTAAGCCTTCAACTTTCAGTGTGCGCCTATGTGATCTGTTTACATTACTTCACAGACAAATTTTGGAAACAATTTCTAAAAGACAATCTTTACTGAAGTTTATAACAACCCAAGAAACGAGCTCGATTACTGCCCATGTGTGCGGGCGCGGGTGTGTGTGTGTTGGTTGAGAAGAGAAAGAGAAAGAGAGAGAGAGAGAGAGAGAGAGAGAGAGAGAAATATGCCACGCCGGGTATAACGAAGCAACCTGATAGAAATTTATTATAACCAGCATGTCGGTTTTAACGAAAATCGGATACAATCAGCAATTTTGAATGTCCCAGGCGATTTGTTATGTGCGTATACAAATTGTCCCCAACTTCAATGAAACGAGTCTGTCTTTGCTTGGGCTGCTCTTTCCCCACTTTATCTCATCATAAAGGAAGAGACTGTTGTTATCTGAGATGAGTCCAGTAGGTACACACGGACTTACCTGAAGTAAAGGTGCACAGGATTCTCTCTCCAGTGTTTGTTGACGTCATTACTACTTTTAGACCTCCTGGTTAGTCCACGTGCAATGAAATAGTACAGATGCTTGTTCCTGTACTGCCCCATTTGCCATGGAAGATAGCATCCCAGGGTCTGTGCAGATTACAGAACTTGGTTTGTAGATGAATGGCTATGAGTCCGGCTTGACGAATCCTCACACTTGCCCTCTGACTTTCAGGAAAAGCATCAGCTCTCAGCAAGCAAAAGTTAAGACTAACACAACCTTTCATTTTCGGTCTACACTTTAGTTCTTCACACTGATTCTGAGTGGATTTTCTTGAGTGGTGTGAGACAGTAAGAAAGTGCTAAACAACGGAAAAGAAATAACTCTTCAAAGTAATCAAATACTCTGAGAGTGTAATTAAGTATGGGAATACACTTATTACACTTAATACACATATTTATTAGAATCATATACTACAAAGCATTTAGACAATCAAAAGTGTTCATAAATCAACTTAACAGATTTTTACCAAGTGTTGGCATAAAGTTACCTGTTAATGCATAAGCCTTATAAATAAAAGCGAGCGAGTTGAGTTGGAATATCAGAACTTACCTGATGTTGGAGAGGAGTGAAGATCTCTCTCTCTACGTGCTGGTGCCTGGTCCACCTTGTCTTTTGGCTGGCTGATTGGGTGAGTCTCCCTCTTGTACAGGTAGACCTGGGACAGATCTGCGAAAGAAACAGAACCTGGTCTGTGGTTAAATAGAGTCCAGCTTGTTGACTTCTCACACTTGCCCTCTGGCTGTCAGTAAATGTGCGAGACCTCAGCCGACAAAGGATTAGACTGGCATAAATGGATCTGCCATAATTATCAGTCTCCACATTCGATCAGATTTTGAGTGGATTTTAACAAGGGTATGAGACAGTAATACAATGCTAAACAATTTAAAGTCAAACAGCACTTCAGTTTTTCTTATAAATTAAGTTGAAGTAACTTGGAATACACTTCGCCCAAGTAGCCTACACATGTTGATTAGACTTACAGTCACCTACTACAAAGCATTAAGACAACTAACAATATTCATAAATCAACTGAACAGTTTTCACCATACTGATTTTCCTGTCGTAAGGTAACATTCAGTGATCATCTTAACAGACAGTACTGGATACTGGCAAAAAGTCATATTGTTAACATCGAATGTTAATCAAGCATCTTAACAGTTTTTACCAAGTTGTGACAAACAAACTATTACATGGAACACTCATTCATCATCTTGACAGATGTCACCACGTATTGGCATATATACCATCAATGTATAGTCTCAAGGCCTAGAAAAATAGTTTCAACTTAACAGTTCTTCTGGGTGACACAAGCTCGCAGAGTAGGAGAGAGAAACTTTCACCTCTCTGGTTTAGCCCTGTTGTAATTCTTGGTTCAGTGGTGGAGATCAGTCTTACTGCTTTCTGTGGAGCAGTGAAGTGAGGAGACTTCTTTCCCCTTTTTGTCTGCTAAGCTACACATCCAGTCTCTGATGCCCGTTTGCTTGACAGGCTGTCAAAGTCACATGACAGCCAATCGTGTCACTACAGACAAAGAAAGGGGATGTGATAGTAAGCGGGAGGGGGAAAGGGGTGGGGGGGGGGGTGTGGGGGGGGGTGCTGAGGAGTGACCATTCCCCATCACCTACAGCGTGAGGAAATGTGAGGCAGATTCAAGAATACTATCTCTTAGATGTGGGTGCTATTTTCAGCCTTCATGCTAATTGACAAAGCTACCCAGTCCCCACCTATGCAACACATAGGTAGACTGGATATCTTGCCTCATAACATAACTGCATCACGTATAGGCGGAACATGTGATGGCCAGGGGTGCAGGTGGTGGAAGGGAAGGAGGAGAAAGAGAGGGGGGTGGGGGGCGGGGGTGAGGAGAGGGGGAGAGAGGGAGGGCCAACTTAGCAATCGACACACAGGAACTTGAGGAAGGGAGCGGAGAGGGGGTGACAAGGCGACATCACACTTGTCTGTCTGCGCGCCTATCACGGTAACATCAAATGTAAACCTGACCGATGGTGGGGAGGGTGGGGGACGAGGAGTGCACTGTCATAAATTTGTTATCTTGACTGCCGTTCATGAGACAAAGAGAGAGGAGGAAGGAGGTGAAGCAGAAAAGGACGGTGTGGCTGGCAATTTCATGTCACACAGACCCCCGAAAAAAGATTCTCTTGTGAGAAACTTATGATTGACAGCCAACACTGATCCTGGTCCCTTATAACTCTGGCATTAGCTGCGGACTCACCAAGACACCAATGGAGCCTCGGAATGGGGCACTGGCCTTTTGTCCGCTTGTGGCTGTTTGTCCGGAGGGACCGGTTGAGACTGGGCCCTCTGACTGGCTGACAGGTTTTGGCAAGGGGGCAGGAATCAACATAGCGCTTGATGTCCTCTGCTATCCCATTTGTCACCCATTGAGTGGTGGTCCCTTCCCCCAAAATGGCCTTTGGAGTGAGTGCATGTCCCACTTCCAGTACTCTGGTGCGGTGTGGAGCCAGCACCACAAGTTGTGTGCGGTTTCTACCAATCTAGCAGTATAAAAGACCGTTTCGCCTGAAAAATTCTCCTTTACGAAGGGGTGGTGATCTTTTCGCTGCTTCCTGTAGCATTTTGCAAAAGTCAGGTCAGTCAGCTGAGCCCTTTTCATCTCCCTGGAGGTAGCTTTCAGTTTGTTTGGAGCCCTCGTCTGAAGTGTGGATATTTCAGGATGGGGTGGGCTCCCGAGGATGACATAAGTCCCCCAAGGCTGAGGTCATAGATTGGATTGTCCATGACTTTTTTAACATACCTACTATCAACAGTAATTCTGGCTACAGGTAAGTTTTTGGGGCAGGGTCAGGTCAGCCCTTTGTAAAGGACAGTCTCCTCTGTGAGAGCAGCTGGATCAACAAGTGACGCTCTCACTACTGCGTCGTATGACAATCCTGTGTCATACAGACATGTGACTGGTGTGTTATTGACTAACACTTGTTCACGGATGGGCGGAATAGTGATGCTGTGTACTCTACAGGGTGCATCAGAGCCTTTAGATTGAAGACACTACCTGTTATGTGGCAATTGTCTGGAGTCTTGGTCCGAAGAACTTCCTGCGGTCTATTGTGTTGCGGGAGTTCATTTTACAGTGCGAGCAGTAACGCTTTTGTGCACTGCTTTGGCCCACAGGGGCTGAATTATCACCTTGTGGTTTCCCACTTTGTGTTTTATCACTCGGTGCCTTCCCACTTTGGTGTGGGATTTTGGTTTTTAGACTGCTGTGACAGTGAGGGGTTCAAATCCCTATTTGGTTTGTCACACATTCTTTTGTGCAACTTTACTTCATCATGGGCAGCAGTATACCAATCTCCTAGCTTGATCAGGTCTGCCAGCATGGAAGCACTTTGTTCCAACTTGAAGGTCTGTAGGTCAGTGGACATTGTGTCACGCAGCTGCTCACAAAGGATGAGCTCAGTCAGTCTGTCAAATGTCTGATCTTGGTTGGACAAAGTTAACCATTTTTGGAGATAAGTCACTAACCTGTCTGCAAACTGGATGTATGTTTCTCTCCTGCTATGCCGTGAGCTTTGAAATTTCTTTTAGTATGCTTCAGCTGTCAGTTCATGACAGGTAAGGAGTGCTTGCTTGAGCGCATCATAATCAGTTACTTTATGCGGTGGTAACTTTGTATAAACATTATTAGCGGCACCTCTGAGACCTTGCACAAGTTTAGTGTTACACTTTTCTGGGTCCAGGCCAAATTCATTTGCTAGCCTTTCGAACCAGTCCAAATACATGTCAATACATTCCATGGTCTCACTGAAAGGATCCAAAGAAAAATTCATGGCCAGAATTTGGATGGGAGGCTGAGAATTTTGGCAGGCCATGCCTGAAGAGCTATCAGTCTCAGCTGATTTTTCAAGCTTTTTGAGAGCAAGTTCATGTTCTCTGGCTTTATCTGGCTCTCTTATTTTGTCACACTCTGCCTGTTCTAGCTCCCTTAATTTGTCATGTTCTTCAGCTTCACATACTTTGTTTTGCTCTTCAGCTTCTCGCGCTTTGTCTCGCTCTGCAGCTTCATGCTGTCTGATTTTTTCATGCTCAAGCTTCTGCGGCGTTTTCCTTTTCAAACTGCGTGGACACAAATGCAACTAACTTTTGACCAGCGAGGCCTAGGGATTCTCCCCATTCCTTGATTTCCCGTGTAAGTTTAACAGATTCAGCCATGGTAATGAACTGTTACACAAGTCTTAAACAAACAAATATCCATGAAGTGCAACAAAAGCAAACCAACTCACAATATAGCCCCAAGATAGATTGACTAGAGTGTCAGTCAAACACAATGCAATCATATATCATATAAGATAAGCATGTACACAAAAAACATACAACTTTTCCTCCTGGTCTGCAGCTCAATCGGCCTATTTGCTCTTAATTCTGTTCTTTGTCCAATTTTTTTGACTATCCACAGGAAATAAAATTTTGAGTAAATTTCATTTTTACAGTCCCAGACAAGCCCCAACTTCAGTGTGACCAGAGTTGGGGGTGGGTCAGTGTTGTCCTCTAGAGGAAGGACATGGAATATTTTCTCTATTAGAGATATGTTATGGAAGGAGCAACTTTCCAGTATTAGTCATCAAAAGAAATTTTAATTTTTCTCGGGACTCTTAAAAATACTCGAGAGGTTCAGGAATAATTCTCCTTAGGCTTGTACACTTAAAAGTGCTTGCTGCTCCAAGAGACAGAATTAGAGATAAGTTCAAACATTCAATACTAAATGAACAACAGAGAATTGACACAAGTTAAGTGTACTTTCACACATCAACTTTACTTGTTTATACAAGGGTTAAATACTCAAATCAATTTCACTAATTCAGTTCAAGCTGATTTTTTCCCACTTCTTCTCATTATTAAGAGAGGGGAAATTAATGAAATGCAAATAAAAAAACAAACAAACAAACAAAAAAAGGTATCTTCCTTTATCTAAGTTAAAATAGATATCAAATGGAAGAAGCTGAAAGTGTTTTCATTTTGTCTTTGTTTCTGATCCTTGTTGTTTTTAATGATAAACTTTAAAATAGAAGTTGGAAAAAAGAAAGAAAAGTAAAAGAGGGGAAATTCTGGATAAGTTAAGTTGGAGTCCACTTGGAATATCAGAACTTATCTGATGTTGGAGAGGAGTGAAGATCTCTCTCTAGGTGCTGGTGCCTGGTCCACCTTGTCTTTTGGCTGGCTGATTGGGTGAGTCTCCCTCTTGTACAGGTAGACCTGGGACAGATCTGCGAAAGAAACAGAACCTGGTCTGTGGTTAAATAGAGTCCAGCTTGTTGACTTCTCACACTTGCCCTCTGGCTGTCAGTAAATGTGCGAGACCTCAGCCGACAAAGGATTAGACTGGCATAAATGGATCTGCCATAATTATCATCTCCATTTTCACTCAGATTTTGAGTGGATTTTAACAAGGGGTAGAAGACAGTAATACAATGCTAAACATTTGAAGGTCAAACACCACTTCAATTTTTCTCATAAATTAAGTTGAAGTAACTTGGAATACACTTCGCCCAAGTACACATGTTGATTAGACTTACAGTCACCTACTACAAAGCATTAAGACAACTAACAATATTCATAAATCAATTGAACAGTTTTCACCATACTGATTTTCCTGTCGTAAGGTAACATTCAGTGATCATCTTAACAGACAGTATTGGATACTGGCAAAAAGTCATATTGTTAACATCCAATGTTAATAACTCCAGTGTTATAACTCCAGTGTGATTTCAATGCTGTTATATGGCTGTGAAACCTGGCAACTGAAGACCACCCAGGAGAAGAAACTCAACGCTTTTGATACTAAGTGCCTACGTAAGATCTTTGGCATCAAATGGTCAGACTTTCTACTAAATGAAGACATTAGGGAGAGGTCCAAACAGCTCCCCGTGTCAACCATCGTCTGCAGACGGCGCCTCCACTGGCTGGGTTTTGTCTTAAGATTACCCTCTTCAAGACCTGCAAACCAGGCCATTAAATGGACCCCAGCAGGCCAGAGAAAAAGAGAACGACCCAGGATGAGCTGGCGACAGACAGTGGAGAGAGACCTCAGACTCATTGACAGAGGATGGAGTGACACCAGCAAACTGGCTGAGGACCGTGCACAGTGGAGTGCCTTGACTGCCTCATGCGTCGCAAGACGCGGGAGCGTCTAAGTCTAAGTAATCTAAGAATGTTAATCAAGCATCTTAACAGTTTTTACCAAGTTGTGGCAAACAAGCTATTATCATAGAACAGCCATTCATTATCTTGACAGAGGTCACCGCATATTGGCATACATACAATTAACGTATAGTCTCAAGACTTTGAAAAATAGTTTCAACTTAACAGTTCCTCTGAGTGACCAGTGGAACTTTACACAGGCATGTGGTTTACCCCTGTTGTAATTCTTGATTCACTGGTGGTGATCAGTCTTACAGCCTTCTGTGGAACCCTTTGAATCAGGGATGACGGTCTCTCGGATCCAGGCGGTTTTTGGCCTTTATCGTACCTATAAATTACGTCATCCTCCACGTGCATGATGTGTGTGTGTTCATGAAATGGACAAGGCAGCAACTGCTGGCTTGTGTGGCAGAGCAACTTCTGCTGCCCATCATGGCACTATCAGTGAAGAAGGAGAAGGTAGCAACAATCTGCGCTACAGCTGCATCAAAACTCTCTACACCATTGTTGTCAGAGTGGTGTCTTAGTAGTATGTTGGCATGCAACAAAGTAAGCCATACAGACAGAGGGAAAGGAGTGAGAGGAGGATGCTGAGTGGGTGAAGCTTGGCATCATAAAATGACATAAACTGATAACGCCAAGGAATGAGTCCTGTGTGTACAAGTGGGTGTATGTGTGTGTGCATGAGAGAGAGAGAGAGAGAGAGAGAGAGAGAGAGAATGAACAAACAAAATGTTATTTATTAAGGTAAATGAATAAGCACAAAGTCAGTGCCTTATTTTTCTTCTAACAAAGAAAAGATACTTGCGAATACATGAAAGAAATAAACACATAGAACTGTATATCAATACTTATACAACAATAAGCACATATCAATTCACAATGAGTAACACAACGTATATTTAGAGGAAGAGAGTGTGGGAGGGAGAGAGAAGGCGAGGGATGGAGAGAGACTGAGACAGACAAACTGAGACAGAGAAAGAGAGTGAGAGAGAAGGGGGGGGGGGGGAGCAGTGGGAGTGAAAGTAGTGGAGAAACAGTACGAAGAGAGAGAGAGAGAGAGAGAGAGAGAGAGAGAGAGAGAGAGAGAGAGCAATTGGTTCTTCAACCAAAAATATATTCCCACGTATTTCCCATACATCTGGTTTCCCTTACAAACAGTAATGAACACTAGTCACACAACAGTGTGCATGAGAACCATTACAATAACAAAACAGTCTTAGTACATTGAAACCCAAAGAATTTAAAAAACCATAAAAAATAGAAGATGCAGCAATTCATTGCAGTCTTACAGGATGTTGTAGGAAAGCAAGAAAGGCAGAGAGCAAGAGAAGAAAGAAAAGAGGTGAGATGACAGAGAGAAACTTAGAGAGAGAAGGGGAGGAGATGGAGAGGCAGTGACAAGAATCAGAAACAGCACAGAGAGAGAGAGAGGGACAGAGACGGAGACAGACAGAGACAGAGAGAGAGAGAGAGAGAGAGAGAAGGGCAGAGGGTGGAGGCTGTAAATATTACGATTCCAAGCAAGAAAAGGCAATACAGTACACATCATCATAACATCACCTTAATCCATATTTGAAACACTGTTTCTTTGCAGAAAATGAAGCGTATAATGAAAGGCCTTGGAATACAATCACTAACTGATAAGAAGAATAACTGTCTTTAAATCTGCCCTCTCCCTCCACCTAGAAGCCACCCCACATGTACATCAACCAACATCTGCTTAAGTTTCAGCTATGATCAAAATAAAGAATAGAAAACGGAATCAGGGACAAAAAAGCATCTATAGATGATTACAGAATTTGAAAAAAAATGGGCATAATGAACAGTGCTGTGTACATTTGTGGGGATGAATAAGATATGGACTTATGTAATTTACAGATATGCAAATATCCACAATGTTTTCGGAAGAATTTGTGAGTAGTTTGAGAAGATACATGCAAAATTGTTTTAGGAACATGAAGAATTTGTGAGTAGTTTGAGAAGATATATGCAAAATTGTTTTAGGAACATGCAGAACTTGTTTTGAAACAATGATCAGGTAAAATTGGCAACACCACGAAATATTTCATAAATCAAAACTGGATATATTCTACCCTACTGATATACTTTTTCTCATACTTAACTATCCAAACAAATGCCTCATTCCTACATGGCGTGAAATCTCGTCTTACCAACTGGAATCCCCAAAGTTTGAATAAGAAAGGGGGAAGCTAGCTCAAGCCTCCAAGCGCATGCACTCCAGAGTGATCTGACTTGCAAAGTCAACCTTTTCCGTCCATGAACGGTTCACCTCAGTTTTTCTTTCTTTTCCTGGCCAGTGAACACAGTTTGCCTTTTGCCCTGCATTCCTATAGCAATGGATTTCCCTAAAAGGCCATTCAGTTTGGTCAGAGCTAATAATTGTTCTTCCTGCTTTCTCAGGGTGACATTAACTGTGCCGGAAGGTTCTCTGTCTCACAACAATACCTATAAACCTGATAAAGACCCAAGACCTGAGGGCTGGGTGAAGAGAAGCGCTCCTCACCTTGTCCTGGAAACCACAGTGCAGGAACCTCTCAACACTTGGTAGATCACAATGTGGACGTATCTCAATGACACAAATCCCAACCGACTTCCCACTCTACAGGAAGAATCGCTGAGCAGACCCTCCTGGCCATCTCCATTGCAAACGTGGGAGGAGGAAGGTACAAATTTAGGTGACTGAGCCCTATGACTGGCCTCCATTCATTTGTCTTAAAAACTAGGGACAAAATGGCAAAGAACCCAAGGGGATCAGGAAGGGGGACCTCTGTTACTGTCCCTTTTGTGATCAAAGACTGTATGAACAGCTACTTTTACAGGATCTAAAGGAACCTTGGTCCAAATAGGTTTGGAAGACAGAGGTGGTGAGGATGGGAACCTGATGAGGGGGGGGAGGGAGGCTAAAGAAGTCATCCACTTTCCCCAACCACTAAAAGAACTCACTGGAGGTGAGATCCTCCCACTGGTGAAGGAGGACGGAGAGATGACCTCCCACTGGGATCGATAGTGGAGCTTCCAGACAGACATCTTCTCTGCCTCCGCTACAGGACTGGGCTTGGGCACTGGCCCAAGATGCAATCCCGTCAATGAGGAAACAGGCTTCACCTGTCAAAAAGCAGGCCAGCGAATGGACTGCTGCTGGAAAGATTAGAGAAGATGAGGGGTGCTAGGAATGACATGGTGGAGGAAGGGTGTTGGCTGACCTCCCCTGAAATGCTATGAAACCATGGGAAGGAACTCGGCGAAAGGTGCAGGATCCTGAGGAGAGGCCTGCCTGGGGGTGGCCCTGAGACTGTTAGGCAACGACAACACTCCAAAGGAGTATCTCGCCCAGGCACAGAGAGCGGAAGTGTGTAACATTGACATCAGACCAGCACACAAAGCTGATAAAGCCAGATAAAAAAAAACAACAAAAAAACGTTTTAGATATCCTGCCCTTAAATAGTACCAAGCCTAAAATTACTTAGGAAGGAAAGGACAATGGCAAAACAAAAACAAACAGAAAAACAAAACGACAACAATAAACAAACAAAACCTGGAGAGGCTGATCTGCAGACCTGCACACACAGGAGAAATCCGAGTTGTTTGTACATTTTAGCTGCTGAAACACAGACACCACCTGAGGGCTAGGAGGAGAATGCTCCCTCTGGCAAGTTAAAGCAGTGTCTCCCTAAATTGGAAGGGTTTTTTTTTTGTTTTTTGTTTTTTTTAGGAATGATTGCCTGAACAACAGGAACACTGGGAAATGAATCAGAAAGAGAACAAGTCATTGAACAAGTCCACGAACTGGAAGACTAACAAGTAGTTAAACTGGGAGACACTTTTTCGTTTTTTTAAGAACTGAGAGGGGACTGTCTTTAACTCTTGGAATCATCAAAAGAAGTGTTCTCATCCCTAACTGATGCATTTGTACCATAGTGTTCTAGTACTATGGCTGTTTGGATGATCCCTGGAGTCTTTTAGCCAGGATACGACAACAAGAGCCTTCACCATTTGACAAACTGATTAGGTCACCCATACAGTCTCAAACCGAACATAGATGAGGCTCGATGGTTAGTGCTGGTCCTTGCCGTGATCATCCTTCTCTCACAGTGTACTGAGGGCAGGCCTTTTTCAACTGTGATTTCCACTGCACCTTCTCACATCAGAAAAGTATTCAATGAAATACAATGCTGTATCGATTCCATATTGCTTACAAGATGCTTAGAGGATGAGAGCGACAGGTGAGAAGGGTTGAAGAGCTGGTTAGCCTCAGTGTGTGCCAGTAGCGGATGACGAGGGTATGGCCGACGAAGAAGACATGGGTGCTATGCTGGCTCCCCCCCCCCCCCCCCCCCCCCCCCCCCCCCCGAGTCATCTGCACCTTCGTCCTCTTCAGTGGGCCCTCAGTGACGCATTCCATTGGTCAACTGGGGAATGGACATTTCTCTCCCTGGCCCCCACCAACTTCTTTCTGCTCTTAAACCACAAACTAACCTGCTTTGGCTAAATCAGGTTCCCTCTTTCTCTCCCACTGTCATCAGACACTATCTGTGAGAACGTAAACATTTCTGGCTGGCAAGGAGGTGGGGTGGGGGGGGGGGGGGGGGGGATGCTTGCCTCTACCCTCAGTTTTGGGATGTAAGTGGTGTTTGTTTTTCTCAGGTCATCAGTTCCATAATGTTCTGGAGGTGAAAGGTATCCCAGTTTCTACAGGGTGAAACAATGACGATGTGTCCACACCATTCCCCTGTGGCCGCCTGCATAACGAACCAAGGAGGAACTCGCCCACAGACGCTGAATGAGTTGATCACTTCTCTCCTTTTTGTCTGTGTTTGGATATTTCGATCTTGGTGAGACACAGTCCAGGAAAGTTGAATGTCCTGGTCAAGTCCTTTTCAAGGAAGAACCAAGTCCTGCCCCCAGAGTGGATTCTGTATTGTTCAGTTTTCAGGTCGGACAGTTAGGTTCTGGGCATCCATCATGTGGATCTCTTTGCAACTAAAAGGAACAACCAGCTTCCAGTCTTTGTGTCATCACTGCTGGATTCCAATGGCTTATGCAGTCCCCATCATGTCAGTCTCTTGGAAGGGCATGTTTGCTTATGCCTTCCCCCATCCCCCTGATCCGTCCTCAACAGGTGTCCAGGGAGAAGTGTCAAGTGATCCTCATCTCTCTCCTGAAATGGTCCGAACACCGGATAAACCTTTGTATGAGCTTACTGGTGAGGATACCATGTCCCCTTCTGCAGAGTTCAACCTCCTGAGTCTAGGCGTGGTCGAGGAAGAGGCGTCAGGATCCGGGGTCTCTGTCTCTCCATGATACTTGCACATCAGGCGATTCCTCTCTGAAGAGAGATACTCCTCCTTCATGCCTGTAAAAGATCTTGGCTTGACAGAAACCCACCACTTAGAAGGCCTGTAACGCTCAGTGCAAGATGTTGGTCTCTGTAGGCAGGCTGGTCTCTCTCCTGCACAGGCGGAGACTGAGGACATTATGCATTTTTTGAGGACCTTTTCATCCACAGAGCGAAAATCTAGATCTATTAAGGGCTTCGATCTGCTATATCAAGACTTTTCATCTCTATGGATAAATCTTGATGTCAGCCATGACCCTTACCTTACGGAATTAGTATCCATTACTTCTTATGGAAACCAGTTTGATCCTAGAGACAGTAGTCTTTGATGACCCAAGGATTTTGTTTGTTCGTTTTTGAGGAGCAACCACTCAGACTGCAACTCAACAGCGATTTTGTCTCAGACTGCCTTGGCCAGGGGTGATATTGGACACATGACAGAAGTTCTGATAGCCCTAGAATTTTGGGGCCAGGTTGAGAGTTGCTCAGGTCATTACTCGCCCTTGAATCTTATTGTTTGGGTTGTTTTCCTTTCTTTCCTGATTTTGTGTACATAGTTTTGTTTTGCTTTTGTTTTTCAACTGAAAAGATGTATTTCTTCATAGCATCGAGGTTCTTGCTAATCCATGTCTTTTCTGTGAAGGAGAGCAGATAAGATAAGATAATGTTGCTTATAGCCCAGCCGGTGAAGGAGAGCAGGGACAGGCCTATGCAAAAGAGATAACTTTTCATCAAATGTGTAAATATGGTTCATGCAAGTACCGCTTTTAAGGGCATTTTGTGTGCTATCTGCAGTGGTATCTCTCGCCCTCTAGTTAAAGTGAGCATGTTCCAACAGCCCACCATCCTTCCCATCCATCTGGTACTTGTCTGGATAGTTCAGTACGAGAAAAAGGAACTTTACCACCAAAAAAAGTAGTATGAGATGCACTTTAGTGTCCAAACACTAGGACTCTCGCCTCCCCAAAAGATGCACAGAAAGGTGCAGAACTCTGAAGTGAAGTGATCAAGACCGGAAAATGTAGACAATGCTAAGGAGATCAATCTGGAGTCCAAGTGCAGGGAGGCTTGATGTAGCTCCCCTCTTTTCTTTTTACAGTTTGGGGGTCCTGACTGTATGGTGAGATTTTACGCCAAAGTATGACTAAGGCATTTGTTTAAACAGGTAAGCATTTTTTTTTTTTAAATTGCCCTCTAGGAAGAATTACAAAATCAGCCAACCAAGAGAAAAACCACTGTATAGCCGACAAGTATACTTTTTTCACTTTGAAATAAAATGTGCTGAATTCTAGCAAAAAAATGGAATCTTTAACAGCACTGGGGTAGTAATTGCACAGTGAGTTATTTTTACATAATTTTCACAGGACAACAGAAAATTAATTGTGTCAACCTATCAGTGAGCTAAACAAATACAAATGTGTGAATATGAGAAACTTAAAGTCAAAAAGGCAAGATGATCTTTTACCAACTTTTTTTAAATAGCTGTTTCCACAATGTCATTGAGCCAAGCTAAAAAGAAGCTCATTAATGTTCTATGATAACAAAAGTTCACTTCTTTATTTTCTTTCATATCTTTCTGTTCTTACATAACAAAACTTTGAATCTCTGTGTTCTTTCGCAATGGAACTTAGGGGTCATGGAAATTCTCTCTCTAAAACAGTGACTGAACAAATGCATAAGCAATCAATATGACTTCTAATCAATTTGTAACAATAATGACAGTTGTGGACTTCAACCGTTACTACTTACACCATTTAACATTAGGACTATTTTCAAGAACTGCAAGCATTTCCTTTTTCAAATATATTGTATCAACTGAAACTGCCATTTGTTGGATAACACTGGGTGACTGGTATCTTGTACATGGAGTGGCAATGAGTAGAGCCACTCTTCCATGCCAAAAACAAAGCACAGGATGCAAAACAAAACTCTTTCTGAAAGAAACCGATCAAAAATGAAGAAAAAAAATCTGCCATCATGGCACTTGATTATTGATATTCTGAAATTAAATAGAAAACCTTTGCTGTGCTATGCGAAAACAAGAGAAAACTAGGGTCATTTTCTATCTTTGAGTTGAACAGCTTGATGACAGCTCGACATGCTGTATCTGCTTGTAATGTCACAATGGCACTGGCCACTGCTACGTGCGACAATAATGTTCTTCTTTATACCAATAATGATCATTGTTTGTTTCCCCTCAAGACAGAAACTTGGTGAAGCCATGAGAGTTGTCTGCACAGCTTACTGAATGGTCAACTGGTGTCAGCTGACCAGCATGTACCTGAATGAAATGATCAGCTGTGAAAGGTGCATGGGTAAGCAAGTGAATTCACGCCATCAGCCAGACATACAGCGTAGCACAGCAACTTTTGGACAGGGACCAAACCAAGTCTCCTTTCACAGCAGGTGTTCTGGAAGAAATTTGCTGCATTTCCTGTTAACATGCTAGAAGAAATGAATATGTAGTGAAAGTGTAAATTGATTTCAGTCATTTTCTGTGCCAAGGAGGTAGGTAAAAGATCTTGTTTGTTAGGGAGTAGAAAATTTGATCATGGCTATCATGAGTTTGTACTGAATGGCCATGCCAGAGCAGGACAGCAACATTTGTCTGCATACACCCAGTATCTGTGTTTTCTAAAAGGTGTTCATTAACTGTACAGTGAATAAGAAAAATCAGTGTTCAATTGTAATATGATAAGCTCAAAGCTGTGAACACATACAGGGAAAAGTGTTCACAAAACAGCATAAAAATTTATACAACTAACAACAGTACAAACAAAAACAAACCAACCAAAAAAGCGCTAACCAAAGCGAAGGCATGAGAATCATGCTTTCAGTGGGCAAGATCATGAAGTTGCGGCATTGAATGAATCGGGCACTTCGAAGTCACAGACTTAATAAATCAGTCATATTCATCATGTCCTGTGCAAAGCATTCTTAGAGACTAGATTAAGCGGTCATTTTGTAGATACTTGTAGACATCTTCTTTGAAAGAGTGCCTGGGCCAACTCTTTCCACAAGAACAGTAAGCTCAGCGTAACAAGCCACGTTCCACTCAGAAGCACCACCATCAAGGATAACAGCTGGCACTCGCATGATGCATGCCATTATTTCTGCTACCAACTCCCAACTCTCACAGATTGTATCAAAACAGAACTCTTGATGGCCGCTTGGAACATTGATAGCATCATGCATGTTCTTGAGAGCTAATCATACGTGGTAGACCACAATGACACACCGTCGTTGGTGCAGTTGGGGTCCATGTGTCTCTGTCACAAGGTTGTTGTCAAGGTCAGGGACAGACTCTTTGTTCTGTTGGTCTTAATCTTGTCTGAAGTCAGTCTTAGCCCTCTGTTTTGAAGTCAATGCTGACTGTCTGTTTAAGAGCTGTAAAAATTCTCTGCTCCGTAGTTGGTGTTAATCTGTAATGAAATCGTAATGGGTCATCTGTTTTGAAGTCGGTGTTAATCTTCTGTACTAGAGTCAGTAGTCTCTGTTCTGTAGTTGGGTGTTGATCTGTAATGTCATATTTACTGATCCGTTTTGAAGTCAGTGTTAATCCCCTCTTCTAAAGTTGAAGCTAATTATCTGTTCTGAAGATGGTGTTAATGTGTAATGAAGTCATGATCACTGAAGTCAATATCAATCCTCCGTTTCTCTCCACCCTGTCTTAGAAGCCAGATAATACTCTTTTCAGGTCAGTTAGTCCTGAGCTCAGGTGTAATCATTAGCTCATGGGGTCATGATGTGTGTCATTGTGGGCTCCACCTTCTAAGCAGAGTCCATAACACACACTGCTCTCTCTAATACTGGGCAAGAATATCACTTCTTACCCCTGTCCCCCATCCCCACCCACAGCCCACCTCCCCACTCTCTTCACTTCAATCATCAGTCTCACAATTCACTATCATGGCTCTGTGACTTGTTTTTCATCATCATCATTCTGTTTCTGAACAGTTGTGCTGGTGTGAAAGATTAATGTAGAATGTTAAAACAGAAGGGCCAAAGAATCTGCTCTTCAAACAACACGAGTTCATCTGAAGACTGGCACGGTCAGCAGCACTCTGGGCAAAGCAGCCTTGCTGTGCCAAATTCCAAACTCCCTCTGATCAATGCTTGGTTTGCGTCTGGCGGGCTGGGCCACAGTGGAAGTGCAGCATTCCCTCACACATGATGGAGACAGCTTTGCCGGTGGTGAGGTGTGGTGAGCTTGCTCACACATGATGGAGACAGCTTTGACGGTGGTGAGGTGTGGCGAGCTTACGAACTGCAAGTCAGAACTCGGTCTTGAGAGTGACTAAAAAGCCTGACAGCTTGGCAAAGGAAATTCACAGGGAATATAATCCTCATTTTCATTGTCACCATAAAGATTGTGATTTTTTCTTTTTCTAGCTTTGCAAACGTAACTCATTTTTCGTTATCACTGTCCATGTTGTCTCATTTCACTATTATTATTATCATTATTATTATTGCAACTGTCACTATCATTACTGTTGTCCTAGTTATCATATTATGTTTACTGTAATCTTTATTCTTATTTTGATCAGTAATCAGTCCAATGACAGTCGCCGTGAATTTGCCAATGCCAGTGACTCCGACAGAATCAAACCAAGATCATAGACATGGACAGGCAATCGAAACTGATGTCACCATGTGAGTGCAACATGAAGGGTCACATAATTTTGGCTTTTTTTTTTTTACTGCTGATTGATGAGGATGAGGACGATGAAGATGATGCTACAGGTGTCCATTCTGGTCTGAGACTGCATGACAAGGCTGTACTCTACGCTTAACTTTCAATATATATCCCCGTATCAACCAGGCCTGAGAGATACACAGACCTGCAGTGTTGATCAGTTTGAAAAACTCCCTCAGAGACTGGTCCATTGAGTGTATGAAAGCCAACTGTGTGGTCCCAGTCTTGCTAGGTGAGCCAACAGCAAACAACTGTGTGGTCCCAGTCTTACTAGGTGAACCAACAGCAAACTCAGGTCTGGGTAGGAGCCGGCTGGGACTGAAAAATTGCACAAAAAAAGGCTCTGATAGGGACTGAGCCCACGACCTCCCAGTCAAGAGCGCTCCTATGGGACCCACAAAAACTGTGCCCTTGAGGAAAGCAAGAAGATGGCGGTGGCCACAGTATCGGGACTGCTGACCACATCAACCATTTGACCCACCTTCAGCACCACTGCTACCCCACAAACCACACCTATTGTGTGCAGGGCTAGCTCATCCCATTTGTGGACAACCTCACAAAATATTCTGGGGTCTTCTGTCTTCTGATCTGACTTTTGTCCAGTCAATAAGACATGTAACACAGAGAGAGAGAGAGAGAGAGAGAGAGAGAGAGAGAGAGAGAGGGAGAGAGAAAGAGAGAGAGAGAGAGAGAGAGAGAGGTATATGCATGTGTGTGTGTGCATGTGTAGGGTGTGCAGGACTAACTCGGCCCATCTCAAGACGATCTCCCAACATATTCTGGGGTCATTTGTCAAGTCAATGGGAAGTGTAAGAGAGAGCGAGAGAGAGGGTGAGAGAGAATGCATGTGTGTGTGTGTGTGTGTGTGTGTGTGTGTGTGTGTGTGTGTGTGTGTGTGTGAACAGGGTGACAGGGGGAAGGGGGGTGACAGAGAGATAATGTGTTGGAGAGACAAAGCACTATTTTCAATTGGGGAAATGAATAAGCACAAAAAAGCTTTCATACAACTTAAGTCTGAAAAAAAAACAACAACAAAAAAAACCCCAGAAAGAATGGAACAAACAAGGAAATATGATGTGGGTTCATTCTGATCCTAAAAAGCCATTTAAGGAAACCTGGTGATATAGCTGTCTGTAGCACAATTTTTTTATGGTTCATACATGAGGTAACAACACAGATTTACCACATCAGCAGCTAGTATCATTTCTTAAAAATGACTCTCATGTCACAGAGTACTGTACTGTCATCTACGAGTGACAGCCCCTAAGTCTTTATTCCTTTGTGTCTTTATTCCTTTGTTTAGTGACAGCCCCTAAGTCTTTATTCCTTTGTTTAGTGACAGTCCCTAAGTCTTTATTCCATTGTTTAGTGACAGCCCCTACAGCCCCTAAGTCTTAATTCCTTTGTTTAGTGACAGCCCCTAAGTCTTTATTCCTTTGTTTAGTGACAGACCAACATCCCATCACAGACCAAGTTCTGAGACACAGTCCACAGCTCTCCTCCTACTGACGAAAGATACAACCCCTCAAATTCAATGGGGGAGTCAGGGAATAGGCCTGGCCCTTTCCCCCATTTCCCGCCTGGAAAAATGTCAAAACTTACAGTCAAAGTGGTGCAGTCTGATGCGAATCCAAGCATTAAGTGGTGCGAATCCGAGCATTAAGTAGTGCGAATCCAAGCATTAAGTGGTGCAAATCCAAGCATTAAGTGGTGCGAATCCCGGCAATTAAGTGGTGTCATCATCCATTGTTGGTCAAACCGGGACCATGTAGTTGTTACAAACACATGGTCCCGGTTTCACCATGTACAGCTTTTGTTGATCTCTCTTACTTTTGCAGCATTTTGCCAAAGCATAATCCAAAGACATGGAATCATTTGTCCTTCAACCACGAAGACAACCAAGTGTCTGCCTGCTCTATTGCAGTTCAAACAGGATCTCAGGATGTCAGTGTCGTCTGCTAGCATTCTGAACCCATGAGCAGCACTCCGCTGGCCCCACTGCCCTTCTCCCCCTTCCGCCCTGAGTTTGCTTTCTGCACATGTACTTGCTTTTTGCTGTTTCTCATTTTCAACTTTTGCTGAAATCTGCAACCCGGAGGAAAAGTGGGGACCCTGCTTGACCTCCCCTTTCTGTTTCAGTGCCGTCTCCATCAGTGTCAGGGCAGGCTGGGACCTGGGGTGACCTCTGTCTGGAGGACGTTCCTCCCCTGCCTGTCTTCCACCTTGGCCCAGCTTTACCACTACAACAAACATCTCTGCAGTTGGGAGTTGGAGAACATGCAAGCCTTCTGTAAGCTCTGCGGTACAGCACCTAGCAGTCCTGTGCAGCAGGCCACAGAACAGTTTCTCTACACGTTCTTTCTGTGCAACTGTCTTGTGGTGACCTATCCAATGATGCTCGCTTTGATGTTTCATGATGGCCAGCCATGTACTGTTTTGTTGTTGGAGAATGGGATGTGACATTAAACACCTTTCCACCTTTGTCTTTTGAACTCTGACATTAAAGCGTGTTTGAACTGACTGGTTGATCACAGCAGATGTTGTCTCGAAGTCTTTGGAGTCCGATTCATTCAAGTCATTTGTGTCATGATGCATTACTTTCTGAGTAATCCACCACCATGGATTAGAAAGGCTTGCCATCGCTGGACAATTTGCATTCACGACCCAGATCACTGCAGCAAACTTCATTCTTGCCCACTCTAAAAAGGTGACGAATTAGCCGTATCCTCAATGACAATGCGAATGAACAGTGTGTCTTCTTTGAGATAGCCATTAGACTGATTCTCCAAGACATTGTGTGACACAAAGAGCGGACAACCGCTGGCCACATTCATCTCTGACACTGGTCGCCGAAAACTAGAGGAATTGTGGTCAGGCTGGAAACTGTCCGTCAGGTGGCGCTTCTCTGGGGACTGGTCCAGGAGGGTCAAGGTCACTTTTTGTCTGAATGGCCACACCAGCAGAGCATCATACTCTCCTGCGCACAAAAGTCAGCATGTAAAGCCAAAACAAATCGCACAGGTGATTATATATATATAATCACCTGTACAGTTTGTCTTATTCTATTTTATTTGTTATATATAATACACATAATCTTTACCGCCCAAGAGAGAGAGAGAAAAAGGGTGGAGATTAGGGTGGAGGAGAGAGATGGTAAGGGTGTGTGTGTGTGTGTGTGTGTGTGTGTGTGTGTGTTGGTATACTTGGTATACTATTTGCACAGGCCCTCGATGCCAGGCGCCTGAAACTCAACCTGCCACGAGCAAACGAAACTGAAGATTGGGAGAAACTGGATGCAAAAAAAAATGAGCATGTCCAGAAGGTCATGGGTTCGAATCCCAGCCATGGCTCATCCCAAGATGGGAAAAAAAAAAGGGGCAGCTGAGGGACATCCGGAGTCATGAACCGGGTGTGGCCCAACCCCCCTAGAGTGTCAGGAGATAAGGGCCGAAACACTTGCTTGAAGGGGGCTTCTCTTCTGAGGACTCTCTGCTGCCACGCTCTCCACGAGTTTCTTTCTACTGATGCATGGGTAAACCATTGACTTCCGGGAATAGGCCGGAGGACGTTCGGGAAAGACCGGAGGACACTGGGAAAGACCAGAACCAAGGGCTCTGTGGGCTGGCTCCCCACTTTGCCTTAAACATGTGGCTACTAAGAATAAAAGGAAAAGATGCTCCCAGGATTCACCGAAAGGGGGAGAGAATGATGAATCCATCGGTGCTCAACCAATCATGACTGCAAATCCCAAACGGACTATGAACATGGACCAAATGGAATATCCATGTGTCTGTGGAAAGCGTTTCGCTACCACCCGTGCATGAAGATCCACAGAACAAAGATGGGATGTGTGAAGACTCATCTGAATGAGCAGCAGCGCACTGCATCAGCAGATAAGACGTCGGAAGACCAAGGCCAGGATTTAAACCACAGTGCCAAGGACATCCACGCTGTTGGTTCGGATGAGGAATTTGCACAGGCCCTCGATGCCAGGCGCCTGAAACTCAACCTGCCACGAGCAAACGAAACTGAAGATTGGGAGAAACTGGATGCAAAAAAAATGAGCATGTCCAGAAGGTCATGGGTTCGAATCCCAGCCATGGCTCATCCCAAGATGGGAAAAAAAAAAGGGGCAGCAGAGGGACATCCGGAGTCATGAACCGGGTGTGGCCCAACCCCCCTAGAGTGTCAGGAGATAAGGGCCGAAACACTTGCTTGAAGGGGGCTTCTCTTCTGAGGACTCTCTACTGCCACGCTCTCCACGAGTTTCTTTCTACTGATGCATGGGTAAACCATGACTTCCGGGAATAGGCCGGAGGACGTTCGGGAAAGACCGGAAGACACTGGGAAAGACCAGAACCAAGGGCTCTGTGGGCTGGCTCCCCACTTTGCCTTAAACATGTGGCTACTAAGAATAAAAGGAAAAGATGCTCCCAGGATTCACCGAAAGGGGGAGAGAATGAATGAATCCATCGGTGCTCAACCAATCATGACTGCAAATCCCAAACGGACTATGAACATGGACCAAATGGAATATCCATGTGTCTGTGGAAAGCGTTTCGCTACCACCCGTGCATGAAGATCCACAGAACAAAGATGGGATGTGTGAAGACTCATCTGAATGAGCAGCAGCGCACTGCATCAGCAGATAAGACGTCGGAAGACCAAGGCCAGGATTTAAACCACAGTGCCAAGGACATCCACGCTGTTGGTTCGGATGAGGAATTTGCACAGGCCCTCGATGCCAGGCGCCTGAAACTCAACCTGCCACGAGCAAACGAAACTGAAGATTGGGAGAAACTGGATGCAAAAAAAATGAGCATGTCCAGAAGGTCATGGGTTCGAATCCCAGCCATGGCTCATCCCAAGATGGGAAAAAAAAAAAGGGGCAGCAGAGGGACATCCGGAGTCATGAACCGGGTGTGGCCCAACCCCCCTAGAGTGTCAGGAGATAAGGGCCGAAACACTTGCTTGAAGGGGGCTTCTCTTCTGAGGACTCTCTGCTGCCACGCTCTCCATGAGTTTCTTTCTACCGTGGGGGTGGGAAGTGATGAGATAATCACAGCAGGATGATGTTTTACACTTGGCATCACTTGGTGATGACATCACTGTCATGATGCAATTTTTTTTTAAGCACTGACCCATGGATCTAATTCCACTTTTGACGTGAAGTATAGAATCTGTTGTCCATGAATAAGGGCGGCTCCTTGTTTACATTGCTCGCTTTGCCTTTTCCCTTCAATTGTGTCTCTCTCCATATGTAGATGTAGATATAGATGCACAAGTGAAGCCTTTGGGTCTCCATGGACACAAGGGCAGCAACCTGTTGCGGTCCCTCATTCTCCTGTCTCGTGAGTGTCAAGGCCACTGATTGTGACTGGACCTTAGACAGGTGCAAACAAATCCATCGTTCTCCCTAAAGAAAGTAAAGGTTCATCTCCCTATTTTTCTTTTACCACATCCCAAACTTCATTAAGAGCAATATGAATTAAAGTGTCAAAAATCACAATGATGTGTGTGTGTGTGTGTGTGTGTGTGTGTGTGTGTGTGTGTTTGTGTGTGTGTGTGTGTGTGTGTCCAGATGTGTTTGTATGCATGCGCATGTCAACAATTTTACTTTAAATTTTCAAGATGCTGGCTGGTTTTACAGTTCTGAATTTATAATTTCCTACTTTCATCAAAGATTAAATTTCAAATTTGAACACTGAGATCATAATTTTTTGTAAAGCTTAACATTCCCTGAGGTCATGACAAGAAACAGAATGCAAATACTTGCTTATAGAAAATCATGATATCCTTTTTGTGCCCACATGTGTGTGTGTGTGTGTGTGTGTGTGTGTGTGTGTGTGTGTGTGTGTTTGAGTGTGTGTGTGTGAGTGTGTGTGTGTGTGTGAATGTGCTGTGCCAGCTTGGTTCATATAATGTAGGACGGCAGGGGACATGGGGGTTGGGATAAGGCAGACGTGTATGGAGAGGAGGGATGTTTATGTCTGCACATCATGATGTGTTTCGTTACAGACAGAAACACAAATGGAGAAGAAGAATAGACAAACAGAAAAAAAAATCACAAATGGGAATAATTAGTTCATTTCCAATACATCAATCTAATGCTCTAGGATTTCATTTGTTTGAAACAGTCTGGAAATATAAGCAAAAACTACAATTCATTACGAAGAGGGCATAATAAAAAGTGTCATTTAGAAAATAAGATTAACTCTCTACCTTTACCTTATACTTACACACAAACATATATTTGGAACACACACACATACACGTCGTTGCATGTACATCATGTGAGCATCCATTTCTCACAACAGTTTACATTAGCAGCAATGGTAACTGACAGACGTCCAAAGAACCCCTTCAGCACAACAGTTGACGGTAGCAATAATGACAAAAGACAGTTGTCCAAAGAACCTCTCTAACGCAACAGTCTACAGTAACAATACTGGGTACAGTGAGATGCCCAAAGAACCCACCCCCCTACAATACTCAACAGTCTACAGTTACTTGTGACGGTAACAGACAGATGTCCAAAGAACCCCTCCATCAAACATTCCACACTAACAAGGACAGCAACACAAAGACAGGTGTCCAAAGAACCTCTCCAAACATTCCACACTAACAGTGACAGCAACACAAAGACAGGTGTCCAAAGAACCCCTCCACCAAACATTCTACACTGAGACAGCAACACAAAGACCGATGTCCAAAGAACCCCTCCACCAAACATTCCACACTAACAGTGATAGCAACACAAAGACAGATGTCAAAAAAAAAAACCCACCAAACATTCCACACTAACAGAGACAGCAACACAAAGACCAATGTCCAAAGAACCCCTCCACCAAACATTCCACACTAACAGAGACAGCAACACAAAGACAGGTGTCCAAAGAACCCCTCCACCAAACATTCCACACTAACAGAGACAGCAACACAAAGACAGGTGTCCAAAGAACCCCTCCATCAAACATTCCACACTAACAGTGACAGCAACACACAGACAGGTGTCCAAAGAACCCTCCACCAAACATTCCACAATAACAGTGACAGCAACACAGACATTCAAAGAACAGGCCCGTCACAACCTCCTCTTCAGGTTCTCACCTCGCATGACGACAAAGAACAGGGACAGGTGAGAGTTCTTGCCCATCCCGTCGCCATTCAGATAGACCCTAGCACACATCTTGTACCCAAAGCGGTTGGTGTAAAACGGCTGGCTGTACAGCGACAGGGTCCGCCCCGTGACCGCATCTCGCTTGCGCCGCTCATAATCGCGGATCTTCCAGATCAGTTTTCCATTGTAAGAGGCCGTCTCCAACAGCTGGAAGCGAAGATCCATCTCTGCCAGTCGGATGTCATGCACACCCAGCTGTCGGTCATGGCTGTCCAGACGCTCTGCGGCCAAATCTAAAACATTAACCACAAACACTTGTGTTTCCATAAGACAAGATTTTACATTCTGTAGAGCGATTTTGAGCTATCACTGGGTTTCAATCCTGTCATCAATCTTCCTTAGAAGGACTGGTGATGGCAGTTCACACCAAGGTCTGACTCATGACCTCTGTCCTGTGACCGGGTGCTGCTCCACACAAGTTGGACCTTCATAGCTCTTGTTTCTGTTACTGGATAGAGCGCTTTGCATGACTCCCAGGGTCTTCCTGATGTTTGTGCTTCATGCTTTGACTTTGTCTGACTTCAGTAGACAAGATGTTCTCATTCTGCCAAGCTATGTGATTTGACTTCATGCAATGTTCTTCCACAACTTTGTAGAAATTTGCATGTGTTAAACTATTCTTTTAGATCAGTGTCTGTGACTTTTCAACAGTCTTAACTCTATCACATAACACTGCAGGTAAAGATTAAGAACACATGAAGAAAATGTCACTTTATATGACTTCAAAGACAGGATTTTAACCCACCGCTCTTTAGATTGTGAAAAGTGAGACTGCAATGAACAACTTTCCCCGCAGCCATTACCGTGGGATTCCTCTCCAGGGGCAGACTCACGCTGCAGCTCCAGGTCCATTTCAATTTGGACACTTTCAAACTGGTCTTTTTTTTTTAAACCATTTTTCTGTCAGTGACCGGAGATAGGTCCTTACTCTGACCTGGACACAGGCCCTGCGCACCATTCCATGGAACTGATGGGACTGGAGGTAGGTCCTTTGTAATGTTCCAATGGGACTGATGGGACTGGAGACAGGTCCTTTGTAATGTTCCAATGGGACTGATGGGACTGGAGACAGGTCCTTTGTAATGTTCCAATGAAACTGATGGGACTGGAGGTAGGTCCTTAGTAATGTTCCAATGGAACTGATGGGACTGGAGGTAGGTCCTATGTAATGTTCCAATGGAACTGATGAGACTGGAGATAGGTCCTATGTAATGTTCCAATGGAACTGATGGGACTGGAGATAGTCCTTTGTAATATTCCAATGGGACTGATGAGACTGGAGGTAGGTCCTTTGTAATGTTCCAATGGGACTGATGGGACTGGAGATAGGTCCTTTGTAATGTTCCAATGGGACTGATGGGACTGGAGACAGGTCCTTTTTAATGTTCCAATGGAACTGATGAGACTGGAGGAAGGTCCTTTGTAATGTTCCAATGGAACTGATGGGACTGGAGGTAGGTCCTTAGTAATGTTCCAATGGAACTGATGGGACTGGAGGTAGGTCCTTTGTAATGTTCAAATGGACTGATGAGACTGGAGATAGGTCCTTTCAAATGTTCCAATGGAACTGATGAGACTGGAGGTAGGTCCTTTGTAACGTTCCAATGGGACTGATGAGACTGGAGGTAGGTCCTTTGTAATGTTCCAATGGAACTGATGAGACTGGAGATAGGTCCTTTGTAATGTTCCAATGGAACTGATGGGACTGGAGATAGGTCCTTTGTAATGTTCCAAAGGGACTGATGAGACTGGAGGTAGGTCCTTTGTAATGTTCCAATGAGACTGGAGATAGGTCCTTTGTAATGTTCCAATGGGACTGATGAGGCTGGAGGTAGGTCCTTTGTAATGTTCCAATGGAACTGATGGGACTGGAGGCAGTTCCTTTGTAATGTTCCAATGGGACTGATGAGACTGGAGGTAGGTCCTTTGTAATGTTCCAATGAGACTGGAGATAGGTCCTTTGTAATGTTCCAATGGGACTGATGAGACTGGAGGTAGGTCCTTTGTAATGTTCCAATGGGACTGATGAGACTGGAGATAGGTCCTTTGTAATGTTCCAATGGAACTGGTGGGACTGGAGGTAGGTCCTTTGTAATGTTCCAATGGAACTGATGGGACTGGAGGCAGGTCCTTTGTAATGTTTCAATGGAACTCATGGGACTGGAGGTAGGTCCCTTCTAATGTTTCAATGGAACTCATGAGACTGGAGGTAGGTCCTTTGTAATGTTTCAATGGAACTGACGAGACTAGAGGTAGGTCCTTTACAATGTTCCAATGGGACTGGAGGTAGGTCCTTTGTAATGTTCCAATGGGACTGATGGGGCTGGAGGTAGGTCCTCAATACTGTTCCAATGGGACCGGTGGGACTGGAGATAGGTCCTTTGTAATGTTCCAATGGAACTGATGGGACTGGAGGTAGGTCCTTTGTAATGTTCCAATATAACTGATGGAACTGGAGATAGGTCCTTTGTAATGTTCCAATGGACTGATGAGGCTGGAGGTAGGTCCTTTGTAATGTTCCAATGGAACTGATGGGACTGGAGGCAGTTCCTTTGTAATGTTCCAATGGGACTGATGAGACTGGAGGTAGGTCCTTTGTAATGTTCCAATGAGACTGGAGATAGGTCCTTTGTAATGTTCCAATGGGACTGATGAGACTGGAGGTAGGTCCTTCGTAATGTTTCAATGGGACTGATGAGACTGGAGGTAGGTCTTTTGTAATGTTCCAATGAGACTAGAGGTAGGTCCTTTGTAATGTTCCAATGGGACTGATGAGACTGGAGGTAGGTCCTTTGTAATGTTCCAATGGGACTGATGAGACTGGAGGTAGGTCCTTTGTAATGTTCCAATGGAACTGGTGGGACTGGAGGTAGGTCCTTTGTAATGTTCCAATGGAACTGATGGGACTGGAGGTAGGTCCTTTGTAATGTTCCAATGGAACTGATGTGACTGGAGGTAGGTCCTTTGTAATGTTTCAATGGAACTCATGGGACTGGAGGTAGGTCCCTTCTAATGTTTCAATGGAACTCATGAGACTGGAGGTAGGTCCTTTGTAATGTTTCAATGGAACTGACGAGACTAGAGGTAGGTCCTTTGTAATGTTCCAATGGGACTGGAGGTAGGTCCTTTGTAATGTTCCAATGGGACTGATGAGGCTGGAGGTAGGTCCTTAATACTGTTCCAATGGGACCAGTGGGACTGGAGATAGGTCCTTCGTAATGTTCCAATGGAACTGATGGGACTGGAGGTAGGTCCTTTGTAATGTTCCAATGGAACTGATGGGACTGGAGATAGGTCCTTTGTAATGTTCCAATGGAACTGATGGGACTGGAGGTAGGTCCTTTGTAATGTTCCAATGGAACTGGGACTGGAGACAGGTCCTTAGAAATGTTCCAATGGACTGATGAGACTGGAGGTAGGTCCTTTGTAATGTTCCAAAGGAACTGATGGACTGGAGGTAGGTCCTTTGTAATGTTTCAATGGAACTGATGGGACCAGAGGTAGCTCCTTTGTAATGTTCCAATGGAACTGATGGGACTGGAGGTAGATCCTTTGTAATGTTCCAATGGGACTGATGAGACTGGAGGTAGATCCTTTGTAATGTTCCAATGGAACTGATGGGACTGGAGGTAGGTCCTTTGTAATGTTTCAATGGAACTGATGGGACTGGAGGTAGGTCCTTTGTAATGTTTCAATGGAACTGATGGGACTGGAGACAGGTCCTTTGTAATATTTCAATGGAACTGATGGGACTGGAGGTAGGTCCTTTGTAATGTTTCAATGGAACTGATGAGACTGGAGGTAGGTCCTTTGTAATGTTTCAGTGGAACTGACAGACTAGAGGTAGGTCCTTTGTAATGTTCCAATGGACTGGAGGTAGGTCCTTTGTAATGTTTCCGTGGAACTGATGAGGACTAGAGGTAGGTCCTTTGTAACGTTCCAATGGAACTGATGGACTGGAGGTAGTTCCTTTGTAATGTTCCAATGGAACTGATGGGACTGGAGGTAGTCCTTTGTAATGTTCCAATGGACTGATGGGACTGGAGGTAGGTCCTTGAATATGTTCCAATGGGACTGATGGGACTAGAGGTAGGTCCTTTGTAATGTTCCAATGGAACTGATGAGACTGAGGTAGGTCCTTTGTAATGTTCCAGTGGGACTGATGGACTGGAGGTAGGTCCTTTGTAATGTTCCAATGGAACTGATGGGACTGGAGGTAGGTCCTTTGTAATGTTCGGGCAGAGGTTGAACAATGGGACAGGAGACAGGTCTTTAGAAATGTTCCAATGGGACTGATGAGACTGGAGGTAGGTCCTTTGTAATGTTCCAATGGAACTGATGGGACTGGAGGTAGGTCCTTTGTAATGTTTCAATGGAACTGATGGGACTAGAGGTAGCTCCTTTGTAATGTTCCAATGGAACTGATGGGACTGGAGTAGATCCTTTGTAATGTTCCAATGGGACTGATGAGACTGGAGGTAGATCCTTTGTAATGTTTCAATGGAACTGATGAGACTGGAGGTAGGTCCTTTGTAATGTTCCAATGGGACTGATGAGACTGGAGGTAGGTCCTTAGTAATGTTCCAATGGAACTGATGAGACTGGAGATAGGTCCTTTGTAATGTTCCAATGGGACTGATGAGACTGGAGGTAGGTCCTATGTAATGTTCCAATGGAACTGATGGGACTGGAGGTAGGTCCTATGTAATGTTCCAATTGAACTAATGGGACTGGAGGTAGGTCCTTTGTAATGTTCCAATGGAACTGATGGGACTGGAGATAGGTCCTTTGTAATGTTCCAATGGGACTGATGAAACTGGAGGTAGGTCCTTTGTAATGTTCCAATGGGACTGATGAGACTGGAGGTAGATCCTTTGTAATGTTCCAATGGGACTGATGAGACTGGAGGTAAGTCCTTTGTAATGTTCCAATGGGACCGATGAGACTGGAGGTAGGTCCTTAGTAATGTTCGAATGGGACTGATGGGACTGGGGGTAGGTCCTTTGTAATGTTCCAATGGGACTGGAGGTAGGTCCTTTGTAATGTTCCAATGGGACTGATGAGACTGGAAACAGGTCCTTAGAAATGTTCCAATGGGACTGATGGAACTGGAGATAGGTCCTTTGTAATATTCCAATGGGACTGATGGGACTGGAGATAGGTCCTTTGTAATGTTCCAATGGGACTGATGAGACTGGAGGTAGGTCCTTAGTAATGTTCCAATGGAACTGATGAGACTGGAGATAGGTCCTTTGTAATGTTCCAATGGGACTGATGGGACTGGAGGTAGGTCCTATGTAATGTTCCAATGGAACTGATGGGACTGGAGGTAGGTCCTATGTAATGTTCCAATGGAACTAATGGGACTGGAGGTAGGTCCTTGTAATGTTCCAATGGAACTGATGGGACTGGAGATAGGTCCTTTGTAATGTTCCAATGGAACTGATGGGACTGGAGGTAGGTCCTTTGTAATGTTCCAATGGAACTGATGGACTGGAGTAGGTCCTTTGTAATGTTCCAATGGGACTGATGAGACTGGAGGTAGGTCCTTTGTAATGTTCCAATGGAACTGATGGGACTGGAGGTAGGTCCTTTGTAATATTCCAATGGAACTGATGGGACTGGAGATAGGTCCTTTGTAATGTTTCAATGGAACTGATGGGACTGGAGGTAAGTCCTTAATAATGTTCCAATGGGACTGATGGGACTGGAGGTAGGTCCTTTATAATGCTCCACTGAAAGTTGAGATAGGTCCTAATAATGTTCCAGTGGACTGGAGACAGGTCCTTAATAATGTTCCAATGGGACTGGAGACAGGTCCTTTGTAATGTTCCAATGGGACTGGAGACAGGTCCTTTGTAATGTTCCAATGGGACTGGAGACAGATCCTTAGTAATGTTCCAATGGGACTGGAGACAGGTCCTTTGTAATGTTCCAAGGGGACTGATGAGACTGCAGGGCTTGGAATGGTCAGCCTCAAAAAAGGAGTAAGAATTTAAAATAAAGGTCTGTGTGTGTGGTGTGTGGTGTGGGGGTGGGGGGGGGGGGGGGAGTTTGCAGGTAGAGTTTAGTTAATTAGCATTATTGGTTTAAAAAAAAAAAAACTGTCACCATGCCTTCCAGCACATTCACCTGTATTTTTTGTTTAAAAAAAAAAATCTTATTTTGGCCTATTTTCCCTTTTCTCTGAAGACAGAGTATATGGCTGCCAACTGGGCAACGAAATACTAAACAGTTGTACATGCACCATAATAACCGTCACTGGGTGATCCTAGGGAGTAAACAAACGCCCAGGTTCAAGAAGAAATAAAATATAGCAAATGAAACTAACCTGTCCCTCTTTTCAGACTGGGTTAAACGATCATCAAGTACCCAGTGAAAAGATTCCAATTACTAGTCACCGCCAGTTTATTGTTAAGCTTCATCCTTTGAGCTTAAATAAAAATTGATCCCAGAGGTCATCTGTCTTACTGAAGTTCTAAACAGTCCTTCCATTGTAAGCAAAAATTTTGAATCTCAGAAGTCAACTTCGGTACCAAACTCTGCAAGGATGCTTAACTTGCTACACATGTATGTGGATTGTCCACTTTACACTCAACTGTCTCCTGTAAAACCACATTTCTGATGCTTTGATTATTTGGCACTCACTATCTCTGAAAGTTCGGGGTTCACAATCATAGCCATCACTGCAGAACAAAAATGCACTTCTGGCCGAAAAATAGGACTTTTTGACACCGAGTGACATATTCATGAAAATGGCAAAAGAAGAAGAAGCAACATAACCTTAAAACACCGTTAAATATCACATTTTCAACTGCAGTTTTTTCCTTTTAGAATATAATGTTGGATGAAGCATTTTCTGTGCACTTTTTACTAAAACAAAGTCAAGTCCTGTACAGCAGATGTGCTTACACAACAATGTGAGATTCTCTGCCCATCAGAGTTGGCTGAGGAAACTTGCAATTACACACATTTTGTTTAAATGGCATAATTCTGTCAGAATGGTTGCCATGTGTATGGCAAAGAGTCAGATACTTAGGGTGTACTTCTTCATGGTCATCAGTTTCAGGAACTGAGCACCCTGATGGAAATTTCAACCATCTGTACTGACAATTGTCAGTGGAGTCAGGCAAGGGAGAAAGGACATAAATGTCTCTCTTAAGTACTTTTGCAGCACAGTAAATTTCCATTGTTGTTGCCCACGTTGTAGGATGCTTCATATGCCTGACATGATCATCAAAATCACCATCCACAAACTGCTCAAAACTCAATGGATTTGATGCAGCCATATCACAAATGAGCTGGTGATAATTGAGGTGGTTAACTTCAGTTTCATCCATTTCAGCACTTATTGCTTGAAAAAAGCAGTTACCATCTGCCTGAATATATGAGATTTTCCTGTCTTCGGCATCCAGTATGGTATCAAGGGCTTTATGCACTGCATATGATGGCCGAGCTGGAGAGGGTTTTGTTGGTGCGACTTCACGTTTGTAAGAGGCAGTGGAATTATCTATGTGCAATTTATTCAATGCTTCTTTGTCATCAGCTAGGGCCTTGGCTAGGTGTAGAAGCTTTGGTGCTGTTACCAAAGGTAGTGAACTCTCAGACAGGAAACCAATCATCTGAAAACACAATATCAGTTGTACTTTGAGCCCATGGTTTATCACAGCTGAAAACTAGTTGAAATCTTCAAAACAGACAATGCAAGAACAAACAGATCAGAGTTTACCATAATGCACTACGCATAAAAATTCGAAAATGATGCAGACGTTTTATTTCTGCGCATCATTATAACACATAGGTTTTTTTTCAGGCCACAGGTCTTTCAAAAGCAATGTCATACAAATACATGGTCAGGCAAATGTAAAGAACGCGTCTCCATGTTTCTAAGCATCCACAATCGGCTATTTTAACAACCTCCCAGTGAAACATCAGTCATGGGCGCGTGTAGTTTTCACGCATTGACACCATGAGTTTATCTTTATGTTTATTAATTTTCTTTAAAAACCAAGCAGGTTTATGGTTAGGGTCAGGGGGTAAGGTTAGGGTTGGCAATTATAGGGTTGAACCAGATTCCATGTGCCTGTCCTGTGAAGTTACAAAATTGTGCTGCCAAACAATGAATGGGGGTTGTACGCGCGAGTTGATGGAACAGCAAAACCATGGGAAACGATGCGTCAGAGGTAAAATGGGGGTGGGGTGGGGGGTGTTCTTTACAATTGCCCCTAATCATTGCAGACAATTCCTTGAGTAACAGAAGAGTTGCGTTGGATCAGCACTAAACCTAGCAAAAGTCATTGGTGTGCTGTTCTTCCATTTGAGATCTTGCTTACAAAAAAGTCTAATTGCAGCATAGGATGTTTCACAAGCTAGGCGTTTCCAGTTATATAAAGCAACAGCTTATGTTGCTTAATGTTTGCTATGTTCGCTAAGTTTTATTAAATACTGCAGCTGCATAACCTTAATGAAGAGTTGCTTTCATTAAACAGCATGCGCACACACATTCCGTATGAAAATGGCATTGCACAAATAGTTTTAAAATGTCAAAAGTCCGTTCTGAAGCACAAGATTCAGAAATTAACATCGAAGACACACACAAAAAAAAATTAAAGGGTTTAAATCAGGTTTGTGTGTTTGAGATCATAAAACAAACCGTTTTACTTCTTCCATTATTGTGGCAGTTGTGTTATGAAGCTGCATGTGAATTGAAATTTAATATAGTTGTGGTAAGGACCATTTGGCCCTTGACATTTCCAAAATGACCCCCAGATTATGGATGAATGGGTCATAATGACTCCCAGTGTTTAAGCCTGTGGGAAACACTGCAGATAAAGAAGCCTCATAGAGTGATGAAGAGAAATCAGTAAGACCTACAACAGAAAGCAGTGAAAAAAAAACAGCAGCAGAAAGAGAACACAAAGAAGACACTACATCAAAAAAAGGATCCAGAAAAGAAAAAGAGAGAAAAATCATCGCTGAGCTGGAAGGCTCTATGAAGAAACAGAGAAAACTACATTGATCATAGAGACACGTTCCAGTTGATTCAAAATAGCAGCGCTTTGATGTGAAAAAACAAAGAGAGAAAAATTTTACTACCTAAATCTACACATACCATTGCTTCCAGGTTTGCTACTTTATCGTCCAATGGTGTACGCATGTCAGGCTCGTTTCCATGCAGACTCTGTGCCAAAGTGTAAAGAGGCTCTTTCTCTCCTGTGAAAGACAATATTGTTCCATGTGACAATGGGTTGTCGCCATAACAAATTCTAAATTAAAAATTACGATACATGTAACGAAATATATATATAAAAAAAATAGAATGTTAAAAGCATGATAACACCACCCGCGATGCAGGCTTTGTGCACTCTCCTCCCAATTTTCCCCTCCCCATGTCCATAGGAGCAAGGTAAAATTAGGCAACAGACCGAGCGAAAAAAAAAAAAAAAAAATTGGGCAGAGGTCCCGGGCCCGGATAAAAAAATTTGGCAACATCTGGCAAGAAAATGAAAACTTGGGCAGGGGTCCTGGGCTTGAAAAATGAAATCAGGCAACAGGTTGAAGAAAAAAGAAAAATTCGGGCAGAGGTTCAGGGCTTGGAAAATAAAATGACGGAACGGTCAGAGCAAACAAAAGAAATTCTGGACAAAGATCCTGTCCTGGATAATGAAACTAGGCAACAGACAGAGACAGATCATGAAAAATTTGGGCAGAGGCCCAAGGCCTGGAAAATTGAATCAGCCAACAGACAAGAAAAATACGAAAAATTCGGGCAGAGGTCTTGGGCCTGGAAATAAAATTAGGTGACGGAGAAAAATAATAAAAATTCGGGCAGTGGTTCTGGGCCTGGAAAATAAAATTAAATCAACAGTTGCCGAAAAACAAAGAAAATTTTGAGTTTATGGATACCAACTCAATCTGCGTGTCCAGTGTCAATGAATAGCCTATACTAAAACCAGTGGCTGAACACATGTTTGATAGGGCACTGGTTTGCACATCATATTACTGTGTCAGAGTGAACAACAGGCAGATACGATCTAATTCAAGTTCAAAATGATAAGATGGGCAGACACAGGAAGAAACTGAGACAATTCTACGCACACACACATAGGAGAGAGAGAGAGAGAGAGAGAGAGAGAGAGAGAGAGAGAGAGAGAGAGAGAGAGAGAGACTCAATAGATAAAGAGAGGGAAAAACTCAAAGAGAGAGAGACTGAGAGAGAGAGGAGAGGGAGAGAAAGAGTCAAGATAATTTATTCATTTAGTCCATTATGGTTACAAATAATGCAAAAACAAACATTTATACTGAAGGTGCTGAACGAGAGAGAGTGAGAGAGAGAGAGAGAGAGAGAGAGAGAGAGAGAGAGAGAGAGGAGAGGAAGAGAGAGAGTCAAGATAATTCATTCATTTCGTCCATTATGGTTACAAATAATGCAAAAACAAACATTTATACTGAAGGTGCTGAATGAATGAGAGAGAGAGAGCATTCATACTGAAGGTGCTGAATGAGAGAGAGAGAGAGAGAGAGAGAGAGAGAGAGAGAGAGAGAGAGAGAGCATAATAAAAGTTTACTTACCATCGATTCGAGCATTGCTTCTCAAGCTTCCTTGGGTGCTGAAATGTTTCGCTGTGCCCATGTGGTTCTCCAAGGCAATGCGGCCCTTAGCTGCATACTGGACGCTTGATTGACAAAGGATCTTGCGAAGAAAATCGCCAACTCTTTCACCATTCAGAGTATGGTCGATCCATGCCCACTTCCATGGATTTCAACAATCCCGATCGTCAACAAACGACCCTGGAGTCAGGAATTTTCTGCCACTCGCCATTTTCATGAATCGAGAGCAGTGGTATATTTTGAAAAA
The DNA here is from genome assembly GCA_033310375.1 of Conus canariensis. Lineage (NCBI taxonomy): Eukaryota > Metazoa > Mollusca > Gastropoda > Neogastropoda > Conidae > Conus > Conus canariensis. The sequence continues at coordinate 97,895,521 of CM065717.1, forward strand.
GGCGATTCATTGGATAAGACAATTGCAAGTGAATACAAGGAAGACAGTCATTGGCTGATTGGCTGGCGAACGGTTTGCAGATAGATAAGGTTTAAAACTGGACTATCTGAGAATAAACACATTTGATCCCCTGTGATCTGTCCGACTTTCAGGGGTTTTTTCCCCAAACATTTTTTGGTGGAGACGAAAATTTCTCGGCGGACACGTGATTCAAAAAGGCGGAAAACGGCGGACAATTCCATGGCATGGACTGGAGATAGGTCCTTTGTAATGTTCCAATGGGACTGATGGGACTGGAGGTAGGTCCTTAGTAATGTTTCAATGGAACTGATGAGACTGGAGATAGGTCCTTTGTAATGTTCAAATGGGACTGATGGGACTGGAGATAGGTCCTTTGTAATGTTTCAATGGAACTGATGGGACTGGAGGTAGGTCCTTAGTAATGTTTCAATGGAACTGATGAGACTGGAGGTAGGTCCTTTGTAATGTTCAAATGGGACTGATGGGACTGGAGGTAGGTCCTTTGTAATGTTCCAATGGGACTGATGGGACTGGAGGTAGGTCCTTTGTAATGTTCCAATGGGACTGATGGGACTGGAGGTAGATCCTTTGTAATGTTCCAATGGGACTGATGGGACTGGAGGTAGGTCCTATGTAATGTTCCAATGGAACTGATGGGACTGGAGGTAGGTCCTTTGTAATGTTCCAATGGGACTGATGGGACTGGAGGTAGGTCCTTTGTAATGTTCCAATGGGACTGATGGGACTGGAGGTAGGTCCTTTGTAATGTTCCAATGGGACTGATGAGACTGGAGGTAGGTCCTTAGTAATGTTCAAATGGGACTGATGAGACTGGAGGTAGGTCCTTTGTAATGTTCCAATGGGACTGATGGGAGATAAGATAAGATAATGTTGCTTATTGCCCAGCCGACCGCAAGGGGCCACATCAGGGCTGTCACCACGATAAAATCAACTCACAAGTCATTTAAAAAAAAAAAAAAAAAAAAAACACCTTTCACACATCTCTTTAAATGACATCGTCTAGAAACGCACCAGAAACTTCGTTAAAAATCTTTCATCCGTAAAATCTTAAATCAGATGAAAAATGTTAATCTCTCTCAAAAACTCAAAGATCACGTCAGGCGGGACATCTCTGAACAGGATTTTCATGGACTCTGCTGTAAAATGTTTGTGTCTCACATCGTGCAAGTCCCAACACTCTAAAAGAATATGTTTCATTGTGAGTGGCACATGACATAGAATGCACCGGACTGATGGGACTGGAGATAGGTCCTTAGTAATGTTCCAATGAAACTGACAGAACTGGAGGCCGTTTTATAATCAACCAACCACAGTCAATGAACTGCAGTTGCTGACAAAAACACAGTTCTCCAACAAAACTGAGTTGCATAGGCCACAGTTGCTGTATCTTAACCATGGTCCACTGCAGCACGGTCAGTCTAAGCATGGCTCTCTCCCCAATCCTCAGTCATTGCTCAGACAACTGTGGTAAGATGGCCCAAGCCATAATCACCTATGTGTTTCTGAGGTTCAGTTTCGGCTAGCACACTGGGATTGGCACGCAAACATCCAACGCACGGCTGTGAGCAGGTTAAAACAAAGTACAATCATGAAAATACCAACAATGAACATGTCAATATATATATATATTAGTTACACATACTGAGTTCCCTTGCATTTAATAGTGACTCCGTTGTTCCCTCTGGTACAACTAACAAAATGAACACCTGAGAGAGAGAGAGAGAGGAAAAAACTGGGGGGGGGGGGGAAGCTGTAAGTATACTGGTGGGGTGGGGAGTGACAAAATAGTAACAACAGGATGGTGTGTTAGACAAGCATCACTTGGTGATGACATTACTGTCATGACACAAGTTTTCTTTTAGCATCGACCTAATGATGTCACTCCACTTTTGACGTGATTACACAGTCTGTCATCCTTGAAGAAGAGCAGCCGCTCGAAATATTGGATTATATTTGTTTACATTGCTTGTTTGCCTTTTTACTTCAATTGTGTGTGTGTGTGTGTGTGTGTGTGTGTGTGTGTGTGTGTGTCTCTATATATAAACCTATCTACAATAATCAAATTCTATTTGCATGAAACACAGACATGGTTAAAGCTGGAAACCCGGGCTGAACAGAGCCTTGGGGGCCTGCAATTCTGAGATTTGCACCTTGCATACAGGTTGCATTGTCTGCTGCACTGCTGGGAGAGAACTGACTTTTTGACACTGGATGAACCAGTTAGACATAGACACAGAATGATGCAGTTTTGTTTTCATCAAAAAAGGAAAAGAAGCAGGTTGGTCTTATCTCAGATGCTGAAAGCACTAAGTGCCCACAGTCACTCTGCACAAGGGACTGTGGAAGCATCTCACCTGCCCGGAGGTGACACAAAGTGACTGTCATCAGCTGGTGCTACCATTGGAATATCACACTGGCCTATCTCCAATTCTGCCAACCCCACTGGAACTTTACATTGTACTTATCTCCAGGTCCGTCAATCCCACTGGAACTTTACATCGTACTTATCTCCAGGTCTGTCAATTCCACTGGAACTTTACATCGTACTTATCTCCAGGTCCGTCAATCCCACTGGAACTTTACATCGTACTTATCTCCAGGTCCGTCAATCCCACTGGAACTTTACATCGTACTTATCTCCAGGTCTGTCAGTTCCACTGGAACTTTACATCGTACTTATCTCCAGGTCTGTCAATCCCACTGGAACATTACTCTGATCTGTCGCCAGGTCTGTCAGTCCCACTGGAACATTATTCTGATCTGTCGCCAGGTCTGTCAGTTCCACTGGAACATTATTCTGATCTGTCGCCAGGTCTGTCAGTTCCACTGGAACATTACTCTGATCTGTCGCCAGGTCTGTCAGTTCCACTGGAACATTACTCTGATCTGTCGCCCGGTCTGTCAGTCCCACTGGAACATTATTCTGATCTGTCGCCAGTTCTATCAGTCCCACTGGAACATTATTCTGATCTGTCGCCAGGTCTGTCAGTTCCACTGGAACATTACTCTGATCTGTCGCCAGGTCTGTCAGTTCCACTGGAACATTACTCTGATCTGTCGCCAGGTCTGTCAGTCCCACTGGAACATTATTCTGATCTGTCGCCAGTTCTATCAGTCCCACTGGAACATTACTCTGATCTGTCGCCAGTTCTATCAGTCCCACTGGAACATTACTCTGATCTGTCGCCAGTTCTATCAGTCCCACTGGAACATTATTCTGATCTGTCGCCAGTTCTGTGAGTTCCACTGGAACATTACTCTGGCCCTATCTCTCTGGTTTAGAACAGAGATGGTCCAACTATGGTGACATCCATGGACCATGGTTTTCAGTGGGTGACTGTACAGTCAGTTTTGTGACCACAGTTCACTGAACTTCACAGTCATTGGACTTCACAGTCCATGCAGTGTTGTTGTCTTCTGCAACAAGCAACAGTAAGCCCCCTCCATAGACCACCTGTTAACATACCACCCATAGTCTTTGTTCCCTAACAGCTGGGGATAGGTTCAGTGTAATGTTCCAATGGGATTGATATAACTGAAGACAGATTCCATGTCATGGAACTGATTTCCCTGGAGACACGCCAGTGTAATGTTTAAAATGAACTGACACAGCTGGAGATAGGTTCAGTGTAACATTCAAATCGGACAGTTAGAACTGGTGATAGCCAAGCAGATGCATTCAGATACTTACTGACCTCCCCACGATGTGGGACCCCTTCAACACAAATACTAGGCATGTACACAACTGTTACATCAACGACAATATCCAAGGGCAGAGAGGTGCCAGCCCCTACAGGAATTTGTCAGAACAATTCACAATTGGTGAGTTCTGTCCTTCACTGTATCTTCAATTATCTAAAGCAAACCAAGATACAGAAATCAGTGATATAGATATATTCACAGAATAAGCACTAAACCTATACTATCAGTCAAAACACAAGTATAAGGCAACAAGGCAGCTGAGTTCATTTTTTACCAAGATTTCTTGTTGACAGACTTGTGGTTCTGCAGATTGTTTTTGCATGTTAGTTATGAAATATGGCAGCTCAAATTATCAAACCACCATAAGACATTTTGATATTCAGCTCTCGCAATCGCAAACAGTGCACTTGGGGTATGCTGCACTGCACACTTTCTATGTCTGAATGCACGGGCACTGTTGAGAATAAACCAGCAGCAACTCCCGCTCACAGATTTTCATAGACTTGGCGGAACTTTTGGCAATAGCAAATTCCCATTCTGACAGTCGCCCTCAGTCAGCCATTGGACTAAATAAACTAAACAGAGAGAAGAAAAGTCAACAGCCAACTTCCACACATCATGGCTTCTCACTGGTTACTGATCTCAGTGAAGTTGGTCTGGTAGTTCAGCATGTTTCTAAAACTTCCATGAGTCGATGGTATTTGTACATCATGGAAGTCCCCCATAACTCTTGCTTTGACTCCGCACACATTCCCAGAAGTTTCCGGTGCACAAATGCATACAACATTCACCTGTACGATGATACTGCAACAAAAAATGTCAGGGGCTGGCACCTGGCAGCAGCAGATCACATGATCACTGACCTGACAACTCATTGGCACCGCCCTGCTGCCCTGATCTCTGACTTCCTGACCCACTCCTGGGCCCAGCAGTGCTTCCACTGCTTTGCTGATGCTGCTCTCTGGTTCTGGTCTGTTCTAGCTGGGTGATTCTCTGCTGGATTTGTCTCAAGTTTTCCTCAACGCCCTGCACCTGGGATCGCTCTGCCAGCTCTGGAATTTTCCGTTCCACAGTGAACGCCTTCTCTAGCACAGTCACCATTTTCAGCTGAAACAAAACCAGGGACAAACTAATGCCTTCCCTCGCACAGTCACCATTTTCAGCTGAAACAATATCTGTAACCAACACCTTCTCTAGCACAGTCATCATTTTCAGCTGAAACAAAACCACAAACTATGCCGCTTCTCAGGCAGTCACCATTTTCAGCTGAAACAAAACCAGGGACAAACTAATGCCTTCACTCGCATAGTCACCATTTTCAGCTGAAACAAAAAAACAAAACTATGTCAGGCACAGTCACCTATTCAGCTTAAAGCAAAACAAGGGACAAACCAATGCCTTCCCTCACATAGTCACCATTTTCAGCTGAAACAAATCAACAAACTGTCAGGCACAGTCACCATTGTCAGCTGAAACAAAACAACAAACTATGTCAGCCACAGTCACCATTATCAGCTGAAACATGACCACAAAGTAAGTCAAACACTGTCATCATTTTTAGCTGAAACAAAACCACAACCTATGTCAGGCACAGTCACCATTTTCAGCTGAAACAGGATCACAAAGTATGTCAAACACTGTCACCATTTTCAGCTGAAACAAAACTACAAACTATGTCAGGCACAGTCACCATTGTCAGCTGAAACAAAACCACAATGTCAAGCACAGTCACCATTATCAGTTGAAACAGAACCACAAACTATGTGAGGCACAGTCACCATTATCGGATGAAAAAGAACCACAAACTATGTCAGGCACAGTCACCATTTTCAGCTGAAACAAAACCACAATGTCAAGCACAGTCATCATTATCAGCTGAAACAGAACAACAAACTATGTGAGGCACAGTCACCATTATCAGCTGAAATAGAACCACAAACTATGTGAGGCACAGTCACCATTATCAGCTGAAATAGAACCACAAACTATGTGAGGCACAGTCACCATTATCGGATGAAAAAGAACCACAAACTATGTCAAAGTCACCATTATCAGCTGAAACAAAGCCACAAACTATGTCAAGCACAGTTACCACTGTCAGATGAAACAAAAGCACAAACTATGTCAAGCACAGTTACCATTATCAGATGAAACAAAAGCACAAACTATCTCAGGCACGGTCACCATTTTCAGCTGAAACAAAACCACAGACTATTCCCTTCTCTCGAAAAGTCACCATTATCAGCTGAAACATAACCACAAACTATGTCAGACACAGTCACCATTATCAGCTGAAACATAACCACAAACTATGTCAGACACAGTCACCATTATCAGATGAAACTAAGCCACAAACTATGTCAGACACAGTCACCATTTTCAGCTGAAACAAAACCACAAACGATGTAAGGTACAGTCACCATTTTCAGCTGAAACAAACCATAAACTAATCCCTTCTCTTAAACAGTCACCATTTTCAGCTGAAACAAAACCACAAACTAAAAGCTTCTTCTTCCACATTAATCATTTTCAGCTGAAACAAAACACCAAACTAAAAGCTTCTTCTTCCACATTAATCATTTTCAGCTGAAACAAAACCACAAACTAAAAGCTTCTTCTTCCACATTAATCATTTTCAGCTGAAACAAAACCACAAACTAAATGCTTCCTCTTCCACATTAATCATTTTCAGCTGAAGCAAAGCCACAGGCAAACTAGACCCTTCTCTAACACAGTCACTATTTTCAACTGAAACAAAACCACATAAAAATGGAAAGCCTTCTTCAGGACAGTTACCATTTTCAGCTGAAAAAAACACACATACTAAATACCTTCTCCAGCAGTCACCTGAAACAAAACCACATACTAAATGCATTCTCTAGCAATCACCTGAAACAAAACCACATACTAAATGCATTCTCTAGCAGTCACCTGAAACAAAACCACATCTAGCAATCACCTGAAACAAAACCACATACTAAATGCATTCTCTAGCAGTCACCTGAAACAAAACCACATACTAAATGTATTCTCTAGCAGTCACCTGAAACAAAACCACATACTAAATGCATTCTCTAGCAATCACCATTTTCAGCTGAAACAAACCCATAAACAAACACCGTCTCTAGCACAGTCACCATTTTCAGCTGAAACAAACCCATAAAAAACCACTCTATCTAGCACAGTCACCATTTTCAGCTGAAACAAACCCATAAAAAACACTGTCTCTAGCACAGCCACCATTTTCAGCTGAAACAAAGCCATAAAAAAACACTGTCTCTAGCACAATCACCATTTTCAGCTGAACACACACCCCCCCCCCCCCCCCCCCCCCCCCCCCCCCGCCTAAAAAAAAAACAAGAAACACACTGTCTCTAGCACAATCACCATTTTCAGCTGAACCCCCCCCCCAAAAAAAAACAAAAAAACACATACACACACACACACACAAAAACACTGTCTCTAGCACAGCCACCATTTTCAGCTGAAACAAACCCATAAAAAAAACACTGTCTCTAGCACAGTCACCATTTTCAGCTGACCCCCCCCCCCCCCCCCCCCCCCAAAAAAAAAAAAAAAAAAAAAAAAAACCACTGTCTCTAGCACATTCACCATTTTCAGCTGAACCCACCCCACCCCCACCCCCACAAAAAAACACTGTCTCTAGCACAATAACCATTTTCAGCTGAAACAAACCCATAAAATAAACACTGTCTCTAGCACAGCCACCATTTTCAGTTGAAACAAACCCATAAAAAAAACACTGTCTCTAGCACAATCACCATTTTCAGCTGACCCCCCCCCCCCCCCCCCCAAAAAAAAAAAAAAAAACACTGTCTCTAGCACAGTCACCATTTTCAGCTGAAACAAACCCATAAAAAAAAAACACAGTCTCTAGCACAGTCACCATTTTCAGCTGAAACAAACCCATAAAAAAACACTGTCTCTCGCACTGTCATCATTTCCAGCTGAAACAAAACCATACCGAATGCTTTCCCTAGCACAGGAAACATTTTTCACTCCTGCAGAACCACAAACTACATGCTTCTCTATGATGTCCAGTCACCTTACAGAAGTTTGAAAAAGAAAGAACATGAAAGTTTCATTGTTTACACAAGCTTTAGTTATAATGAAACCACAATTTGACTTTCATCTTTAACTTGCAACCATTTCATAGAGGGCATGGTTAGAAAAAGCCCCACTGACAGGCATATACTATTTCCATGACTAACCATCGTCAAAACGGTGAAAGAAACCAAGTACCAATAACGATCAGAAGTCCATCAAGAGCAATCAAGACACCAGTGACACCATAGGTGGGCCCAAAGTTGGATGCGCAGATGGGGCTGAACTGTGGGCATGCAACAGCAAAGGGGGTGAGTTGTCCTCTCCTTGCAGGCTTGATGCTTTCAGTCCACAGGTTGTAGGGCCTGTGTTCGAAGACTTGAACGCCCCTGTGGACTGTGGTGCCAGGCACTGCAGTCAGTGGCGTGAGTCTCCCATCCGACCTGATCAGGCTCCTAGGGATGTTTTCAGGCAATCTTTGAAGCATCTGAGTGGTCAGCCAATATCTTTTTTGCAGAATGCCAGTTCTCAGAAGACGACTAGCTTGAGAAGTTGCATCTTGTCTACCTGGACCACACGTCTAATCCACCCAAGCTGAGCCTTCATGCTGAATGCCTCAATACTAAGCAAGTTTGCTCTGCAAAACTCTTCTGTGTTGGAGAAACTGTCCTCCGAGGACATGTCAATGATCTTGCTCAGGCAGGACAGGAGGAACTGGTCACGCACGTTCAACTGTTTCCTGTATCAGATTCCATGTTTCACAGCCACACAGCAGGGATGTAATTACCACCGCTTTGTAGACAGCCAGTTGACCTGTGTCATCGCTAATTCACCATGACCTCTCCGACACCTTTATCAACAACATCACTGCTTACCTTCAGGTTGTTGACCTGTGTCATCACCGATTCACCGTGACTTCTCTGACACCTTTAATCAATGATATCACTGCTTACCTTCAGGATGTTGACCTGTGTCATCACTGGTTCACCATGACCTTCAACACCTGAATCAGTGCTTACCTTCAACTCTTTGACTTGAGTGTCCACGCGGTGCAGTGCAGCCTGTGGTGTCTGGTCCTGACTCTGAGACTGCAGACTTCTCTGCAGGTTGTCTCTCTCCGCCGACAGTCCCTGTCACATCATCACACTCATAAAATGTCAAACAATGAATATCTCACACTAAAATATTTTTTCTTCATCAAATCAAATGCCGTAGCCCTGTCAGGGTCTTACAGCACTGTTCCTCAGGCTCCAGGAACTGACTGTCTGGACCTTACTGTACTGTTCCTCAGGCTCCAAGAACTGGCTATCTGGACCTAACAGCATGGTTCCTCAGGCTCCAGGAACTCATTGTCTGGACCTAACAGCACTGTTCCTCAGGCTCCAGGAACTGATTTTCTGGCCTCACACTATTGACCCTTAGGCTCCAGGAACTGACTGTCTAGGTCTCCCAGAACTGTTCCTCAGGCTTCAAGAACTTACTGTCGAAGACTCAAGGCACTGTTCCTCAGACTCCAGGAACTCACTGTCTGAACCTAACAGCACTGTTCCTCAGGCTCCAGGAACTCACTGTCTGGACCTTACAGCACTGTTCATCAGGCTCCAGGAACTGACTGTTTGGACCTTACAACATTCTTCCTCAGGCTCCAGGAACTCACTGTCTGGACCTAACAGCACTATTCCTCAGGCTCCAGGAACTCACTGTCTGAACCTAACAGCACTGTTCCTCAGGCTCCAGGAACTCACTGTCTGGACCTCACAGCATTGTTCCTCAGGCTACAGGAACTCACTGTCTGAACCTAACAGCACTGTTCCTCAGGCTCCAGGAACTCACTGTCTGGACCTAACTGCACTGTTCCTCAGGCTACAGGAACTCACTGTCTGAACCTAACAGCACTGTTCCTCAGGCTCCAGGAACTGACTGTCTGGACCTAACAGCACTGTTCCTCAGGCTCATGGAACTAACTGTCTGGACCTAACAGCACTGTTCCTCAGGCTCCAGGAACTCACTGTCTGGACCTAACAGCACTGTTCCAGGAACTCACTGTCTGGACCTAACAGCACTGTTCCTCAGGCTCCAGGAACTCACTGTCTGGACCTCACAGCATTGTTCCTCAGGCTCATGGAACTCACTGTCTGGACCTAACAGCACTGTTCCTCAGGCTACAGGAACTCACTGTCTGAACCTAACTGCACTGTTCCTCAGGCTCATGGAACTAACTGTCTGGACCTAACAGCACTGTTCCTCAGGCTCCAGGAAATCACTGTCTGGACCTAACAGCACTGTTCCTCAGGCTCATGGAACTCACTGTCTGGACCTAACAGCACTGTTCCTCAGGCTACAGGAACTCACTGTCTGAACCTAACAGCACAGTTCCTCAGGCTCCAGGTTCTCTGTCTGGAAATAACCTCCAATGGATGGATGAGACAAGCAGAAGACAGTATACAGCTTGTGTGCCAGTCAGCAGAACTCAAAGAAACTAAGGAATGGGAGAAATATCCACACCACTTGATACACCTCTACCAAATTCTATCGCTCCAGAACTTGGAAGACATTGTCAAGAATGGCCAAAAGGCAAAACCAACGCAGAAATTCAGATGCAGGCAGCAGACCTTTGCATAAAAGATGATATTTTAATATACACTGACAGTTCTGTCACCAAAGGTAAGTCAGGCTGGGGAAACACAGTGAAGCAAAATGGCCGAACTATTCAGGAAGACAATGGTGCGCTCAGTTTAACAACTTCAAGTCTAACAATGCAGGTAGAAGCGGTGACACAAGCATTCCACTGGCTTACATCCACAAGCCAGTTTCAATTCAACATGAAACACATGTCAACTGAGATAAGACTTTGAATCTCTCAGGGTCCCCAGCCCATCCTGTAGACATGTGTGCGCTGGTGTGTGTTCATCAGTGTGGTGATGCCAATGTGTTAACTAGCAAGTCCATGGACATGAGTGTGCAAGTGTTGGTGTGTGAGTGTGTGTGTGAAAGTGTGAGTGAGTGAGTGTGTGTGTGTGTGTGTGTGTGTGTGTGTGTGTGTGTGTGTGTGTGTGTTCATCAGTGGGGTGATGCCAGCGTGTTACTTGGAGCACCCATGGACATGAGTGTGCAAGCGTTGGTGTGTGAGTGTGTGTGGGAGAGAGTGAGTGAGTGAGGGTGTGTGTGTGCGTGTGTGTGTGTGTGTGTGTGTGTGTGTGCGTGTGCGTGTCTGTATATGTGTGTGTGTGTGAGTGCATGGGGGGGGGAGGGGGGGGTGACGGGGAGGATATTGATAATGATAATGAATACTTATATAGCGCCTATTCTCGGCTAGAGACCAAGCTCTAAGCGCTTTACAATCAACAGTCATTTACACAACGGGCTGCCTACCTGGGTAGTGCCGACTGAAGAGCTGCCAGCTGGCGCTTCATTCAGTCGTTTCCTGTGTCATCCAGTCAATGTCGACTGAAATCGTACACTCAATATCCTTACTTCCTTCATTCTTTCAATTTATCAGTGTTTCAGGTGTATAATGATGCAGACTGTTTCATCATCACTCAGGGCGTTTCAGGTGTATAATGGTGCAGACTGTTTCGTCATCACTCAGGGCGTTTCAGGTGTATAATGATGCAGACTGTCTGGTCATCACACGTGTTTCAGGTGTATTATGATGCAGACTGTCTGGTCATCACTCAGGGTGTTTCAGGTGTATAATGATGCAGATTGTCTGGTCATCACATATGTTTCAGGTGTATAATGATGCACAGGCGTATAATGATGCAGACTGTCTGGTCATCACACGTGTTTCAGATGTATAATGATGCAGACTGTCTGGCCATCACACGTGTTTCAGGTGTATAATGATGCAGAATGTCTGGTCATCACACAGGATGTTTCAGGTGTATAATGATGCAGACTGTCTGGTCATCACACAGGGTGTTTCAGGTGTATAATGATGCAGACTGTGTGGTCATCACTAAGGGTGTTTCAGGTGTATAATGATGCAGAATGTCTGGTCATCACACAGGATGTTTCAGGTGTATAATGATGCAGACTGTCTGGTCATCACACAGGGTGTTTCAGGTATATAATGATGCAGACTGTCTGGTCATCACACGTGTTTCAGGTGTATAACGATGCAGACTGTTTGGTCATCACACAGGGTGTTTCAGGTGTATAATGATGCAGACTGTCTGGTCATCACACAGGGTGTTTCAGGTGTATAATGATGCAGACTGTTTGGTCATCACATGTGTTTCAGGTGTATAATGATGCAGAATGTCTGGTCATCACACGCATTTCAGGTGTATAATGGTGCCGACTGTCTGGTCATCACTCAGGGTGTTTCAGGTGTATAACAATGCAGACTGTCTGGTCATCACACATGTTTCAGGTGTATAATGGTGCAGACTGTCTGGTCATCACACAGGGTGTTTGAGGTGTATAATGATGCAGACTGTCTGGTCATCACACAAGGTGTTTCAGGTGTATAATGATGCAGACTGTCTGGTCATCACTCAGGGTGTTTCAGGTGTATAACGATGCAGACCGTCTGGTCATCACACATGTTCCAGGTGTATAATGATGCAGACTGTCTGGTCATCACTCAGGGTGTTTCAGGTGTATAATGATGCAGACTGTCTGGTCATCACACATGTTTCAGGTGTATAATGATGCAGACTGTTTGGTCATCACACGGGGTGTTTCAGGTGTATAATGATGCAGACTATCTAGTCATCACTCAGTGTGTTTCAGGTGTATAATGATGCAGACTGTTTGGTCATCACACGGGGTGTTTCAGGTGTATAATGATGCAGACTGTCTGGTCATCACACGTGTTTCAGGTGTATAATGATGCAGACTGTCTGGTCATCACACAGGATGTTTCAGGTGTATAATGATGCAGACTGTCTGGTCATCACTCAGGGTGTTTCAGGTGTATAATGATGCAGACTGTTTGGTCATCACATGTGTTTCAGGTGTATAATGATGCAGAATGTCTGGTCATCACACGCATTTCAGGTGTATAATGGTGCCGACTGTCTGGTCATCACTCAGGGTGTTTCAGGTGTATAACAATGCAGACTGTCTGGTCATCACACATGTTTCAGGTGTATAATGGTGCAGACTGTCTGGTCATCACACAGGGTGTTTGAGGTGTATAATGATGCAGACTGTCTGGTCATCACACAAGGTGTTTGAGGTGTATAATGATGCAGACTGTCTGGTCATCACTCAGGGTGTTTCAGGTGTATAACGATGCAGACCGTCTGGTCATCACACATGTTCCAGGTGTATAATGATGCAGACTGTCTGGTCATCACACAGGGTGTTTCAGGTGTATAATGATGCAGACTGTCTGGTCATCACACATGTTTCAGGTGTATAATGATGCAGACTGTTTGGTCATCACACGGGGTGTTTCAGGTGTATAATGATGCAGACTATCTAGTCATCACTCAGTGTGTTTCAGGTGTATAATGATGCAGACTGTTTGGTCATCACACGGGGTGTTTCAGGTGTATAATGATGCAGACTGTCTGGTCATCACACGTGTTTCAGGTGTATAATGATGCAGACTGTCTGGTCATCACACAGGATGTTTCAGGTGTATAATGATGCAGACTGTCTGGTCATCACTCAGGGCATTTCAGGTGTATAATGATGCAGACTGTCTGGTCATCACTCAGGGTGTTTCAGGTGTATAATGATGCAGCGCAGACTGTCTGGTCATCACTCAGGGTGTTTCAGGTGTATAATGATGCAGACTGTCTGGTCATCACACAGGGTGTTTCAGGTGTATAATGATGCAGTCTGGTCATCACACAGGATGTTTCAGGTGTATAATGATGCAGACTGTCTGGTCATCACACAGGGTGTTTCAGGTGTATAATGATGCAGACTGTCTGGTCACCACACAGGGTGTTTCAGGTGTATAATGATGCAGACTGTTTGGTCATCACACAGGATGTTTCAGGTGTATAATGATGCAGACTGTCTGGTCATCACACAGGGTGTTTCAGGTGTATAATTGATGCAGACTGTCTGGTCATCACTCAGGGTGTTTCAGGTGTATAATGATGCAGACTGTCTGGTCATCAGTCAGGGTGTTTCAGGGTGCATGCTATGTGTAACATGTCATCCATACCAATGGCCAAACTGGCCTTCTCTTCTGAAAGTTGGTGATGGGATTTTACGTGCATGCAAGATGTTATGTGTGCGTTCACACACGGTACCTCAGTTTATAGTCTCATTCAAAGGACTGTATGGGAAATGGAGTCAGAACCAATGTTAACTCTGAGGGAAAAATGCCCCTGTACCGAAACGGCCCGGCGGAGATTCAAACCCAAAACCCCAGGATCATGAGTCCGGCGCTCTAACAACTGAGCTATTCCGGCCCCCTAATATGCATGTTGTATTTGATGGTCTTGTTCTTGTTCTTGATCCTAAGTCATCTTCTGAACATTCACGCACGCAGTCACTACACACACACATGCGCGCGCACACGCGCATGCACACACACACGCGCGCACGTGTGCACACACACACACACACAAAAACTTGTGCGCGTACGTTCACTTGCTCCTACGCACACACATATACACATGCATCCATGTGCACATCCACACCCACACGTGTGCACACATACACATGAACGCACAAATGCATGCACACATGCACATGCGTACACGCCCACATACAAAGACACACACATACACAGATATATGTACACATATATATGCAGATACGTGTGTGTGCTCATACAAACCCACAAATTACACACACACACACACACACACACACACACACACACACGCGCGCGCACACATACTTCTGCACACACACACACACACGTGCACATACATGCAGGCAAACACACACACACACAAACACACATGCGCGCACACACACACACACACATGCATGCATGCACACATACACACATACGTGCACACAAGCATGCGCACGCACGCACATACACACACACACACATGCACCCACGCACACACATGGGCCTGTGACCACACATCCATATACACGTGTACATTCATTACACACACATACAACAAAAAAAAAGGTAGACAGGCACTCAGGGTCTGACCAGTGCGTTGGGCTAATGCATAGGTCAGACATCTGCTGAGACCCTCTTCAATTCTCTCATATTACTTGTGAATTCATATATCCATCAGCTTAATATCATGTGTAGTGTGGTCTCAAAACTTTGCAGATGTGGTGTAGCGTATTATAGACTAGTCCGCATGCAGTGATGCCTCCTTGATGAAAATGAAAGTGAAACTGGAAATAACAGCACTGTTCCTCAGGCTCCACGAACTGACTGTCTGGGTCTCACAGCAGTGTTCCTCAGGCTCCAGAAACTGACTGTTTGGACCTTACAGTACTGTTCCTCAGGCTCCAGGAACTGACTGTTTGGACATTACAGCACTGTTCCTCAGGCTCCATGAACTGACTGTCTGGGTCTCACAGCAGTGTTCCTCAGGCTCCAGAAACTGACTGTTTGGACCTTACAGTACTGTTCCTCAGGCTCCAGGAACTGACTGTTTGGACCTTACAGCACTGTTCCTCAGGCTCCATGAACTGACTGTCTGGGTCTCACAGCAGAGTTCCTCAGGCTCCAGGAACTGACTGTTTGGACCTTACAGTACTGTTCCTCAGGATCTAGGAACTCAATGTCTCTACCTCACAGCACTGTATATAAGGCTCAAGGAACTGACTGTCTGGACCTCACAGCACTGTTCCTCAAACTCCAGGAACTGAATGTTCAGGCTCAAAGCACTGTTCCTCAGGCTCCAGGAACTCACTGTCAGGACCTCACAGCATTGTTCCTCATGCTCCAGGAACTGAATGTTCAGATCTCAAAGCACTGTTCCTCAGGCTCCAGGAACTCACTGTCTGGACCTAACAGCACTGTTCCTCAGGCTCCATGAACTGACTGTCCGGGCCTAATAGCACTGTTCCTCAGGTTCCAGGAACTGTCTGTCTGGACCTAACAGCACTGTTCCTCAGGCTCCAGGAACTGACTGTCTGGACCTAACAGCACTGTTCCTCAGGCTCCAGGAACTCACTGTCTGGACCTCACAGCAGTGTTTTTCAGGCTCCAGTCCTCTTTTGCCCAAAATTTGACTTAGAGTATTTTAAATAAAAAATAAGAATATTTTCTACAAAACAGGAGTACTTCAACGAGAAAGTATAAACCACACTGCAGCAAACTGGCATTGTTTGTATCACAGCAGTGGAATACTACACTACTAGTAACTATCCGACCTGTTCACCCTAAAACTGCTGTTGGTGTACTTTTCAACAAAAAGGACCATATTTTCTACAGTGCATACAAAATTCCAAATTTCTGTAAACGTGGGAGGTGGGGGGAGGGGGAGGGGTCAGAGAGGGTGTCCCCTGCCATCACACTGGAGAGCCACCTCATCTTGCATAAACTACAGTGAAACAGGTTCTTTCTAATACAAATTACTTTGAAACTGATTCATCAGCATACTTTGCGCAAGTTCATGCTCTTTTGCTGGATTTTTTTTGATGTTTTGAAGCATCAGATACTGCTTTACGTTTATTTTGCGTGCGGAAGTTAGCAACAGTTGTCGCTCTTTGGTGAACGCCTCCACCATGGCTAGACTCTGCATGTACAATTACTGCTCAAAAACTTCGTCTCCAGAATTTTTCTCAACATATTTCTTTTAGTTTGTTGTATTCATCGTATTTCCACCAAATGTGTACAAAAATTAGTGAAATTGTATGGGAAAACAAGTATGGACCTCACAGGACTGTTCCTCAGGCTCCAAGAACTGTCTGTCTGGACCTTACAGCACTGTTCCTCAGGCTTCAGGAACCGTCTGTCTGGACCTAACAGCACTCTTCTTCAGGCTCCAGGAACTGACTGTGGACCTTACAGCACTGTTCCTCAGGCTTCAGGAACTGTCTGTCTGGACCTTACAGCATTGTTCCTCAGACTCCAGGAACTCACTGTCTGGACCTAACAGCACTGTTCCTCAAGCTCCAGGAACTTATTGTCTGAACCTCACAGCACTGTTCCTCAGGCTCCAGGAACTCACTGTCTGGACCTTACAGCACTGTTCCTCAGGCTCTAGGAACTCACTGTCTGGACCTAACAGCACTGTTCCTCAGGCTCCAGGAACTCCTTGTCTGGACCTTACAGCACTGTTCCTCAGGCTCCAGGAACTGACTGTCTGGACCTCACAGCACTGTTCCTCAGGCTCCAGTCCTATTTAGCCTGAAATTTGACTTACGCTATTTCAAATCCAAAATAACAATATTTTCTGCAAAACTGGAGTACTCCAACGAGAAAGTTTAATCCATGCTGCGGCAAACGTGTATTGTTTGTATCACAGCAGTGGAATACTACATTACTAGTAACTATCCGACCTGTTCACCCTGAAACTGCTGTTGGTGTATTTTTCAACAAAAATGACTATATTTTCTACAGTGCATACAAAATTCCAAATTTATGTAACAGTGGGAGAGGAGGGGGTGCCTGCCATCACACCAGACAGCCATCTTCCCAGTTGTAAACACCAGATTCATCAGCATACTTTAGCATGAGCTCATGCTCTTTCACTCAATTTTTCGATGTTTGAAGTAACAGATACTGCTAAACGGTTTATTTTGCATGTAGAAGTTAGCAAGAGCTGTCGCTCTTTGGTGAAAACCTCCACCATGATTAAACTCTTCAAGTGCAATTACTGCTCAAGAACGTATTTCTTTTCAGTTTGTCGTATTCATCGTATTTCCACCAAACGTGTACAAAATTCAGTGAAATTGTATGGGTAAACAAGTCTGGACCTCACAGCACTGTTCCTCAGGCTCCAGGAACTCACTGTCAGGACCTCACAGCACTGTTCCTCAGGCTCCAGGAACTCACTGTCAGGATCTCACATCACTGTTCCTCAGGCTCCAGGAACTCACTGTCAGGGTCTCACAGCACAATTCCTCAGGCTCCAGGACCTCACTGTAATGACATCAAATGTTCCTCAGGCTCCAAAAATGGACCGCCTGGACCTAACAGCACTGTTCCTCAGGCTCCAGGAACTCACTGTCAGGATCTCACATCACTGTTCCTCAGGCTCCAGGAACTCACTGTCAGGGCCTCACAGCACCATTCCTCAGGCTCCAGGACCTCACTGTGATGACATCAAAACATGTTCCTCAGGCTCCAAAAATGGACCGCCTGGACCTAACAGCACTGTTCCTCAGACTCCAGGAACTCCTTGTCTGGCTCTAACAACACTCTTCCTAAGGCTCCAGAAACTCACTGTATCGACCTGACAGCACTGTTCCTCACATCCAGGAACTGAGTGGACCTAACAGATTGTTCCTCAGGCTCCAAGAACTGACTTTCTGGGCCTCAGAGAATTGTTCTTCAGGCTCTAGGAACTGACGTTCTGGCCTCACACCACTGTTCCTCAGGTTCCAGAAACTGTCTGTCTGACCTTCCGAGCACTGTTCCTCAGGTTCCAGAAACTGTCTGTCTGACCTTCCGAGCACTGTTCCTCAGGTTCCAGAAACTGACTGTCTGACCCTCCGAGCACTGTTCGTCAGGCTCCAGTAACTGTCTGTCTAGACCTAACAGCACTGTTCCTCAGGCTCCAGGAACTGTCTGTCTAGACCTCACAGCACTGTTCCTCAGGCTCCAGGAACTGTCTGTCTAGACCTAACAGCACTGTTCCTCAGGCTCCAGGAACTCACTGTCTGACCCTCCGAGCACTGTTCGTCAGGCTCCAGTAACTGTCTGTCTAGACCTCACAGCACTGTTCCTCAGGCTCCAGGAACTGTCTGTCTAGACCTCACAGCACGGTTCCTCAGGCTCCAGGAACTCACTGGCAGAGCCTCACAGCACTGTCCCTCAGGCTTCGGGAACTCACTGTCTGGACCTTACAGCACTGTTCCTCAGGTTCCAGGAACTCACTGCCTGGGCCTAACAGCGCTGTTACTCAGGCTCCAGGAACTCCTTGTCTGGGCCTAACAGCACTGTTACTCAGGCTCCAGGAACTCCTTGTCTGGGCCTAACAGCACTGTTACTCAGGCTCCAGGCACGGCTGTTCAGAGCAAGCCACTTAGTTTTGAGAGGCAGGGGAGTTTACAGCTCGCCCACAGCTGCAGAGGCCAAGCCGTGAATGCAGGTCAGGGAAAGGGGTGTTTTCTGCAGGCTGCTCCCAACCAGCCAGCTAACCGTGCCGTACTCGGCGAACTGAATGTCATTTGTGTAAAGCCGGTCTGGCAACAATGTGTTTGGCATTGCTGAGCGGCCATTACAAGTGGGGCTGTTAGTTTGACAATTAGTGGTTGTCATGAAAAATGTAATATATCTGTGCTTTTGAGATGACTGAATAGGCGAATTCCCAACAATTCTTTTAATACCAAACTCGACTAGGTTTATTTTCCTGTAGATAATGTAGATACAGCATGAAAGCTTGTACACAAGCGGTCAGGTGATATTCAAACAATGACAACACACACACAATTGTGCAAAAATGACGTCATCACTTTCTGGGAAGTTAATTTTCCCTAGTGAACTAGTACACAAGTTTGATACATGCCTCTGCTTGGACTACAACAACAAAAATGTTGGATCAGAAATGTGTAAGCCTTGTTTGTTCGGCCCTTCAACTGAGTGTCTCGCATTGGACGGAAAAATAAAGCTGTGCAGGAACTCCTTGTCTGGGCCTAACAGCACTGTTCCTCAGGCTTCAGGAACTCACTGTCTGGACCTCACAGCACTGTTCCTCAGGCTACAGGAACTCACTGTCTGGACCTCACAGCACTGTTCCTCAGGCTCCAGGAACTCACTGTCTGGACCTAACAGCACTGTTCCTCAGACTTCAGGAACTGACTGTCTGGACCTAACAGCACTGTTCCTCAGGCTCCAGGAACTCACTGTCTGGACCTTACAGCACTGTTCCTCAGGCTCCAGGAAATCACTGTCTGGACCTCACAGCACTGTTCCTCAGACTCCCAGGAACTCACTGTCTGGACCTAACAGCACTGTTCATCAAGCTCCAGGAACTCACTGTCTGGACCTCACAGCACTGTTTTTAAGGCACAGCACTGCTACTACGGCTCCAGGAATTGACTGTCTGGACCTTACAGCACTGTTTCTCAGGCTCCAGGAACTGACTGTTTGAATCTAACAGCATTGTTCTTTAGGCTCCAGGACCTGACTGGGCCTTGCAACATTGTTCCTCAGGCTCCAGGAACTCACTGTTTGAATCTAACAGCATTGTTCTTTAGGCTCCAGGAACTAACTGTCTGGGCCTAACAGCACTGTTATTCAGGCTCCAGGAACCCACTGTTTGGACCTAACAGCACTGTTCCTCAGGCTCCAGGAACTAACTGTCTTGGCCTAACAACAGCACTGTTCCTCAGGCTCCAGGAACTCACTGTCTTGGCCTAACAGCACTGTTCCTCAGGCTACAAGAACCGACTGTCTGGACCCAACAGCATTGTTCCTCAGTTTCCAGGAACTGACTGTATGGACCTACCAGGACTGTGGACCTCACAGCACTGTTCCTCAGGCTCCAGGAACTGACTGTCAGGACCTCACAGCACTGTTCCTCAGGCTCCAGGAACTGACTGACTGGGCCAAACAGCACTGTTCCTCAGGCTACAGGAACTGACTGACTGGGCCTCACAGCATTGTTCCTCAGGCTTCAGGAACTCACTGTCTGGGTGTGACGCTTTTTTATGAAGATAGATCTTGCGAAGGGATATTGGCAGATAGTTGTTAAGCCTGAGGATCGTCCAAAGACGGCTTTTACAATGCATATAGGTCTTTTTCAGTTTGTTAGGATGCCTTTTGGTCTTGTGTCGGCACCTGCAGTTTTCACACGCATGATGCGTATGCTGACTTTGGATCAGTTCTCTGCTGTCAGTTTCTTTGACCACATTCTTGTGCATAGTGTATCATGGGATGCACATCTTCGTCACGTGAAGGGTGTCCTTTCGTGTCCGAGGTCTTTCAACCTCACAGGAGATGTTCCCAGTTTTTCCACTTTGAGTGCTCCACTCTCTGACTTAATCAAAGATGTTGGTCATGCTGGAAGATCCATTTCTTGGACTCCTGAGTGCTGAAGCCTTACAGAAGATTCAGATTATTTTGTCTTCTACACCTGTGTTACTGTTACCTAGGTTATGTAAGCCCTTTGTTCTCAGAACTGATGCTAGTTCTGTGCGGTTAGGTGCTGTACTGCTTCAGGAGGATGATGATGTTCTTCACCCAGTCGTGTTTGCGAGTCGGAAGCTGTTATATCGTGAGAAGGTATATAGTACTATCAAGCGAGAATGTTTAGCTATTGTCTGGGCTGTACAGAAATTCGTTCGATTCCTTTGGGGAGTCAGGTTTATCCTACAAACGGATCATCGCCTTTGACGTATCTTCGAACGTCAAATTCTAAGAATTCCAACATGCGGTGGCACTGTCTTTGCAGGAATTCTACTTTGAAGTGAAACCAGTTCCAGGATCAGCGAATGTCTTCGTTGATCTACTTTCGCGTTCTTGTGAAAAACCAGTCGATTCCTTAGAAATGACTTTATATGTATTCCAGCTTTTGATGTCTTTTTCATATATGCTTTCTGGAATTTTGCTACCTGTGGCTGTGAACTTCCTCTTAGTAAAAACAATTTGGATACTGGTTTTTTTTTTAGGAGGGGGAGTATTGTGATGGACCGTTTTTTGTCCCGTCACAAATTTTTATGCGTTGGCCAGAACATGTTCACCTGGAAACTGGTTGGTTAGTTTACCTGACTGCTGCTCACCTGCGCTCTGTATAAGCCAGGTGAGCTGAAACGATCAGGCAGTCTCTACAGCAGTTCTGGCAGTGCAACTTCTCAGTGGCCAAAGAGGGACTCCAGACGAGTTGCTGTGGCAGTCAGGTATTTCATTATTAGCAATTTTAAAATCGCCACCGAAATCATTCTCCCGGTATATCCCCTCCTATAGGCGACTGTAACTTTCTCAGCGCCTAGTAAAGGTTTTTAGGAAAAAAAAGTATTCGTTGTTTTTTGGTATATCTTTTGACTTGATAGGGTGATAGGAGGAAATTGTTTTTAGAAAGTATGAATAAAAAGAAGGAAAAAATATGTTGTTGATGAGTGATCGGAAAAGGAGGTGGCTTAGCTGGTTCATGGCTTTATGATGAAAAACAAGTTTTGTTTATTCTAATGTATTGTAATGATGTTATTGATAGTAAGCTCCGGGAGTGAGCAATCGAAACTATTGTGTATTAATGGTTGTGATACGTATCTAAACCATCCTTTGATATGAATAATGAATGTCTATTTGTTGATAAACAAGAGTGTGCAGAAATCTTTCCTTATTATGTGTTTAAAGGGCTGTTACTGTTACTAATGAATGATTTTGTGAAGGGAAATCCTTCTCTGAAATGTAGTGATTATGTGAAATGAAAAAAAAAAACATTCTTGTCGTGATGGAAGAGACATGAAATGATAAAAACATTCTTATCTTGATGAAAAGACGAAAGCAAATCATTTCTTATATGCTATGATCATATTCTTGGTTTATCATAAAAGGGTCTGTGTGGAAATCCTTTCCCCCCAATGTGTAAAGCATGATTTCAAAAGGGTATATGTGGAAATCCTTTCTCCCCAATGTGTAAAACATGATTTCAGAAAAGAGAATGTTCTATTGTGATACTGTATGGAAAATGTGTGGATTTCGCTATGGGTATTTTCCCCCAAGTTCTGGTGAAATATAAAGTAACTGTTGGTTATGAATATGATTAATAACCATGATGAATAATAGCCATGTTATAGTAGGCTAGATAATCAAAGTAGTTATCAGTTCCCCCAGGTAAAGCTGTTGTCCTGGTGTGACCGGGAACTGGCTGCCACTGCTAGAGGGTCTCGACATGGCCGGAGTCTATCCCTGTCTCCGCCCTGCTGAGGGTGTGGAGAGGTCGACATGTGAGTTGACAGTGACCCAACCTGCCACTGCGCCCGGGTCTGGGGCGTAGCCGAGATCTACCCCTGTCTCCGCCCTGCTGAGAGTGTGGAGAGGTCAACGTGGGAGTCGACAGTAACCTGACATGCCAGTTGTATCAGAGCCGCCGCTTTTGAGGGAATTTGAACCAGCGACCTGTTGGGCCAGTCGTACCAGAGCCATCACTTCTGCTGTACCAGGGCCGTTGCTTTTGTAGTGTCAACATCTTGTTTGTGTGTGAGCCGCAGCTCTTTTTTGTGCTGCAGCCTTCGCTCCTGTTGTGGACAGAGCTGTCGCTTCGGTTTTGTGTGGACTCTGCGAGCTGCTCCTC
Source organism: Conus canariensis (assembly GCA_033310375.1). Taxonomy (NCBI): domain Eukaryota; kingdom Metazoa; phylum Mollusca; class Gastropoda; order Neogastropoda; family Conidae; genus Conus; species Conus canariensis. Next base: position 97,918,626 of record CM065717.1, read on the forward strand.
CTGACTGTGCGAGTCCCAGGTGAGGACTTCTACAGCATTCTTCACAAAAGACTTGCGACGTCTGTGGACTGTCGAGTTGAGCCGGACGTGGCCAAAGAAAACAATATTACATATATGCATTGTACGCCTAGGGATACGGCGTACGTTATTCTACTGAACTGATATTGTTGTATATTGCTGTGTTTTTGTGTATTTGTGTTTTGATGGCTCGGGCAGCATAAAAAAAAAGAAAACGCTGACTTGTTGCCTGGCTGTCCATGTTTCAAATGAGTGGGGGTGTGTGAATTAAAAAATTGTACACGTATCCGAATTTCTGCGAGTCAGACAGACAGACACACGCACCAATGCATCCATAACACTGGGTCTCACAGCATTGTTCCTCAGGCTTCTGGAACTCACTGTCTATGTTCCCAGAACAGTTCCTCAGCCTTCAAGAACTCACTGTCAGGGACTCACGGCACTGTTCCTCAGGCTACAGAAACTGACTCTCTGGACCTCACAGCACTGTTCCTCAGGCTCCAGGAACTCACTGTCTGGGCCTAACAGCAGTGTTCCTCAGGCTCCAGGAACTCACTGTATCGACCTGACAGCACTGTGCCTCAGGTATAGGAACTGACTGACTAGACATATTATTATCATTATTATGAATACTTATATAGCGCCTATCCTTGGCTAAAGACCAAGCTGTATGTGCTTTACAATCCACACTCGTTTACACAATAGGCTGCCTACCTGGGTAGTGCTGACTAAAGAGCTGCCAGCTGGCGCTTCATTCAGTTGTTTCCAATGTCATCCAGTCAATATTGTTCAATATCGTTCACTCAATTTCCTTACTTCCTTCATTCTTTCCAATTCTCACACAGGGTGCATGCTATGTGTAACATGTCATCCATACCAACGGCAAAACTGGCCTTCTCTTCCAAAAGTTGGTGATGGGATTTTACATCTGTGCAAGACGTTATGCGTGCGTTCAAACATGGAACCTCAGCTTATAGTCTCATTGAAGGACTGTATGGGAAATGGAGTCAGAACCAATGTTAACTCTGAGGGAAAAATCTCCCTGAACGGAAATGGCCAGGCAGAGATTCAAACCTGCAAACCCAGGATCAACAAGTTTACAAGTCCGCCGCTCTACCTAACAGCACTGTTCCTCAGGATCCAGGAACTGACTACCTGGACCTCACAGCACTGTTCCTCTGGCTCCAGGAACTGACTGTCTGGACCTTACAGCACTGTTCCTCAGGCTCATGGAACTGACTGTCTGGACCTAACAGCACTGTTCCTCAGGCTCATGGAACTGACTGTCCAGACCTTCCAGCACTGTTCCTCAGGCTCCAGGAACTCATGTCTGGACCTAACAGCACTGTTCCTCAGGCTCCAGGAACTCACTGTCTGGACCTAACAGCATTGTTCCTCAGGCTCATGGAAAAGACTGTCTGGACCTAACAGCACTGTTCCTCAGGTTCCAGGAACTCACTGTCTGGACCTAACAGCACAGTTCCTCAGGTTCCAAGAACTGACTGTCTGGACCTAACTGCACTGTTCCTCAGGCTCCAGGAACTCACTGTCTGGACCTAACAGCACTGTTCCTCAAGCTCCAAGAACTTACTGTCTGGACCTAACAGCACTGTTCCTCAAGCTCCAAGAACTTACTGTCTGGACCTAACAGCACTGTTCCTCAAGCTCCAGGAACTGACTGGACCTAACAGCACTGTTGCTCAAGCTCCAAGAACTTACTGTCTGGACCGAACAGCACTGTTCCTCAGGCTCCAGGAACTCATTGTCTGGACCTCACAGCACTGTTCCTCAGGCTCCAGGAACTCACAGTCTGGACCTAACAGCACTGTTCCTCAGGCTCCAGGAACTGACTGTCTGGGCCTAACAGCACTGTTCCTCAGGCTCCAGGAACTCACTGTCTGGACCTCACAGCACTGTTCCTCAGGCTCCAGGAACTCACTGTCTGGACCTTACAGCACTGTTCCTCAGGCTCCAGGAACTCACTGTCTGGACCTAACAGCATTGTTCCTCAGGCTCATGGAACCAACTGTCTGGACCTAATTACACTATTCCTCAGGCTCCAGGAACTCACTGTCTGGACCTAACAGCACTGTTCCTCAGGCTCATGGAACTCACTGTCTGGACCTAACAGCACTGTTCCTCAGGCTACAGGAACTCACTGTCTGGACCTTACAGCACTGTTCCTCAGGCTACAGGAACTCACTGTCTGGACCTAACAGCACTGTTCCTCAGGCTCCAGGAACTCACTGTCTGGACCTAACAGCACTGTTCCTCAGGCTCCAGGAACTCCTTGTCTGGACCTCACTGCACTGTTCCTCAGGCTCCTGGAACTGACTGTCTGGACCTCATAGCACTGTTCCTCAGGCTCCAGAAACTGACAGTCTGGGCCCAGCAGCACAGTTTCACAAAGCAAGCCTGTGAGAACCAGACTGACTGTTCTAAATACAGTGTAGATCTCTAACCACATGGGTAACTTGGTCCCTCTCTCAATTTCTGGGACAGCGAGAAGATCATGAAGGTACCAAATGGAAAAAGGTCAGCGTCATGGTCTGCTACCTGGAGTTTCAATTTTCTTCTTCTTATTATTATTATGAATACTTATATAGCGCCTATCCTCGGCTAGAGACTAAGCTCTGAGCGCTTCACAATCCACACTCGTTTACACAACAGGCTGCCCATCTTGGTAGTGCCAACTGAAGAGCTGCCAGCTGACGCTTCAGTCGTTTCCCATGTCATCCAGTCAATTATCGTTCACTCAATTTCCTTACTTCATTCTTTCCATTTCTCTCGCAGAATGCATGCTAAGTGTAACATGTCATCCATACCAGAAAATATGAACAGATGGCCTTGACTGGATCCTCTAGCTCTGTGTTCCAGTATATGTGATGGGTTTCTTGACAGAGGGCATGGATCTTACAGATACGACATGCAGAGGCAAGAGTCAGAATAATACAGGTTTTGAAAACAAGATCCACCCATCACTTAGGTGTTCAAAACCCACCACAGATATGTACTTCAAAACCATTGGAAGGCTCCAGTAGTAGAGTTGCAAGGCTGTCACAGCCCCAGTTACACATTTCATGATGAAATAATTAAATAATGGGACATGGCCTACGTCAAGAGGATTCTTTATAAATGGAAAGACTTTGCAATCACAGATGTACAGCATTTTGAAGCCTTTGAGCGTCAGGTTCCCATCTGTTATGTCAATCTTTTAGACAACAGTCAGAGACGCTGACTACTTCAAGGCACCACAGTCACTGCCTGCTGCAACAGAATTGTTCAGTTATCTGAGCTGCCCTCTCAAGTTACCACATGTGCCAGCTTGGTATTGTCTGCTGTTCAGAGAAGTTGGCCCGCTGCCTGCATGCAGCCTTTGCCAACACCCCAGCCACCCTGTGTGTGCTTCAAACCTGACAGCCCAGCCTTAGTAGCAGTGAAGTGTGGTGAATAGCCAGCCAATCAATGAACAGGAGGCTGACAGTCAGAGCAGCAGGAAGTGGTGAATGACTTCCATATGTGTGATGGCACTCTTGCAGGCAAAAAGTGAAGAAACACAGGCTCTCCCCTCTTGATCTGCAGAGGACATGCAGTGTGGGGGCTGTGAGGAGGAGAGCAGCAGTACAGAGTGTCCACAGAGCGTGGTCGAGGACTGACCTGAATCTTTCCCTGCATGTCCAGACTGGTCATCTCCAGGGAGGCCATCTTCAGGGTCACCAGCTCCAAGTGCTTGGACAGGTCCTGCTTCTCATGACGCTCCACCTCCTCTCTCTTGTTCTGTCATCACACAGGTCCACATAACTACCACATACACATCACTACCACCTCTCTCTTGTTCAGTCATCACACAGGTCCACATAACTACCACATACACATCATCACCACAATTACCACCTCTCTCTTGTTCTGTCATCACACAGGTCCACATAACTACCACATACACATCATCACCACAATTACCACCTCTCTCTCATTCTGTCATCACACAGGTCCACATAACTGCCACATACACATCACCACCACCTCTCTCTTGTTCAGTCATCACACAGGTCCACATAACTACCACATACACATCACTGCCACCTTTCTCTTGTTCTGTCATCACACAGGTCCACATAACTACCACATACACATCACCACCACAGTTACCACCTCTCTTGTTCAGTCATAACACAGGTCCACATAACTACCACATACACATCACCACCACCTCTCTCTTGTTCAGTCATCACACAGGTCCACATAACTACCACGTACACATCACCACCACCTTTCTCTTGTTCAGTCATAACACAGGTCCACATAACTACCACATACACATCACTGCCACCTCTCTCTTGTTCAGTCATCACACAGGTCCACATAACTACCACGTACACATCACCACCACCTTTCTCTTGTTCAGTCATAACACAGGTCCACATAACTACCACATACACATCACTGCCACCTCTCTCTTGTTCAGTCATCACACAGGTCCACATAACTACCACATACACATCACCACCACCTCTCTCTTGTTCAGTCATCACACAGGTCCACATAACTATCACATACACATCACCACCACATCTCTCTTGTTCAGTCATCACACAGGTCCACATAACTACCACATACACATCACCACCACCTTTCTCTTGTTCAGTCATAACACAGGTCCACATAACTACCACATACACATCACCACCACCTCTCTCTTGTTCAGTCATCACACAGGTCCACATAACTACCATATACTCATCATCACCACCATCTCTCTCTTAAAGGCCTACATATTGCCATCTCCCCACCCCCACCCCCTGACCGTTTCTCCCCCACAACTGCTATTGGTGTACATTTCAACTAAAATGAGTGTATTTTGTACAAAATGTGTGTAAGATCTACACACACACACACACACACACACACACACACACACACACACACACACAACGTATACAAGCACACACACACAAAACACAAATGTGCATACACACACACACACACACACACACACACACACACACACACACACACACACACACACACAACAAACACACACACTGAGCTATAGTGATGGCATGGGGCATGCCAGAGCTCAGCTATATTCTGACACTTGAGGCAAATACTCAAACCGAACGACACTCTAACTGGAAGTCATCAATTCAAAATTATCCGTCCAGCAGCTGCTTCTATTATTCTCAAACATGGAACTTGATCTGGCACCTGACAAAACTTTCTCATATCTGATAAACACACCTGATGAATTTTGCAGACATAATTTTTCATTCCAGCTGATTACACAACTGAACAGACCAACCGTGAAGCAGAGAGAGCAGATGCACTTACAGAAAACGTACAGCCCATGGGTTTGAACTTGCAGTCCACTGGCTGTACAGGACAGCTACTTTTGTGCTCATCCACCTGCACATAAGAAATGTTTACATCACTTTGTGTTACAATACCACTCAACACCCCACTACATGTACCATTCAACGTACACCTTTACATGTCACTGTCTGGACCTAACAGCACTGTTCCTCAGACTCCAGGAACTCACTATCTGGACATCACAGCACTGTTCCTCAGGCTTCAGGAACTCACTGTCTGGACCTTACAGCACTGTTCCTCAGGCTCATGGAACTCACTGTCTGAACCTAACAGCACTGTTCCTCAGGCTTCAGGAACTCACTGTCTGGATCTAACAGCACTGTTCCTCAGGCTACAGGAACTCACTGTCTGGACCTCACAGCATTGTTCCTCAGGCTCCAGGAACTCACTGTCTGGACCTAACAGCACTGTTCCTCAGGCTCCAGGAACTCACTGTCTGGACCTAACAGCACTGTTCCTCAGGCTCCAGGAACTCACTGTCAGGACTTAACAGCACTGTTCCTCAGGCTCCAGGAACTCACTGTCTGGACCTTACAGCACTGTTCCTCAGGCTCCAGGAACTCACTGTCAGGGCCTCACAGCACTGTTCCTCAGGCTCCAGGAACTGACTGTCTGGACCTAACAGCACTGTTCCTCAGGCTCCAGGAACTCACTGTCTGGCTCTAACAGCACTGTTCCTCAGGCTCCAGGAACACACTGTCAGGGTCTCACAGCACTGTTCCTCAGGCTCCAGGAACTCACTTTCAGGGCTCACAGTACTGTTCCTCAGGCTCCAGGAACTGACATCATCAATGTCACAACAAAATGTGTATACCCCATCATAAGTGTCACAACACAAGGAGTATATCACATTATGAATGTCACAACACAAGGAGTATATCACATGAGAAATGTCACAACACAATGAGTATATCACATGATGAATGTCACAACACAAGGAGTATATCACATGATGAATGTCACAACACAAGGAGTATATCACATGATGAATGTCACAACACAAGGAGTATATCACATGATGAATGTCACAACATAATGTGTATACCCCATCATAAGTGTCACAACACAAGGAGTATATCACATGATGAATGTCACAACACAAGGAGCATATCACATGATGAATGTCACCACACAATGTGTATATCACATGATGAATGTCACAACACAATGTGTATATCACATGATGACTGTCACAACACAATGTGTATATCACATTATCTATGTTGCAACACATGTGTATATCACATATGTAATGTCACAACACAATGTGTATATCACATGATGAATGTCACAACACAATGTGTATATCACATGATGAACTGTCACAACACAATGTGTATATCACATATCATATGTTGCAACACAATGTGTATATCACATTATCGATGTTGCAACACAATGTGTATATCACATTATCGATGTTGCAACACAATGTGTATATCACATTATCGATGTTGCAACACAATGTGTATATCACATTATCGATGTTGCAACACAATGTGTTATATCACATTATCGATGTTGCAACACAATATGTATATCACATTATCGATGTTGCAACACAATGTGTATATCACATTATCGATGTTGCAACACAATGTGTATATCACATTATCGATGTTGCAACACAATGTGTATATCACATTTATTCTATGTTTGCAACACAATGTGTATATCACTTATCGATGTTGCAACACAATGTGTATATCACATTATCGATGTTGCAACACAATGTGTATATCACATTATCGATGTTGCAACACAATGCGTACACCCATTATGAATGTGTCACAACACATCATTCATATTCTATTATCAGTGTCACAATACACAGTTTACATCACATTATCAATATCACAATACAAGCTTTACCTTATTTCATCAATGTCACAAGGATTATATCTGATTATTAATGTCACAAAACAAGGTTTACATCCCATCATCAACGTCAAAACACACAGCTTAAATCCCATCATCAATACCACAAGGTTTACATCCCATCATCAATATCACAACACAAGGTTTATATCCCATTATCAACATCACAAGGTTTACATTCCATGATCAACATCACAACGTTTACATCCCTTATCAGGAACACAAAGTTTAATCTCAACATCAATATCATAAGGTTTACATCCCATCATCAATATCACAACACAAGGTTTACATCCCATCATCAACATCACAACACACAGCTTAAATCCCATCATCAATACCGCAACGTTTACATTCCATCATCAATACCACGTTTACAACCCATCATCAATATCACAACACACAGCTTAAATCCCATCATCAATATCACAACGTTTACATCCCATCATCAACATCACAATACACAGCTTAAATCCCATCATCAATACCACAAGGTTTACATCCCATCATCAATATCACAACACAAGGTTTATATCTCATTATCAACATCAAAGGTTTACATTCCATGATCAACATCACAAGGTTTACATCCCATTATCAACATCACAAGGTTTACATCCCATTATCAACATCACAACACACAGCTTAAATCCCATCATCAATACCACAAGGTTTACATCCCATCATCAATATCACAACACAAGGTTTACATCCCATTATCAACATCACAAGGTTTACATCCCATTATCAACATCACAATACACAGCTTAAATCCCATCATCAATACCATAAGGTTTACATCCCATCATCAATATCACAACACAAGGTTTACATCCCATTATCAACATCACAAGCTTTACATCCCATTATCAACATCACAAGGTTTACATCCCATCATCAACTTCACAAGGTTTACATCCCATTATCAACATCACAAGGTTTACATCCCATTATCAATTCACAACACACAGCTTAAAATATCCACATCATCAATACCACAAGGTTTACATCCCATCATCAATATCACAACACACGGTTTACATCCCATTATCAAACATCACAAGGTTTACATCCCATTATCAACATCACAACACACAGCTTAAATCCCATCATCAATACACAAGGTTTACATCCCATCATCAATATCACAACACAGGTTTACATCCCATTTAATCAACTTCACAAGGTTTACATCCCTATTATCAACATCAACACACACAGCTTAAATCCATCATCAAATACCATAAGGTTTACATCCATTCATCAACTTCACAAGGTTTTACATCCCATTATCAACATCACAACACACAGCTTAAATCCATCATCAATACCACAAAGGTTTACATCCCATCATCAACTTCACAAGGTTTACATCCCATTATCAACATCACAAGGTTTACATCCCATCATAACATCACAAGGTTTACATCCCATTATCAACATCACAAGGTTTACATCCATTATCAACATCACAAGGTTTACATTCCCATTATCAACATCACAAGGTTTACATCCCATTATCAACTCACAAGGTTTACATCCCATCATCAAATCACACACACAGCTTAAATCCCATCATCAATACCGCAACGTTTACATTCCATCATCAATACCACGTTTACAACCCATCATCAATATCACAACACACAGCTTAAATCCCATCATCAATATCACAACGTTTACATCCCATCATCAATCATCACAATACACAGCTTTAAATCCCATCATCAATACCACAAGGTTTACATCCCATCATCAATATCACAACACAAGGTTTATATTTCATTATCAACATCACAAGGTTTACATTCCATGATCAACATCACAAGGTTTACATCCCATTATCAACATCACAAGGTTTACATCCCATTATCAACATCACAACACACAGCTTAAATCCCATCATCAATACCACAAGGTTTACATCCCATCATCAATATCACAACACAAGGTTTACATCCCATTATCAACATCACAAGGTTTACATCCCATTATCAACATCACAAGGTTTACATCCCATTATCAACTTCACAAGGTTTACATCCATTATCAACTCACAAGGTTTACATCCCATTATCAACATCACAACACAGCTTAAATCCCATCATCAATACCACAAGGTTTACATCCCATCATCAATATCACAACACACGGTTTACATCCCATTATCAACATCACAAGGTTTACATCCCATCATCAACATCACAACACACAGCTTAAATCCCATCATCAAACCACAAGGTTTACATCCCATCATCAATATCACAACACAAGGTTTACATCCATTATCAACATCACAAGTTTACATCCATTATCAACATCATGAGGTTTACATCCATTATCAACATCACAAGGTTTACATCCATCATCAACTTCACAAGGATTACATCCCATCATCAACATCACAACACACAGCTATAATCCATCATCAATACCACAAGTTTACATCCCATCATCAATATCACAACACAGGTTTATATCCCATTATCAACATCACAAGGATTACATCCCATCATCAACATCACAACACACAGCTTAAATCCCATCATCAATACCGCAACACAAGGTTTACATCCCATCATCAATATCACAACACAAGGTTTATATCCTATTACAACTTCACAAGGTTTACATCCCATTATCAACATCACAACACACAGCTTAAATCCATCATCAATACCGCAACACAAGTTATCAACATCAAAGGTTACATTCCCATCATCAACTTCACAAGGTTTACATCTCATTATCAAACATCACAAGGTTTACATCCCATTATCAACATCACAAGGTTTACATCCCATTATCAACATCACAAACACACAACTTAAATCCATCATCAATACCGCAAACAGGTTTACATCCCATCATCAATACCACAAGGTTTACATCCATTATCAATATCACAACACAAGGTTTACATCCCATTATCAACTTCACAAGCTTTACATCTCATTATCAGCATCACAAGGTTTACATTCCATCATCAATATCACAAGGTTTACATCCCATTATCAACATCACAAGGTTTACATCCCATTATCAACATCACAAGGTTTACATTCCATCATCAATATCACAAGGTTTACGTCCCATTATCAACATCACAAGGTTTACATCCCATTATCAACATCACAAGGTTTACATTCCATCATCAATATCACAAGGTTTACATCCCATCATCAGTATCACAACACAAGGTTTACATCCGTCTTCGATATCACAACACAAGGTTTACATCCCATCATCAATATCACAACACAGTTTACATCCCATTATCAATAACACAACACAAGGTTTACATCCCATTATCAACATCACAACACAAGGTTTACATCCCATTATGAATGTCACAACACAAGGTTTACATCCCATTATCAACATCACAACACAAGGTTTACATCCCATTATCAACATCACAACACAAGTGTTTACATCCATCATCAATATCACAACACAAGGTTTACATCCCATTATCAACATCACAACACAAGGTTTACATCCCATTATCAACATCACAACACAGGTTTACATCCCATTATCAACATCACAACACAAGGTTTACATCCCATTATCAACATCACAAGGTTTACATCCCATTATCAACATCACAAGGTTTACATCCCATTATCAATATCACAAGGTTTACATCCCATTATCAATATCACAACACAAGGTTTCCATCCCATCATCAACATCACAACACACGGTTTACATCCCATTATCAACATCACAACACAAGGTTTACATCCCATTATGAATGTCACAACACAAGGTTTACACTGAGTTATGAATGTCACAATGTAAGATACTAGCTTTACTTCCCATTATCAACGTCACAAGGTATATGTTCTCAATATCGCAATGTAATATTTACACCTCATGGAAATGTCATAACATAATACTTACATCTCATTATCAATGTCACAACACAAACTTTACATTCCATAATCAATGCCACAACATAATTTTACATCCCATTACCATATCCCATTACCAATGTCACAACACACAGTTTACATTCTGTTCTCAATGTCACAAGTTTTATACCTCAAAATAAATGCCACATGTTTACATTCTTTTATGAAGGTCACAAGGTTTACAACCCATTCTCATTGTAACAACACAATATTTGCATCCCATAATCCACATCACTACACACCTTTTACTTGTCATCATCACTGTCACAACACAATGTTTACATACCATGGAACAACAGATACACTTTGACACATCAACAGAACAACAGATACATTTTGACACATTCAATGGAACAACAGATACACTTTGACACATCAACAGAACAACAGATACACCTTGACACATTCAATGGAACAACAGATACACCTTGACACATTCAATGGAAAAACATACATTTTGACACATTCAATGGAACAACAGATACACTTTGACACATCAACAGAACAACAGATACACCTTGACACATTCAATGGAACAACAGATACACCTTGACACATTCAATGGAACAACAGATACACTTTGACACATCAATGGAACAACAGATACACTTTGACACATTCAATGGAACAACAGATACACTTTGACACATTCAGTGGAACAACAGATACACTCTGACACATCAATGGGACAGCAGATACACTTTGATACATCAATGGGACAACAAATACACTTTGACACCTTTGACACATCAATGGAACAACAGATACACTTTGACACATTCAGTGGAACAACAGATACACTCTGACACATCAATGGGACAGCAGATACACTTTGATACATCAATGGGACAACAAATACACTTTGACACCTTTGACACATCAATGGAACAACAGATACACTTTGACACATTCAGTGGAACAACAGATACACTCTGACACATCAATGGGACAGCAGATACACTTTGATACATCAATGGGACAACAAATACACTTTGACACCTTTGACACATCAATGGAACAACAGATACACTTTGACACATCAATGGAACAACAGATACACTTTGACACATCAATGGGACAACAGATACACTTTGATACATTCAACGGAACAACAGATACACTTTGACACATTCAACGGAACAACAGATACACTTTGACACATTCAATGGAACAACAGATACACTTTGACACATTCAGTGGAACAACAGATACACTCTGACACATCAATGGGACAGCAGATACACTTTGATACATCAATGGGACAACAAATACACTTTGACACCTTTGACACATCAATGGAACAACAGATACACTTTGACACATCAATGGGACAACAGATACACTTTGATACATTCAACGGAACAACAGATACACTTTGACACATCAATGTCACAAAGGTTTGTAACTTTGACACATCAATGGAACAACAAATACACTTTGACAATCTGCGCAATCTGGTGACAGGACACACATCAACGGGATAATGGGTACTCTTTTAAAATCTGCCCGCCATCTGGCAAAACCATGACCAGGGCTATCATAGATTAAAGGTACAAAATGAACAACAATTATAGCCATAGGAATATCAGCATAATGCCATCACCCAGTCTGAATGTCCTGATTCTACAATAAGTAACAGGACACTCATAGGCACAGAAATATCAGTGTGACAATACTCATGAATACAGAAACACAAATGCAGTGATCATCACCAGCATGGACACATGAATGTAATGATATAAGCGCGAAAATATTATCACAGGTATGACATGAAAGAAATGATAATCATAGCAGCACTGACATATTCAGGCATGGACATATCAGTGTAATGACAATTACAGGCATGGACATATCAATGTAATGACAATTACAGGCATGGACATATCAATGTAATGATAATTACAGGCATGGACATATGAATGCAATAATTACAGGCATGGACATATGAATGTAATGATAATTACAGGCATGCACATATGAATGTAATGATAATTACAGTCATGGACATATGAATGTAATATTTCATCTAAATGTTCAGAAGCTTAGGATTCATGTCTTGGCACAAAGAAAAACAGCAGAACAGTTTAGAAAAATATAAGACAAAATGTGAGAATGCTTGAAATTACTTTTTTGTTAACTACTCTACTTTTTTTTAACAGCTCGTATACATACACTTACTTTTGCAAGAAACACAGAACTGAAATGAATCAAAACACTTTTTTCAGTATCTTGCGGTTTAGGAGATCAGACTGGAAACTTACAGGAACCTCATTTCACCGGGTTGATTAACTGAT
>CM065717.1:97937105-97952105 GCA_033310375.1 Conus canariensis
GGAAGATATAGCCAACTGGTGTTGAAGTGGTGGATATGCATATTTGTGTTACTGTTGGATGTTGATGCCTTGGGGCTGTAGCGTACCAAGTTTGGCAATGAGATGGGACTCTCGTGCTGTACGTTCAAAGTTGTCACCCTATGATTGCCAGAGTGCCAAGACTTTCACATGGTTGATGTTGTGTTGGGGGTGGTTGAAATGTTGGGCAACAGGTCGGAGTCAGTGGTGGCGGACGTCAGCCAGGTGTTCAGAGATGCACGTCTCAAGTGTGCGGGATGTTTCACCTATATAGATCTTGCCACACAGCTGGCAGTGGATAGCGTATACAATGTTGCAGCTCTGACAGGAGAATATGCGTTTAATAGTGAAGTAGTCCTTGGGGCCCTGTAGGATGGTGTCTGGTTTGGTGAGGGGGCAGATTTTGCAATTAGGTTTTGAGCATGGGTGAGTGCCTGGTGGTGTAGGTGTGGAGATTCTGTTCAATTTGGACTGCACAAGAAGATCTTTTAGGTTTTTATCCCGTTTGAACATGATCATGGGTCTGGTATGGAAGGCGGGTTTGTGGTTTTGTACATTGTGCCAACTGGATTTGAGAATCCTACAGATTGGGAGGGTGTGTGGGTGGAAGAGGAGGTGGGCGGTAGGTCTGTCTGTCTCTTTTGGATGCTGGGTTTCCAGAGCAGATGTTCTGGATATGGCTGTGGTGCAGCTGAGAGCTTCATTGATGATGGAACTGGGTATCCATGGTTTGTGAAAAATTCTGGCATTTTGGCTGCTTGTATAGTGAAGTCTTCTTCACTGGAGCAAAGTCTGTGAAGACGGAGAAATTGTGAGTATGGAATGCTGTCTTTAGTGTGTGGGTGGTGGGAGGATGTGTAGTCTGGGTATGCATGTGTATCAGTGGCTTTGTAGAAAATGAAAGTTTTGAGAAGGCCATTTTCGAGGGAGATGGTGATGTCTAGGAAGTTGACTGACTGTGAAATGGTGTAGGTAAGTTGGATGGATGGGTGGAAGGTCTGGGCAAAATTGAGGAAGTTGAGGAGATCTTGTTTGGGCATGGATGTGGCTCCCAGTCCATCATCAATGTACCTTTTGTATAATTCTGGTGTAGGGCCTGTGTAGGTGGTTGGTAGGTGGTGTTCTAAGTGTCCCATGAAGAGGCAGGCATAGGATAGTCCCATTTTGGTGCCCACAGCAACACCACAAATTTGTGAGAATGTGTGACTTTCAACAATTGAAAGGTGTTGAGGGTGAGGACTAATTCTGCAAGTCTGACCAGTGTAGTGGTGGGTGGGTGTTGTTGTTTGGGGGGCCGTTTGTCGAGGAAGAATGCGAGAGCCTTCAGTCCATTGGAGAGGGGGAGAGAGGTGTACAATGACACCACGTCAAATGTGAAGAGGAGGCTGGGTTGAAAAGTGGGGTCTGTGTTACATGAATTGATCATGTTGAGTGTGTGGGTTGTGTCTTTGAGGTATGTGGGGAGGCTCTGTACTATGGGTTGAAGGAGAAAGTCTAAGTACTGTGAAATGTGTTCCGTGGGGCAGCTGCAAGCAGAAACAATGGGTCTGCCAGGTGTGTTTGTTTTGTGTATTATTTCTTGCTTCCCAGTTGATGAAATGTCAATTATTTCACATTGATGAAATTGCTTATGGTGGGTTAGAAAAAAAAAGTAACTAATTAACACAAAAGATCAGGGGCTGGAATAGCCTAGTGGTAGAGTGCTGGATTCGTAATCTTGGTGATCCTGGGGTTGCGGGTTCGAATCTCCGCCGGGCTGTTTCAGTACAGGGGACTTTTCCCTCGGAATTAACATTGGTTCTGACTCCATTTCCCATACAGTCCTTCCAACAGAGCTTAATCTAGGATTTTTGAAAAAGGAGGGCAGTTCCCCCCTCATATCAAAAAAAGGAGGGCACTCCCCCCCCCCCCCCCCCCCCCATCCAGGGCCATTTCTTTAGCCAATCGTCTTGAAACCGGTGTTCCCTTACACTGGCACTCTTTTTGGGCTGCTTCTCCGAGCTTTTGGATGTAGTCGCGGTTTCTTCATGATCTTCTCCACCCTCGCATGGCACAGAATCTTTTTTTTTTTCACTTTTCCTCCACGAAAGTCGATGTCGAATAGGGTGGGTGCACGCTTCATTTTGGAAAATATCCAATATGGCGCCTTAAACTCTCGCAGCTTCGCGTCGGTGATCGAGATGGAGGAAACGAACGCTGCCGATTGGTTGATTTACACTAACAGCCAATGAAATATCAAGAAATCGTACGCTCTTGCTCAGTCCTACTTTCAGTTTTTCAAGCAGACAACAAACAAGCGCCCGCAACGATCAGTGAACAGGATGGGCAGTCCTGCAACTGTGCGGGAGTCTGCCCGCGTTAAGACTCGATAATTGCGGGATGGAACAGATTTTCGGGGGATTGTACCAATCCCGCGCTCTGGATTAAGCTCTGCTTCCAATGAGACAATAAACTGAGGTTCCCTGTGTGAACGCACACACAACATCTTGAACACACAAAAAAATCCCATCACCAACTTTCGGAAGAGAAGGCCAGTTTGGCCGTTGGTATGGACGACACGTTACATATAGCATGCACCTTACCTGAAGTTGGAGTATGGCTGTCTTAATCGTAAGATTAAAAATAGTTATACACACAACACTCCACTTGTTGGGCAGATGGGATTAATCCTTGCCTGCCTATACAGGGAGTGTCAGCAGGAGTATCAGCCTGCATACGCGAAGAAGAAAAAGAATGCAAAAGATCATACCATACCTGAGTGGGTAACAATGGAATCTGGTCCGTAAAGTGTAAAACATTTCGCAATAATTTTGATGTAGGAGGGTAAACATAAAACCTAGTTCTTCTTAGTCTGATTCTCCATGAATTTTCAGTCAATGCAAGAGCAGTCACCTTTCTCCTACTAAATATTCTCCCGCTGTTAAAGAAATAAACAAACAAAAGAAAACAAAACATTAGTGGGCACTGGAGGAAGGTGATTAATGTGATTTCTGTTGTAATTACTGACAGTTAAAGTCCAAAGTGTATCCACAAACGGCTTTTGGTGTAAACCCATTTCATGTGTCTCTTCAAAGAGCTGTGTACCCTTTGAATTCTCTGAATCTTCTTCAATGGCCCCCACCCCCACTTTTTCTTTTACCTCTAGGTATCGTCACCCACACCCCCACTTTTTCTTTTCACCTGTAGGTGTCATCACCCACCTTCATCTGACCGTGGTTGACCTCCACGCGACACGATCGACAGCGCTCTGGTCGGCAAGGGCAGACGTTCTGGTGCTGGGCAAGTTTTCCTCGCTGGACTTTCTCGCTGCAGCCGCGTGCAGCAAACACGCAGTTGACAGGTTCGAACTCACACTCTTCAACATGATCCTGCTCAACACCAGTGTGCAGTAAGGCATTTTGTGGACAACACTGGAAAGACAGGGGATTGCTAGTGGTCCCCAACCCAACACTATGGGCATTGTCTATTACCTGCACCTGGACTTCGCAACACTGTGAAGATCAGCTGTTGTATGTATACCATGATAGTTGAACACTCTGGTGTGTGTGTGTGTGTGTGTGTGTGTGTGTGTGTGTGTGTGTGTGTGTGTGTGTGTGTGGATGCACCTCTGGAGGTTTCCTGCCCTTTTCCTTTTTTCCCCCCTTGTCTTTTTTCTTCCCTTCCGAACTTCCCCCCCCCCCCCCCCCCCCCCTTTCTTTTCGTCTCTTGCAGGTTTCCCAATACTGGAAATAAATTATCCCCATCCCATCAATCCAAAGTCTGGATCATGACCATTCGATCCTGAAACTTACCTGTTTACATGTTTCTTTTTCTTTGTTTCCTTTTTCTTCTTCTCAACTACAACTACTGAAGAATTCAACAACAACAAAACATAGAATAAATTGAAAATGATATTTTTCAAAGCAAATTTACTAGCAATGCACAAGTCTACATATCCATCCTGAAATATTTCAATTTGTTAGTAAATTAAAGAAAAAAAAAAAGAAATGAAACGGACGTAAGAAATTAAATAGCACAAAACTATTACCATTACCTACAATGGAAAAAAACGCTTTTGTGTATGTACATATTATATGTGCTCCATTAATACCCAGCAAAACTGCACCATTTGGTTGGTTGGTTGACTGCTTGCTCTTTTTTTTTTTTCTTTGGCTACACAGATTTAGTCGTTTTTCATTATTATGAAGAAACAGATCCTCCATTACTTAAATACTTTTTCTTTTTCTTCTAGTGAACTTTGGACTGGTGAAGGGGAAGGGGAGGTGTGGGGTAGACATTGATTAAAGTTGGCCAACAGGCAGAAAGAAAGCTGAATTCGTACAGTACACACTAACATGCTAACTCGGGAACACACACTGGTCAACGTCCTGCACCCCAAAATCCTGTGAAAGATATTACTTTTTTACCATTAGAAAGTCTCTCTGTTTTTGTTTCCAAAGAGCAGATTCTTTCTGAATCCAAAAACTCTCTGTCCCCTTTCATAGTCACTTTAATGTTAGTGAGCTTCTATTATTTCACATAGTTTCTTCAAAAGAGCTTGACATAACCGATTTAGCCATCAATACAAAAAAAAAAAAAAATCTGAAACTCTTCAGAGTATCATTTAACTGTGCAGCGACTTCAGTGGGGAAAATCATCATGTTGATGCTGCAGTCATGATTCAGCTCTATGCCATTTGTCCTCAGGTCTCAGTATCATTTAACTGTGCAGGGAGTTCAGTGGGGAAAATCATCATGTTGATGCTGCAGTCATGATTCAGCTCTATGCCATTTGTCCTCAGGTCTCAGTATCATTTAACTGTGCAGGGAGTTCAGCGGGGAAAATCATCATGTTGATGCTGCAGTCATGATTCAGCTCTATGCCATTTGTCCTCAACTCTCAGTATCATTTAACTGTGCAGGGAGTTCAGCGGGGAAAATCATCATGTTGATGCTGCAGTCATGATTCAGCTCTATGCCATTTGTCCTCAACTCTCAGTATCATTTAACTGTGCAGCAAGTTCAGCATGGAAAATCATCATATTGATGCTGCAGTCATGATTCAGCTCTATGCCATTTGTCCTCAGCTCTCAGTATCATTTAACTGTGCAGCGAGTTCAGCATGGAAAATCATCATATTGATGCTGCAGTCATGATTCAGCTCTATGCCATTTGTCCTCAGCTCTCAGTATCATTTAACTGTGCAGCGAGTTCAGCATGGAAAATCATCATGTTGATGCTGCAGTCATGATTCAGCTCTATGCCATTTGTCCTCAGCTCTCAGTATCATTTAACTGTGCAGCAAGTTCAGCATGGAAAATCATCATATTGATGCTGCAGTCATGATTCAGCTCTATGCCATTTGTCCTCAGCTCTCAGTATCATTTAACTGTGCAGGGAGTTCAGTGGGGAAAATCATCATATTGATGCTGCAGTCATGATTCAGCTCTATGCCATTTGTCCTCAGCTCTCAGTATCATTTAACTGTGCAGGGAGTTCAGCGGGGAAAATCATCATGTTGATGCTGCAGTCATGATTCAGCTCTATGCCATTTGTCCTCAGCTCTCAGTATCATTTAACTGTGCAGCGAGTTCAGCATGGAAAATCATCATATTGATGCTGCAGTCATGATTCAGCTCTATGCCATTTGTCCTCAGCTCTCAGTATCATTTAACTGTGCAGCGAGTTCAGCATGGAAAATCATCATATTGATGCTGCAGTCATGATTCAGCTCTATGCCATTTGTCCTCAGCTCTCAGTATCATTTAACTGTGCAGGGAGTTCAGTGGGGAAAATCATCATGTTGATGCTGCAGTCATGATTCAGCTCTATGCCATTTGTCCTCAGCTCTCAGTATCATTTAACTGTGCAGGGAGTTCAGCGGGGAAATCATCATGTTGATGCTGCAGTCATGATTCAGCTCTATGCCATTTGTCCTCAACTCTCAGTATCATTTAACTGTGCAGCAAGTTCAGCATGGAAAATCATCATATTGATGCTGCAGTCATGATTCAGCTCTATGCCATTTGTCCTCAGCTCTCAGTATCATTTAACTGTGCAGCGAGTTCAGCGGGGAAAATCATCATATTGATGCTGCAGTCATGATTCAGCTCTATGCCATTTGTCCTCAACTCTCAGTATCATTTAACTGTGCAGCGAGTTCAGCGGGGAAAATCATCATATTGATGCTGCAGTCATGATTCAGCTCTATGCCATTTGTCCTCAGCTCTCACCTTCAGATTGTGGAACCTGGTCTTCACCGTGCACGCTTCAGCCTTGTTGTAACAGTAAACCATGGCTTTTTTAATGTCTCGAATGATGCTGTTGTCTCTCTGAACCTGAAACAGCAAGTGCATGCACGCACGCACACACACTTTAATGTTAGTATGCTGGAGAACCCAGATATTGATAAAATGTATTGTAACTTTTCTGAATCGGTCTTGAAAGCTGCAACCGAGGCAATTCCAAAATTTAGTCAGACAAAATCCTCTAAACATGCTGGCAAGGTCTGGTGGATGGAATCCTGCAAAGATGCTGTTAATAAAAAGAAATCAAAGTTCAAAATACATGCAAAGACAAAAAAGTAGATGACTTACTCGCCATGAAACGGGCAAACAGTGAAAGTACTAGGATTATAGGGAAAGCCAAAAGCAATTAATGGTCATCATTTTGTGTAAATGAAGTTAATGATAACAAAGATTTTTAAAAGGTATGGACAAAGATACATGAAATGAAACATGGAATACATTTACCCGCTTATCCAATCACCTTAGGCCATGAACAATTCCCAACATCAGCTCAAAAAGCTGAACTGTTTGCCGATTTTTTTGCAAAACATAGTTCCAAAATTAGTCTCTCAGACAAGTGCAGAACTTTGAGGGAAGACCAATCAAATAACCATTTCTATTCTGACCCAGATGAAAACAATGAACATTATTTAAATGCAGAAATAACATTAGAAGAATTAAGAAATGCTATATCGTCATTGCCAACAAAGAAAACATCAGTTTGTTTAGACGCAGTCTCAAACGAAATGTTACGGAACCTTCCCATCAATTTAACAACATTTCTGTATACCATTATGAAAAAATGTTGGATAGATGGGAAGACTCCGTCAGTTTCGAAAGATTCTGTCATTGTGCCCATTCTCAAGCAGGGCAAACCTAACTCTGATGTTAATAGTTATTGTCCTATCGCTCTCACCTCTCATACTGGTAAACTAATGGAAAAAATTGTATTACATAGACTTACTTATCATTGTGAAAAAAACGGACATATTCCTACTGCTCAGGCTGGGTTTAGAAAAGGCCGATCGACTGTTGATCACCTTGTAAAGCTTACAACTCAGATAAAACGTCAATCTGCCCGGAGAAAAAATGTACTTGCAACTTTTTTCGATGTCAAAAAGGTGTATGTTCAAGTCTGGCATGAGCGACTTTTATATAAACTTAAAATGATAGGTCTCTCTGGTCACATTTATGATTATTTCAAAGAATTTCTGGCTAACAGAACAATTCAAACAAAAATAGGAAATACATCTTCTAGCAAGAGATTTATGGAGATGGGCATCCCTCAGGGTTCTGTAACTGCCCCTTTGCTTTTTAATATCCTAACGCATGATCTCACAAAAAGTATTTCTAAAAATTTCAGTTTAGTTCAATATGCTGATGACATATGTTTATGGATGAATGTTACTTTAAAAAAGAACACACCTTTAAGGTCAATTACTTACATGAAAAAATTATATCAAAGAGACAGTATCACTAGATTTATGTCTGAGAACGGGTTGTGTCTGTCTGCTGAGAAATCTCATTATGATGCTTTTTGATGCTGGTGGAAGTTCTCATGATCTCCCTACTTAGATGGATGACACTGTGCTTACCTACACATCTTGCATAAAGTTTTTAGGTGTACATCTTACTTCAAAATTATCATGGAACACACATATTGAATACATCACAACTCAAGCAAGGAAAGCTCTTAATCTTCTTAAAGTTGTGAGTTACCAGAGTTGGGGACAGGATACGTGGACTTTAATTCATTTATCAAATTCTCTGGTCAGGACAAGGATTTCATATGCACAGGAACTATATTTTTCATGCTCCTAAGTATCTTCTAAAAAAAGTTACAAAGCACAGATTGCAAGGCATACAGAATAGCCCTGGGAGTTCCCCTTTACGCTTCCATTTTAGGGACATATCATGAAGCTGGCGTTTTGCCCCTGGATGCTTATCGAAAATTAGCTTGTGCTAAATACATTCTAAAATGTTCTACTGTTCAGAATTCAACAGAGGATAACTTAATATGCGATCTGATTTAGATTTTCCAAAATGCGCAAAAACAATACGATCAAATAAAACCATCCTTACGTACTCCTCAAACCTGTTGAAATCTGCCAAAATTGATCACAAAACCATAGCCCCACGTTATCCCCTGAGTCCCATTCCTAATTGGGAACTTATCCCGGCAAGGTTTGATTATAAATAAACTGAACTGATAGCAATTCTAATGGCGCTGCATCATATTATTAACATTCCACGTGATTTTTCTAGAATACGTTTTTGTGTTGATTCCAAATCTGTTCTTCAAGCAATGGAATCTATTGCTGCTACCAATTGCACCAAGATTATCACCGAACTAAAAATTCTGATCCATTTCCTTACATCTAGAGGGATAACAGTGGACTTTTGCTGGATTCCGTCACACTGTGGGATTGTAGGAAATGAATGGGCAGACCGAACTGCCCGTATGGGATCCAAAAACTCTGAAAATTCTGTCCATATCAAAATACCTTGGAGCCTTCATAAAGCCTATGGACTCTTAAAAAGAGTCTCTTTTGAGTCTTTTCATAACCTGTATAAAGATTCAGTACTCTTTAAAATACATGCACAAGATTCTTCACTGAGTTGCTGTTAAAGAACTCGGAATCTACTCTTCCATCTAACTTGTCCATTCAAATTCGTAAACTGTATACAAAGACGTATGTACATGTACACAAATTTCGGAAACTGGAATCTCTCTTTATAGGCTTAAAGTTAACGCTCTTTGTACAAAATTCCACAGAAATTTACAATGCACTTGTGGAGCAGTCGACAGTTTCAATACTCTGCATTTTCTTTTTAATTGTTCCTATTTTAACTCATCTCTCTCCAACTTCCGACAAAAAGATTCCCCATGCATTTTCCAGAATCCTCACACCTTTTTTACTTTTGTAAATTCATTGATGTTAAGCCCAGTTGGCTCGTTTGTGTAAATATTTCCAGGTTTTTAAAAAAAATGCTTTGTAATTTATCTTTTAAATTGTTACATTTAGAACAGTATTTTCATTTCAATTGTCAAAGTGAACAGACGTTAAATTGAAGAACTAACACACACACACACACTCACACACACACATGCACACACACATTTTCTCAGTGCAACTTTATGTAACAATATTGCTTCCCAGTAAACACTCCCATTCACTCACTGAAACTTTGTAACGGCAATTCTACATGTGAGTCAATGCATGTTTCCAACTGAACTTAATAAAATACTACTGCTTAGCATTAAACACACACACACTGACTGACTGCAACTTCATAAAAGTACTTACTGCTTTACTGTAAACACACTTTTTCTGCGAAGCTTCATGAAATACAACTGCATGCCAATGAACACAATCATATTCTCAACCTAGATGCCAACACACTCTCTTATCTTTTGGATGGAACTTCTTTGGATAATCTTGCTTGCCAACAGAACCACACATCTTCTTACTGCATCTTTGTCACACAGAACAGTTATCAGTAATAAGACATTTTTGTAATAGTTATTTGTTCAAATGAATGTGTTTGGGGTCAATTTTCCTAAAAGACTACACATAGACAGACCGGCCGACACACTGATGGGAGCAACAGGTCATTCTATTCACTGGAAAATTGTGAGCACTGAAAAGCATGTGGCATTGTTCTGTTATTCCCTTCACCCATTTGGTTTCTGTGAGGCGTTTTCTGGTTGGGTTGTGATGTCAAATCCTTGCTGGGGAACCCACATCTTGGGGGCCTGACTCGCGATTCATTATAGTGATCATTACTAGTCATTTAGCTGGAGTTCAAGTCCATGCTCAGGTACTAATCTTCTTCGACATGCTTCCAGCACCTTTGCACAAGTAGGGCCTTGTGCCAGTGTTGGCATCAGTTGGTTTGGTAGTTGGTTTGACCAGCGACAGCAACTGTCCTCATGGGCTGGTGTGCTTGACAGTTTCTGAAGTTTGGTGTTTTTGTTGTTCTACTGGGGACTGTCTGAAGGGTCACTGCTTCAGTGTTGCATTCAGTAAAGTATTGGGAATCTGGGGTGCATTTTGGTGCCTTGTTCCCTTTTTTCTTGTTTTTTCGTTTTTGAATGATGTTGTCATTGCCTTGCCCTGGTGTGAGATTGTGTTTGTATTGGTGTGCTTGGCACAGTGATTATACCTACATGATTGTACTCATGCTCAATGAATCATGTGGAACTTTGTAGTGTGCAGTGATTAAGAGTTTATAAAGTCATCCTCAAGATACAGGATGGAAAAGCTGCTTATCTAAATATGGGAGTGACAGAAGAATACACATAAAGTGAGATTATATTTCAGCCATTTTTCGAGTTGGAAATCTTGACTGTAGCCCTGCCTCTTACCTCATGCCAGGGGGAGGGGGGGGAGGGGGCAGCAGGGACTGAAATGAAATCATGGTGACATATTGCATATGTATGTTCACATTTTGTATCAAGTTTAATCTTATGCAACATAAAAGGATTCTGGAATGTACTGCTCCGCATTAAACTGATGTGGTGGGGAGATGTTATACACATATTGGCTCTACAACATCATTCCATTTGTACCCCTCCGATTTGTACTGAACCAGGCTCTGTAATAGTTCTTGTTTCATAGCCCTCCGATTGGATGCAGAAAAATGTTTTTCAGGTATTTCTTGTTCTTCTGCATGAAACATACATTAAAACATATCAAAACATCATGCACAACCTGCACCACAACAATGACAAAAGTTTGAGAAGTGAAACACAGGAGATAACCCAGGAAAACTCCTTCATCCTCCACCAAGGTGGATGGTGGCAGGCCGGTGCTGCTGCCGTCACCCCCGTGGACGCCTTTAGCCCTTTGACCCCTGCCCTCTTCAAACAGCCAGGAGTGTGGGAAAGCTGCTCCTGGCTGCATGATGTCTTGTGCTGGCTTAGCTTCGGCAGAGTGGCGCCAGGCAATGCTGCCCTGGTGTGTTGTGTGAGAAAAACTCAAGCTATGCCCTGTGCCAAGTCACAGTGACACAGGTATGCACACACACACACACACACACATACGCACGCATACACACACACGCACGCATACACACACACATCAGATGCTTGTGCTGGCTTCACTGTCATCATCATCTCGAGAATCATCTTCCAGACGCCATCATTTTGATCATTGCTATCAACATGTCCAACATCGTCCTTTCAAACATGAATGCCTGATGTCACATGTTACTAATGTGCCAGTGACACTCACTGTATGTGTGTGTGTGTGTGTGTGTGTGTGTGTGTGTGTGTGTGTGTGTGTGTGTGTGTATGTGTATGCGTGTGCATGTGTATGCGTGTGTGAAATATAAATCCAAAACATTTTTTTCCCTTGAAGGTAAGCTGGTTTATTCGTTAATACACAAGTTGTGCAGCCACTCCTAGGAAGAGTGACTTTCATGTTCCTTTTTTTTTCTTTGTTTTTTTTTTCTTTTTTTGGATAAAGAAGAAAAGATTTTAAAGTATGATTGTTTTTCCTTATTGAGACATAGAAATGAGAGACAAACACATTATATATACATCTGTCCTGGTTCTGTAACCCGCATGTTTGACACGTACTGCTTGGTGCTGTTACTACAGTGATTGAATAGACTGGCCTGTGTAATCAATATCTACCTGTGAAAGGTTACGGAAGTACCTGGATTGGAGAGAACTGGCTGCTGACAGGATTATGTGAGACTGCAAATACAAAGGTCCATGTGTTCAGCTGCCTTTTTTGAACGTTTGTTTGCACAGTTGTCTTTTCCGTACATAGCTGTGACAACGGTCAGGGGCCTATTCAGCTAAGTGACTGTGATCATCTTCATGAAATAACACTGTGTGCCAGTAAACAAAACAGAGAACCTTATTTCAACATCATAACCGCCTTGGCTTAAGGCTGTGTCAGGCCAGTTGACATAGGCTAGAACACCAAGGCTACATCAAAATGTTGTTATGCTCTGCATAGTTATGCGGGGATTGTCTTCAGTTGTGGCAAGCTCCTAGCATAACATTATCAGTCTCCAAAATCCCCTGAAGTCGGTGTGTGGCTGCCCACATGGCGGGGTAATCAAAAACGGTCACACACGTAATGTTCTCATCCCCAGCTTAAGCATTTGTACCATAGTGTTCAAGTACTTTGGCTGTTCAGATGATCCCTGGAGTCTTTTAGCCAGGGTACAACAACAACAACATCATAAAACATGGCTGAATGCCACTATCTGCATCAAAAGAAAGCATGGGGGAATACCAAAAATGTTCCCAATTGTGTATTACAAATTTCACAACCACAACTCCTTCAAAAATGCTGGAGAACTTGGTCCGTAGAACAATATTTTCTGAAAACGCTAACACAATGGTAATCTGCCCAAGACATATAAATAAAGACAGTCACCAAGTCAAGATTAGTAACATGGAAGGCAAAATTTGCCCGTGATGTTTCATGTATCTGCAAACAAACTGTTTCTGTGCAGCACCTCTTAACTGATTGTCCAATATCAACAATTCTGCACAGCTGCCAAGGTCTCTCAAGCACAAAGTACAACACTTTCATATTCCAAGTGCAGCATTTCAAATATAAGCATAGCACTCAGTAGGGCTTTCAGCTGCACTTCAATTTGCATACGACTTGGTGCTGGTTTAAGAATACCAACGTCTTGCACGCTATTGCTCAATTCTGACTTGACCTACAAAGACTCCACAGGGCCAACAACAAAACCAATCCATAAAGCAGGAAAATTGTGACTGTCTCCAGTTGTTCTTTTCCTCCACTCCACTAACAGACCTAGGCTATTTTTTCTACAGTATAAAAGATCTACATAATCTAGATGCCAAGTATGCAAAGAGGTGTTTTTTTATGGGACGAAATAGGGAGTGTGGAAGATCTTTTTTAATGTAGCATTTTGTCACCAAGTGTAGCAGTGTAGCACTGTCAACAACATTATAGTACTTGGCAGCCCTGATTACTTGTAGGCCATATTTTCCAAGTCCATGCATTATTCCTATTGCAGCAGTAGTTGGTCAATCAAAAGTTGCTAGATTATAATGAAGTTTTCAATGTTGATATCTAACATGAGTTTGATGAACAACATTATTAAGTTGTATGTGAAAACCACTTAGTGTGGGCTGAATAACTGCTCACTGTCTAATGTCATCTATGATGGAGAGATATGGAGTGATCATAGTAACTATACATGATGTTGAATATCATCAATTAATCTATCAATTAGAAATGATGAAAAAATCTGACATTTTTACAACCATCAAAATATCGAGCATGAAAAAATAAGCATACATTTTCTTAAGTAAAAACGGTGTGTGATGTGCTTTCAATATCATGATCAGCATTACTCAAAGGAATAAAAGATATTTGTCTCCATGGTGGGGTGGGGTGGAGTGAGGGGGGGGGGGGGGGGATCTTCTTTGTCATCAAAGAGATGTACAGCACCACATCCAAAAAGAAAGCTTCAGTTCGAACTGCAGACAAACACTCCCACCCACCAACGCCAGCCACCCCTCTTTTTCCTGCTTTCCTACAAACACATTCCACCTCCCAAATCCTCCACCAACGCCAGCTACCTCTCTTTTTCCTGCTTTCCTACAAACACATTCCACTTCCCAAATCCTCCACCAATGCCAGCCACCCCTTTTTCCTGTTTTACTACAAACACATTCCACCTCCCAAATCCTCCACCAACGCCAGCCACCTCTCTTTTTCCTGCTTTCCTACAAACACATTCCACCTCCCAAATCCTCCACAAATGCCAGCCACAGAACCCAGCTACATCAGAAAGAAACCCACAGCAGACCAATGTAGACCCTGGGAATAAAAACGGTCATGAAAGATCTACAGACAGACCAACCACCCAAAGCAACCTGGCCTGATCTGAGCCCAGGTGCTGTAGGTGTGAGAACCGTTACCTCATCTCTGGACACAGGTTCACACTCCGGGTCACCCAGAGGGCAGGGTCTGGTCTTTGCTTCCCCCAGGTAGGCGTCCAGACACCTGCAGGTCAGGCACAGGCACACAGATCAGAATAACAAAATGTTAGTCTGTTTGTGATACATTATGCTGAAGTCAAGTCAAAGTCAAAATCACTTTCTTACCTCAAAAACGAGAAATGAAGACCAGGTGCAGGAGTTCAAATACATGTAACAGGGGGTAGTACACGAAATAATCAATGAACAATTCTCTAAAACCAAATGACCTTGCTCTGCACCCACATCACTCAGCCTGCATACATGATACATCCCAAGATCTTTGACAACATTACGACATCAGCATTATTTGTTTAAAAGAATACTAAACATCTAAGACTAAACAAGACAACAAATTACAATAAAATAAAGTTACAATAAACATATGGTCCACATACATGATGCCTGAGGCAAATAGCTTTAAGATCCTTACAGTGACCACACAGACCAGGAATTGAAACATGTCATTTCAAACATACTGTTTAAAAAAAAAAAGAAGAAGAAGAAGAAGAAAGCTTACCCCACAAAGCAATGTTGCTAGACAATGGAAAATTAGTAATATTTCTATCTTGTTTATTGCATGTGCTAATGCACTGAAACCCAGAAGATTGCCTTTTGTATGTCCCCAGTCTCCGACTTCATTAAGGCAGCCACTTACGATCTGTAGCAGGGCGTAGTTAGTAGCGGCTATTGGAGCAACAGTGACAAGCACTATGTGTGTCATGATGTAAACGCT
>CM065717.1:97972105-97974605 GCA_033310375.1 Conus canariensis
GTTTATCTTCTCCAAGACACCCATTTTGATTCCAATATCAGCAATATGTCTGATCTGAGTGCGGATACAAATGCCCTCTTGCATTTAGTCATACTCCCAGTTCAGCAGCAGTTACTTTATCTTTCAACAATGATTTCGAATTCCAAGTCAAAAAGAGGTATGAAGATCCTGGTGAGAACTATATCTTTGCATCTGTTCGTATGATGAATGAAGACGACTTAATATATCAACATATATGATCCCAACGGAGACAACAAGGACTTCTTCAAGTGAAGTAAAAAGTGCACACAAACGTAGTTCATTATGAACACCTTGTCATTGTTGGAGACGACTCTTTTGCCAGATTTTGAATATGAATATTTAGATCATAAACTTTAAAATAATGTCAAGGCTCAAAAATACATTCATTACATGATGGGAAAGTTTGACTGAATTGATATATGGAGTGACCCAATCCTGACAGTAGGCGATATACGTGGCGAAAAAGCAATCGCCTGCACCAAGGTCGTTTAGATTTCTTTCAGATATCAGAATTTAGTCCCTTTGTGTAACAGATGCCGACATAACGCCTGGTTACAGAACACATCACTCCATGGTAACTCTCAGTCTCATTTGTTTGGATGAAGTATGCAAAAGAAAAGCATTATGGACATTTAATTCACCACTACAGAGGGACAATTTATTTGTAGATGAGATAAAAATCAAACGTGGCTGAAAAATATAAATCTCTCCCATACTCTGGCGCGCATGTTAGAATTCCAAAACATAGATTTCAGTCAACGGTTTCAGATGAATCGTGTTAGACTTCTCACTCATAAAGATGAGATCTGTTGCATATACTACATGAAAAAACTGACAACTGAGGAACGTGTAAAACTTGTTGAGAGAACTGTATATTTCTTTTTTTAAAGAAAAGTATACTGACAGATGAAGAGAGACATCAACTAAACAGTAATGAAGAAGAATTGATTCAACTGAAAGGAAGAAAGATGGAAGGCGTTCACTTACGTTTATGAGCAGGATGGGTTTCTGAGGGAAAAGAGTCACACAACATTTGTGTAATCTGGAAAATGTGTATATCATTTGTAATTTCATGTGTAAGCAAATGAGAAAAAATGACATTGGATAATGGTACAGAAATATTAGATCTTCATGAACTTGTAAAAGAATTACACTGCTTTCGTGAGAAAAAAAACACCGTATTCAAAGAAACAAATGGAGGACTGTAATATATCAGAACTAGTTAATTATATTCCTAAGGTCATAGCCTTACAAAGGAAAAGATTGGAGGGAGAAATATCACTAAGTAGGTCTTCAAAAAAAGTGATGAAAAATAATCGAAGTTCTAATGTGTTCACTGCTAAATTCTTCACATTTTTTCGGCAACACATTGGCAAATGTGCTGTCAGAGCCAAAGATGATAGGTTTTGAAAAGTTGAACTTTCTGCACCTCAGAAGGAAGACATACTTATGTGTATCCCAAAAGAGGATAGCAAGGGATCTGATTAAAACCTGGAGGCCTATTTCGCTTCTTAACATAGAGTACAAGATAGGTTCATTAAGCCTTAAAATCCGGGCAACAACAACAACAAAAATTGTACTTCCCTTTTTGATAAACGAATTCCAGACAAGGCTCTTGCTGGCAGATCTGCATGACATAATATTCGTCTCATTTATGATTCAGTCAGTTACCTTAATACAGAAAGCCTGTCTGTTCTACTTCTTTGTCCTGATTTGGAAAAGGCATTTGATTCCATTGCCCGGCCATTCATGGTGTAAAGTTCTTCATCCTTTCGGTTTTGAGTCGTCGATGGATCTCAGTATTTCACAACAATGTGAACTCGTCAGTGACAGTTTATGGTCAAATATCTGAATGGTTCTCTATTGTTAGAGGTTGCAGACAAGGTGATCCGCCATCCCTATGCTTAAATTATGTGCTGAGATCCTTGCTATAATGATCAGACAAATTATCAAAACAACAACTGTTCATTTCAACTGGATGTTACTACCACAGGCTGTTCATGCAGTGATTGTAACCCCCTTGACAACAGGACTTTTTTTTTTTGCTACTGGAAATACAGACTGTCAGCAATACGGTCAGTGTCAGTGTAATCCTATGTGTCAGTGCCTCTCCCTCTCTCTCTCTCTCTCTCTCTCTCTCTCTCTCTCTCTGAATTTTCTTTTCCGATTTTTTTTGTTTTTTTTGGTGGCAATACATACTGTCCGTTTTACAGTCACTGTCAGTGTTACCGTCAGTCACTGTCAGTGTTACCGTCAGTCACTGTCAGTGTTACCGTCAGTCACTGTCAGTGTTACCGTCAGTCACTGTCAGTGACTCCTCTCTCTCTCTCTCTCTCTCTCCTCTCTCTCTCTCCTCTCTCTCTCTCTCTCTCTCTCTCTCTCTCCCCCTCTCTTTCCTTTTCGATCTATTTTGTGAATAGGTCTCCGAGAGGGGGTTAAATGGGTGTGGGAGGCAGGTGCTGGGAACTTTAAGGGTGTG
>CM065717.1:97982105-97984605 GCA_033310375.1 Conus canariensis
CTCAAGTGTGTCATTTCAGTTGCCACAATGTTTGACAGTCAACCATAGCATAAACGAAGGAAATTATTATTATGGTGTGTGTGTGTGTGTGTGTGTGTGTGTGTGTGTGTGTGTGTGTGTGTGTGTATGTATGTGTGTGTGTGTGTGTGTGTGTGTGTGTGTGTGTGTATGTGTGTGTGTGTGTGTGTGTGTGTGTGTGTGTGTGTGTGTGTGTAAGGTAAGGTAATGTTTCTTATAGCCCAGCCGACCACACAAGGCCATATCAGGGCTGTTACTGCATTGATGTCAACTCACAAAGTGCTGTTGTTGCTGTTGTTGTTGTTGTTGTTGTTTTTGGTACTGTTGTTGTTGTTGATTTAACATTGATTCCCAGTGAGTGATATTAGACGAGCAAACGGGGAAAAAGTCTGTAAACCTGTTGGAGGGAAAGAGAGGTGTGTGTGTGTGTGTGTGTGTGTGTGTGTGTGTGTGGTGTGTGTGTGTGTGTGTGTGTGTGTGTTGTGTGTGTGTGTGTGTGTGTGTGTGTGTGTGTGTGTGTGTGTGTGCACGTGCGCGTGCGCGTTCGTGTGGGCTTGTGTGTATGTAAATGTGGTGTCAGTAAAAATGCTGAAGTAAGGATGTTCTTAAATGAGAAAAATTCTAGAACGGTAACATTGCTAGTAATGTAAAAATATATTACGATAAAACGTCAAAGTAAATAAACAAAGTATAATAAAAAAAAAAAAAACGTTATAGAAATAATAAGCTATACAACAACACACACACACACACACACACACACACACACACACCCCACACACACACACACACACACATACATACAGACAACACACACACACACACACACACACACACACACACACACACACACACACACACACACACACACACAGATTCACTGTCACGTACGCGGCACTTGTGCATGCGCAGAAAGCGCATCTTCAACTCTCTCTCTGTGTGCGTGCGTGCGTGCGTGTGTGTGCGTGCGTGTGTGTGTGTGTGTGTGTGTGTGTGTGTGTGTGTGTGTGTGTGTGTGTGTGTGTGTGCAGCAAGTTGTTTCTTTGTCCGGGATCTTGCCGCTGTGCAAGAAAGTGGTGACCATGATTAGCAGCTCAAGTACTTTGATGACGAGCTCAGTCTGAACAGTAGTACGGTGGTGTTTGTTTGTTCGTTTGTTTGTCTGTTTGTTTTCAGAATTTAAGGCTGTAATCTCTCCCACTTCTGCAGATAGTTTTTCATCTTTTCTGCCCACTGGGGTTTGTTCATATGGTAGGCATGGGTGCTTTTCCAGTCAGCCTTCTCTCTCTCTCTCTCTCTCTCTCTCCTCTCTCTCTCTCTCTCTCTCTCTTTCTCTCTCTCTCCGTAAGAATTTTTCTTTTCCGATCTGTTTTTGTGAGTGAGTCCTCTCTCTCCCTCCCCCCCCCCCCCCTCTCACTCTCTGTAAGAATTTTTCTTTTCCGATCTGTTTTTGTGAGTGAGTCCTCTCTCTCTCTCTCTCTCTCTCTCTCTCTCTCTCTAGGAATTTTCTTTAACAATCTGCTTTTGTGACTGTGTCTTCCAAGAGTGCAGGGTAAGGTGGGGGTGGGGGGGGAGGTAGTGAAGGAGAGGAAGAGTGAGTGAGGCTATTGTGGGGGAGGAGGGGGCAGGGTGTGCTGGCTGTTGTGGTAGTGTGCTCGTGAGAGACTGCACGTACTGCATGTAGTGACTGGCGTATTGCTCATAGTTTGTCCTTTTCTTCTTTCTGGCGTGTCTGTCCATTAATTGGTTTCTGTGTTTCTAGTTTACCTGTCTTTAAAGCGTCAATATTGATTTTTGTCCAAGGGTCTGGATGCTTAAAAAAAAATTATTATTTGTGCTTTT
The DNA here is from genome assembly GCA_033310375.1 of Conus canariensis. Taxonomy (NCBI): domain Eukaryota; kingdom Metazoa; phylum Mollusca; class Gastropoda; order Neogastropoda; family Conidae; genus Conus; species Conus canariensis. The sequence continues at coordinate 97,983,966 of CM065717.1, forward strand.
TCCACGATCCTAATGAAATCGCTCGTTCGTTCGTTCGTTCTGTCTGTCTGTCTGTCTCTCTGTCTGTCTGTCTATTAGCGGGAAGGAATTTCCTCAAAACTGGGACCATCGTGCACTTGGTGACAAGTTTTTGAAATTTGGCATGGTGTTAGGTATGGGTATAAGGTTTTCAAAAACCACCGCAAACAAATTGAGCTTGACCTATTTCACACTGTTTGCACAAAATCCAATATGGCTACCGACAGAAACTGTTCATGCCAATCACAGCCCCCACTGCCATCACAGCATTGTCAAATGTCACTTATTATACGTTTTATGGTGCAAGCAACCTACTTCTGAAGTGACTTTGGTATTCTATAGGTATTGCCAGGGTCAAAGGTCATTTTCAAGGTCAAATTAGTAAGAAAAATAACAACTTTTGCACTTTATTGATTTCAACCGTGGTGAAACCGACTGGAGTGTTTGTAGAGTATTCATTTGATACACTAGAACATTCTACAAATGTTCTTGAACATTCCAGTATATTAAATGAAAATTTTTAGAAACATTCCAGACCATTTTACCAGGATAAATGTGACGTTAGGTTCTTTACCAATGTTTACATTCCCTTGTTCGAGATGTAATTTTTCACGTTCTTGAA
>CM065717.1:97989605-97997105 GCA_033310375.1 Conus canariensis
AGAGAGAGAGAGAGAGAGAGAGAGAGAGAGAGAGAGAGAGAGAGAGAGAACGAACGAACGAACGAACGAAATTTGTTTAATGAGGGAAAAGAATAAGCACATGGCAGGCTTGTTTGCATCTTGCCCTCAAAAATGAAAAAGAAACATTTCAAACACAAAAGCCACCCTCCACACCCCAACCATTAACCAGACATCCACCTGTCGCACAATCCTTTCCAAGCAATAATAATAGCAATAACAATAGTAATGAATGATAATGATTAAAAACGATAACATTACAATTCAACTATAACACCAGAAAAGAGAGAGAGAGAGAGAGAGAGAGAGAGAGAGAGAGAGAGAGAGAGGAGCGTGTGTGTGCAAATGTGTGTGAGTGAGTGTGTGTGGGGGGTGGGGGTGGGGGTGTGTGTGTGTGTGGGTGTGTGTGAGTGTGTGTGCGTGTGTGTGTGTGTGTGTGTGTGTGTGTGTGTGTGGGGTGTGAGTGTGTGTGTGTGTGTGTGTGTGTGTGTGTGTGTGTGTGTGTGTGTGAGAGAGAGAGAGAGAGAGAGAGAGAGAGAGAGATTTCCGCTGCTGACATGTAACCTTTTTTCTGACCGAAATGTGTATTCTAGAATTCACTTGCATTGCTGTGAGAGAGATGAACGTTTACACTGATATGGTGTGACATCTAAACATTTACACTCATGTCATGGTGTAACATCTAAACATTTACACTGATATCATGGTGTGACATCTAACCATTTACACTGATATCATGGTGTGACATCTTAACATTTACACTGATATTATGGTGTGACATCTTAACATTTACACCGATATCATGGTGTGACATCTAACCATTTACACTGATTTCATGGTGTGACATCTAAACATTTACACTGATATGGCGTGACATCTAAACATTTACACTGATATGATGTGACAGCTAAACATTTACACTGATATCATGGTGTGACAGCTAAACATTTACACTGATATGGCGTGACATCTAAACATTTACACCGATATCATGGTGTGACATCTAACCATTTACATTGATATCATGGTGTGACAGCTAAACATTTACACTGATATGGCATGACATCTAAACATTTACACTGATATGATGTGACAGCTAAACATTTACACTGATATCATGGTGTGACAGCTAAACATTTACACTGATATGGCGTGACATCTAAACATTTACACTGATATCATGGTGTGACATCTAACCATTTACACTGATATCATGGTGTGACAGCTAAACATTTACACTGATATGGCATGACATCTAAACATTTACACTGATATGATGTGACAGCTAAACATTTACACTGATATCATGGTGTGACAGCTAAACATTTACACTGATATGGCGTGACATCTAAACATTTACACTGATATCATGGTGTGACATCTAACCATTTACACTGATATCATGGTGTGACAGCTAAACATTTACACTGATAACATGGTGTGACAGCTAAACATTTACACTGATACCATGGTGTGACAGCTCAACATTTACACTGATATCATGGTGTGACATCTAACCATTTACACTGATATCATGGTGTGACAGCTCAACATTTACACTGATATCATGGTGTGACATCTAACCATTTACATTGAAATGGTGTGGGAGCTCAACACAGGATAACTTTTAGTTCAAAGCGAGGTGACTGAATGTGCTAATTGAAGCAAATTTTGAAAAGAAAAGTTATTACTTCCGCAAGACAATCCATACAAACAGATTTCAGGAAAACACACGACCATTTCGACCTCTTACGTCTTCTTCAGGTAAAACAAACAACATTCAGGACAATAAAAATGAAGAACGAGCAATCACTTTTCTTCTCATACTCGGCGCAGAATGGTTGTTGAATGTTTTTGTCTGAAGAAGACCCAAGAGGTCGAAGTGCATCGTGTTTTGTCCTGTTGTAATCTGTGTGTCTGTATTGTCTTGCGGAACTAATAACTTAAAAACAAAACAAAAACAGGATAACTATGTTAAGGATTGGCAGCGGATAACAAAGGTACAAAGAAACAAGATGCCAACAATGTCACGAGTAATGGAGCCAACAATTAACCGTTCTAATCAACCCACATAAACCACTGCCACAGCAAATCACCATTTCTAATCACGGCGTTGGCACCATGTGAAGAACTGTTCTAGTGATCGCCATGTCTAATCACGGCGTTGGCACCATGTGAAGAACCGTTGTAATGATCGCCATGTGTAATCACGGCGTTGGCACCCTGTAAAGAACCGTTGTAATGATCGCCATGTGTAATCACGGCGTTGGCACCCTGTAAAGAACCGTTGTAATGATCGCCATGTGTAATCACGGCGTTGGCACCATGTAAAGAACCGTTGTAATGATCGCCATGTGTAATCACGGCGTTGGCACCCTGTAAAGAACCGTTGTAATGATCGCCATGTGTAATCACGGCGTTGGCACCCTGTAAAGAACCGTTGTAATGATCGCCATGTGTAATCACGGCGTTGGCACCCTGTAAAGAACCGTTGTAATGATCGCCATGTGTAATCACGGCGTTGGCACCATGTAAAGAACCGTTCTAAGGAACCGCTACAAAGAGCAGTCACGGGGCATCGCAGTTTCTAATCACAGTGTTGGTAAAATGCGCTCCTTTGGAATTCGCACGATCCAGCGCTCTCCGTTTTTGTTTTGTTTTCATTTGATTTGTTTTGATTGTTTTGTTTTGTTTGAATAGGAAGGAGATCTTCTCCAGTGGACTGGAGAGATGTTGTGACTCACTGGTGATGGTAAACGTGTGAGGGGGAAGGAAGGGAGGGAGGGAGGAGGGAGAGAGGGAGGGTAGCGGATGGGTGGAGAGAGGGATCAGAAGGGGGAGGGGGACTGACCGGGGCAAGGAGAGTAAGGGGCGTGTGTGTGTGTGTGTGTGTGTGTGTGTGTGTGTGTGTGTGTGTGTGAGTGCGCGCCCCGCGCGCGCGCGCGCGCGTGTGTGTGTGTGTGTGTGTGTGTGTGTGGTATGCATGTGTATATGTATGCGTGCGTGTGTGCGTGCGTGCGTGCGTGCGCGCGCGCGTGTGTGTGTGTGTGTGGTGTGGTATGCATGTGTATATGTATGCGTGCGTGCATGTATATGTCTGGTGTGTGTGTGTGTGTGTGTGTGTGTGTGTGTATGCATGCGTGCGTGTGTGCGTGCATGTGTGTGTGTGTGTGTGTGTGTGTGTGTGTGTGTGTGTGTGTTGTGTGGTGTGGTGTGTTAGTATATGTATGCGTGCGGGCGTGCGTGCGTGCGTGCGTGTGTGTGTGGGGTGCGTAGGTGGGCGGGTGGGTCTGCGTGCGTACGTGCGCCATGCCTCTGTGTGTGTGTGTGTGTGTGTGTGTGTGTGTGTGAAAGTGACTGTTATTTAAACCATAGGCCCCAAAACGGAACGAGCCAGCCTGCGCGCTGCGCGAGACCCCAAAACGGAACGAGCCAGCCTGCGCGCTGCGCGAGACTCGCACTGGGTGTTGTCGCGTAGGCCACGGCTGGATAGCGAGACTTGGCCCCAGACCTCGTTAGAGGCCCAGTAGCCGCCGGCCCTGCCACTGCGCGAGCGCCCCGCACGACCCGGTACAGAAGCTTTCCAACTAAAGGAAGAGGTAACTCTCGGTCTTTTTCAGTCATGTGCGTCCCATCATTTACACTGACTCTCATTGTCCTATAGGTTGTTTGTTTTTGCCTGAAGAAGACCCAAGAGCTCGAAATGCATTGTGTTTTATCCTGTAATCTGTATCGTGTGGTGAACTAATACCGCTTCTTTTTTAAAAACTAACTCGCATGTATGGCGACGAAGTGCGCACATCGCATACTGACCCGTTTTTTTTTGTTTTTCTTTTTTTTCTCTCTCTTGTTGATTGTCAGTAACCCTCCTCTTCCCCCCCCCCCCCCCCCCCCCCCCCCCGTCACAAATTTTGTTTAAATGCAGTTGTTTGTTTGTTTTCTTGCACTGAAGTTGCTAAACTGCCGTTAGGAACACGGTGAGGGTGGGTAACAAGCTGGTCGTGATTGTTGTAGTACGGACTTGAGGTAGCCTATCTTATAGTTTCTCTGTTCCTCTGATAGAATTTCATTTGTGTATTCTCCTCCCTGACTGCACTTCGTTTTCCTTGTAGTTTGAATATGTTCTGTTGTTTCCGTGCTTTCACCGGTTTGTCCGTGACGTGATCGGCATTGATCTTTTTTCAGGCACAGGGTCGTCTCTCTCTCTCTCTCTCTCTCTCTCTCTCTCTCTCTCTCTCCACACACACACACACACACACACACAATTTGTAGGTGTGTGCTTCATGTGTGCTGAGCGCGCGCGTGCGTGCGTGCGTGTGTGTGTGTGTGTGTGTGTGTGTGTGTGTGTGTGTGTGTGTGTGTGTGTGTGTTCGTGCGTGCATACATGTGTGCATGCGTGTGTGTGTGTGTGTGTGTGTGTGTGTGTGTGTGTGTGTGTGTGTGTGTGTGTGTGACTTTGTATGTGCGTGCGTGAGTGTGCCGTGTCTGAATGTGTGTGTGTGTGTGTGTGTGTGTGTGTGCGAGATAAAGGCGGGGGTTAACCCAGTCACGTGACTGACTACAGGGCGCGCACGACTCCACGATGACGAAACCAGCAGTGGGGACAGACCCTTGCCGCCGGCCGGTGAACGTAAAACGTGAATGGAGGAAAGTCCTCTTGTGTTCAGTCATGTTTGTCCCATCTGTGACACTGACTCATGTATGGCGGTGAAGGGCGCACCCGTATACTGACCACACCGTCTTTTGCTCTCGTTCAGTGTCAATAACTCCCCCCCCCCCCCACCCCCCTCCCCTGTCACATATTTTGTCGAAATGCGCTTGGGATTTTTCTTTCATGCACTGACGTTGCTAAACTGCCGTTATGAACATGGGGAGAGGGGGGAGGAATAACCTGGTTGTGATTGTAGTTCCTTGCTCTAATCAAACTTGGGGGTCGTCCGTAATTTGACCGGCATTCCTTTCTTTCGAATGAGGGCCTTCTCTCTCTCTCTCTCTCTCTCTCCTCTCTCTCTCTCTCTCTCTCTCTCTCTCTCCTCTCTCTCTCTCTCTCTCAACTGTTTTCTGTTGGAAGGATGTTGGTTTGTTATCTATATGACATACCCCCCCCCCCCCCCCTACCCATGGTGACTGGGCTATCATTATGCACTTTTATTCATCTATGTGTTGTTTATTTTCATTCTGTCTCCTGGTGCTCGATAGTCTTGCATCTCTTCTGTAGTGTTTATTAGATTGTTCTTAACATGCTCTTTCCCGCACCCCACTCTCGTCTCTCTCTCTCCCTCACTCCCCTCTCTCTCTCTCTCTCCCTCTCTCTCTCGCTCTCTCTCTCTCTCTCCCTTCCCTGCACTCTTTCCGATCCTGCGTCTCTGTCTCTGTGTTTCTGTTTCTGTCTCTGTCTCTGTCTGTCTTTCACTCTCTCATTTTACTTTTTTTTTTAAATTTTTTTTATCCCGTATCTTATTTTGATTCTAGCCACTTTTTGCATGCTTCTACGTTTGGTGCCTCGTCTGTTTTTGCATTGTTGACCCTACTCAGGGCGAGGACTGGATGTAAAAAAAAAGCCCATCAGTGCTTGTAAATACAGAATTCTGTCTGAGAGAGGACGGAAACTGTCTTCCTTGGACAGCCATCCCATCGCTTCCGCTTTTTGTTGTTTTGTTTTGCTTTTTTCTTCCTTTTCTCCTTCCTGACTGTCTTTTTTTCTCTTTCCTTGTTCACCCGTCTAAAGCTCATACCAAACTGAAACATCACACCGTCAGACTAATCAACGGTGTGAGGCTGGGGTAGTCAGTTGCACATGGATGCTGCAGCTGTTCAGATTGCTGCTGTTGCTGCTGCTGCCGCTGCTCGGGTCATTGTGGCTTAATAATGCATGACGAGTGGTAATGGATCTCGGGGTTTATGGATCGTTTTCTCTGGGTGTTTGTTGAGTTCTTTATTTATTTATTTGTTGTTGTTGTTGTTAAATTGCTACTGTGAGGGATGTCAGGGGTGTTTTGTTGGTCAAATGTGGTGTGTGTGTGTGTGTGTGTGTCTGTGTGTGTGTGTAGGGGGGGGGGGGAGGAGAGTTGCTAAAAGTGACACTCGTCGTGATGTTTGACACAGACAATCGTGACACAGATGACGGGGACCAGACTGTGGGAAGAACAAAGGGGAATTGACGGAGATTGTTCCGCGCTCAAGAGTGGGGAGAACCCAAGAAGGAAACGTGGGTGCGTGTAGATGAGGAAAATTTACAGTCAGTATCTGTACACAAGCTGTCTGGATAAGCGCGTCCTCTTTCGTCAGCAAATGGTGTGTGTGGCGCGTCTCTCTCTCTCTCTCCCCCATCTCTCTCTCTCTCTTTCTCTCTCTCTCTCTCTCTCCCCCATCTCTCTCTCTCTCTTTCCCTCCATCTCTCTCTGTCTCTGTCTCTGTCTCGTCTTCTCTCTCTCTCTCTCTCTCTCTCTCTCTCTCTCTCTCTCTCTCTCTCTCTCTCAGTAGATGGTGTAGTTTATGCATGTAGCGAAGGCGATGAATGGTTTAGGAGGGAAAGCATAATGGGCAAAACATGGTATGGACACACACACACACACACACACACACACACACACACACACACACACACACACACACACTGACACACACACACACACACACTGACACACACACACACAACACACACACACACACACACACACACACACACACACACACACACACACTTGAGTCACGCGCACGGCCCAGTGTATTTCTGTACAGTCGAGTTCTTGGGGTAGTAGGGGTGGTGGGGTGGGGGGGGGAGCACTGGCCCTGGCAATACAAACCCGCCGATATGCTTCACTGACTACAGCGAAAAGGCCATGAAGTCGTCAGCCTGTCACCGCCGCCTCCTGTCCTGAAAGATGACACCAAATTTTCGGAAAAACTTTCACAGCTTTGTGGTGCCATTGTCCCCATAACTACAGACACAGAGGTTATCGATCACGACACCTGAATCAAGCACGATCACCCCGCCAATCCGTCACCACACAGCTGATGAAGAAAGGGAACGATCTCCAAAGCTACGTTTGGACTTTGAGATACTTTGTAGCTCACACACACAAACGACACTCGGTCATTCCTGTCATCGGGTATCTCTGATCTGTTTTTCGGTACACTCCATGCTCAGATCAATTTTTTTTAATCCAGCTGGTTTCAGTGTGGGGCGGGCGGCGGCAGGCAGAAAGAGTCCTGTCCGAAGGAGACCCAACAGGTCGAAGCGCGTTGTGCTTTGGTTTGAATCCAGCGGTGTGTGTTGGTGTCCACGGTCTCGCCGCTTAGCAACAGTTCCGGGACAGGCACCGCCATGATTGATGACTCGCCAGTCCTAACTAACCCTAGTGCCCAGTTGGTGACAGTGTGTGTGTGTGTGTTTTCTCAATGGAGTTTCTTCTGAACTCTTTTCCCTCCATTCGTGTGCATCGGTTCACTGGAATTTCTGGTTTCTCCCGACTGAGTTTT
>CM065717.1:98002105-98004605 GCA_033310375.1 Conus canariensis
AGTGCGCCTGCGTGCGTGCGTGCGTGTGTGTGTGTGTGTGTGTATGTGTGTGTGCGTGTGCGCGTTGTGTGTGTGTGTGTGTGTGTGTGTGTGTGTGTGTGTGTGTGCGTGCGTGTGTGTGTGACTGTGTGGATGCGTGCCCTGAGTGCGCCTGCATGCGTGCGTGCGTGCGTGTGTGTGTGTCTGTGTGTGTGTGTGTGTGTGTGTGTGTGTGTGTGTGTGTGTGTGTGTGTGTGTGTGTGTGAGGCTGGGGAACTCTCCTTGGATCCGAGGATCCCCAAGATTTTTCAAAGTGCTTTCCGAGAAAAAGAAAACGGGTCCGAGAAAAAAAAAAAAAAAAATCCCGCCGACAAAAAAAAATCGTGAAAGACTTGATCACTCCGAGTCCATTACCGTTCCGTATCCAGTATTTCCAATCTAGGTTTTCATCATACTATTTTCAAGGCTGTGCCGCTCGCGGTTGTGAGGTTATGTCCGCGTTCTTTATAAAATTATTGCTGGCGCATCAGTTCGTGAACGCAGCCATTTTCTGCATGTTTCACAAGAGTCTAACGCTTCAGATGTAGAAAGAAACTCGATGAGAGCGTGGCAACAGTGAGACCTCAGAAGAGAAGCCCCCTTCAAGCAAGTGTTTCGGCCCTTATCTCCTGACACTCTTGGGGGGCTGGGCCACACCATACCCGGTTCATGGCTCCGGATGTCCCACTGCTGCCCTCCCCCCCCCCCCTTTTTTTTTTCCCCATCTTGGGACGAGTCATGGTGGGACTCGAACGCATGACCCTGACTCTTCAGAAGATTCTACGATCGGCAAAATATCGTGCGTATCACGCATCGTAAATCGTGGCGAGACGTTTGACGAAGGATCAATTAGCAACCTTCTTTGCCCCCTGTTGTCTTACCAAGAAAATGGAGAAAAGTAAGTTGGGTTTTTTTGGTATGATTTCTTTGCATGTTGCATAGTAAATAAGATGTTTTTAGTTTGGTTTCTTTGCATGCCACATGGTAATTTGCCTATCACAAGAGGCCTCGAAAGGCTCTTCAAAAATGCTCAAATTCAATTTTGGTTGGGGGGGGGGGGGGGGTGGGCTTCGCCACCCTGGGTCCCCAATCAGGGGCGTTGCCCCTGGACCCCGGCCTTTTTTTCAGAGATTTTTTTTGATCACCTGTTTCCCAGCCTGGTATGTGTGTGCAACCCCAAAATAAACACACGCGCGGGGTGTGTCGTGCGCAGTGCGCGTTGATTGGCTGCTCAGCAGGTCAACCTGCCGAGCTTCTGTCACGTGGCCCAAAGTGACGGAAGTTCGGCATGTAGGCCTACTGAGAGGGAACCGAGTACGGAGCGGAGGGTCGCCGGCTGACTGAACAAACAGTCGACTTTCAAGTGTGTGTGTGTGTCTGTGGTGTGAACACCAGTTAAATGGAGGTAAGTCCTCTTTTTTTCTGTTCATGTTTGTCCCATCTGTTACCACCGAGTCATGCATGGCGACAAAGTGTGCACTCATATACATATGCTCTTGTTCAGTGTCGATGCCTCCCCCCCCCCCCCCACAACCTGTCACACAGTTTGTTTACATGCACTTTGTTTGGACACTTGCACTAATCTTGCTAAGCTGCCGTTATTCACACGGCAATGATTGGGGAGGGGGGGGGGGGGGGAGGGGGGATAACCTGGGTGTGATCGTCGTGCGGACTCGTAATTATAGTGTTTCCGTTCTTTTACAGAATTTCATTTTGTATTGTCGACCCCCCCCCCCCCCCCCCCCCCCCCCCCCCCCCCGCCATGGTTGCTGTTCGTTTTGCCTGTGGGTTGAATTTGTCAGATAGGCCTAAGTTCCTTGCTCTGGTCCAACTTGGGGTATTCGGTAATTTGACCGATATTGATCTCTTTCGAGTATGGAGTCTTCTCTCTCTCTCTCTCTCTCTCTCTCTCTCGTTCTCTCTGTGTCTGTCTCTCTCTCTCTCTCCCCCCTCTCTCTCTCTCTGTCTCTCTCTCTCTCTCTCTCTCTCTCTCTCTCTCTCTCTGTCCACCACCACCCTCCTTGCGTTGTGTGTGAACCCTGACTATTAAGAAAGTGTTTTTCTTGAAATGCACATGTTATTCTGTTCAGCAAGCGTGTCTTATGTGAGTACGTATGTGTTAGCGTGTGAGTGTGTGTGTGTGTGTGTGTGTGTGTGTTGTGTGTGTGTGTGTGTGTGTGTGTGTGTGTGTGGTGTGTGGTTGGGAGGGGGGGGGGGGCTGGTTAAGGAAAGACTTGGAAATACCTTCCGCCTCGTTTCCAAATTTGAGCTTCTTTCCCTCAGATCTCTCTCTCTCTCTCTCTCTCTCTCTCTCTCTCTCTCTCTCACACACACACACACACTCACTCACCACACTCACACACACACACACACACACACACACACACACACAACATCACTCACTCACTCTCACACACACACAGGCACCCAAACATAGAAACCACACGCGCACGCTCTGGCAAGCCTCCCACATCACATCTCG
>CM065717.1:98007105-98014605 GCA_033310375.1 Conus canariensis
GGAACAATAGACGCCATTTTTGTTGCCTGCACAGGAGCAACGTGCTTGACAGGATGTTGTGTGTGTGTGTGTGTGTGTGTGTGTGTGTGTGTGTGTGTGTGTGATGTCTCTTTTCTTCCGTATAGTGGCCGCCATCAAGAGAGAGAGAGAGAGAGAGAGAGAGACAGAGACAGAGACAGAGACAGAGAGAGACACAGAGAGAGAGAGAGATACTATGGCACTGAAAAATATAAGCATAGTTTAGAAATGCGCCATTCTGAGTTTGAAAAAAAAAATGGTTACTATATTAAGTGTTACTTAATGATTAAGTGTTCCTTGATGATACGTTTTCTTTACTCGATGCTATAGTGTGCCTGTTTTTGTCATAAAGGACTAGATAAACAACCCAGCCCTGAAAACATTACTTCTGCTACATGAACAAAAACAAGGGCCCTTAGATGGAAACTATTAATCCATTCAAATCACTTTTACCTAACATATTTTCTTTCACTGTTTCACTACTGTAATATGTGCGACGTAACAAAACATAAATGTTAGCCTTATTAGTATTACAGGACAAATGAAATTATGGGGATATGGGGTGGAGGTGGAAAATGAAAGAGAGGGAGTTTTTGACGTATCTACATCTTCAGACCTAGAAAAATAAATGCGTGTGTGCGTGCGTGTTGTGTGTGTGGTTCGGGGGGGGGGGGGGGGGGGGGGTGGTAGTGAGAAGGAAGGAAATCCTTTTTCCCTATTAATTTTTCTTTTGTTCTTTTGTTATGATTTTATTGTTTACCATTTCCCACTAAAAATGAGCGTTGACATTCTATGTTTGTTTTTCTTTTCACGCGAGTTGAATTGTGCGATGTTAAAGAAGAGAAGGGAAAAGGGGGAGGGGCGGGGGTAGAGAAGAAAAAAATATATATATTATGCTGATAAATTATGGAAAGGTTGGTGGATGTGTGTGGGAGGGGTGGTGTTTTCTAGGGGTTTTCTCCCCGTTTTTCTTCCCTCAATCTTTGTCATTTATGATTATGAGTTTGATATATAATTGATATGTTTATGTTACTGTTTACATATAATCTTTCTGCGCACTGTCTGCTTTCTGCGCTCCTGTCAGCTCTAACTTTATTTGATTAAAAACTACTCTTTTTGGCAAAAAAAAAAAAAAAAAAAGAGAGAGGAGAGAGAGAGAGAGAGAGAGAGAGAGAGAGAGTTGTTTTGTTCTAAGATTTCATTATCGTCGACATTTCTATCATTACTGAAAGCGAAGTTTTATTAACATACTCCTGTACGTCTCGCGTGCGCGCATGCGCACACACACACACACACACACACACACACACACACACACACACACACACACACTCACATATGCATGCAGGCACACACAGAGCACGCATCCACACAGTAACACACGCACACACACACGCACACGCACACACACACAAACACATACACACGCACATACATTATGCACACACACACACACACACACACACACACACACACACACACACACACACACACACACGCATGTACACACGCACACACACATTATACAAATAATCTTACCGTCAACAGATATGCACACCGTAATGTGTCATTTTCAAGATAAATAAGATGCTTCTTAACTTGTTCGCTTCCCACCTTTCATTCGCCCAGAAACAGAAAGACGACCGATGATGAACTAGACAAGCAGAGGAAACAGAAAGACGACTGACGATGAACTAGACAAGCAGAGGAAACAGAAAGACGACCGACGATGAACTAGACAAGCAGAGGAAACAGAAAGACGACCGACGATGAACTAGACAAGCAGAGGAAACAGAAAGACGACCGACGATGAACTAGACAAGCAGAGGAAACAGAAAGACGACCGACGATGAACTAGACAAGCAGAGGAAACAGAAAGACGACTGACGATGAACTAGACAAGCAGAGGAATACTCTGGATGAAAATCTCACTCAGCGAGCGACCAGCTTTTCTGGTGTTGGCTCCATCGCGCTGGCGGCGGAGGGTGAAAGATATTCGGAAGGCGCTCCTTGTACACCCCCCATTTCTCTCTCTCTCTCTCTGTGTCTCTCTCTGTCTGTCTGTCTGTCTGTCTGCTGTCTGTCTGTCTCTCTCTCTCTCTCTCTCTCTCTCTCTCTCTCTCTCTCTCGCGCGCGCCCCGCGCGCGTGCGCGTGTGTGTGTGTGTGACTGTGTGGATGCGTGCCCTGAGTGCGCCTGCGTGCGTGCGTGCGTGTGTGTGTGTGTGTATGTGTGTGTGTGTGTGTGTGTGTGTGTGTGTGGTGCGTGTGCGCGTTGTGTGTGTGTGTGTGTGTGTGTGTGTGTGTGTGTGTGTGTGTGCGTGTAAGTGTGTGTGACTGTGTGGATGCGTGCCCTGAGTGCGCCTGCATGCGTGTGCGTGCGTGCGTGCGTGCGTGCGTGTGTGTGTGTGTGTGTGTGTGTGTGTGTGTGTGTGTGTGGAGGCTGGGGAACTCTCCTTGGATCCGAGGATCCCCGAGATTTTTCAAAGTGCTTTCCGAGAAAAAGAAAACGGGTCCGAGAAAAAAAAAAAAAATCCCGCCAACAAAAAAAAAATCGTGAAAGACTTGATCACTCCGAGTCCATTACCGTTCCGTATCCAGTATTTCCAATCTAGGTTTTCATCATACTATTTTCAAGGCTGTGCCGCTCGCGGTTGTGAGGTTATGTCCGCGTTCTTTATAAAATTATTGCCGAGGCTGGCGCATCAGTTCGTGAACGCAGCCATTTTCTGCATGTTTCACAAGAGTCTAACGCTTCAGATGTAGAAAGAAACTCGATGAGAGCGTGGCAACAGAGAGTCCTCAGAAGAGAAGCCCCCTTCAAGCAAGTGTTTCGGCCCTTATCTCCTGACACTCTAGGGGGGTTGGGCCACACCTGGTTCATGGCTCCGGATGTCCCACTGCTGCCCTCCGCCCCCCCCCCCCCCCCTTTTTTTTTTTTCCCATCTTGGGACGAGTCATGGTGGGACTCGAACGCATGACCCTGACTCTTCAGAAGATTCTACGATCGGCAAAATATCGTGCGTATCACGCATCGTAAATCGTGGCGAGACGTTTGACGAAGGATCAGTTAGCAACCTTCTTTGCCCCCTGTTGTCTTACCATGCTGTGTGAAGAGATAGTGACTGTTGACTATGATAAGTAAAAACTGTTTCCATTAATTTGACTTTGAAAAAGTTTGAGGGTGATGCATCATTAGTAGAGGAACTACCTGTTTATGGGGCTCAGTTTGTGAAGACTGAACAGTTGAACAAGGTACTGCAGTACACATAAAAGCAAGTGGAGTGAGTGTTGGTTATATACAATACTAGACTGATGCCAGTATTTGACCTTGAATAAATCTGTGGGTGATGCATCGTTTAGTAGATCATACACTGAACAGCATCATTTAGTAGATACATACACTGAAAATTACTTCATCTTTATCATCATCACCATCAACATCATATGGCAAAGAAAGTTCTTTTGCGTTTGCATCAGCAGTCCTAGCATTGAAATCACCCATAAGCATAAGGGGACATTCCCCAATCAATTCATGAACATCAAATATACGCTGCTCTAGTAGTCAATTCCATTCTCGATTTCTGTGTCAGCATAATAGACGCTATGGGCAGGAAGAACATACATACCTATCTATACACATTCGTTTCGTAAATTTGGCAAAAGCTTTGAAATCTTGAGCACGATGCAGCTGTCGTATTCAACTTGAATTTGTTGTACTAAACTAGAATACATTTTCTTTACTAACATGATAGCACCACCAGAGAGGCGAGCTGTGGTGCTGTCTGATACACTCACGCCTGGGGAGACAAACACATCAAAAGCAGGAAATAAATGAGATGGAAAGCTGGATGAAAATGTTTCTGTAAGAAAAACAGTATCATAATTTGGCAAGAATTGTCTGTCAGGCTGATAGATGGTATTTAGTCCTTCTATGTTATATGTTAAAAAGGATACACTGTGACCATGTATGTTCGGTTGTTTGGGCTGGCCATCAGAGGCAGGGTTGATGACATGGGCAGGGTCGTATCCCTAGGTTGTTGGAGGCTGAGCTCCCGATTCCGTTCGGGCGGAGTTAGTTTTGGCATGTGGAAATAACTCTGTGACGTGCTGTTGCCTTCCTTGCTGTTGTGTTGCCTGAGCTTGTTTTGCCCTAGTTTTGCTTCTGGTCAACTACTTTTTGCTGTTGGGGTTTCAGTCTCTAGAGAGAGCTTTGCTGGGCTTGCTCCTGCACGTCTTGCTGGTCTCTGCCTGTGTTGTTTTTGTCCCCTAACTCTGTTCTGGAATCAGAAGACTGACTCCCCATAGCATCTACGGCAGTCCACGGGTCAGCAAGCTGTTTGACAGAGGTCTGGCTGCTATCGTTCTGGACGTCTGTCCAAGAATCAGCAAGCTGTTTAGCGTAAGTTTGGCTGCTATCTTTCTGGGGTTCCTCTTCTGTTGACTTGTCTGGCGTTGGTGAAATCTGAAACTTGTCTTGTGCCATTGGTGTACTTTGAAGGTATATTGGACTAGTGGGGATTTTGCTTACAACATCTTGCACTGAGGGGTCCTTGAGTACGGTTGCTACTCTTATATCACTGGTTGTCTGGGATGAAATGCTGGGTAGATTTCCTTCTACACAAGTTTGGTTAGTCCCATCGACTGGGCAGGGCACAGGGGACCTGTGTACTTTACTGGGAATGGGTGTGGCCTCTCTGGTTGTTGGCTGTGTGTCAGCAAAGACTGGATGGGTTCTGTCCTCAATACTGTGGGGAGGGCTTGCAGGCAGAGACTCATCACTGCTGTTTGAGGTTGGTACCAGCCTAATGCCCCGTGCATCCACTATCTTCCTGTATCTTGTTAGGGAGGTGCTGTTTGACCTTGGATGACTCAGGAGAGAGAGAGAGAGAGAGAGAGAGAGAGAGAGAGAGAGAGAGAGAGAGAGAGAGAGAGAGAGATTGTTCTGTTCTAAGATTTCATTATCGTAGACATTTATATTTTTACTGAAAGCGAAGTTTTATTAACATATTCCTGTACGTCTCACGTGCGCGCGCGCGAACACACACACACACACACACACACACACACACACACAACACACACACACATACACACACATGCACGCACGCAGGCACACACAGGGCACGCATCCACACAGTAACACACACACACACACACACACACACGCGCGCGCGCGCGCGCGCGCACACACACACAAACACATACACACGCACACAAACTATGTGCACACACACATACACACACACACACAACACACACACACACACACACACACACACACACACACACACACACACACACACACAAAGTTTAAGTGATGCTTCTGCAGCTGCCGCTAACACAACACAACACAACACAAACACAACACAACACAACACAACACAACACACACACACACAAACGTTTTATATATTAAAAAAGGTTAATAATGTGAGTGGTTGATTCGCATGCATTTTATTGTCATTAGTGTTTATTCTTTTCTTTTCTACTATCTTTTCTTATTCTTCCTCGATTTTGTACATGTTTGCATTTATGTATATATGCATGTGCAATGTATGTATGTATGTGTGCATGTATATATTTATATATATGTATACGGGTGGGTATGTATATTTTTGCGTCTTTTCTGTAGAATACTAACGTTAATAGTCTCCTGCCAATTCCTTGGTCACATACGTAATTAGAAGCATTTGAACACAGTGCAAGCACTTGTTTGTTGTTCAAATTTTGACCTTTAGTGTAAAACTGTGTGATTGCCAAGTCAAAATAGATCTATTTAAACTAGACATACGGGAATGTGACGGGAACGGAATGTCTGAAGACCTCCCGGAGGCAGTCAAATCCCAAGAACGCTTATTTGCAGATGACTGCCTCATTTACAGGGAGATCAACGACTTTAATGACCACCCACTCTACAAGAGGACCTCAAGTCACTAGAGTCATGGGCAGACAAATGGGGCATGCGGTTCAGTGCTTCAAAATGTTACATCATGAGCATTGCAAAATCCTCTACCTCCTCCTACTTCTACTCCCGAAATAATACCAACCTGCAGCAAGTCCCTTATAACCCTTGCCTCGGCATCCAATTCGCCGCCAACCTCAAGTGGTCTCAACACATCACCTCCATCACAAAGAAGGCCAGTAGCACACTAGTATTTCTCCGGCGGAATCTCAGGCACTGCCCTACCTCCAGCCGAAGAAATGCCTACCTCGCACTCGTCCGCCCTGTCCTGGAGTATGCAGCAATCATTTGGGACCCGCACATGCAGCAAGAGATCAACATGCTGGAGCGCGTACAAAGAAGTGCAGTGCGCTTCATAGCAAAGGACTACCACTCGACCACGCCAGGCTTCATAACGGGTCTGCTGAGGAAACATGAGCTCACTACACGCCAAGAACGGCGGCTCCAACTACGTCTTAGGATTCTTTTACAAAGTGGTTGAGGGTCTGGCGCCAGCGATCACCCCGAGTGACATCATCACACCTCAGAAACCAGGACGAGGCATCCGCTCCAGCAGAGACAAGAGTACGTACCTGACACAAAACCCAGCGGAGAACTATATACGGAACAGCGATAGGTGCTAAAGCGTTCCTGAAACACACACCGATCTGTACCGTCATATTCCCCAAAGACAATAATCGAGTGGAACCACCTCGACGATACCATCGTCCATCTAAAGTCAGTCGACAGTTTCAAGTCGGCTCTGGCAAAAACCAGAAGCTCATAATATCATCGCGCTGCGCACCCCCACCGTCGCGCCTGCGCCAGTAAACTGGATGTTTAGCGACGTGTCAATCCAGATCGAGATCCGGAGCAGTGTAGACGAGAGACCCCCAAATAACCCCCCGCTTTGTGAGCCGCGTGAAGTGCGCGCGCAGTTTTGCTGCCCGCCTTGGGCCACGTGATCTCGGCTGCCACTGAGAGGGAACTGCGATAACTGTAAGGCGCAGTAGCTCGCCGGCCGGCAGACGAAACAGTCAACTTTGAAGTGTGTGTGTGTGTGTGTGTGTGTGTGTGTGCGCTGTGGCGTGGACACCAATTAAAAATGGAGGTAAGTCTTCTTTTTTTCTGTTCATGTTTGTCCCATCTGTTACCACCGAGTCATGCATGGCGACAAAGTGTGCACTCATGTACATGTGCTCTTGTTCAGTGTCGATACCCCCCCCCCCCCCCCCCCCCCCCACACACACACACACCCACCCTGTCACACAGTTAGTTTATATGCACTTTGTTTGGACACTTTCAGTGATCTGGCAAAGCTGCCGTTATGGGGCCTACACACGGTAATGATTGGGAGGCGGGGGGGGGGGGGGGGGGGGGGGGGGATAACCTGGTCGTGATTATCGCGCGGACTCGTGTTTATAGTGTTTCTGTTCTTTCATAGAATTTCATTTTGCATTTCGCCCTTCCCTGCACTCTTTCAGCTCATGCATCTCTCTCTCACTCTCTCTGTCTCTGTCTCTGTGTCTCTCATTTTACT
>CM065717.1:98017105-98019605 GCA_033310375.1 Conus canariensis
ATTGTCCTGAGTGTTTTGTATCTCCCCTGAAGAAGACCTTAGAGGTCGAAACGCGTCGTGTTTTGTCTTGTGATTCGTTTGTCCACGTTTTCTTGGCGGTTCGCTATTGATTACATTTAAAATTTGTTTAAAAAGAACGCAATTAAATCCACGCGCATACAGAGATAAACATTTGTTTCACGAATCAGTTGCAGATGTTGGTTTCGTTTAAGACTTCAGCTATGTTTTCTGCAACTTTGAATTATGATTCGTTTAACGTGTTACTACATAAGAGCTGTGCCTTAAATTCTGAAGGAAAACACAGAAATACCAGGGTATGAATTGCTTTTGCGAAGTGTGGAATATTTCGGACAGATTGACATGAAACGATTTGTTTAGTCTAGCGACATCGTCAAACATTCGGAGGTCGCCGACTGGTTTTAAACAGACTCAAAACAAAACGATGTTTTTTTTTTTTTTAGCAGTCATCTGACTCGCGTAACTGGCCACCCACTCGCTGTCTGGACCATAATATACAATGATAGTCAGGGTCTGATGACCGAAGAAAGCCAGTCTTGATAACACGAATCAAGTCAGTCGCTGTTTACATACATGCACGCGCGCGCGCGCGCGCGCGCGCGCGCGCACACACACACACACACAACACACACAATATATATATATAGAGAGAGAGAGAGAGAGAGAGAGAGAGAGAGAGAGAGACATTCCCCACATTCTGCATCCGCCATACGTATCCAAAGCCATTGAGGGCACAAGACTGAGCACTCTTGCACGCATAACCCAGGGTTTTTTTCCCCCTACCAGGACCAAGCATTCTATACGGCATTGGCTCAGTGGCAGTATTGTTGTCCCTTTCCTCGACTTGGCCCTATCTTGGTGGAGTCGGTTGATTTAAGACTTCTTTTCGGTGGGGTGGGGTGTGTGTGTGTGGGGGGGGGGGGGGGGGGGGGCAGGTGGTGTCTCGTGTCACTGTCATCCGTGTGGAAGGGATAACAATCAGGGAGATTAACACAACTGCCGACACAGTAGCACGGCGTGACCGCGAGAGGGACACGCATGGCTGCACCATTTCCCACGCAGGTTAAATGACGGGTTTAGTAAAAGAAGTCCTGTAAACTGACTTATTACACACAGCTCAAAAGCCAATCCACTCAACCGACGAGCTGACATAAGTCGGTCTGTATCGGCTGACTTCAACGGACGGTGACTTTGGCAGTTAATTACCCAAAAAACAAACACAAAAACAAGACGGAGCTCTGAAAATGCGTCCACGCGCGCGCGTCTCTCTGTCTCTCTCTCTCTCTCTCTTTCTCTCTTACTCACCCCCCCTCTCTCTCTCTCTTTAGAGGATGTAGGCTACATACATCTGTGCATGTATGTATGTATGCATCTATCCTTTTGTCTATCCCTCTGCCTATCCCTCTATCTATCCGTCTGTCTATCTATCCAGTGTGTATATGTGTGTGTGTATAGATGGTGTAGAGTATGTTAGTATAGTGTGTGTGTGTGTGTGTGTGTGTGTGTGTGTGTGCGCGCGCGCACGCGCGCGTCGTGGGTGTCCCAGATGTGGAATGTATGGGGTGAGGGAGTGGCAGCAAAGGCGGTGTATGGCTTAGGCCTAGAGGGAAGAACCGATGACCATTAAAACATGAAAGGGCGCCACACACACACACACACACCACTCACACAGCACTCGGTAATTCCTGTCATCGGGGAACTCTGATTTTTTTTTTTTTTTTTTTTTTTTTCGGTACACGCCAGGCTCAGATCAAGTTCTGGAATCCAGCTGGTTTCAACGCGCGACGGCTGCAGGCAGAAGAGCCCAACAGGTCGAAACGCGTGGTGCTTTGGGTTTAAAATGCAGCGGTGTGTTCGTGTCCTCGGGTCTCGCCGCTGTGCAACAGTGCCGGGACCAGGGACCTGCGAGGATGGATGACACGTCAGTCCTGACTAACGCGTGTTCCCAGTTGGTGACTAGTGTCTGTGTTTTCTTAATGGAGTTTCGCTCTTGAACTTCCCACCATTCGTGTGCGTCGGTTTCTTCCGACTGAGTTTTGTCAATTGTATGGCTGTTGGTTCCTTCCGGGTCGGTAGGTGAACACACGCGTGTGCTCTGTCTGTCTGTCTGTCTGCCTGCCTGCCTGCCTTTCTGTCTGCCCGTCTGTCTGTCTGTCTCTTGAATTTCTGTGCTTGTTTTTTTTCAGTTTAGTATTTTGTTTTCCTTTTATTACTTGCGATGATTGCACAGTTCATAAATGTTTGATACTTTGAATTTTTCCCCCTTGAGAGCTAAGTGATTGCACAGTTCATAAATGTTTGATACTTTGAATGTTTTCCCCTTGAGAGCTAAGTGATTGCACAGTTCATAAATGTTTGATACTTTGAATTTTTTCCCCTTGAAAGCTAAGTGATTGCACAGTTCATAAATGTTTGATACTTTGAATGTTTTCCCCTTGAGAGCTAAGTGATTGCACAGTTCATAAATGTTTGATACTTTGAA
>CM065717.1:98027105-98039605 GCA_033310375.1 Conus canariensis
AAAGTATAATCATATTTTTGTACTCTGCATTTATGTCAGAATCAAAACTGTGGTAAATAAATAGAAAAAAGAAAAAAGAATTGTTTTTTTCGTATCCTGTATTTATATCAGAATCAAGCTGTAGTAGATAGATAGAAAACTATGATTACGTCTTTTCGCATCCCGCACTCACGTCAGAACCAAAGCTGTGGTAACTAAATAGAAGAGCGGGGGTGGGGGATATCCGTTGGAACAAATGACATAGGGGAAGGAGAGGGAGGTGGGAATATGCTTAATTATACGATCAGTTGATAATTAGTGTCGATCAGCTTCCGTTGCGGAAGCAGAGAGGCAGTCATGACTTTGCCTGTGTTCATGACCCGTAAGTCCTCGTTAGGAAGGTTGTAAAAGCGCCATTAATAAAATTCTTACTATCAAGCACTTCAGCGGTTTTTGGTTTGGTTTGGTTTGGGTTGGTTGGTTGTTGAGAGCCGTCCTATTGATGCGATCCCCGATGGGGACGGCGTGCTGACCACGATGAACTCGGATATAGTAAAAAAAAAAAAAAATCTCTACATCTCTGATAAGTAGTCTTTTTTTTTCCCGCCCACTTAAACCGACAAGATCAACTCGCTTCCCAACAGCAGGGAAAAAAGGGATTTCAGCATTGCCTGACTGGTTGGCTGTTTCGTTTACAGCATGCACTTCAAGTTTAACTACCAGATCGTACACCCGGAAGGGACAATCTGACCGTAGCGGGGGAGGTAGCCAAAAGGATATCCTGCCAATCCTTTGGCTATTTCCCGGGCGTTCTTTGCATGTCCTAAAAAGTCATCGGCGCTACAGAGGGGGTGGAGAGATGCTGTAACTTTGGCTATTTCCCGGGCGTTCTCTGCGTTTCCCAAAAAGTCATCGGCGCCACAGGGGGGGCGGAGAGATGGTGTAATTTTGGAAGGGGGAATATGGCCGCAAATCTTTCTGCCTGCTGGGGCGTGGAGAGGAGAGAGAGAGAGAGAGAGAGAGAGAGAGAGAGAGAGAGAGAGAGAGAGAGAGAGAGACGGACAAACAGACAAACATAGAGAGACAGACAGACAAACATAGAGAGAGAGACAGACAAACATAGAGAGAGAGAGCAGAGAGAGAGAGAGAGAGAGACAGACAGACAGACAGACAGACAGAGAGCAAGAGAGAGAGAGACAGACAGAGACAGACAGAGAGACAGACAGACAGAGGGAGAGGAGAGAGAGAGAGAGAGAGAGAGAGAGAGAGAGAGACAGATTGAGAGAGAGAGAGAGAGAGAGAGGGGAGAGAGAGAGAGAGGAGGTGGTTTCTCACATTGTCTAGATATCTCTATAAGTGAAAAAGACTTTCATCCCTCTCAACTGATTTACTCGTGATACAAATCAATCAAGACAACATAAATCGAAGGTCTGGATCGCTGTTAATACGACACAATAGAAGACAGACCAATGCCGTCAACGATTTATGCTCCTTTTTTTATTTCTTCTGTTGGGAGTTTTAAATCAAGGAAGATGGGAGGATTAAAGAACAATTGAGGAGTGGGGGGGGGGGGGGGGGATGGCGGGGAGTGAGAGGGAGAAGAGGGGAAGGGAGGGCGGGGAAAGGGTAGGGTGGATGAGTTGGAGTGGGGGAATGGTATTTCGGTAAACGTTTTTTTTTTTTTTTTTTTCACTTTCCGGAGGATCCGATTACAGCTGCTATGGTAAATACTGATTTCATAGTGTCAGTTTACTAATGAAAGGAATTCCACCCGTCAGAAAATAGATGATACGCTTCAGACCAAAAAGGTCAGTACAACGTAGTGGAAAAATCTCCCTGAATCTTCTCGTTTTGTGGCAAGATGCAAAACCACGGAACAGTCGGTAGGCCGAAAGAACCACGGGAACAGTCGGTAGGCCGAAAGAACCACGGGAACAGTCGGTAGGCCGAAAGAACCACGGGAACAGTCGGTAGGCCGAAAGAACCACGGAACAGTCGGTAGGCCGAAAGAACCACGGGAACAGTCGGTAGGCCGAAAGAACCACGGGAACAGTCGGTAGGCCGAAAGAACCGCAGACCAAGGCCCATCATTTGTGTCATCCGATTTCATAACATTTTTGTCTTTCTCACAAGCGGAAGCCGGCCCCTGGGACACAAACTAAATGTTAATAACCCAGACTTACTAATGACTGGATTCATCCACTGAGGAGAAGCAATGGAGTCTTGCCTGTACATCTTTCGTCAAATGGTTTTTTTTTTAATAGTTTTTTTTTTAAAAGTCTGCCAAAGCATTTCTGTGACCCAACAAATTACAATTTGTTCTCCATTCTAGAGAGTACTTTTCCGTCTATACGTACTCACACAGTAGCTCAGAGACGGTCGTGGAAGCACAATAACGGACCGATCTAGCACTATATACACTTTGAGATTCAGTAGAAATAAAAGTCTGTCTTTTGGAAATGGTGTTTGGAAGTCTAAACGTTGGTTCTCCCCCTTTGAAAACAGACAGTTATTTCTCTCACGGAATGATAAACCGAGGCTCCTTCGACCGACTTCATCATCAACATTTTTAAAAGATCGTACTAGGTAGTAGATCACTTTCAAACGAAGTCGTTTCGCGATTAAGGAGGGTAAACGAAACATTTAGTTTCCTTAAATAATTTGTGTATAAAAATTAAAAGTTAGTCACACAAGATTCAGTAACCCTGTTTCTTATAAACATAAAGAAAAAGGAAATTCAGTCACATGAAACACAATACCCGTTTCTTATCAAAAAAGAAAGAAACAAACAAAAAAGAGATAAGAAATAGAAAGTCACACGAGATAGAACAATCCTGTTTATGATTCTAACATGTAAAAATACCAACTCTAAGAAGAGAAACTGATTTATTTAAAAAAAAAAAAAATTTAAAAGGGGCAAAGAAAGGAAATTGTCCAGAACGAAGTCGTTACTAATTTAGAAGTGTCTTCTGAACAGTACGTAGCCAGGGCGTTTAGCCTAAAACAGTGAACAAAATGGAAAACGAAGAGAATCGTCAAAGGAAACAGAAGAGAAAGAAAGAGGGAAGAAGGAAAAAAAAAAAAAAAAAAAAGGGGGGGGGGGGGGGGGGGAGAGAGAAAGAAAGAGGAATAAAATGAAACGGACAGCGACGTTGCTGGGACAACAGGCCAAAACACAAATAAACACACACCACAAAAATTGTAAAGGAACACGGTGTTCATGTAAAATACAAAACAGACCAATAAAATACTGACAAACAACGTCTTACTGAGACCGTTACAAACGGTAAACAAACGTGCAGGAAACGAGGCTCTCCTGAGAGAGGTTAGCATGATGTAGAACAGACCTGCCCACTGCTAGCAGCACGTCAGAATGGCTTCACGCGTTTTTTGTTTACCGTTTGTAACGTCGGAGGAGACATGTTCCGTCGACAATGTACTGATCTGGTTTACATCTTCCTTACTTTTACACTTTGTTTTGTGTGTTTATTTGTATTTTTGGCTTGAAAGGGGAGGGGGGGGGGGGGGAGGAAAGGAGTTATAAACAATCTACCCTCCAAAGAAACAGCAAATGTCGGAGCTGAGACGGACGGAGGAAGAAGGTGGGGGAGGTTGATCAGCGATGACGTGGACTTCTTGTCGTCACGCCCTGATGTCACAGAGGGAGGTCAACGTTGAGGTGGGGGTAGGAGGGGGTAGGAGGGGGGAGGGGGTCGTCACGCCCTGATGTCACAGAGGGAGGTCAACGTTGAGGTGGGGGTAGGAGGGGGTAGGAGGGGGGAGGGGGTAGGAGGGGGGAGGGGGTCGTCACACCCTGATGTCACAGAGGGAGGTCAACGTTGAGGTGGGGGTAGGAGGGGGTAGGAGGGGGGAGGGGGTAGGAGGGGGAGGGGGTCGTCACGCCCTGATGTCACAGAGGGAGGTCAACGTTGAGGTGGGGGTAGGAGGGGGTAGGAGGGGGGAGGGGGTCGTCACACCCTGATGTCACAGAGGGAGGTCAACGTTGAGGTGGGGGTAGGAGGGGGTAGGAGGGGGGAGGGGGTCGTCACGCCCTGATGTCACAGAGGGAGGTCGACGTTGAGGTGGGGGTAGGAGGGAGGAGGAGGGGGTAGGAGGGAGAAGGTGGAGGGGGTCGTCACGGCAGTGTTCCCTCCAGATACGCTATCTGGGCCCTGAGCTCCGCACGTACCTCCCGCAACCTCAGCGCCCGTGCCTCCTTCTCCGGCGTCCCGATCACGTGACCACACGTCTGTGCCGCCGTCCTGCCCTCAGACTGGAACCCAGGGGCCGTGGAGCACGGATCGCCAGGTGGCCGGGGAGCGGTTACCGTCAGGTTTGTCGCCAGCGTCCGTGCACCTGACCGACCCACGTGTGAATCCCCCACGTCGTCTACTCCTTCCTCAGCTGTCCCGGCAGGTTGGCGGGCCTCCCTCACAGCAGACGGGGAAGGGGCTGGTCCGTGGGGGTCCCGGTGGGACAAGGCGCCGGCGTGACGAGGGTCCAGGAGTAGGACTGGGTGCTGTGGGGGTGGTGGGGCCGGACTCTGGCACGGAACGCCAGGCCGCGGGAAGGCGAAGAAAAGGCGGTACATCTTCGGCATGGGGAATGTCTGTTCCTGTGGAGGCGACAGCGTGGGGTGGGGGTGGGGGCTGCGGCCAGACGGTGTCCCCCAGCTGATGAACTCGCTGTCGTCCTGCTCCGTCGTTTCACGGACGAGTAGGAGAAAACGCACCCGGTCAAAATCCTCGTAGGAGGTCTGATCGTGATGATAGTAGTGTTCAGTAAACGAAATGTGACGATTGCTGCACTCTGGGAAACTAGCTGTACAGGTGTTCTTGGAATCTCCCCAGTCCTCCAGCACAAGATCGTTGACCGCGTGCACTAAGTGATAATGAAGAGACAGTGAGCGTGCAAAGTCATCAAACAGGTCCTCTGAGCACCCCAGACAGATCCAGCGAGGAAGTGCAGGCCGGATCAGTTCTCTCACCTCCCTGGCACGGGCTTCCATTCCGTGGGCGGACATCTGCTGATGGGCGGAGGGCGACTCGGCGTACAGATCCTTGACATTCTGCACGATGCTGTCGTCTCCGAACTGAAAACGCACGTCCTTCCCGGTACAAACCATCCACTGCCTGCCACTGTCCGACTGCTGGCGATGCTGGATCATCCGGTCAAACTGCTCTTCCAAACGTCGACATTTGACCTCCATCTCAGTGGCTTGCTTCTTCGGAGGCAGAACAAGAAGCTAGCTACACGGTCGTGGTTCGGTGACGACTCGGACACTGACGATGACAATCTTTCCAGGGAGGCCAGGCTACATACTCCGAGCGAAAATCATCAAAACGTGACATCGAGTCGGTCGTTTCAAAATCACAGAGCAGAAGAAAACGATCAGAACATGGGAAAGCTTAGAACGAACAGTGCTCAGAGTTGAGTTTTGGAAGGAAAGGGCGAGCATTGGTTGCAGTGAACAAGCGCTCCAAGTGTGACTACTCTTGTCAGAGCCGTGTTCAGTGCTGTGCCTCCATGCGTGGTCTTTAAATAGGCTGCTGGGCCCTAGCCACTAATGCGTCACGTCTCGCAGTTCATGCTCAGGGCCACAGGAGCTTACGCCTCGCTACTCACGCATGGAAAAGACAAGTTGTATTGAATTTTGTGTTGCTGGCATTACAACATTTGATATTAATCTGTACATGTGTACACGCCCAGAGATAAGGCTGCCGCATATTGGCTGACTGGGCCATGGATTACAATAAATAATTAAATAAATCTATGAAAAGTCACTTTTGGGTGCAGTCAAAATATTTGCCAAATCTACCCAAACTTGTGCACTTTGATCTCTGTCCTTGTGGTCAGGCGCATAGAGGGGCTTTGCTCAGACCAACTCGATTAATTTGTCTTTGTGGTCATCCATTCTGAACTGGGCAATGGTAACCAGGAACTTGAACTTCACGCATCGAAAAAAAAAAGTGGTCAGTCCCACTTCTCCCGTCACGCGTGAACCGTGAACCATGAAGCGTGAAGCGCGAGTGGAGTTGTATGGCCCCACGCAAGAGAGACCACGTCTCTTCATTTTTCTATTCACGCGTGAACCGTGAAGCATAAAGCGTGAAGCATGAGTGGAGTTGTATGGCCTCACGCGAACAACTGTACGGGAAGTTCGTGTGCGCATGTGTTTGGTCGCAAGATGTATATTTTATGTTGAACCATGATAATAATGATAATGAAAATAATTTCATATCACAGTATTCAGATAATCTGGGAAGAGCGCTTTACAAAAGAAACGTCAGCTCTGTAAGATCAATGTCTTTAGCCCCACCCCCTTTCCCTCCACCTCCTCCTCCCACACAAGCACACGTCTGTACGCACACGCCGACGCGCGCACCTACACATGCACGCTCGTGTGTGTGTGTGTGTGTGTGTGTGTGTGTGTGTGCGTGCACGCGCGCGCGCGTGTATGTGTGTTTATGTGTGTGTGTGTGCGCGCGCGCGTGTGTGTTTGTGTGTGTGTACGCACGCGCGCGTGCGCGCGCGCTTCCATCTCTCTCAACTCCTTTCTCTTTCTTTCGTAAACCATAAAGATTGAAAACGTACTGGTTGTTGGTGCTTGTCCTCGCTGTGCACATGATTGAGCAATACTTCCCCCGGGCAGTACATGATTGAGCAATACTTCCCCCGGGCAGTACATGATTGAGCAGTACTTCCCCGGGCAGTACATGATGGAGCAGTACTTCCCCCGGGCAGTACATGATTGAGCAATACTTCCCCCGGGCAGTACATGATTGAGCAGTACTTCCCCGGGCAGTACATGATTGAGCAATACTTCCCCCGGGCAGTACATGATTGAGCAGTACTTCCCCCGGGCAGTACATGATTGAGCAATACTTCCTCCGGGCAGTACATGATTGAGCAATACTTCCCCCGACCAGTACATGATTGAGCAATACTTCCTCCGGGTAGTACATGATTGAGCAGTACTTCCTCTAGGCAGGAGGTGATTGAGCAATACTTCCTCCGGGCAGGACATGATTGAGCAATACTTCCTCCGGGCAGTACATGATTGAGCAGTACTTCTCCGGGCAGTACATG
The DNA here is from genome assembly GCA_033310375.1 of Conus canariensis. NCBI lineage: Eukaryota > Metazoa > Mollusca > Gastropoda > Neogastropoda > Conidae > Conus > Conus canariensis. The sequence continues at coordinate 98,034,174 of CM065717.1, forward strand.
ATTGAGCAGTACTTCCCCCGGGCAGTACATGATTGAGCAATACTTCCTCCGGGCAGTACATGATTGAGCAATACTTCCCCGGGCAGTACATGATTGAGCAATACTTCCCCGGGCAGTACATGATTGACCAATACTTCCCCCAGGCAGTACATGATTGAGCAGTACTTCCCCGGGCAGTACATGATTGAGCAGCACTTCCCCCTGGGCAGTACATGATTGAGCAGTACTTCCTCCGGGCAGTACATGATTGACCAATACTTTCTCCGGGTAGTACATGATTTTTGAGCAGTACTTCCCCCGGCCAGTACATGATTGAGCAGTACTTCCCCCGGGCAGTACATGATTGAGCAATACTTCCCCAGGGCAGTACATGATTGAGCAGTACTTCATCCGGGCAGGACATGATTGAGCAATACTTCCCCCGGGCAGTAGATGATTGTGTAGTACTTCCCCCGGGCAGTACATGATTGAGCAATACTTCCCCCGGGCAGTACATGATTGAGCAGTACTTCCCCTGGGCAGTACATGATTGAGCAGTACTTCCCCCGGGCAGTACATGATTGAGCAGTACTTCCCCCGGGCAGTACATGATTGAGCAGCACTTCCCCGGGCAGTACATGATTGAGCAATACTTCCTCCGGGCAGTACATGATTGAGCAGTACTTCCACCGGGCAGGAGGTGATTGAGCAATACTTCCACCGGGCAGGAGGTGATTGAGCAATACTTCTCCCGGGCAGTACATGATTGAGCAATACTTCCCCGGGCAGTACATGATTGAGCAATACTTCCTCCGGGCAGTACATGATTGAGCAGTACTTCCTCCGGGCAGTACATGATTGAACAATACTTCCTCCGGGCAGTACATGATTGAGCAGTACTTCTTCCGGGCAGTACATGATTGAGCAGTACTTCCCCGGGCAGTACATGACTGAGCAATACTTCCTCCGGGCAGTACATGATTGAGCAATACTTCCTCCGGGCAGTACATGATTGAGCAATACTTCCTCCGGGCAGTACATGATTGAGCAATACTTCCTCCGGGCAGTACATGATTGAGCAGTACTTCCTCAGGGCAGTACATGATTGAGCAGTACTTCCCCCGGGCAGTACATGATTGAGCAATACTTCCCCCGGGCAGTACATGATTGAGCAATACTTCCTCCGGGCAGTACATGATTGAGCAATACTTCCCCCGGGCAGTACATGATTGAGCAATACTTCCCCCGGGCAGTACATGATTGAGCAATACTTCCCCTGGGCAGTACATGATTGAGCAGTACTTCCTCTGGGCAGAACATGATTGAGCAGTACTTCCCCCTGGCAGTACATGATTGAGCAATACTTCCCCGGGCAGTACATGATTGAACAATACTTCCTCCGGGCAGTACATGATTGAGCAATACTTCCCCTGGGCAGTACATGATTGAGCAATACTTCCCCCGGGCAGTACATGATTGAGCAATACTTCCTCCAGGCAGTACATGATTGAGCAATACTTCCCCGGGCAGTACATGATTGAGCAGTACTTCCTCCGGGCAGTACATGATTGAGCAGCACTTCCCCCGGGCAGTACATGATTGAGCAATACTTCCTCCGGGCAGTACATGATTGAGCAGCACTTCCCCGGGCAGTACATGATTGAGCAATACTTCCCCGGGCAGTACATGATTGAGCAGTACTTCCCCCGGGCAGTACATGATTGAGCAGTACTTCCTCCGGGCAGTACATGATTGAGCAATACTTCCCTGGGCAGTACATGATTGAGCAGTACTTCCCCCGGGCAGTACATGATTGAGCAGTACTTCCCCGGGCAGTACATGATTGAGCAATACTTCCCCGGGCAGTACATGATTGAGCAGTACTTCCTTTGGGCAGTACATGATTGAGCAGTACTTCCCCCGGGCAGTACATGATTGAGCAATACTTCCCCGGGCAGTACATGACTGAGCAATACTTCCTCCGGGCAGTACATGATTGAGCAATACTTCCCCCGGGCAGTACATGATTGAGCAATACTTCCCACGGGCAGAACATGATTGAGCAGTACTTCCCCGGGCAGTACATGATTGAGCAATACTTCCCCCGGGCAGTACATGATTGAGCAATACTTCCTCCGGGCAGTACATGATTGAGCAGTACTTCCTCTGGGCAGTACATGATTGAGCAGTACTTCCTTTGGGCAGTACATGATTGAGCAGTACTTCCCCCGGGCAGTACATGATTGAGCAATACTTCTCCGGGCAGTACATGATTGAGCAATACTTCCCCCGGGCAGTACATGATTGAGCAATACTTCCCCCGGGCAGTACATGATTGAGCAAAACTTCCCCCGGGCAGTACATGATTGAGCAATACTTGCTCCAGGCAGTACATGATTGAGCAATACTTCCCCCGGGCAGTACATGATTGAGCAAGTACTTCTCCCCGGGCAGTACATGATTGAGCAATACTTCCTCTGGGCAGTACATGATTGAACAATACTTCCTCCGGGCAGTACATGATTGAGCAATACTTCCCCGGGCAGTACATGATTGAGCAGTACTTCCTTTGGGCAGTACATGATTGAGCAGTACTTCCCCGGCAGTACATGATTGAGCAATACTTCCCCCGGGCAGTACAATTGAGTATTGCAGCATGATAGATACTTCCTCCGGGCAGTACATGATTGAGCAATACTTCCCCCGGGCAGTACATGATTGAGCAATACTTCCTCCGGGCAGTACATGATTGAGCAGTACTTCCCCCGGGCAGTACATGATTGAGCAATACTTCCCCGGGTCAGTACATGATTGAGCATACTTCCCCCGGGCAGTACATGATTGAGCATACTTCCCCGGGCAGTACATGATTGAGCAGTACTTCCCCGGCAGTACATGATTGAGCAGTACTTCCCCCGGGCAGTACATGATTGAGCAGTACTTCCCCGGGCAGTACATGATTGAGCAATACTTATCCCTCCGGGCAGTACATGATTGAGCAATACTTCCCCGGGCAGTACATGATTGAGCAATACTTCCCCGGGCAGTACATGATTGAGCAATACTTCCCCCGGGCAGTACATGATTGAGCAGAACTTCCCCCGGGCAGTACATGATTTTAGCATACTTCCCTGGGCAGTACATGATTGAGCATACTTCCCCCGGGCAGTAATGATTGAGCAATACTTCCTCCGGGCAGTACATGATTGAGCATACTTCCCCGGGCAGTACATGATTGAGCAATACTTCCTCCGGGCAGTACAATGATTGAGCAGTACTTCCCCCGGGCAGTACATGATTGAGCAATACTTCCTCCGGCAGTACATGATTGAGCAAATACTTCCTCCGGGCAGTACATGATTGAGCATACTTCCTCCGGGCAGTACATGATTGAGCAATACTTCCCCGGGCAGTACATGATTGAGATTCCACATATGACACTTCCCCGGGCAGGACATGATTGAGCAATACTTCCCCGGGCAGTACATGATTGAGCAAGTACTTCCCCCGGGCAGTACATGATTGAGCAATACTTCCCCGGGCAGTACATGATTGAGCAATACTTCCCCGGGCACATTGAGCATACTCCCCCGCAGTACATGATTGAGCAAATACTTCCCCCGGGCAGTACATGATTGAGCATACTTCCCCCTGGCAGTACATGATTGAGCATACTTCCCCGGGCAGTACATGATTGAGCAGTACTTCCCCCGGGCAGTACATGATTGAGCAATACTTCCCCGGGCAGTACATGATTGAGCAATACTTCCCCGGGCAGTACATGATTGAGCAATACTTCCTCGGGCAGTACATGATTGGCAATACTTCCCCCGGGCAGTACATGATTGAGCAGTACTTCCCTCCGGGCAGTACATGTTTGAGCAGTACTTCCCCCCGGGCAGTACATGATTGAGCAATACTTCCCCGGGCAGTACATGATTGAGCAGTACTTCCTCCGGGCAGTACATGATTGAGCATACTTCCCCGGGCAGTACATGATTGAGCAATACTTCCTCCGGGCAGTACATGATTGAGCAATACTTCCCCCGGGCAGTACATGATTGAGCAAGTACTTCCCCAGGCAGTACATGATTGAGCAATACTTCCCCCGGGCAGTACATGATTGAGCAATACTTCCCCGGGCAGTACATGATTGAGCAGTACTTCCCCGGGCAGTACATGATTGAGCAATACTTCCCCGGGCAGTACATGATTGAGCAGACTTCCCCCGGGCAGTACATGATTTGAGCAGTACTTCCCCCGGGCAGTACATGATTGAGCAATACTTCCTCCGGGAGTACATGATTTAGCATACTTCCTCCGGGCAGTAATGATTGCAGTATCTTCCCCCGGGCGTACATGATTGAGCAATACTTCCCCGGGCAGTACATGATTGAGCAGAACTTCCCCGGGCAGTACATGATTGAGGGGGGGGGGGGGGGGTACATGATTGAGCAGTACTTCCACCCGGCAGTACTGATTGAGAAGTACTTTCCGGGGCAGTACATGATTGACAGTACTTCCTCCGGGCAGTACATGATTGAGCAGACTTCCCCCGGGCAGTACATGATTGAGCATACTTCCCCGGGCAGTACATGATTGAGCAATACTTCCCGGGCAGTACATGATGAGCATACTTCCCCGGGCAGTACATGATTGAGCAATACTTCTCCGGGCAGTACACGATTGAGCATACTCCCCCGGGCAGTACATGATTGAGCAATACTTCCTCCGGGCAGTACATGATTGAGCAGTACTTCCACCGGGCAGTACATGATTGAGCAGTACTTCCCCCGCGCTGGACATGATTGAGCAATACTTCCCCGAGCAGTACATGATTGAGCAGTACTTCCCCCGGGCAGTACATGATTGAGCAATACTTCCTCCGGGCAGTACATGATTGAGCAATACTTCCCCCGGGCAGTACATGATTGAGCAGTACTTCCCCCTACCAGTACATGATTGAGCAATACTTCCCCCGGGCAGTACATGATTGAGCAATACTTCCCCCGGGCAGTACATGATTGAGCAGTACTTCCCCGGGCAGTACATGATTGAGCAATACTTCCCTCGGGCAGTACATGATTGAGCAATACTTCCCCCGGGCAGTACATGATTGAGCAGTACTTCCCCCGGGGGGCAGTGATGGTGTTGTAACAGTGTGTCAGTAGCTGTGCTGCCTCCCAAAGACCCGTTGAGAAGGGCTGGACTAAGATTGAAAATCACCGAATGCTTCCAAACTTGGCGCGACGGTTACCTGTCTCTTAGGGAATCTTCCTGTTGTCTTAGTAGGCTAGAAGATGCAATGTTCTGGATCGTGACGGTCAAAAAGGGCTTTTGATGGTTGCTGGATTAGCTGGCACACTATCTGGTGGACTTGACGGTGATTCTGATGAAAATAGGTCAAATCAACCTCTCGTTGTCGTATGAATGCAGATACAAACACGGTTGAA
>CM065717.1:98047105-98052105 GCA_033310375.1 Conus canariensis
ATGACACTACAACCTTTGCAGAAAACAAAAAGTGTACTCGCCCTCAGTTACAAAAGCCATTTAAAATACTGAAATCGATCATGAAACAAAAGTCCAGTAATGTTTTAACAACATTATTAAAGTTGAATCTTTACAACAGCGTGCACAACTGTCATCATCTATGTCAACAATCTCCGTACTGTTAACCTAGTTTATCATCATTTCATTTTCAACTTGTTTGTGTCCTGTTCTGGTACTGAAATCTCCCAGTTAATTAAAGTGACCAGATTCGTGTTGTAACAAGAGCATTTCATAAGCTTGTCTACATATTCTTGACATGGGGAGTCAGACCAGGTTTAACCATTATTTAATGTTCTTTACAGTTGTTGTATAACATGTAAAGAATATCTCTCGGTTTTCCACTTACCATCTTGTTTGATGTACCCGGGGGACTGTTCGGAAATCTTTTTATGGCAAACATAATGGGCGTTTTCATTTTTGTAACTGCATTGTTCTAATCCCCATACTTCAGATGTGTATGTCAGAATGGGTTCAGTTTGCGTGTCGAACAGTTTCCCAAACAAATCTATGTCTATCGTGTTTTTTTTTTTTTTTAATGACTTCAGTATTTGTATTACTCCTTTCTTTGCTTTATTACAAACATCTGACAAAGCATTGCTGATGCTGGTCCTAGTGGTAAAGACCCTCCCTAAATACTCATCAGAGTTGGTTACCTGTACTTCCTCATTCCCATACAATCATCTTTCTCTGGCGCTCAAATGGTCATCTATTCTAAACATCATTACATTTGTTTTTTTCTATATGGACTGTGAACTGCAGTCGATCTTCTCCTCTTTTTAGACCATCAGTTTGATTCTGAAGCCTCGTAACAGAGTCGGATAATACAATGACATCATCGGCAAACAACAAAAAGAATATTTCAATTGCGCCAGAAATAATCGGATGCCATGTTTACGATTAGATAAAATCAATGGCCAGTTCATTGATAAAGAAGGAAGGGAGGACGGGGCTAAGTAGACATCCTTGTTTCACACCCTTTGGGTATTAGAAAAAGTCAGAATAACAACACTAGTCTCCTATACAAGCTAACACAGAATCATACACACTTCGAATAGCTTATGAAGTTTTCCTTTCACGCGATATGAATTAGAGAGAGAGAGAGAGAGAGAGAGAGAGAGAGAGAGAGAGAGAGTGTGTGTGTGTGTGTGTGTGTGTGTGGGAAAGAGAGAGAGAGAGAGAGGGAGAGAGAGAGAGAGAGAGAGAGAGAGAGAGAGAGGTCTTCCCCGTTAATAATGCCATTTTTTGTTGTTTTTTTTTTCTTTCTCAACTGCCTTCTTATTTCTGACTTTCATATTTTTTTTCATCTGTTCAAAGCCCATGCCAAACAGGAACATCATAGAATGACACAGGTCTATCCGCCTTGGCTTAAGGCTGTGTCAGACCAATTGACATAGGCTAGAACACCAAGGCTACATCAAAATGTTGTTATTCTCTGTATAGTTATGCGGGGATTGTCTTCAGTTGTGGCAAGCTCCTAGCATAACATTATCAGTCTCCAAAAGCCCCCGAAGTCGGAGTGTGGCTGCCCACATGGCAGGGTAATCAAAAACGGTCACACACGTAATGTTCTCATCCCCAACTGATGCATTTGTACCATAGTGTTCAAGTACTTCAGCTGTTGGGATGATCCCTGGAGTCTTTTAGCCAGGGTACGACAACAACAACAATAACAGCAACAACACAGGTCTACTGATGGACAGATAAAAGAAGGCTCACGTGGGTCTGAGTTTGTTGTTGTTGTTGTTGCTGTTGTTGTTGCTGTGGTGACTGGGTAAATTCGTGCCGATCGCTTATAGATCTCGGGGTTTGTGGATGTTTGGTTGGTTAGGACTTCTGTCTTGGATTTAGTTGTAGTTGTGGTAGTACTTTTATTTAACGTCTGTGTGCATGTGTGTGTGCGCGCGCATGCTGTTGTGTCCGTTGTTGTGCAACATGTGTGTGTGTGTGTGTGTGTGTGTGTGTGTGTGTGTGTGTGTGTGTGTGTGTGTGAATATGCACCCTTGTTTGTAGATGCATGGTACTTATTGCAATATTCATCTTCTTACTGGTTTCATTTATGTTTTCTTTAACCTTTAATGTATTCGTAAGCGCTTAGAGCTGATGATGTACGATTAAGCACCATAAATAATCATTATTACTATTATCATTATTATTATTATATTTATCATTATTATTATTCGGACTACTTCTAAAACAGTCCAAAGCCCTTTGTCGTTTTGGTTGGTAGCTTTTTTTGTTGTTCTTAAGCTGCGATTGCAAACGGATGTTTGAGGTTTTTCCCACTCAAGTGTGTGCGCGTTGCTGAACATTGCCTTACCATGACCTTGATGTCTGTCAGTCAATTGAACCGTGAATGACGATGGCGATGAAGAACAAAGAAGACAGACGTTTCCAAGCTGGCGAGAGTACGACGCAGACAAAGAAGCGTTGTCATGAATCGGTATGATGAAGCGTTGCAAGCTACAGCTATTTTGAAACCATGTCGATCGTTAAGGCGCAGTTGCACACACACACACGCACGAACAGCTAAAAAAGAAAATAAAATAAATAAAAAGAAAAGAAAGAAAAGGGGAAAAAAAAAAACAATAAAGGAAAATGAGATATTATTATTAATACATTTTCTTCGATAGACTGGAGAATTTACATGACTCATTTCTGATAGAAGCGGGAGCGAGGAGAGCTAGGGTTTGTGTGTGTGTCTGGGGTGGGGGTGGGGGGTTGGAGGAGGGAGTGTGTGTGTGTGTGGGGGGGGGGGGGGGGGGGGGCGTGTGTGAAAAAGAAATAGCAGGAAAAGAAGACGGTGTGGTTTCGCGGAGAGAAAAAAGGTGAAAAAAATTAAAGTAAGAAGAAAATTTTGTTTTAAAAAAGGAAAAGAAAAGGAAAAAGAAACCCCGGCAGAAGATGACGTCAGCACGAGCACGCAGAGGGGGACGGCTGATGGTGGGTCGGGTTTGAAGGGATCACAGTAATGCAAAGAATTTAACTTCTCCCCGAGTGGTCCCACCAACGGACAAAGGGAAGCACGACACATGTCCACGAGAAGTCGTCTGCCGTGGAATAGAAGGGGGGGGGGGGGGGGGGGGGGGGGGGGGGAGGCAGAAGAGGTTGGATTTTTTGTGGACCTAGGTCATTGGTTCCAATGGTGTGTGTGTGTGTGTGTGTGTGTGTGTGTGTGTGTAGAGAGAGAGAGAGAGAGAGAGAGAGAGAGAGATAGAGAGAGAGAGACAGAGACAGAGAGACTGAAAAAGAGACGGAAGAGGTTGGATTTTTGAGGGATCTAGGTCAATGGTTTCAGTGTGTGTGTGTGTGTGTGTGTGTGTGTGTGTGTGTGTGTGTGTGTGAGAGAGAGAGAGAGAGAGATAACGATTAAAGACGATTCATTCAACAAAGACCACAGCCCCATTTGAAGGGACAGAGAGAGAGAAAGAGACAGAGACAGACAGAGAGAGATGATGATCTTTATTCCCAAGGGTAACAGATAAGTAAGAAGTCGCTTTTTCCCCTCTGGCCCTTCTCCCTTCCGGGACGACCGGGGGCAGGGGGTGTAAGGGGTGGGGGAGGGGACGAGAGAGAAAGAGGTTCAGATTAACATATTTCATACATATTGAATAGTCAAACCTTGGCCCTTTATGAAGGGATACAACTTAAAACGGAACAGTGAATCGTAGATTAGGTCTGAATGGACAGTATTGTTTCTTCCATGATATAACTTTCTCTAAGTTTAAACGCTTTATACAGAACTAAGGAGAAATTTCAAACAACTTTTGTGGAAGACGAAGATATCAGCGAGCACAATTTAAACAAAGCATACAGTCTGAAGTATTTAGGACTAATGAATCTGTCACGAACAGTCTTGAGAGCTGGACAGCAAAGAACACAGTGGATCTTAACTTCTTACGAATATTTTTTTACGTAAGGGACAATTTAAAATTGTGTCATTGAATGGACTCTCTATTTGTAATGATGAACCGCTAATTCCGATATACCAAATCTAAATCTCGTCGTCACGAATTTCAAATGCGTATCAACATCAAGCTGTAAGTGAGGAGATCAGGAGTGCTTCAAAACATTTCTATAAAACATTAACCGTTCGCTATTTTGAATGTGATCAGGCCGTTTTTGCCAGCTGCAATCGATTAGCCTCTGACGAAAACTATGGATTAAATTAGCAACATTACCAACACATTGATTTAACCAGACAAAACCAAACCCATATTCAAACAAAGCCGTGCTTTAGTTACCCAGTTTTGCTCGCTTCTTATATTTGAGTCAAACAACATGTATGCTTTGCGTGGTATTCTGTTGTCATCCATCCGTACTGACGTCAGCCAGTAACGAATGCATCTTTCCGCAGAAACAACAGATATTGGATGGATGTCTGTCTCGCCATGGATGGATGTCTGTCTCGCCATGGATGGATGTCTGTCTCGCCATTGGCGAGGCCATTAGGAGTTCGTCTGTCTCTACTCAAATAATTTCTTGAAGGCAGATGTCTGCGTAGATTCGCAGTTGATCGCAGCTTTATCCATACCCATAACTCCGAACCACACTGAAGTATTGGCTGCACTAGAGTGTCGAATATCTTAATAAATCAATCAAAACAAGCGCTATTGAGGTTATCTAACTGTTCGTACTGCACTCAGAACCACACTGAGCTATTGGTTGCACTAGAGTGCAAAAAAAAAAACTTAAACAAGTGCTGTTGAGGCTATCTAACCTGTTCATATTGCGCTCAGAACCGTACTGAACTATTGGCAGCACCTGAGAGTCAAGCACCTTAATAAATCAACCAAAACAAGCGCTGTTGAGGTTATTTAACCTTTTCATACAGCAAATCAAAGTGTGTCTGGCCCCACTTGCCAAGTCTCTGCAGGCACTCCTGAAGCCTAAACGTGTAGAGAAAAAAATTCCGAAATATTTACAAACATTGACAACAGGCA
>CM065717.1:98062105-98082686 GCA_033310375.1 Conus canariensis
AATCAACAGTTTTTACTAATGGACAAACACACCGTGGTTTTTATGTAGAGAGAGGATGTCGTCATTGCGACCCAATGTCACCATACATTGTTGTACTATGTACAGAAATATTATCCATTATGATCACAGAAAAAAAAAACATAAAAGGAATCCAAATAGGTGAAAGTGAATACAAAATATCACAATTTGCAGATTACACTCAACTAGTGAATAGTGGAGACAGAATATCTTTTGAAAAGTCAACTCAGATTTGAGAAAAGTTTGGTAAAACATCAGGATTATTTCTGAATAAAGAAAAAAACACAGATTATATGGCTGGGGAGTAAAAAAAAAAAAAAAAGCCATATGAAATATATGCAACGCCTAAACATGATATAGAATCCTAAAGAATTCAAAATACTAGGAATATGGTTTACTGACGATCTAATAGGCATAGTTTCTTTTTAGACATAGAAAAAAGAAACTACAAAGAAAAGATAATTGAAGTAAAACCATTATTCAAAACCCGGCTGAAAAGAATTATAACCCCTCTTGAGAGAATCGCAGTACTTAAATCGCTAATCTTGTCCGAATTAACACATCTGTGGCTTCTTTTGCCGAACCCTCCAGATGCATATATACAAGAGCTATAAAGACTATGCTTCTGGTTTGTGTGGAACAGGAAGCAAGACAAGATTAGCCGTAAAACAGCTATTAAGGATATCAGAACTGGAGGATTGAACATACTAGATTTACAAGCATTTATCACATCATTGAAAGTAACATGGGTAAGACGAATTGAAAGTACTACACATAGATGGAGAGAACTGTTAGTGCATAACTGCTCGTTTATTGAACACATTGAAGAAAATACTCCAAATTATATGTGTATAAGAAATAAAGAAAACATGTTTTGGCAACATGTATTCACCTCCTATAAACAATTTTTTTTATTAAGTAAAACCAGAAACTACTCAGGAAGTACTAGCCGAACCAATTCTTTATAACGATAATATAAGAATGGGGAATAAAACCATTAAGTTTAAAGGGTGGTGTGAAAAAAAAGTAAAGAGAATATCTGATTTAATAAAGAAAAATGGAGAAATACTCACATTTAATGAATTCAAAGCAAGATACAACATACAGATAAACTTTTTGTCATACATGGGATGTGTAACATCAATAAATAATTATTCAAGAGAAGTTGGACTCGCTATTAAAGATTGCAATATGACAGAGCACAACGCATCTCTAGGAAAGATATATTCTATATCAAAAGGCACCCAAATATATTATAAAACATCAATTAAGGATAATTGGAAACCGAAATGCATCACAAAATGGTCTGAAAAGCTCAACCGAGACATACCTAGGAAACTGTTTCTTGAAAATTCGGCAGACTAAAGATATAAAACTTAAATAGTTACAGATAAGGATAGTACATAGAATAATAGGAACTAACGTGGTGTTGAAAGAAATGGGAGTTGTACAAAATCAAAACTGCAGATTCTGCAATAATGAGAAAGATACTATAGAACATATCTTTTGGAGATGCAAATACGTACATGAATTTTGGAAAACACTGGAAAATCTTCTGAGAGAGAAATTGTCAAATGCAGATAATTTATATTTCACAGAATATATAGCATTATTTGGAACAGACTTTAACTGCTACACTGATACCGTAGTTGATCAGATAATTCTTTTGGCTAAAAATTATATATACAGATGCAAGATAACAAAATGCCAGATCACTTCAGTATTCATAAAAATACTCAGGGCATGGAATCAAATAGAAAGGTACATAGCAACAGTGAACCTTGAACTTCAAAATTTTGAAAATAACTGGATTAATTATAAACCTTTATTTGAAGACTCGCGTGAGTAACGGAATATAATCTATTCATCGGAATTTATATTGCTATCATTACTTTCCGCAATTATTGCTACTACTACAATCCTAACTACTAATAATGTAATATGGTTGAAAATAATTGAAGATTCAGAGGAACATCGAACCATGCTACTACTACAAACATAACTACTATTACTGTTGAAAATAATTGAAGTTTATCAGAGGAACATAAATCATGAATGTGTGATATCCTCAGAACAATGATATTGATGACCTTGATATTGATGCTACTGGTTGTGTGAGGTTGTTGTTGTTGGTGGTGTTTTTTTTTTTAATGACTGTATCATCCTTAGTATTAGTATGATAATGTCGACATTGATTTTCAGGCCAATGGTTATGTGAAGCAGGATTCTTTACTGTTGGGTGTTTTCATTTTGCCTTTTAATTACTTTTTGTGAAAGCATTTGTTGACTTCGTAATTACTATTAATTGCTTAACATGTCGACAAGTATGGAAACAGAAAAAAGCAAGGGGAGAGAGAGAGAGAGAGAGAGAGGGGGGGAGGGAGGGAGGGAGGGGGAGAGAGAGAGACGGGGTGGGAGAGAGGGAGAGAGAGAGAGAGAGAGACGGGGGGGGGGGGGGGGGGGATTGCATCAAGTATATTTTTTCCCCCTGACATTAAACTTATGTAAAATTTGACCATTTTTTAATGTACTGTCATAACACAGTCATGTCATAGGTTTCTTCCAAGTTCAATCAAAGTGGAAGATCACTATCATATGTATTTTGTGAGTACTCATGTGTATTTGTGTATTCAATATTCAAATATTTGTTTAGTTAGCTGCTTGTGTTTGATGAATGTACTGTTTACTGATGTAAGCATAAATTTTCTATGGTTTACATCTTTAAAAAAATGTTTGCATATTTATTCATTTAATTATTCATCTATGTATTCATCAGTTTATATATTTGATTATTTATTTATTCATCTATGAATTTCTTTTGAATTTTTATTCAGTCATTTAACATCTCTTTGAAGTCTTCTCGATAAATCCTTGGTGATAAGTCTTTTAGCAATTCTTGGGGACTTTCGACTTATTATTTTCGCCCCAAGGATGGTATTAATGGGACATTGTCACAAAAGGATTCGCCGCCCCGGCCCTCCTTTTTTGTTTTTGTTTTATCACTGTTATAACTATTATCCTTTTTTGTTGGAATGAGTAAAGGAAGAGAGAGAGGGAGAGAGCGAGAGAAAACCAGGGCAGTTAAAAAGATAATGGTATTACTGATTATAGTTATATATATTATCTAATCAGAGTATGCTTTGTAAAAATGTTCACTTTCAGTCTTGTTTCCTCCAAAAATGTATACGCATACAATATATTGATCCACTGCAATGATTGATGCTATCTACACTAAATTGAAATAACAATGTCTTTCTTATATATGGATATCATAATTCACTACAACAGTTTACCTAAATGTTTACTTTGGCTTGTATTTATGTATTTGTTTATTTATTGATTTATGTATTTAATTGTTTTATTCGTATGTTAATCTATTTGTTGATTCATTTACTGTATTTATTTATTTGTTCAATTATCAGACAGTGTGTGTACAGGGAAGATACTCAGACAGTTCTCCTCTTAGGTACGGTGTGCCTCAGGGTTCTGTACTTGGGCCAGTCCTTTTTGTGCTGTATGCTAGTCCTGTGTCTGACGTCATCAGTGGTCACGCCATGTCGCATGAGAGCTTTGCTGACGATACTCAGCTTCATCAGTCGGCTCCCATTGCTGAAACTGACCCACTGATTTCTCGGATGCGGGGCTGCATTGCAGACCTGAAGGACTGGATGACAACCAACAAAGTACAACTAAACGACGACAAGACGGAACTCATGTTCGTGACAAAACAGCCTAACCATCCTTCTCTGCCTTCAACTGTCACTATCAATGACTGTGCTGTCTCTGTCTCCACCTCTGTCCGCAGTCTAGGGGTCATACTTGACCAATCCCTCTCCTTTGAGAAACAGGTTTCAAATATTTGCAAGATTGCCTATTTAGAACTAAGAAGAATCAGCTCTGTACGTCACTTCTCTCTACAGATGCTACAAAAACTCTCATTTGTGCTCTACAGATGCTACAAAAACTCTCATTTGTGCATTTGTCTTATCTAGAATAGATTACTGCAACTCACTTTTGGCCGGCCTTCCAAAATACCTGATAGAAAGATTACAGCGAATCCAAAATCATGTAGCCCGAGTCGTCTGTAGAGCAAGAAAACATGCTCACATTTCGCCTCTCCTCCACTCTCTTCACTGGCTATCTGTCTCAAACCGTATCTCGTACAAAATCTCAACTCTCACTTTCTCTGCTCTCTTTGAAAATGGACCTTCTTATCTCTCAGATCTCCTTAAAATCTACACCCCCTCTCGACAACTACGCTCCTGTGCTGACGACCGCCTTCTGCGAATGACTCGCTTCAGGACTACTACTGGTGAAAGATCTTTCTCTTTTCAAGCTCCAGCGACGTGGAACAGACTGCCAGACTGTCTCAGACATTCAGATTCTATCTCTTCTTTCAAGTCTAAACTTAAAACCCATCTATTTTCTCATAATTAGTCAATGCTGTGGGGAGAGGGGGGGGGGGGGGGGTACAACCTAACTCATAGCCGTCTGGGCCTTTTCAAATGTAGCGTATGTGTATGTTCTCTATTATATGTATTTGTTGTATGATTGAACGTTATAGGATTAAGTTTTTGTAGTGATATTTGAAGAATAAGTGAATGTCACATTGGTAGGATTAGGATTTGTTAGTTATTGTAGTAATAGTATTTGTAGTTGGGTGTAAGGTGTATTATTGTATATGAGAAGGGTGAATGTAGTATGACTTTGTAAAGCGCTTAGAGAAATTCGTTTGATTAAGCGCTATATAAGAAATCATTATTATTATTATTATGTATTTATGTATTATTTAATTATTAATCAATCTGGTTATCTATTTAATAGGCGGGATTAGTCACGCTTATGAAGCGATATTGTTGTTGAGCAACGGTACAAATGAGTATGTGTTATCATTTTATTCTTATATTGCGTTGTTGTTTGATGGTGACTTTGCTTTGGGATTGTGACTGATTCTACCTTATGGTAGCAACGTTGCAGCAAGAATGTTCAAAAATTTCGTTACTAATTTAAACTTTCCAGAACTCTCACTATTATAGAACTTTACTACCACTACTGATTGCTATTACTTTTATCAATATTATTATTACCAGTATATTTATCTATTACTTTTATCAACATTATTATTACCAGTATATTTATCAATGTTAATACTATGATATTTTTGTTATTATTGTAATCACTAATATTATTTTGTATTGTATTGGATTATATTGTCAAAAAGTAACTGTGGGAGAGAATGGATAAATGTGAAGGCTGATTGCAAAAATTTTTGTTTGTTTGTTATACATCTAATGTTTAAACGAATGAACAACAATATCTAAATCTAGATGAATGTAAGCTTTCATTTTGCCTCATGGGGAAGGGTTGAGGTGGGGTGGGGGAGGGGGGGGGGGAGTCAGTGTGTGTGGTCAATGATATGTTTGTTCAGTTGTTAATGTAATTTCTATCCTTTAAAATTATCAGTTTTTTTTTTAACAGCATTTTATTTCAACATTGTCACAAATGTTACAAGAGTAAATGAGATAGGGCAACAAGAAATACTTATATAAAGCCCTATCTTAAGAGTGAATGTACACAATGAATTTGCGACGGACGTCTGAACAGCAAAGCATTTTGGTATAGCAATGTAAAGTTCCCAAACAGGAAAAACAAACAAACAAAAAAAACCAACAACAAAAAAACAAGACCAAGTATAAATAAACAACTAAACAGAACCCGACAACAGGAGTGAAAAATAAGTGATGAAGAGGTAACAGAAAAGTACATAAGCGTGACGACAGTGGAGGTGTATGCCAAGTTATACAGAAAAGAGGGCAACCAGTTTCTGTGACTGAATATCAGCTCGCGGGACAGTCAAATTATGAGTCTTGTCAATAACAGGTCAGGACACAATTCTAAATGTTAACTAGGCTCCATTAAGAATGCAGACTAGTGACGATGAGAAAAGAGAAAGACACAATAACAGCAGGTCAACAAATCCATATATCGGAAATGAAATGAGGCAGGGAACAGTAAACGATAAACAGTAAACAAGTTGGGTATTTTTTGCTCCCGTAAAAAAACCTAACACAGAGTAACTTGTATTCAAGACCGGCACAGCCTTTTAAACTTGAATAAAGTCAGACAAATACATAGACGAACAATCTAATAGTGGGGGAAAAAACAAGCGCAGGCCAACAACTGAACTATCTTCATAGTAATGACTTGGCAAAGATTTGGACTTAAGGAGGGGGAGGGAGGTTGAAGATGGAGAAACTGGGAACATGAAATTAAGAAAATATGTTACAGATATGAAAACTCTTCACTAGCTGCATAAGGGAACCATCGCAATCCCTTTTGAAGGCAGATATATTTGTATTGCCTGCTCCGAGGCCTTTCGTCCGCTGGGTCGGACTCATCAGGGAGACACAGCTGGTTGTGTCTGCGCTCCTGGCGTCAAATAGAGACACACCACAGTCCATAATACTGTGGTGTTCTCACCACCAAGGGTGCAAAAAAGAATCCAATAGCACCCCCAAAGCAGCCAGCGAAAAGTAGTAAATGAAACTAAACGAAAGTGTGGGGAGGAAAAAAGTTGCTGAAAAACTAAAGACATTATGCAAATAGTATAAAATGTAAGGGACAATTTTTGAGCCTACGCCTGAGGATCCACCCAAAGATGCAAGGGAGATCAAAAGACAAACACACAGACGGACAGAAACAAATACAGAGACAAATAATACGCGGGCACTAATGCACCATCTCATTTTGCCCGAAGACCCCCCTTTTCACAAACAAATCTCGTCCATCTCATGCTACTTTTTGCTAAAAGTAGCACCTTTTTTACAATCAAACTTAACATGCAAAACCTTCCAAAATTGACGTAATCGTTATTTTAAAATGGGGTCTTCGGGCAAAATAAAGATGATGATTTAGAGGCCCGCGTATTATTTGTCTCTCTCCATAGCATAAAAATCTAATGGTTTACAGTACGCTCTTCTACTTCCAGCACCACCAACAAATCAGAACAAACAACCAGCCTCCCATCTTGGTTAGTTATTTTTACACACACTGAATTTATAGGCCCTTCAACTAATTCTTTAAATTGACTGTCTTCACCAAATGTGCTTAACTGATAATCGCAAAACCCCGCCTTAATTGACGGTAGTACTCCTAGAACTGCAGATGGATTGCCATCAAATAAATTAGTGTTTGTTTTTAACTCTCGTAAATGAACATACAACATCGGGTTAACGAGAAAATCACATGGTTCATTACCTTCAAATTGATAGATGTTTTCTCTTGTACTAAATTTATAAGATCTGCTAGCACTGTGGAAACCCAAGATTCTAGCAAGGCCTTTAGGAAAAGTGTATTCTCTTTTTTCTTCTAGTGGAAAATGCATAGTAATTCTGAGGTTTGCTTCGTTAATTTTTAGCAATATGCCTAATTCGTTAAATACTTCTTTTAAAGAACAGAAGCTGTAATAGCCTTCTGGTATTTTTTCATGAGTTATAAACGCCTAAATACTGAGAGACAGTCCATAATACCGTGGTGTTCTCACCACCAAGGGTGCAAAAAAGAATCCAATAGCACCCCCAAAGCAGCCAGCGAAGAGTAGTAAATGAAACTAAACGAAAGTGTGGGGAGGAAAAAAGTTGCTGAAGAACTAGAGACATTATGCAAATAGTATAAAATGTAAGGGACAATCCATATATGTACGCCCGATGTGACCAGAGGGGCAGTTGAAAATAGTCTTAGGAATTATGTTACAAATCAAAACGCTTTGTTTTACCAAATACCAAATTACCAAAACCATTACCAAATAACAAATTATGAACAGAAATCAGTTCTCTAGGAAGGCTGTGGATGGTGTTTGTTCGATATATAGTGTACAAAGGGCAGTACAAGAGGAAGTGTTCGGCAGTTTCTTGGGGATAAGTATACGCACATGATGGATCGTTATGAATGTGGCGATTGTACAGGTCATAATTTAGTTCACTCATTGCACGCTTGAGTCGACAGTGAATCATTTGTTCCTTTCTATTTCCGTGGTAGTAGTAAGGTGGGACAAAGGTGTCTGCAGAGGAAAGGTAGTGTTTGAGGTAGCTGAGAGACTGGGTTTGTTGAATAGCAGTAGGAAGGGTATTCCAGATGGATACAGTTGAAGGGAAAAAGGATCTGTGGTATATGTCTGTTTGGTGTCGAGGGATGAGTCTATCCGAGGGTCTTCGCAGGTGATATGGATTGACTGCAGAAACCAAGGGTGGCATTAGGTCACAGAGATAGTTAGGGCAGTCATTGTGAATTATCTTATGGAACATTATTATTTTGTGTCTGCGACGACGCTCCTTCAGAGTACAAAATCCTGACTCCTCCAACAGCTTTTTATGACTAGTTCCACGTACAGCACCCGTGATAATGCGCAGGGCGTCCAAGTGTAAATTTTCTCATATTTGATTGATACTCCGCGCAATTATCCCAGATGATGTCAGCATAATCAAATATCGGCAGAATAAATGATTTCAAGAGCCCCTCTGGTCAGTTTGTACTTAAAAGAGCGAAGACAGTTTATTAGAAGACGAACCTTTGCGGCAGTGTTGTTGACGTGCTCACCCCACCTGCAGTTATTTTGAAGCGTGACTCCTAAATGTTTGTGATGATTTTGTTGTTGCATAGTTGTGTTTCCAAATTGTAGGTCATGAGAAACTACATTCCCTCTGAATACATTAAGTAACTCAGTCTTTGATTCATTAAGACAACCTTCCATGTTTTAGCCCAAGCTTCTATTTTAATTAAATCGGATTGTGATGTTTCTTTCCTCACGATGTGATCTTCCAATGCCAAGGATATACTTGTATCATCTGAATAGCTTGATAACTGACTCAATATTACTAGCAATATCATTGATGTAAACTAAAAACAACAGTGGTCCAAGGACAGAACCTTGCGGTACTCCTTGGGAAAGGGTTTTCACGGTGGATTGTTCACCCCCGATAACAACAGACTGGTATGTCTGAAATATAACTATCAAACCAGTGTGAAAGTTGACCCCTAATTCCTATTGCGTTTAGTTTAAGTAGGAGACCCCTGTGCCACACACGATCAAAGGCTTTTGAGATATCAAAAAATACATATTGGTCTGGAATAGATTTGTCATAATTTTTGACTAAATTATCGTAGATGCTGAGCAGTTGGCAGGTCGTTGAATCACCATGAGTGAAACCTGATAGTCATTCAGAAATTAACTTGTTTGACATGAGAAAGCAATAAACATGTTTATGCACACATCTTTCAAAGAGTTTACCCACGCAACTTAGGAGAGGTATTGGTCGGTAATTGGTGCATTCATCTTTTATTTCCTTTTTTGTGGATGGGGTTACATTGGCCGTTTTCCGCAGCTGTGGGAATTTTGCTTCAGATAGACATCGGTTGAAGAAGGCATTTAAGGGGGCAGATATAACATCGACTGAGGATTTCAATAATATATTATGGATTAAGTCTGGACCGGATGCTATACTAGTATCAAGATTTTTTTAATAACATTTTTAAGTTCAGGGATAGTCAAAGTTATTTCAGTTAATTCAGCTATTTCACTGATAGCTATGTCAGGTAGGGGGTCGTTGATACCTTCTAGTTTACAATGGTTAATGAAAAAGTCATTAAATACGTTTGCTTTCTCTGCGTTAGAGTAATACATTTTTCCGTTTACGTTCAGTGATCGTATATTTTCTGAGTTAATGCCCTTTTTATTCATAAATCATCACACAATTTTCCACCAGTCCCTCTGACCAAACTTATGGGGATCTGTTACTAGGTGGTTTAATACGTTGTAGTACTCTAACTTCCTTAACCTAACTTTGTCAACTACTTGGTTCCTCGCATAACGAAAATGTTCCCAGTCAGTCGGTAGATTTGTTTGTTTAGCTTTTCTGTGTAATATATTTCTTTTATTGATCAGTCTTTTTAATTCATTATTGAACCACGTGGCATCTTTAGGTCTAATTGTTACTGTCTTAGACGGCATACACTGTTTTGCTATTGACATAAATCTTCAAGTGAAAGTTTCGCATGCTACATCTACTGTGTTATCTGCGAATATACTGTTCCAGTTTTCGTTGGACAGTAGCTCACAAAATTTTACGTTGTCTACCTGTAAACAAATGGGGTAACTTTTGCTCCCATAAGAAAACCTAACACAGAGTAACTTTTATTCAAGACTGACACAGCCGTTTAAACTTGAATAAAGTCAGACAGATACAAAGACGAACAATCTGATAGTGGGGGAAGAACAAGCGCAGGCCAACTCAACTGTCTTCATGGTAATGACTTGGCAAAATTTTGACTTAAGGAGGGAGGAGGGAGGGGTGGGGGGGGGGGGGAGGTTGAAGATGGAGAAACTGGGAATATGAAATTAAGAAAATATATTACAGATATGAAAACTCTTCACTAGCTGCATAAGGGAACCATCGTAATCCCTTTTGAAGGCAGATATATTTGTATTGCCTGCTCCGAGGCCTTTCGTCCGCTGGATCAGAACTCATCAGGGAGACACAGCTGGCCGTGTCTGCGCTCCTGGCGTCAAATAGAGACACACCACAGTCCATAATACCGTGGTGTTCTCACCACCAAGGGTGCAAAAAAGAATCCAATAGCACCCCCAAAGCAGCCAGTGAAGGGTAGTAAATGAAACCAAACGAAAGTGTGGGGAGGAAAAAAGTTGCTGAAAAACTAAAGACATTATGCAAATGGTATAAAATGTAGGGGACAATTTTTGAGCCTACGCTTGAGGATCCACCAAAGGATGCAAGGGAGATCAAAAGACAAACACACAGACGGACAGAAACAAATACAAATAACCTCAATTTAATCAAAACAAAATTGGAAATGAAATGAGGCAGGGAACAGTAAACAATAAACAGTAAACATGAGGCAGGGAACAGTAAACAATAAACAGTAAACAAATGGGGTAACGTTTGCTCCCATAAGAAAACCTAACACAGAGTTGAGTTGTTGGCCTGTACTTGTTTTTCCCCCACTATTAGATTGGTCGTCTTTGTATTTGTCTGACTTTATTCAAGTTTAAAAGGCTGTGTCAGTCTTGAATAAAAGTTACTCTGTGTTAGGTTTTCTTATGGGAGCAAAAGTTACCCTACTTGTTTACTGTTTATTGTTTACTGTTCCCTGCCTCATTTCATTTTCAATTTCGTTTTGATTAAATTGAGGTTATTTGTATTTGTTTCTGTCCGTCTGTGTGTTTGTCTTTTGATCTCCCTTGCATCCTTTGGTGGATCCTCAAGCGTAGGCTCAAAGATTGCGCTCTGCAGTCATGAAATACGGGCTGGTACGCCCATGGGGATGCTACTTTAAGGCTGTTAAGGGCTGCATCCTGTAGTCTGATTTACCTCTGTTCAGGAGCAGTTATGTCCCTTGATATCTTAATGGAGTGTCCTGCGCGTGCCTGTACCCATCGTCAACACAGCGCAGGCCTCCAAGGGTGGTACAGGACTGCTCTAAAGGCAGGTGAAGACAGTGCTTCTCTGGGTCCTCCCCAGCACCTTCGGGTGTTTCTTTTCTTCTTCATTTACTACCCTTCACAGGCTGCTTTGGGGGTGCTATTGGATTCTTTTTTTGCACCCTTGGTGGTGAGAACACCACGGTATTATGGACTGTGGTGTGTCTCTATTTGACGCCAGGAGCGCAGACACAACCAACTGTGTCTCCCTGATGAGTTCTGATCCAGCGGACGAAAGGCCTCGGAGCAGGCAATACAAATATATCTGC
The DNA here is from genome assembly GCA_033310375.1 of Conus canariensis. Classification (NCBI taxonomy): domain Eukaryota; kingdom Metazoa; phylum Mollusca; class Gastropoda; order Neogastropoda; family Conidae; genus Conus; species Conus canariensis. Next base: position 98,073,887 of record CM065717.1, read on the forward strand.
CTTCAAAAGGGATTACGATGGTTCCCTTATGCAGCTAGTGAAGAGTTTTCATATCTGTAATATATTTTCTTAATTTCATATTCCCAGTTTCTCCATCTTCAACCTCCCCCTCCCTCCTTAAGTCAAAATTTTGCCAAGTCATTACTATGAAGACAGTTGAGTTGTTGGCCTGCGCTTGTTTCTCCCCCACTATTAGATTGTTCGTCTTTGCATTTGTCTGACTTTATTCAAGTTTAAAAGGCTGTGTCAGTCTTGAATAAAAGTTGCTCAGTGTTAGGTTTTCTTATGGGAGCAAAAGTTACCCCATTTGTTTACTGTTTATTGTTTACTGTTCCCTGCCTCATTTCATTTCCAAAGTTGTCTAACTGGTTATAATTGAAAATCGTCCTTTGGAAATTACTGTATTTATAGGCAAGTGGCTTAAGAATGACACATGGAACACTATGGTCACTGCAGAAAGGAGGCAGAACGTCAACTGATTTGATTATGTCAGGACTCTGAGTGATGACCAGATCAAGGCAAGTACTTGATGTAGCTGTTACTCTTGTGGGGGAATCAACTACTTGGTTTAATTGATAATGGTTTAGAATATCAGTGAGGTGTTTGGTTGGATTAGTTCAATAGTCAACGTTGAAATCACCTAACATAATAAATTTCGTCATCGTTCTGTCTGCTTTATTAATACTATCATTTATTAAGATCCAATAACTAACGCGTACATTAGGTGGACGATAAAATGATCCAATAAGTAAACTCTTCTGATTAATTTTGGTTTCTACCCAAACTGCTTCCAGGTCGTTAACTTGTAAGTCGGGTCGTGGTTTACAATGAAAGCTATCTTTCAGGTAGATAGCCACACCACCATGAGGGTCGTTCGCTCTGTCGAAACGGACAGGAGGGTGAAAGTTTTTAAGAAGTAAAGAGTTGTTGGAATCCAGTGGTGATAGCCAACTTTCAGATATAGTTATAATATCAAATTGATGCGATTCAGCTTCAAGCAGGTCGATTTTACTTTTTAAACTACGGGTATTAACGTGCATGACACAGAGTTCTCCACGTTCAATTGGACCAAGGTTACTTTCGATATCGCCTGATTTCATAAGTAAAGAATTGTAAAATTTAGAGAAAGTCAAATTGCTACAGTTAGCTGATAAATGATTAAACGAACCGGTTTTAGGTGGGTTTTGTTTGGCAGGTGGTGAGAACACGTCAACATTTAAATGCACTGAGAAGAAAAACAGCAGAAAAGCCATAGTCAAGTGTTTATCTTTCCTGGCATAAACAAGCAGAAAATACGGAATAGTGGTCGCCTTGACAAGAAAAAACAGTTTTCTGGATAGTATTCCGGCTGCATGATAGAACAGACCAATCATGGCTCTGTACAATGCCAGTTCAACGCCCATTTAAGTAACTGCACTGAGCAGTACAAGGAATCTGAAATTCGCCATGATTGGAATGACACTGGTCCCCAAACGCTTCTCTACGAATATGGTCATGAAAACCTCCCTGGCCTTCGTCACAACGCCAACAACATTCACCACCTTTGAACAAAATATTGGTAAGTTACACACATGTCTAATAGTAAGGTAAATGAAAAAAGTATGTACATAAAACAAGGTAAGGGGAAAACCGAAACGACCGTTCGGCTGCAAGGAGCAAAAAAGGGCGGGCTGAACTCCCCTCGCAATGTTGCGCGGTCAACAAACTACTGGTCAGCTGGCACACGATGCATGCATTCATATCAGTTGTTATAGCGAGTACGAACATGTGTACACAGAACTAGGAAAAAATATTTTTACAGTGATAATCTGATTTTGATTTGGGGGGGGGGGGGGGGGGTTGCTCGAGCAGGTTGGGTATTTATAAGACAGGGAGAAAGATGGGGGGGGGGGGGGGGGGGGGACGGGAGCAGAAAGGATGGTAAACACATTGACCATGTTATTTTAGGTTCTGTGGCACACGAATAGGCACTAGACACAGCCACAGGCCACATGAAATTACACACTGGCAGTATCAGATTTATTTGATCATGTCTTCGTTTGGGATCTTGATTTGGGATTTCATTTTTCATTTATTACTTTGATTTTGTTGTTTTTCAGATATTCAGTTCTTTAAAAAAATCTTCACACCAATGTTATAATTATTATGATCAAAATACTTTGTATGATTGTTGATGGAATGAAGCAATAAAAATGTTTAAAACAAATTTTTTTTTTAAAAGCGGTATTATACAAAACAACAAGATACAACACATTACCTTAACCGTCTGATGACTTGGTCCTCTTCATGATCAGCACAGGGAGCGACTCTCGAAGAATGCAGATAGTTTTCTGTTCGTCAGTGTTGGAAATAGTTTTCCTTTATTTAGCACCGACACACATCCTTCATCCCGGTGTAACGAAAAGTTTTAACTCCCCAAATGGGTTAACTCCCAGGGAGTTAAACTGTTCATATGTAAATTTTAACTCCCCGGGAGTTAAACTAGAATGACTCCCACCCTGTGCCAAAATAACTCCACTCTGTAAAACTTCAAAATGTTCTAAAATCTTTTTTGTACAAGTCTCAACAAATTCTTGAAACATTAAGGGGGAGTCATTTTGTACATATATCAGACTTTTTACACGCCTGGATTAACTCCCGGGAGTTAATCTGTACTAACTCCCAGGGGGGTGGGGGGGGGGGGGTCATTCTGTAACAGGGTGGGAGTTAAGATGAGAGGATTAGAAAGAGTCTGGTGGCTACAAGTTAGCAGATGTTTGACCTAGGCATTAGCCCAGCGCTCATTCAGAACAACACCCACAAAAAATTTTGGACTTGACCACTACGAGATGAGGTAAACAACGACGACGACAAGAAGAAGAAGAAGAAGAAAAGGATACTTCACACTGTAGATCGTCGGCTGACGTTTGATACTATTCTGCTTTTCTGACGACCAACAATTGAGATCCGGTGACATGACGGCAGACAGAGTTTTTTTGGTGGGGTGGGGGGTGGGGTCAGTGACTAGTCACAGAGCAATGGGGAATGTCAACAATTAGCCAGGTACGTCCGTGTGTTTTCGCGTATCGGTTTCAGTTTCGTCTGGTCCCGTCATTATTAAGACGTTCTCGTCACAGCCCCCCCCCCCCCCCCCCCCCCCCCCACACACAACCTTTCCGAAGGTGCAAGTAAGAAAACCCCAGATAAGTACTGTCCTCAACTGCCGAAGAAGCCAGCTGGGAGCAGTCCCTCTCTTTCACTTGTCTGTCTGTCTGTCTGTTCTGCCTCTCTCTCTCTCTCCTCTCTCTCTCTCTCTCTCTCTCTCTCTCTCTCTCTCTGTGTCTCTGTCTGTCTGTCTCTCACTCTTTCCCCTCCAAAGAAGTGAATTGTGAAGAATTGTTTTTGTATTCATTTTGTCTTTGTTTCGTTTTTGTTTCTGTGCATTTCCCCCGATTAATGCGATTCCTAGTCGAGTGACGTTGCTTTTGTTGGCTCCCTTTCTACCGATAGGGGAGTAGCAGATTTTAGGGTTAGATAGGAATGGAACGTAATTCTGACCCATATCTATGTGTGCGCGCGGGCACTTGCTTGCTTGTGTGTTTTGTGTGTGTGTGTGTGTGTGTGTGTGTGTGTGTGTGTGTGTGTGTGTGTGAGTTCTGTGTGTGTGTGTGTGTGTGTGTGTGTGTGAGAGAGAGAGAGAGAGAGAGAGAGAGAGGAGAGTGAGTGAGAGACCGAGTACATTGTGTGTGTGCGGGCATGTGTGTGTGTGTGTGTGTGTGTGTGTGTGTGTGTGGGCATGTGTGTGTGTGTGTGTGGTGTGTGTGTGTGTGTGAGCGCGCGCGTGCGTGCGTGCGTCAGTCGGTGAAGACATGCAGTCACACTTGATGCTTGTGTTTTTCACACTCTAGCATAGCTTGAAATGGTGTGCAAAGACGGAGAAACGTGAGCTAGGAACAAACTGAAGTAACCCCCCCCCCCCCCCCCCCCCCGACCCGCACTCTCAAACCCCTGCTATATATAGACCATTAGAGACAGCAAGACGATATATAACGGAGCAAGTCATGTGAATCTGGCGTTTGCATGTTGCGTGCGTGCGTGCGTGTGTTGTCCCTGTGTGCATATGCGCAGTTTCTGTATCTTCTCGCGTAACAATGATCACATATTTTGATAATTACCATACATTTTGATCCAGATTACACGTGTTTAATGGTGATCATGTGTGTTACTTGTATGAGTTTAATAATGAACACGTTTTTCGCGTATGTTAGACAGCAATCATGTATGTTAGATGATGTGAAACTGTAGTCACATCTTTAAGCAGAAAATCCTTTATGTCGATGGATAGTCAAGAATGTTAGTTAAAACGTTAGCACATAAGTACTAGTCACAAATGCTGGATAATAATCCCAGATCTTCAATGATGATCAGACAGACCTGTGTCCATCAGTAATCACGTTTCTTCAGCTCTGATCACAGGCGGCAGACAGGGAAAAAGAGGGAAAAGTTCGTTGTACTGCGGCAACACCTTGCCCTACATATACCTCCCTCCCCTTCCTTCCCCACCTCTCCTCCCACCCACTGCGCGCCACTCCACGTTCCAGACGCACACGGGACACTGTGACGGCCGGATAGGGGTGGGTGGGTGGGTGGTGGTGGTGGTGGCGGCGGTGGTGGTGATGGTGTGTGGAATCATGTCGAGGCGTCATGCTTCGCCTGCTTGTCTTTCCTCTTATTGATTTTCCTTTCTAAGCTTTCCTCTTATTGATTTTCCTTTCTTAGCTTTCCTGTTATTGAATTTCCTTTCTTAGCTTTCCTGTAATTGATTTTCCTTTCTTAGCTTTTCTTTTATTGATTTTCCTTTCTTAGCTTTCCTGTAATTGATTTTCCTTTCTTAGCTTTTCTTTTATTGATTTTCCTTTCTTAGCTTTTCTCTTATTGATTTTCCTTTCTTAGCTTTCCTCTAATTGATTTTCCTTTCTTAGCTTTGCTGTTACTGAATTTCCTTTCTTAGCTTTCCTCTAATTGATTTTCCTTTCTTAGCTTTTCTCTTATTGATTTTCCTTTCTTAGCTTTCCTCATTGATTTTTCCTTTCTTAGGTTTCCTCTTCTCTTATTGATTTTCCTTTGTTAGTTTTCCTCTTATTGATTTTCCTTTCTTAGGTTTCCTCTTATTGATTTTCCTTTCTTAGGTTTCTCTTATTGATTTTCCTTTCTTAGCTTGCTCTTCTCTTATTGATTTTCCTGTCTTAGCTTTACTCTTATTGATTTTCCTTTCTCAGCTTTTCTTGCTCTTATTGATTTTCCTTTCTTACCTTTCCTCTTATTGATTTTCCTTTCTTAGCTTGTCTTCTCTTATTGATTTTCCTTTCTTACCTTTCTCTTATTATTGTCCTTTCTTATTCTTTCCTATTTATTTTCCTTTCTTACTTTCCTCTTCTCTTATTTATTTTCCTTTCTTAGCTTTTCTCTTCTCTTATTTATTTTCCTTTCTTAAACTTTCCTCTTCTCTTATTTGATTTTCCTTTCTTACTTTTCTCTTCTCTTATTATTTTCCTTTCTTAGCTTTTCTTCTTTATTATTTTCCTTTCTTAACTTTTCTTCTCTTATTGATTTTCCTTTCTTAGCTTTTCTCTTGTTGATTTTCTTTTCTTGCTTTCTCTTATTGATTTTCTTTCTTAGCTTTCTCTCTCGCTTATTAAGCTTATTTTCTATGGATTTTTTTTCTTAGTTTCGTCTTCTTACTGATTTCAGAGCAATTATTTTTCGAACAAAGGTTCGTGGCAAAATTGACATTGTTGACACTGTTTTCAGCATATCGAAGAAGAGACGGGACGAGCCCCCCCCCCCCCCCCCCGTCCCCCCCTCCCCGTCCCCACACACCACCTGTGACGTTCACCTCATCAACAGCCAGTAATTGTCTTTTTCCTGACCCAGTCTGGCTATCGGGCGAGGGGGCAGAGTACGGAAAGTCGTCAAACGGGACGTACTTATATGATCAGGTGGGTATGGACAGTCTGTGTTAGTCGGTCAGCAGCCACAACTAAAAGTGGTTTGTTTCCACCCTCGCGTGCGCCCTCTCCACGGCCCCATACTGAGGGTGGAGGGGGAGTTAATCGTCATCTGGTGGAGGGGGAGGTTATGGGGGAAGGGGGGGGGGGGGGGGGGAGGCTCATGATGGCGGCGGAGTCACGCGATTTATTTCGGGTCGGAAGGTTGTGTGTGGGGTAGGGGGGGGGGGGGGGGGGGGTAGTGGTGGGGTTGGGGTGATGGTTTAGTGGAGGGAGGGGATGATATTACAGTGGAGGGGTGAGGTGTAGTGGAGGGGGTGGTGGTGTAGTGGAGGGGGGTGGTGGGTGATGTAGTGGAGAAGAAGGGGTGGTGGTGTAATGGATACACAGTATTTTTTTGTCCTATAGAAGAAAAATGTGTTTGGAGGTGGGGGGGGTGGTGGTGTAATGGAGGGGTGGTGGTGTAGTGGAGGGGGGTGGGGGTGTAATGGAGGGGAGGTGGTAGTTGTGTAGTGGAGGGAGGGGTGGGGTGTAGGAGGGGAGGTGGGTGTAGTGGGGGAGGGTGGGGGTGTAAGGAGGGGAGGTGGTGGTTGTGAGGGAGGGAGGGTGGGGGTGTATGGAGGGGAGGTGGTGTAGTGGAGGGAGGGTGGGGTGTAATGGAGGGGAGGTGGTGGTTGGTGTGGAGGGAGGTGGGGTGTAATGGAGGGGAGGTGGTGGTTGGTAGTGGAGGGAGGTGGGGTGTAATGGAGGGGGGTGGTGGTTGTGTAGTGGAGGGAGGGTGGGGGTGTAAGGAGGGGAGGTGGTGTAGTGGAGGGAGGGTGGGGTGTAATGGAGGGGAGGTGGTGGTTGTGTAGTGGAGGGAGGGTGGTGGTGTATGGAGGGGAGGTGGTGGTGGTGTAGTGGAGGGAGGGTGGGGGTGTAATGGAGGGGAGGTGGGTGGTGGTGTAGTGGAGGGAGGGTGGGGGTGTAATGGAGGGGGGTGGGGTTGGTATGGAGGGAGGGGGTGGTGTAATGAGGAGGGAGGTGGGGTTGTGTAGTGGAGGAGGGTGGTGGTGTAAGGAGGGAGGTGGCGGTTGTGTAGTGGAGGGGGGTGGTGGTGTATGGGGGGGGTGGCGGTTGTGTAGTGGAGGGAGGGTGGTGGTGTAATGGAGGGGAGGTGGTGGTGGTGTAGTGGAGGGAGGTGGGGGTTGTAATGGGGGGGGTGGGGTTGGTAGTGGAGGGAGGGTGGTGGGTGTAGGAGGGGGGGTGGTGGTGTGTGGGGGGAGGGTGGCGGTGTAATGGAGGGGGGTGGTGGTTGTGTAGGGAGGGGGGTGGGGTGTAGGGGGGAGGTGTGGTTGTGTGTGGGGGAGGGTGGGGGTGTAAAGGAGGGGGGTGGTGGTGGTGTGTGGAGGGGGGTGGGGTGTAGGAGGGGAGGTGGTGGTGGTGTAGTGGAGGGGGTGGGGGTGTAATGGGGGGGGTGGTGGTGGTGTAGTGGAGGGGGGGGTGGTGTAATGGAGGGGGGGTGGTGGTGGTGTGGTGGTGTTGTGGGAGGGAGGGTGGGGTGTAATGGAGGGGGGGGTGGTGGGTAGTGGGGGAGGGGGTGGTGTGTAATGGAGGGGGGTGGTGTAGTGGAGGGGGGTGGGGGTGTGTAATGGAGGGGTGGTGGTGGTGGTGTAGTGGAGGGGGGTGGGGTGTAATGGAGGGGGGTGGTGTAGTGGGGAGGGTGGGGGTGTAATGGAGGGGTGGTGGTGGTGTAATGGAGGGGAGTGGGGTGGTGTAGTGGAGGAGGGTGGTGGTGTAATGGAGGGGAGGTGGTGGTGGGTAGTGGAGGGAGGGTGGGGTGTAATGGAGGGGTGGTGTGTAGTGGAGGGAGGGTGGGGTGTAATGGAGGGGAGGTGGGGTTGTGTAGTGGAGGGAGGGTGGGGGTGTAATGGAGGGGAGGGTGGTTGTGTAGTGGAGGGAGGGTGGGGTGTAATGGGGGAGGTGGTTGTGTGTAGTGGGGGGGGTGGGGTGTAATGAGGGGAGGTGGTGGGGTGTAGTGGAGGGAGGGTGGGGGTGTGGGAGGGTGGTGGGTGTGGGAGGGGGGGGTGGTTGTATGGGGGAGTGGGGTGGTGGTAGTGGGGGGGGGGTGTAGGAGGGGAGGTGTGTGGGGGGTGGGGGGGGGTGGGGGGGGGGTGGGGGTGTGGGGGGGTGGGGGGTGTGGGGGTGGGGGGTGTGGGGGGTGGTGGGTGGTGGGTGGTGGGGGGGGGGGGGGGGGGGGGGGTGATGGGGTGGGGGGTGGGGGTGGGGGTGGGGTGGGGGGGGGTGGGGGTGTGGGGGGGGGGGGGGTGGGGGGGGGGGGGGGGTGGGGGGGGGTGGGGGTGTGTGGGGGTGTGGGTGGGGGTTGGGGGGGGGGGGGGGTTGTGTGGGGGGTGGGGGGGGGGGGGGTGGGTGGGGGTGGGGGTGGGTGTGTGGGGGGGGGGGGGGGGGGTGGTGGGGGTGGGTGGGGGGGGTGGGGGGTGGGGGTGGTGGGTGGGGGGGGGGTGGGGTGGGGGTGGGGGGGATGTGTTGGGGGGGGGGGTGGGGGGGGGGGGGGTGGGGGGGGGGTGGTGTGGGGGGGGGGGGGGGGTGGGGGGGGGGGGGGGTGGGGGTGTGGGGGGGGTGGGGGGGGGGGTGTGGGGGGGGGGGGGGTGTGGTGGGGGTGGGGGGGTGGGAGGTGGGGGGTGGGGGGGGGGGTGGGGTGGGGGGGTGGTGGGGTGGTGGGTGTGGGGGTGGGGTGTGGTGGGGTGGGGGGTGGTGGGGTGGGGGGTGGGGTGGGGGGGGGGGGGGGGGGGTGGGGTGGGGTGGTGGTGGGG
>CM065717.1:98082786-98110286 GCA_033310375.1 Conus canariensis
AGTAAATTTTGGGAAAAAATTTGTTTTTTGATTCTTTTGTTTTGGTTCTTTTTGTTTCTGTGTTTTCCCCCCGATTAATGCTTTCCCTAGTCGAGTGCGTTGCTTTTGTTGCTCCCTTTCTACCGAAGGGGAGTAGCAGATTTTTAGGTTAGATGGGAAAAGGGAAAACGTTTTTTCTACCCATTCTTGTGTCGGGGGCACTGTCTTTGTGTGTGGTGTGTGTGTGTGTGTGTGTGTGTGTTGTGGTGTGTGAGTTCGGTGTGTGTGGGGTGTGTGTGTGAGAGAGAGAGAAGAAGGAGAGAGGATGGTGAGAGACCGAGTACTTTGGGTGGGGTGTCGGCATGTGTGTGTGTGTGTGTGTGTGGTGTGTGTGTGGGCATGTGTGTTGGTGTGTGGGGTGTGTGGTGTGTGAGCGGCGCGCGTGCGTGCGTGCGTCAGTGGGTAAGACTGCAGTCACACTTGATGTTTTGTTTTTTTTCACACCTAGCATAGCTTGAAAGGGTGTGCAAAGACGAGAAATGAGCTGGGAACAAACTGAAGTACCCCCCCCCCCCCCCCCCCCCCGACCCGCATCTCAAACCCCTGCTTTTAAAAAAAACCTTAGAGACAGCAAGCGTATAAACGGAGCAAGTCAGGGGAATTGGCTTTTTCATGTTCGTGCGTGCGTGCGTGTGTTCCCCCTTGTGCATAGGGGCCAGTTTCTGTTCTTCTCGCGTAACAATGATCACATATTTTGTAATTACCATAATTTGATCCAATTACACGTGTTTAAGGGTGATCATGGTGTTACTTGTAGAGTTTAAAATGAAACGTTTTTCGCGTATGTTGACGCAATATGTATGTTGTGATGTGAAACTGTAGTACATCTTTAAGCAGAAATCCTTTATGCAGGGATATCAAGAAGTTTTAAAACGTTAGCAAAAAAAGCTAGTCACAAATGCTGGAAATAACCCCAATCTTCAATGATGATCAACAGCCCATTTCCATCAGAATCACGTTTCTTCAGCTCTGATACAGGGGGCAGCGGGGAAAAAGGGGGAAAAATTTTCGTTGTACGCGCAAACACCTTGCCCTACATATCCCCCCTCCCCCTTCCTTCCCCACCTCTCCTCCACCCACTGCGGCCCCCCACGTTCCACGCACACGGGGGCACTGTGACGGCGGATAGGGGTGGGGGGGTGGGGGGTGGTGGTGGGGCGCGGTGGGGTGATGGTGTTGGGAAACAGTCGAGGCGTCATGCTTTGCCCGTTGTCTTTCCTTTATTGATTTTCCTTTCTAAGCTTTCTTTTATTGATTTTCCTTTCTTAGCTTTCCTGTTATTGAATTTCCTTTCTTAGCTTTCCTGTAATTGATTTTCCTTTCTTAGCTTTCTTTTATTGATTTTCCTTTCTTAGCTTTCCTGTAATTGATTTTCCTTTCTTAGCTTTTCTTTTATTGATTTTCCTTTCTTACTTTTCTTTATGATTTCCTTTCTTAGCTTTCTTATTGATTTTCCTTTCTTAGCTTTCCTCTAATTGATTTTACCTTTCTTATGCTTTTCTCTTATTGATTTTCCTTTCTTAGCTTTCCTCATTGATTTTTCCTTTCTTAGGTTTCCTCTTCTCTTATTGATTTTCCTTTGTTAGTTTTCCTCTTATTGATTTTCCTTTCTTAGGTTTCCTCTTATTGATTTTCCTTTCTTAGGTTTCCTCTTATTGATTTTCCTTTCTTAGCTTGCCTCTTCTCTTATTGATTTTCCTGTCTTAGCTTTACTCTTATTGATTTTCCTTTCTCAGCTTTTCTCTGCTCTTATTGATTTTCCTTTCTTAGCTTTCCTCTTATTGATTTTCCTTTCTTAGCTTGCCTCTTCTCTTATTGATTTTCCTTTCTTACCTTTCCTCTTATTGATTGTCCTTTCTTAGCTTTCCTCATTGATTTTCCTTTCTTACGTTTCCTCTTCTCTTATTTATTTTCCTTTCTTAGCTTTTCTCTTCTCTTATTTATTTTCCTTTCTTAACTTTCCTCTTCTCTTATTGATTTTCCTTTCTTAGCTTTTCTCTTCTCTTATTTATTTTCCTTTCTTAGCTTTTCTCTTCTCTTATTTATTTTCCTTTCTTAACTTTCCTCTTCTCTTATTGATTTTCCTTTCTTAGCTTTTCTCTTGTTGATTTTCCTTTCTTAGCTTTCCTCTTATTGATTTTCCTTTCTTAGCTTTTCTCTTCGCTTATTAAGCTTTTCTCTTCTCTTATTGATTTTCTTTTCTTAGCTTTCGTCTTCTCTTACTGATTTTCAGGGAGGCAATATAATTATTCTCTTCGAAACAAAAGGTTCGTGGCAAAATTGACATTGTTGACACTGTTTTCAGCATATCGAAGAAGAGACGGGACGAGCCCCCCCCCCCCCCCCTCCCCCCTCCCCGTCCCCCACACACACCTGTGACGTTCACCTCATCAACAGCCAGTAATTGTCTTTTTCCTGACCCCCAGTCTGGCTATCAGGGCGAGGGGGCCAGAAGTACGGAAAGTCGTCAAAACGGACGTACTTCATCATGATCAGGTGGCGTATGGACAGTCTGTGTTAAGTCGTCAGCACCCAACAACTAAAAGTGGTTTGTTTACCACCCATCGCGTCGCCCCCCTCTCCCACGACCCCCTCACTCACCTGAGGGAGGAAGGGGAGTTAATCCCGTCATCCCTGTGGACTGAGGCGGAGGTTAATGGAGGGAAGGGGGGGGGGGGGGGGGACGGCTCATGATGGCGGCGGAGTCACGCGACTTTCATTTCGGGTCGGAAGGCTTGTGGTGGCGTAGGGGGGGGGGGGGGGGGGGGTAGTGGTGGGGTTGGGGTGATGGTTTAGTGGAGGGAGGGGATGATATTACAGTGGAGGGGTGATGGTGTAGTGGAGGGGTGGTGGTGTAGTGGAGGGGTGGTGGTGGTGATGTAGTGGAGAAGAAGGGGTGGTGGTGTAATGGATACACAGTATTTTATTTGTCCTCATAGAAGAAAAATGTGTTTGGAGGTGAGGGGGTGGTGGTGTAATGGAGGGTGGTGGTGTAGTGGAGGGAGGGTGGGGGTGTAATGGAGGGGAGGTGGTAGTTGTGTAGTGGAGGGAGGGTGGGGGTGTAAAGGAGGGGAGGTGGTGTAGTGGAGGGAGGGTGGGGGTGTAATGGAGGGGAGGTGGTGGTTGTGTAGTGGAGGGAGGGTGGGGGTGTAATGGAGGGGAGGTGGTGTAGTGGAGGGAGGGTGGCGGTGTAATGGAGGGGAGGTGGTGGTTGTGTAGTGGAGGGAGGGTGGGGTGTAATGGAGGGGAGGTGGTGGTTGTGTAGTGGAGGGACGGTGGCGGTGTAATGGAGGGGAGGTGGTGGTTGTGTAGTGGAGGGAGGGTGGGGGTGTAATGGAGGGGAGGTGGTGTAGTGGAGGGAGGGTGGGGGTGTGTAATGGAGGGGAGGTGGTGGTTGTGTAGTGGAGGGAGGGTGGTGGTGTAATGGAGGGGAGGTGGTGTGTGTAGTGAGGAGGGTGGTGGAGTATGGAGGGAGGTGGGTGTGTGTAGGGGTGGTGTAATGGAGGGGAGGTGGTGGTTGTGTAGTGGAGGGAGGGTGGGTGTGTAATGGAGGGGAGGTGGTGGTTGTGTAGTGGAGGGAGGGTGGTGGTGTAATGGAGGGGAGGTGGCGGTTGGTTAGTGGAGGGAGGGTGGGGGTGTAATGGAGGGGAGGTGGGGGTTGTGTAGTGGAGGGAGGGTGGGGTGTGTAATGGAGGGGAGGTGGCGGTTGTGTAGTGGAGGGAGGGTGGTGGTGTAATGGAGGGGAGGTGGCTGGTTGTGTAGTGGAGGGAGGGTGGGGTGTAATGGAGGGAGGTGGTGGTGGTGTAGTGGAGGGAGGGTGTGGTGTAATGGAGGGGGTGGTGGTTGTGTAGTGGAGGGAGTGGTGGGGTGTAATGGAGGGGAGGTGGTGGTGTGTGTAGTGGAGGGAGGGTGTGGGGTTGTAATGGAGGGAGGTGGTGGTGGTGTAGTGGAGGGAGGGTGGGGGTGTAATGGAGGGGGGTGGGGTGTGGTGTAGTGAGGGAGGGTGGGGTGTAATGGAGGGGAGGTGGTGGTGTGTGTAGTGGAGGGAGGGTGGTGGTGTAATGGAGGGGAGGTGGGGTTTGTGTAGTGGAGGGAGGGTGGGGGTGTAATGGAGGGGAGGTGGGTGGTGTGTGGAGGGAGGGTGGTGGTGTGTAATGGGGGGAGGGTGGTGGTGTGTAGTGGAGGGAGGGTGGGGTGTAATGGAGGGAGTGGGGTGTGTAGTGGAGGGAGGGTGTGGTGTAATGGAGGGGGGTGGTGGTGTGTGTGAGGGAGGGTGGGGTTATGAGGGAGGTGGTGGGGTGGTGGGGGGTAGGGTGGGTGGGATGGGGGTGGTGGTGTAGTGGAGGGAGGGTGGTGGTGTAATGGAGGGGAGGTGGTGGTGGTGTAGTGGGAGGGGGGTGTGGGGTGTAATGGAGGGGGGTGGTGGGGTGGTGTGTAGTGGAGGGAGGGTGGGGTGTATGGAGGGTGGTGAGTGGAGTGGGGAGGGGTGGTGGGTGTAATGGAGGGAGGTGGTGGGGTTGGTAGTGGAGGGAGGGTGGGGTGTGTAATGGAGGGGGGTGGTGGTGGTGTGTAGTGGAGGGAGGGTGGTGGTGTAATGGAGGGGAGGTGGTGGTGGTGTAGTGGAGGGAGGGTGGGGGTGTGAATGGAGGGGAGGTGTGGTGGTGGTGTAGTGGAGGGAGGGTGGGGGTGTAATGGAGGGGATGTGGTGGTGGTGTGTGTGGAGGGAGGGTGGGGTGTAATGGAGGGGAGGTGGCGGTTGTGTAGTGGGGGAGTGGTGGGGTGTATTGGAGGGGAGGTGGTGGTGGTGTAGTGGAGGGAGGTGTGGTGGTGTAATGGAGGGGAGGTGGGGTGTGTAGTGGAGGGAGGGTGGGGGTGTAATGGAGGGGAGGTGGTGGTGGTGTAGTGGAGGGAGGGTGGGGGTGTAATGGAGGGGAGGTGGTGGTGGTGGTGTGTGTGAGGGAGGGTGGCGGTGTAATGGAGGGGAGGTGGTGGTGGTGTGTGGTAGTGGAGGAGGGTGGGGTGTAATGGAGGGGATGGTGGTGGTGTAGTGGAGGGAGGGTGGCGGTGTATGGAGTGGGAGGTGGTGGTGGTGTAGTGGAGGGAGGGTGGGGGTGTAATGGAGGGGAGGGTGGTGTAGTGGAGGGAGGGTGGGGGTGTGTAATGGAGGGGGGTGGTGGTGGTGTAGTGGAGGGAGGGTGGGGGTGTAATGGAGGGGAGGTGGTGGTGTGTGGAGGGAGGGTGGGGGTGTAATGGAGGGGTGGTGGTGGTGTAGTGGAGGAGGGTGGGGGTGTAATGGAGGGGAGGTGGTGGTGTGTGTAGTGGAGGGAGGGTGGGGGTGTAATGGAGGGGAGGTGGTGGTGGTGTAGTGGAGGGAGGGTGGGGGTGTAATGGAGGGGTGGTGGTGGTTGTGTAGTGGGGGAGGGTGGGGGTGTAATGGAGGGGAGGTGGTGTAGTGGAGGGAGGGTGGGGGTGTAATGGAGGGGATGGTGGTGTAGTGGAGGGGGGGGGTGTAATGGAGGGGAGGTGGTGTAGTGGAGGGAGGGTGGGGGTGGTATGGATGGGTGGTGGTGTAGTGGAGGGAGGGTGGGGGGTATATGGAGGGATGGTGGTGTAGTGGAGGAGGGTGGGGGTGTAATGGAGGGGAGGTGGTGATGTGGTGTAGTGGAGGGAGGGTGGGGTGTGTAATGGAGGGGAGGTGGGTGTAGTGGAGGGAGGGTGGGGGTGTAATGGAGGGGAGGTGGGTGTAGTGGAGGGGGGTGGGGGGTGTAATGGAGGGGTGGTGGTGGGTGGTGTAGTGGAGGGAGGGGGGGGTGTAATGGAGGGGAGGTGGTGGTGGTGTAGTGGGAGGGAGGGTGGGGGTGTAATGGAGGGGGGTGGTGGTGGTGTAGTGGAGGGAGGGTGGGGGTGTAATGGAGGGGAGGTGGTGTAGTGGAACAAATTCTAGAGCATCTCGAAAAGAATCACCTTTTGAATCTTCATCAATCTTCTTACAGACAAGGCCATAGTTGTGAGACAGCACTCCTCCGTATAGTCAATGACCTCCTCTGCGGGCTTGACGATGGGAACGTTTCCTTATTAGCGATGTTAGACCTCTCTGCAGCATTTGACACGATCGATCATAATATTTTGTTCTCACGGCTTCAAACTTCCTTTGGATTCAAAGACACAGCTCTCGACTGGATTATCTCTTACTTGACTGGACGGACTCAGACAGTGTGTGTACAGGGAAGATACTCAGACAGTTCTCCTCTTAGGTACGTTGTGCCTCAGGGTTCTGTACTTGGGCCAGTCCTTTTTGTGCTGTATGCTAGTCCTGTGTCTGACGTCATCAGTGGTCACGCCATGTCGCATGAGAGCTTTGCTGACGATACTCGGCTTCATCAGTCGGCTCCCATTGCTGAAACTGACCCACTGATTTCTCGGATGCGGGGCTGCATTGCAGACCTGAAGGACTGGATGACAACCAACAAAGTACAACTAAACGACGACAAGACGGAACTCATGTTCGTGACAAAACAGCCTAACCATCCTTCTCTGCCTTCAACTGTCACTATCAATGACTGTGCTGTCTCTGTCTCCACCTCTGTCCGCAGTCTAGGGGTCATACTTGACCAATCCCTCTCCTTTGAGAAACAGGTTTCAAATATTTGCAAGATTGCCTATTTAGAACTAAGAAGAATCAGCTCTGTACGTCACCTTCTCTCTACAGATGCTACAAAAACTCTTATTTGTGCATTTGTCTTATCTAGAATAGATTACTGCAACTCACTTTTGGCCGGCCTTCCAAAATACCTGATAGATTACAGCGAATCCAAAATCATGCAGCCTGAGTCGTCTGTAGAGCAAGAAAACATGCTCACATTTCGCCTCTCCTCCACTCTCTTCACTGGCTATCTGTCTCAAACCGTATCTCGTACAAAATCTCAACTCTCACTTTCTCTGCTCTCTTTGAAAATGGACCTTCTTATCTCTCAGATCTCCTTAAAATCTACACCCCCCCTCGACAACTACGCTCCTGTGCTGACGACCGCCTTCTGCGAATGACTCGCTTCAGGACTACTACTGGTGAAAGATCTTTCTCTTTTCAAGCTCCAGCGACGTGGAACAGACTGCCAGACTGTCTCAGACATTCAGATTCTATCTCTTCTTTCAAGTCTAAACTTAAAACCCATCTATTTTCTCGTAATTAGTCAATGCTGTGGGGAGAGGGGGGGGGGGGGGTACAACCTAACTCATAGCCGTCTGGGCCTTTTCAAATGTAGCGTATGTGTATGTTCTCTATTATATGTATTTGTTGTATGATTGAACGTTATAGGATTAAGTTTTTGTAGTGATATTTGAAGAATAAGTGAATGTCACATTGGTAGGATTAGGATTTGTTAGTTATTGTAGTAATAGTATTTGTATTTGTAGTGGGTGTAAGGTGTATTATTGTATATGAGAAGGGTAAATGTAGTATGACTTTGTAAAGCGCTTAGAGAAATTCGTTTGATTAAGCGCTATATAAGAAATCATTATTATTAAGGCGGAGGGCGGGGATCGATGAATGTGGGGGTATGCTCGTACTGAAGCGTACAGAAGTGATAACGCACAAAGCCAGGCACACAGTACAAAGCCAGGAGCAGCCAGGTGGTGGGAAGCGTGTGACGTGCAGGAAGTCGCGAACGGAGAGCTGTCACAAGCGCAGTAATGACCGACAACTCATACGTGACCTATAGTAGGGGTGGAGTGGAAGGGATGGAGGCGGACGGGGGGGGGGGGGGGAGAGGAGGGGGGCGCTGTACGATGTCGTCTCCTGCCACCGCTGCGCGCGGCTTATCGTCCGATCGGTGACCTGTAGGACACACGGGACGTTACCGGTACAGTAGTATACTCAGGCCGCTGTGGGGGAGGGAGGGAGGGCGAGCGGAGGGTGAGGGACCCCCCCCCCCCCTTCGGCATCGTCCCACACACTGGGGACGCATTTCACTGGAAGGTCAACGCGAGGCCTGTCTGTCTGTCTGTGTCCCAGAGCCAGGTTTGGACGGACTGACTCCCCAACACTTCACCAGTCTGGGAACACGCCAGCCGACGACTGAAGGAACTGTGTGTCCACGGGCAGGTAGCTGACATGGAGTCAACCCCGGTGGGGTCACCGGCCTGTTGCACGACGGCCACAGTCACAGCGGGAGGTACCCACCCACCACCCAACCTCCCCCCCCAACCGCCCCCCAGCCCCCGCCCCCCAGCACGATGTGGGCGGACGACTTACAGGGAGCACGGGAAACTACAGACACTTGTCTTCCCTACAGACACATGTCGCAGGTCAGTGCGCCCCAGGTCATTGTTCGTCCACGTGATAGTCTCATTCACAAGGATCTGTCTGTCTGTCTGTTTATCTGTCAGTGCTTTGTCTTGTCCCTTCTTTTGTCTTTCTTTCATTTCCTTCTTCTTCTCCTCCCTCTTCTGTTTGTGTCTTTTTAATCTTTTGATTTGTTTATTCTTTTTTTTGTTGCTTTTTTTGTTTGCGTTGTTCCGCCCTCTTTTTGGTAAACCACAGTCGTGCTGTTTCACCCACCCGAGCGGTGACAAGTTCACCCTTGACCCATGGTGTTCAGGGAGTGAGTTATAGCCAGTGTAGATTAGTATTTTATGTCATGACATGTTGTTCAGGGAGTGAGTTATAATCAGTGTAGATTAGTATTTTATGTCATGATGTTGTTCAGGGAGTGAGTTATAGTCAGTGTAGATTAGTATTTTATGTCATGACATGTTCAGGGAGTTACAGCCAGTGTAGATTAGTATTTTATGTCATGACATGTTGTTCAGGGAGTGAGTTATAGTCAGTGTAGATTAGAATTTTATGTCATGATGTTGTTCAGGGAGTGAGTTATAGTCAGTGTAGATTAGTATTTTATGTCATGACATGTTGTTTAGTGAGTTATAGTCAGTGTAGATTAGTATTTTATGTCATGACATGTTGTTCAGGGAGTGAGTTATAGTCAGTGTAGATTAGTATTTTATGTCAGGACATGTTGTTTAGTGAGGTATAGTCGGTGTAGATTAGTATTTTATGTCATGACATGTTGTTTAGTGAGTTATAGTCAGTGTAGATTAGTATTTTATGTCATGATGTTGTTCAGGGAGTGAGTTATAGTCAGTGTAGATTAGTATTTTATGTCATGTTATGTTGTTTAGTGAGTTATAGTCAGTGTAGATTAGTGTTTTATGTCATGATGTTGTTCAGGGGGTGAGTTATAGTCAGTGTAGATTAGTATTTTATGTCATGATGTTGTTCAGGGGGTGAGTTATAGTCAGTGTAGATTAGTATTTTATGTTATGACATGTTGTTCAGGGAGTGAGTTATAGTCAGTGTAGATTAGTATTTTATGTCATGACATGTTGTTTAGTGAGTTATAGTCAGTGTAGATTAGTATTTTATGTCATGACATGTTGTTTAGTGAGTTATAGTCAGTGTAGATTAGTATTTTATGTCATGACATGTTGTTTAGTGAGTTATAGCCAGTGTAGATTAGTATTTTATGTCATGACATGTTGTTCAGTGAGTTATAGTCAGTGTAGATTAGTATTTTATGTCATGATGTTGTTCAGGGGGTGAGTTATAGTCAGTGTAGATTAGTATTTTGTGTCATGACATGTTGTTCAGGGAGTGAGTTATAGTCCGTGTAGATTAGTATTTTATGTCATGATGTTGTTCAGGGGGTGAGTTATAGTCAGTGTAGATTAGTATTTTGTGTCATGACATGTTGTTCAGGGAGTGAGTTACAGCCAGTGTAGATTAATGTTTTATTTCATGACACACGAAACTTAGTGGTCCATCTTTTTCCTGTTTGGTTTGAGACGAGTTGTCAAAATGGTGTTACATTTTTCAGCACATAAAAACGTTACTGTCAGTGTTGCGTACCAGGCTTGTTGTCAAGATATGGATCGTTGCGTGATCTCCAGAAAAGGGAACGGGACTGGTAATTGATTTTGTTAAATGGCGACCAACAGAGTATTCGTCCAACTCGGACAGTGAATGAAGAAAATTTTACAAGTAAAGAAATAAAACGTCAGCACAATGAATTTCTATCAGTGATCCTACCGCCACCTGTCTCAGGGGAGAACACCACAGGTCATTGTTTGCACACGTGATAATCTCGCACATCACGGTGGTGCATGATCTTATAATGTTGCTCTATCAGCCGTGCAGTGATTCACTTGAACCCGCTGTTCATTTCCAGGCGTCACACAGACGGCGCAGGACTTTTATTGATAGTGTGTTGGGTTCTTAAAGCAGGCAAGCTGTTACTCTCCCCAAGATCTATTGATGGAAACCCTAACTGGCTGCTCCCCAGTTCTGACACCTGACACCTTTGTTTCTCTTCTCCTCCTTGGGTTTCCTCAGCTGTCCCCCCCCCCCCCCCCACACACACACCTCTGTCTCTGTCTCTGTCTTCGTCTGTCTGTCCCTCTCTCTCTCTCTCGTGAAGCCGTGAAGGCGTGAAGTCGTGCTTGCTTTGCTCCTGTTATGTATGTGATTTTGTTCAGGATATAGTGCACCAATATCCACAATTTTTTGCAGTCAAAGTCGCAAGTGGCCAGTGCCTGTAATGGGGTGAATTTTTGTGATGGTGTCATCACGATATTGTGGTTGATTAACGTTTTAATAATTACAAGATCCAAGAAGGAGAAATCGGCGGTGAAAAACGTTCACAACGTTCACAACCAAGCACGCCTATTTGACTTCGGTGTCGTTTTGCCCGTGCTTCTAGAAATTCGGGTCAACCTCGTGTCGTGTTGACGACATGCAAGAATAGGCAAGTCAACCAGTGTCCCAGGTCCAGGCATGCGTGAACTGTGAACTATGACACCGGCAAACCACGGGTTTGTTTTGATTTGTTGTGTTGCTAACTCGACATGGAGAACAATTCCGCAGGAGATGAAAATAAACTACAACCCACGTTGGATATAATACAGAAAACATTTACATGTTCCGTCAAAGAACTGTGTGTATGGCGAAATTGTCTACTTTTTCGGTATTCGGCTATTTCCGATGACTCAATTCGCGTTGAAAAGAATGACTTTGATACCAACAAACAGCCCATCTCCCTCCCGTCCTGGATCAGTGGGTCACCGCCCCCCAACCTAACCAAGACAGTACTGCGTGTGTTTCGCGGCCAGTCAAAACGAACAACGCTGACGTTATACACCACTAGGCAAGGCACAGGGTCATTCCTGTGTCAGGGAGCCGACTGCATCAAGTGGGATGAAGAGGAGTGTGAGATGCTGAAAGACATTGTTTGTAAACTGTGTGAGGATGGTGATGTACACACCCTTCAAAAGGATTTGCTCTCTGTACCCTTGACCTTTCTTGCGGCAGAAAATCAAGCAATAAAACTGTGTTTCCCTCAAAAGGATCAAACCACAGACGAAGAAAATCCATCTTCCTATTCCCATTTCCTCCACACACCCTTGATTAATCAGAATGATGTACAATGTGATGTGTCTGTGCTTGCAAGCAGTCTCAGCAACCTGTCGATTGTTTCCCCTGTGTCAGACAGTGCTGAAGGTACTGCCCCTGTCTCTGCTGATGAGGTTGAGGAAGATACAGAAGAGCATATGACTGCAACCACTGCCACGTTATCTCATAACAAATACAGACCGACGCCAAAAATCTACAGAAAAACCAAGAAATATCGTAGGCGTACATTATGCCCATCACTACATTCCGAAAAGGCACTTATTACAAAATTGATCAACATTGAAGACAGTCTTGATATCATTCTTGACCAGGAATCAAAAGTTGTCTCCAAGTTAGAGGATTCTAAGGTGGCTATCAAGAACGATTTAAAACAGCATATCAATCATAAGATTGATACAATTCATGCTTCCATTGATAATGTAAAGGCAATGATGACCAAACTGGACTCTTCTGTAAATAATCTGCTAAAGGAAAATCATTCTCTCAAAACCTGCTTAGGCACAATTCAGTCTGACCTAAAACAGTTTAAAAAGCAGCCTTCTTTTGTGCAGTCCGTCTCGACACAATGTGATTATCCCACTAGATGCGATAACTCCATGCAGTGTGATTTTTCCGTTAGCCATGAAGATGTTCAAACTTTTTTCACAATCTGATCTCCCCTCGGGGCATGAGAACAAAAAGATGGGAGATAATGCCTCGCCCTCTCTGTCCCCTTCTCCGGTACATCTTCCCTCCCCTACTTCAGCTGTCGCCTCCACTTTCGGCTCTGGTCTTTCTGATTCTCTCCAGCCTCACTGCCCGGAGAAAAGTGATGGTTCTGCTGAAAACACTGCACAGTGCCCATCACTAAAGGGAAGTAACTTCCCTCACAGCCCCACTGTGCCCCTTCATAACCGTTATGACGTACTCTCCCGCATTGATCAGGAACAAAATGTCCTTGAAGGGGAACAACAGAATCCACAGCATGTAAACGCAAACACTAATCATGTTGATGAGGGTTTCAAATCCAAATCCAAATTTTACTCTGAAAGGGAAATCAAGCGTACGCCACAACAGATTTTAGGTGACTTACGCATTCCTAGAGAAACAGCATCAGTCCTTGTAGGAGATTCTACAATAAGGTATATAACTCCAAAGAGATTAGGGTCACAGACAGATCCCATGTTCAAAATATGTGCCCCAGGACTAACAGTGGCAGATGTCATCCAATGGTTAAACCATTTAGAAACTCAGTCACACGTGAAAACATTGATTGTTCATGTCGGAGTCAATGACTGTCCAGCAGGACCCATCTCCTCCCAAACTTGGAAAGACCTCATCACCATGTGTAAAAAAAGATTTCCCTCCGCTTACGTAGCTATAAGCTCCATTGTGCCGGCTTTTGGGCGTCATCAGCTGAATAATTCAATCGCCCCTTCGAACCGAAATTTATACGACTGCTGTACCACCTTACAAGTGGATATGGTAGATAACTTTAATTCTTTCGTAACCCCAAAAGGGTTCCCACGTAAAGCACTGTACAAAGATGCTATTCACCCTAGCGCGAGGGGAACTGCCTGTCTTGCAATGAAATTCAAAGAAGTGCTTCCTCAAACCAACCCACCAAGAAGAAACAACCATGCAGACCATAACAATTCATTGCCTAACTTAATCTATAATCACCAGAATGCAAAAAACTCAAGGAATGCACAGAGTGATTTCAACTTTCTGGGTAGAACCTCCAGTATGTGTAAGAATGGCCCTGAATCTGTAGCCATTCCCCAGTTATTGTCCACAGCAGATTTTCCCCCATTATTTTCAGATGCCAGTCAGCCTGGACTGGTCAGCATGGATCACCACGAGGAGGGTGTCTCTGCTGTAAGGCAACCTTATGCCTTAAACGATACCAGTGGCGTTGTGCCACAGCCCCCTCAATATGGTCAGCCACAGGCTGGCGATAATGCACGCCCTCACTTTACTTCTATCCCAAAATATCCATTGTACCCATTTCCTTTCCCTTATCCAAGGTACGCAGATCCCAAATCGTATCCTAGAGGCCAAATTCCATGCACCTACCCCCCTCATGTGCCCCAACAGAGTGGAGACACTGCTCAGAGAACAGGACAGTTTCCTCTTGGGTCAGGTCCCCCGGCTCTTAATCTCGTGCCACAGGGCCAAAACCCAAATTCTCGTAGCTGGCCACAACCTGCCTCAGCAGGGGAGTGTGCTCAGCAACTTATGTCCCTGGCTGCACAGTTGATGTCACAGCAAGGGTGCCAGAGGCCTAATGGCAACTGGTAATGTGTGTGTCAATTTCTGATTTGATTTTGTTCATGCTGTTCTATATGCAGTTCAATTATTTGAGAAAGAAAAGTTTTGTGGAGAGTATGCTTTCATCTTAGCATAATACCAGAAATATCTTCTAATATTGCATGCGATTATTTATATCATTATTCAATTATTCAGTGTGTGTGTGTGTGTGTGTGTGTGTGTGTGTGTGTGTGTGTGTGTGTGTGTGTGTGTGTGTGCGTGCGTGCGCCATGTCATCCCCATGAACTTACATGAAACTATTCTGTTCCCATAAGAATATGTTTTTCATGTTCATTTCATTGGCCGTATTATGCTTGTACTTTGGACCTGGGATACCTGGAAATTTGCAATTGCTTTGGCTTAGACGATTTGCTTAAGCTTCAGACTCTTCTTACGTTGTTACTGTCGTGTATGTTAGCTTTTTATTTTGCGGGCTTATGTGCCTAGTACTTGACATCGTTTTGAATTTTTTGGACCTTTACTGATTTTTAATGACAACCGTTTTGGTATTATTTAATTCTTGTTGTGTTGCTGTTGTCTCAAAATATAAACTATACTTTTTTCGCTTTACTAGAAAATTTCTGTTAGGTGTCATCTTCAATCATCATGTCGCAGAAGCCAACAAATCTCAAGTGGTTAACAAAAAAAGGTTTTAAAGTAGGATATCTAAATGCTTGCCATCTTTTAAACAAGATATCAGATGTTCCTTCTATTTTGTCGAATTCAGACGAGTGTTTTCATGTTTTTGGTTTTTCTGAAACTAGGTTAACTGATCTAGTTGCAAAGCGAGAGGACTGCAGGCGGAAATCTAAACAAATCTTAAATAAATGTTAGCGAACCGCCCAGAGAACGTGGACAAACGAGTCACAAGACGAAACACAACTAGTTTCGACCTCTTAGGTCTTCATCAGGTGAGACATTAACGAATAAAACAATGAAAATTCACTTAGCTTTGATCGCTTCAGATCACTGGGTAGGGTTCAGCGCAAGGAAGAAGGCGTTGAATGAGAACGAGGCTGTTGGAAGGGAAATAGTGAGCGAGTCAAAGTCGTAATGAAGATAATAATATTACTGATAGGAATACTAATAATGGTCAAAATACTGAGGAAAAAAAAAAAAAAAGGGACAAGATTACTACCAATCTGTGTCAATAAGTATGGGTATGGAGAAAGGAGAGTGGGTTAGAGGATTCTTAAACAGCAGGGTTCCTTTGGCAACAGTC
This sequence comes from Conus canariensis, assembly GCA_033310375.1. NCBI lineage: Eukaryota > Metazoa > Mollusca > Gastropoda > Neogastropoda > Conidae > Conus > Conus canariensis. The sequence continues at coordinate 98,097,801 of CM065717.1, forward strand.
CCAGAGGCGAAGGCGATGGTGATATCAATGCCAGTGGTAGTATCAATACTAGCAATAGTATTACTGAATGATACTGCTAACAACGATAGTGAAGGTTAAGGTAATGAAAGCATGATACAGAAATATATTTAGAAAATACAATTTTTATAATAATCAAATAAATAAATAAATGAAACATTAAAAATAATAATAAATTAAAAAATCAGTAAATAATAATAATAATAATTAAAAAAATAATAATAAAAATAATAATAATAATATAATGATAATAAATGCATAAATAAGATAGCTATAAGTTGTGTGAGGTGAATAGTGGGAGATAAGGTAGTATGTGTGTGTGTGGTGAGATGATATTATGGGCTGAGATAGAAGTGGTGGGTTGGTACATGTTACTTTAAGGTGTAGATGCTATGAGGGTGGAGGGAAGAAGGGGATGGGTTTACGTACTAACTGGGGGAGGGGCAACATATTCACACCTATACACAATCTCTCTCTCTCTCTCTCTCTCTCTCTCTCTCTCTCTCTCTCTCTCTCTCTCTCTCTCTCCCCCCCCCCCCCCTTTTCACGACCAACGATAAAGGAGCCAGCATTCTATTTATTATGTGTGTGTGTATGTGTGAGTGTGTGTGTGTGTGTGTGTGTGTGTGTGTGTGTGTGTGTGTGTGTGTGTGTGTGTGTGTTCCATTTGTAATATCAGCCTTATTCATTGGTTACCCCCACCTCCACCCCCAGCAACCGCCATATCCACCAACACCCCTACACACATCATTACTAGGGCAGGGGGAGGGGGGAGTAAGTCGATTGATGTAGCAAATGGAGAGACTCAGAGAGTGTAGGAAAAGGGAAGATGATGATAGCTGCAACCTATGTCTGAGGTAAACAGAGGGAGGTAGGGTGGTATGGGTGTGTGTAGGTGGGGGATATTTCAGGCTGGGGCTGCAGAGATGGAATGGTACATACTACTTTTGGACGTTGATGCCATGAGGGTGGACGGTGCCCAGTTTGGCAATGAGATGAGATTCCTGCATAAGGCGTTCCAAGCTGTCACTCTTAGATTGCCAAAGTGCCAAGACTTTGACATGGTTGATGTTGTGTTGGGCATGGCTGAAGTGTAGAGCGACTGGTTTGGGCCGATGGTGGCGGATGTCGGCCAGGTGTTCAGAGATGCGCGTCTCAAGTGTGCGAGATGTCTCACCTACATAGATCTTACCGCACAGCTGACAGTGGATGGCATACACAATGTTGTGGCTCTGGCAGAAGAAAGTGCGTTTAATAGTGAAAGAGCCTGTGGGGCCATGTAGGATGGTGTCTGGTTTGGTGAGAGAGCAGATTTTGCAGTTGGGTTTTGAGCAGGGGAAAGTACCTGGTGGCTTAGGTGTTGAGATTTTGTTCAGCTTAGAGCGCACCAGTAGGTCGTTGAGGTTTTTGTCACGTTTGAAAGTGATCATTGGTGTGGTCTCAAAGGCAGGTTTATGGTTTTCTACTATGTGCCAGTTAGACTTCAGGATCCTGCAGATGGGCAGATTGTGAGGATGGAAGAGAAGGCAGGCAGTGGGTCTGTCTGTCTCTTTGGGAGGTTTAGTTTCCAGAGTAGATGTTCTGGATTTAGCTGCAGTGCGGCTGAGAGCATCACGGATGACGGCACTAGGGTATCCACGGTTGGTGAAAAAATCAGACATTTTGGCTGCTTGTATAGTGAAATCCTCTTCGCTAGAGCACAGTCTGCGTAGGCGAAGGAATTCAGAATATGGAATGCTATTTTTAGTGGACTGGTGGTGGGAAGATGTGTAGTCCAGGTATGAGTGCGCATCAGTAGGTTTGTAGAAGACTGAGGTTTGAAGCAGTCCATCTTTGAGGGAGATAGTGATGTCCAGGAAATTAACTGACTGTGAAATGGTGTAGGTCAGCTGGATGGATGGATGGAAGGTCTGTGCAAAGTTGAGGAAATTCTGGAGGTCATGTTCTGGCATGGATGTGGCTCCCAATCCATCATCTATGTATCTTTTGTAGAGCTCTGGTGTTGGGCCTGTGTAAGAGGTTAGTAGGCGGTGTTCTAGGTGTCCCATGAAGAGGCAGGCATAGGATGGTCCCATTTTGGTTCCCATAGCAACACCACTGATTTGTGAGAATGTGTGGTTGTTGAATTCAAAAGTATTGAGGGTGAGGACTAATTCTGCAAGTCTGACTAGTGTAGCTGTGGGAGGGTGTTGTTGGTTGGGGGGCCGTTTGTTAAGAAAGAAAGCGAGGGCCTTCAGTCCATCAGCATGAGGGATGGAAGAGAAGGCAGGCAGTGGGTCTGTCTGTCTCTTTGGGAGGTTTAGTTTCCAGAGTAGATGTTCTGGATTTAGCTGCAGTGCGGCTGAGAGCATCACTGATGACGGCACTAGGGTATCCACGGTTGGTGAAAAAATCAGACATTTTGGCTGCTTGTATAGTGAAATCCTCTTCGCTAGAGCACAGTCTGCGTAGGCGAAGGAATTCAGAATATGGAATGCTATTTTTAGTGGACTGGTGGTGGGAAGATGTGTAGTCCAGGTATGAGTGCGCATCAGTAGGTTTGTAGAAGACTGAGGTTTGAAGCAGTCCATCTTTGAGGGAGATAGTGATGTCCAGGAAATTAACTGACTGTGAAATGGTGTAGGTCAGCTGGATGGATGGATGGAAGGTCTGTGCAAAGTTGAGGAAATTCTGGAGGTCATGTTCTGGCATGGATGTGGCTCCCAATCCATCATCTATGTATCTTTTGTAGAGCTCTGGTGTTGGGCCTGTGTAAGAGGTTAGTAGGCGGTGTTCTAGGTGTCCCATGAGGAGGCAGGCATAGGATGGTCCCATTTTGGTTCCCATAGCAACACCACTGATTTGTGAGAATGTGTGGTTGTTGAATTCAAAAGTATTGAGGGTGAGGACTAATTCTGCAAGTCTGACTAGTGTAGCTGTGGGAGGGTGTTGTTGGTTGGGGGGCCGTTTGTTAAGAAAGAATGCGAGGGCCTTCAGTCCATCAGCATGAGGTCTTCAGGATCTGAAGTCTAACTGGCACATAGTAGAAAACCATAAACCTGCCTTTGAGACCACACCAATGATCACTTTCAAACGTGACAAAAACCTCAACGACCTACTGGTGCGCTCTAAGCTGAACAAAATCTCAACACCTAAGCCACCAGGTACTTTCCCCTGCTCAAAACCCAACTGCAAAATCTGCTCTCTCACCAAACCAGACACCATCCTACATGGCCCCACAGGCTCTTTCACTATTAAACGCACTTTCTCCTGCCAGAGCCACAACATTGTGTATGCCATCCACTGTCAGCTGTGCGGTAAGATCTATGTAGGTGAGACATCTCGCACACTTGAGACGCGCATCTCTGAACACCTGGCCGACATCCGCCACCATCGGCCCAAACCAGTCGCTCTACACTTCAACCATGCCCAACACAACATCAACCATGTCAAAGTCTTGGCACTTTGGCAATCTAAGAGTGACAGCTTGGAACGCCTTATGCAGGAATCTCATCTCATTGCCAAACTGGGCACCGTCCACCCTCATGGCATCAACGTCCAAAAGTAGTATGTACCATTCCATCTCTGCAGCCCCAGCCTGAAATATCCCCCACCTACACACACCCATACCACCCTACCTCCCTCTGTTTACCTCAGACATAGGTTGCAGCTATCATCATCTTCCCTTTTCCTACACTCTCTGAGTCTCTCCATTTGCTACATCAATCGACTTACTCCCCCCTCCCCCTGCCCTAGTAATGATGTGTGTAGGGGTGTTGGTGGATATGGCGGTTGCTGGGGGTGGAGGTGGGGGTAACCAATGAATAAGGCTGATATTACAAATGGAACACACACACACACACACACACACACACACACACACACACACTCACACTCACACATACACACACACATAATAAATAGAATGCTGGCTCCTTTATCGTTGGTCGTGAAAGGGGGGGGGGGGGGGGAGAGAGAGAGAGAGAGAGAGAGAGAGATTGTGTATAGGTGTGAATATGTTGCCCCTCCCCCAGTTAGTACGTAAACCCATCCCCTTCTTCCCTCCACCCTCATAGCATCTACACCTTAAAGTAACATGTACCAACCCACCACTTCTATCTCAGCCCATAATATCCTCTCACCACACACACACATACTACCTTATCTCCCACTATTCACCTCACACAACTTATAGCTATCTTATTTATGCATTTATTATCATTATTATTTTTTTTTTTTTATTATTATTTTTTTAATTATTATTATTATTATTTACTGATTTTTTAATTTATTATTATTTTTAATGTTTCATTTATTTATTTATTTGATTATTATAAAAATTGTATTTTCTAAATATATTTCTGTATCATGCTTTCATTACCTTAACCTTCACTATCGTTGTTAGCAGTATCATTCAGTAATACTATTGCTAGTATTGATACTACCACTGGCATTGACATCACCATCGCCTTCGCCTCTGGGACTGTTGCCACGGCAACCCTGCTGTTTAAGAATCCTCTAACCCACTCTCCTTTCTCCCATACCCATACTTATTGACACAGATTGGTAGTAATCTTGTCCCCTTTTTTTTTTTTTTTTCCTCAGTATTTTGACCATTATTAGTATTCCTATCAGTAATATTATTATCTTCATTACGACTTTGACTCGCTCACTATTTCCCTTCCAACAGCCTCGTTCTCATTCAACGCCTTCTTCCTTGCGCTGAACCCTACCCAGTGATCTGAAGCGATCAAAGCTAAGTGAATTTTCATTGTTTTATTCGTTAATGTCTCACCTGATGAAGACCTAAGAGGTCGAAACTAGTTGTGTTTCGTCTTGTGACTCGTTTGTCCACGTTCTCTGGGCGGTTCGCTAACATTTATTTAAGATTAGGTTAACTGATATTGTTTCCGACCATTTACTTACTATTCCAGGCTATAATCTTATACGTAAAGATGCATCACGTTCAAATAAACTAGAAACGGGATTAGTGGCGTATATCCATCAATCAGTGAAGTATAAGCAACTTAATGTGTTTGATAAACACTCTGTGGAATGTATATGGATAGAAGTGTGTCTAAAGGGAAATAGACCAATGTTAATAGGTATATTGTACAGAAACCCTGATGAACGTACTGATTGGTTTGACCGTTTTGAGTCAATGATAGAAGAAGTATTAGACCATTCCAGTGAAATAATACTACTCGGTGATTTCAACATCGACTTATTAAAAACATACAATACATGGAAAAAGACTATTGATATATACAACTTAACCCAACTAATAAATTCCCCTACGCGCAGAACATTGAAAACAGAAACATTGATTGACCATATCTATGTTACAAATTCTTCTAATATTGTAGAAACATCTGTACCTATTTTTGGATTGAGTGATCACTTTCCAGTTTGTTTAACCTGGTGTAAGAAAGGCGTGAAAATTCCTAGATCCTACCATAAATATATAATTTACAGAAGTTACAAAAACTTCAATCCAGATCTCTTTTTGTTCGATCTAATTAACACAAACTTTTCAGAGGTATATCAGCATAGGGATCCTGACGGAGCTCTGAATACATGGTATGATGCATTTCTTGCGGTATTCAATAAGCATGCTCCATGCAAAAAGAAAAGAGTAAAACTCGCAGAAAAACCTCCATGGTTAAATGAAGAAGTCAACGCAGCTAGAAATAACCGTGAATATTTACTTCAGCAAACAGGAAATGATGAAAACTTCAAGAAACAGCGGAATAAAGTAAACTCAGTGAAAAGAGCTGCTGAAAAGAAATACTTTAGCGAATTAATCGCTTCTAAATCTAACACTAAATCTATATGGAAAGCAGTAAATCAACTATCAGGAAAAAACAAAGCATCTTCAAACACTCCATCTACAAACCTATCAAACGACGAATTGAACCATCACTTCTCAACAGTTTCTGATTCGATTGTCAAGGAAGACTACACTCATCAGAATGACTTGCTGTTACTTAAAGATTTTTGTGCGTTGAAAAATGTAAAATCTTTTCTTAAGTTTAAATTCATAAGTGTTCATGAAGTATACCATGAATTATGTTCCTTAAGTCAGTCTAAATCTCGCGGATTGGATGATTTGGACAATCGAATACTTAAACCGGCAGCACCAATCATTGCGGAACATTTAACCTATATTTATAATTTGTGTATTGAAAAATGTCATTTTCCTCAAGCTTTTAAGGATGCCAAGGTAATTCCTCTCTTTAAATCTGGTGACCCAAATGATGCTTCAAACTACAGGCCCATATCAATTTTATCTGTTCTGTCAAAACCGTTAGAAAAGCATTTAAAGAAAATGATTCAGTCCCATTTTGATGAATATAATTTGTTTCATCCAAACCAAAGTGGTTTCAGGAAAAATCATTCTTGTCACACTACACTCTCAAACCTAGTAGAACAATGGCACATAAATATTAATAACGACCTTGTTACTGGGGCAGTATTTGTTGACTTTGCTAAGGCATTTGATACCATTGACCACAATCTCCTTATAAAAAAACTGGAATTATATTGTTTATCACAAGATGCAATAAATCTGATTCCTTTCTAACCAACAGACAACAATTAGTTTTCCAGGATTGTAAAAAATCATCTTTTCAACCTGTAAACTATGGTGTCCCCCAAGGTTCAGTCCTAGGACCAGTTTTATTTTCTGTCTATATAAACGATCTTCCGTTAAACGTCTCATCTGACTGTGAACTATTTGCAGATGATAGTACAATGCATAACAAAAACAAAAACACAGACTCAGTGCTTGCAGATATACAAAACGACCTTATAAAACTGGTAACATGGAGTAAACTAAATCATATGGCTCTACATCCTAAGAAATCTAAGTTAATGATAATTACCACTAGACAAAAACGCCAAAACTTCAAAACTGACTTAAGCAAAATAAAAATAAACGACAGTGTTATAGAAGAGGTTAACTGTCACAAACTGCTTGGTCTAACAATTAACAACAATCTTTCCTGGTCAGTACACATTTCTGCACTCACGCGTAAACTTTCTAAGAAATTATTTCAGTTTAACAGAATAAAACACTTTCTCGATCAACACACTAGAAAATTATTTTTACATGCATATTTACAACCAGATTTCGACTATGCATCTACAATATGGGATATGGCTAGTAAAAACTGTCTTAAACCCTTAGAAAGCATTTACAGGCGTTCTATCAAACTTATACTTCTAAAATCATCTTCCCTACTAATTCATGACTACAAAACATTACATATTCTTCCGTTTCAATTGAGATGTCAATTCAATAAAGCAGTATTTTTCTACAAAATAGTTAATGGACTTGCTCCATCATATCTCTACGAAAAACTCCAAAAGACTAAACTACGAGACAGAGAATACAACTTCCCCGTCCTAGAACTGATCTGTATATGACTTCTCTTATATATTCAGGCGGTAAACAATGGAACGAAATTCCTGATGGCATTAAAACAAAGAATTCCTTGGCATCATTCAAAAGCTGCTACCAAGATTACTCATTTAAGCTATTATAATAATAATTCCATTTGCTTATTGTTCATGTAAATGGCATATATCTGCAATGTATTCAGTTACCCAGATGATGACCCCCCCTCTCTCTCATCCTCTCTCTCTCTCTCTCTCTCTCTGTCTCTCTCTCTCTGTCTCTCGCTCTGTCTGTCTCTCGTCTCTCTCTCTCTCTCTCTCTCTCTCTCTCTCTCCTCTCTCTCTTTCAGTTGTACTTATATGTACAAGTAGGTAAGTGTACATGTATACGTGTATGTATATATATAGATATTATGTCTTTATTTATATAATGTACTCTGCCCCCTTTGTTTTATTTTGTTTATTGCATCCTGATCCTTTCTTTATTAATATTATTTATTGTATTGTCATAGCTGATATTATTGTTATTATTGTTACTCTTACTGCTCTTTCTTGGTCTTTGTTTAATTTGTGATGTGGTTTGCTTTGTTTTTGAGGACCTGATGAAAAAAAGTATGGAAATGCTTATTCAGTTATCCTCATTAAAGATTTCAGATTTCTCTCTCTCTCTCTCTCTCTCTCTCTCTCTCTCTCTCTCTCTCTCTCTCTCTCTCTCTCTCCATCCTTGTGTATTAAAGACCAATCAATCAGTCAATCAATCAATCTGTCCTTCTCTCTCTCTCCTCTCTCTCTCTCTCTCTCTCTCTCTCTCTCTCTCTCTCCTGTACTGCACTTGGAATGTTAATGTGCTCCACCTGACGTCGTAGTCTACATCCTGCGACAGGTTTTGTGAATGCTTATTCTCAATTATACCATGCATGAGCAGTAGCTCAAACATGATTTGCAAGTGTTACTCTCCACTTAAGTTTTGAGCTGAACACTACACTCATCCATATGCAGATCAAACGCGCGCGCACGCACGCACGCACGCACGCACGTACGCACACACACATTCACGCACACACACATTCACACACACACACACACACACACACACACACACACACACACACACACACACACACACATTTCCTGTTTCTATTATTCACAGATAATTGTCTGCGTACATGGTTTGGCGCATGGAGAAAGACAGAAAGAGAGGGAGGAGGAGAAAGACAGGGAGGGAGGAGAGACAGGAGAGAGAGGGAGAGGAGATGCAGACAGAAAGAAAAAGGGAAGGACGGGGAGGAATAGTGGGGTGAGTGGGGTACGGGACTGTTAAGTGAGCGCCTTCTTCCCCCCCTCCCCCCCTCTCCCTCGTCTGAGCCATAGCTAAAGAAACAAATGGCGTAAAATGACACCGGCATGCATTTGTACGTTCATGCATGTCTGTATGGTCTGTGGAAAAGCTAATGATTAAAAACCACCAGTGAGGATTGGGAAGGGGGTGGGGTGGGGGGGGGGGGGTGCGGACTGGCTGTCAGCTGTCACTCCTGATCGTAAATTACCTGCAGTAACTCTCAAGCACACATGCAGCATAATCATTAAGATTTTTGGTGGTGGTGGTGGTGGTGGTGGTTCTGCCCAATAGTGATTTACTGAACTACGTTATCTGATGACACGCCGCTCGGGCTTCGCAAGCACGCTCACTCGTGTAATTGTTTGCCATCAAGCTGTCACCCTCTCGCGCCATGTTTGTTCTGGGGATTGTTCAGCTTTTTACTGTTCCAGCACTTCCACACAAGACACTGCCTCTGCCTCCTCCCCTTCTCCGCTCTCCTGCGCCCCCCCCCCCCCCCCCCCCTGTCTCGTTCTGTATGTTTTGGAATGTTTATGGACTCTACTGAGTTAGATTAAAGGTTGTGACTGATTTGTGGATGCGTCTCCGCTATAGCACCACGCATTGGGGCAGTTTCAAGGTTTCAAGTCTTATTTGTATTTGATAGTCACAATGTAAATTCGAGTCAAACACATGTAAATGTCTGCACACATGGACATACACGCCTGCACATGCGCGCATACATACAGAGAGAGAGAGAAGAGAGGAGAGAGAGAGAGAGAGAGAGAGAGAGAGAGAGACTTTGAAATACAAACTTGAACTGGCCTCGCAAGTGTCAAATGACTTTGTCCATTAGAAATTGAGAAACCCATAATGACATGGAGAGCGAAAAAACCGGTTGTGACATAAATACACGTGTGTGTGTGTGTGTGTGCGTGTGTGTGTGTGTATGTGTGTGTGTGTGTGTGTGTGTGAGAGAGAGAGAGAGAGTGTGTGTGTGTGTGTGGGGGGGGGGGGGGGGTTGTGCTGTTGTTGACATTTTGACCTGTAGCTACGGGAAAGAAGGGGCAACGCACCTGGTACAGTCAGTCCTGTGTTTCTATTACGCAGTAAACACGTCGGAGCCAGCAAGAGGGGTTAGAGGAAGTTTCAGTGGATGTAACCTCTGTCATATGCTCCATACAAAGGGGGGGGGGGGGGGGTGTAAGAAGCAAGTGCAGTGATGGCTAACCTCTGTCATTATGCTCCATACAAAGGGGGGGGGGGGGGGTAAGAAGCAGTGTTCAGTGGATGGTAACCTGTCTTATGCTCCATACAAGGGGGGGGGGGGGGGGGGTGTTAAAGAAGCAAGTGTCTCAGTGGATGGCTAACCTCTGTCATTATGCTCATACAAAGGGGGGGGGGGGGGGGGGTTTTAAAGAAGCAAGTGTCTAGTGGATGGCTAACCTCTGTCATTATGCTCCATACAAAGGGGGGGGGGGGGGTTAAGAAGAGTGTGTGTGCTGTTTGTGTCCTAAAAGGGGGGGGGGGGGGGGTGTTGTTTTGAAGCAAGTGTCTAGTGGATGGGCTAACCTCTTAGTCATTGGTCTCCATACAAGGGAAGGTGGGGAGGGGGGTTAAAGAAGCAAGTGTCTGAGTGGATGGCTAACCTCTGTCATTATGCTCCATACAAAGGGGGGGGGGGGGGGGGGGGGGTTAAAGAAGCAAGTGTCTCAGTGGATGGCTAACCTCTGTCATTATGCTCCATACAAAGGGGGGGGGGGGGGGGGGGGTTAAAGAAGCAAGTGTCTCAGTGGATGGCTAACCTCTGTCATTATGCTCCATACAAAGGGGGGGGGGGGGGGGTTAAAGAAGCAAGTGTCTTAGTGGATGGCTAACCTCTGTCATTATGCTCCATACAAAGGGGGGGGGGGGAGGGGGGGGGGGGTTAAAGAACAAGTGTCTGAGTGGATGGCTAACCTCTGTCATTATGCTCCATGCAAGGGGGGGGGGGGGGAGTGGGGGGCGGGTGTTAAAGAACAAGTGTCTGAGTGGATGGCTAACCTCAGTCATTGCTCCATGCAAACGGGGAGGGGGGGGGGGGGGGGTTAAAGAAGTAAGTGTCTGAGTGGATGGCTAACCTCTGTCATTATGCTCCATACAAAGGGGGGGGGGGGGGGGTTTAAAGACGTAAGTGTCTAGTGGATGGCTAACCTCTGTCATTATGCTCCATACAAAGGGGGGGGGGGGGTGGGGGGGGGGTGTTAAAGAAGCAAGTGTCGAGTGGATGGCTAACCTCTGTCATTATGCTCCATGCAAAGGGGGGGGGGGGGGGTGGGGGGTAAAGAAACAAGTGTCTCGAGTGGATGGCTAACCTCTGTCATTATGCTCCATGCAAAGGGGGGGGGGGGGGTGGGGTTAAAGAAACAAGTGTCTCAGTGGATGGCTAACCTCTGTCATTATGCTGCATGGAAAAGGGGGGGGGGGGGGGGGGGTAAAGAAAAGTGTCTCAGTGGATGGCTAACCTCTGTCATTATGCTCCATTCAAAGGGGGGGGGGGGGGGGTGGTTTAAAGAAGCAAGTGTCTGAGTGGATGGCTAACCTCTGTCATTATGCTGCATACAAAGGGGGGGGGGGGGGGGGGTTTACAGAAACAAGTGTCTGAGTGGATGGCTAACCTCTGTCATTATGCTCCATCAAAGGGGGGGGGGGGGGGGGTGTTAAAGAAGAAGTGTCTCAGTGGATGGCTAACCTCTGTCATTATGCCCATACAAAAGGGGGGGGGGGAGGAGTTAAAAACAAGTGTCTCAGTGGATGGCTAACCCTGTCATGCTCCATCAAAGGGGGTGGGGGGGGGGGGTTAAAGAATGGAGTGTCTAACCTCTGTCATTATGCTCCATACAAAGGGGGGGGGGGGGTTAAGAAAGAAGTGTCTAGTGGATGGCTAACCTCTGCATTATGCTCCATACAAAAGGGGGGGGGGGGAGGAGTTAAAGAAGCAAGTGTCTAGTGGATGGCTAACCTCTGTCATTATGCTCCATACAAAGGGGGGGGGGGGTTAAAAAGAAGTGTCTCAGTGGATGGCTAACTCTGCATTATGCTCCATACAAAGGGGGGAGGGAGGGGGGAGTTAAAGAAGCAAGTGTCTAGTGGATGGCTAACCTCTGTCATTATGCTCCATGCAAGGGAGGGGGGGGGGGGGGTAAAGACAAAGTGTTTCAGTGAATGGCTAACCTCTGTCATTTGCTGCATACAAAGGGGTGGGGAGGGGGGTTAAAGAAGCAAGTGTCTCAGTGGATGGCTAATCTCTGTCATTATACCAGCCGCCGTGGCGAAGTGGTTAGCGTCGCGGACTCCCGGCTGAGAGGTCGTGGGTTCGAATCCCATCAGAAGTCATGTGGGTTTTTCTGCCCCGACCGGCTCCTACCAGAGTTGAGTTGCTGCGGACTCAGTTGGGAAGACTGGGACCACACAGTCGAGTTTCATCCACTTAATGGATGCGTTTCTGAGAGTGTTGCTCAAATTTCCTGACCAACACTGCAGGTGCCTGTATCTCTCGGGCCTGGTTGACGCCGGGATATATTATGAAAGGAAGCGTAGAGTACGGCCCTGTCATGTAGTCTCAGACCGAAATGGAAATCCGTAGCATCATCTTAATCATCCTCATTCTCATCGATCAGCATAAAAAAAAAAAAAAATGTCTCAAATTCTGTGGCCCTTCATGCCCTGCTCTCATGGTGACCTCAGTTTCGATGTCCTCTCCACGTCTGTGGCTTTGGTTTGGTTCCGTCGGG
>CM065717.1:98115286-98117786 GCA_033310375.1 Conus canariensis
TGAGAAAGTAACTCCCAAATATTTATATGAATTAACAACATTTAGTTTATCACTGCCAAAAAAAACCATTGTTCCTTAACACCTAGAAACCCGCCTTTACGAAATACCATAATCTTACTTTTATCTAGATTGACCTTCAAACTTAAATTCAGTGCACGACTGTAGAGAATATTGATTTGATTTTGTAGACCAGCTATCGTAGATGACATAAGGGCTATATCATCCGCGAAAAGCAGGATAAAAAGTTCAATATCATTAGGAGAAAACTGAACGCCTTGTTTACCTTTATAAAATATGTCATGGGCAAGTTCATTGATGAAAATAGAAAACAGAGTAGGGCTAAGGGAGCAACCCTGTTTGAGACCTTGTAAGCACTGGAAATAGTCAGTATAGGAGTTACCAGATCTGACAGAATAAGGAGAAAGAGAGAGGAGAGAGAGAGAGAGAGGGGAGAGAGAGAGAGAGAGAGAACGAACGAGAACGAACGAACGAGGTTTATTGCTATTAAGCCGTAGCCCATTTAGCAAATCGGCGCGATGTACATTGTTGACACAACGCGACGCGATCACACTGCCGTGGAAACCACAGCAATGTTTTTTTCTTTTCTTTTCTTTTTTTCCATTGCTACATGTCTCAGTCGTGAACGAGAAAATGTCTCTGATATGTGAGCACAATCAGTTCAGCGAAGGACCGTCACCCCAGGTAGAAATGGACCAGGCCAAGGAGAGCGTGCAACTGCCGTAGAGCACGTGCTTGAATCTCGGCGTGTTGTGTGCTGCTGACACGTCTTCCGTTCCGCAGGTTGGCAAGTTTCACACGTTCTTCTGCTGCCATGTTCCTGTGTTCCTGCTTGACATACCAGTACACACAGTCGTCTTCCGAATTCGAATCGCAGGAGAACTCTAGAACAATATCATCCGACTCGCACAGCAGCATGTCCACGCCATCTGACTGATGAAGCACCACCTTTCTAAATCCTATGTTTCTGTGTTTGTCTCTCAACCGTCTTTGAACCGGCCGATCATTCGAAGTAGCCACATAGTTCTTCACTACTCCCATATCAAAGCCTGCCACTGTTTTTGCTATCGTGTCTTCATGGCCTATGTTGCTCACAGAGTGCTGGAATTCGTGATTCATGATGTCGCAGTCAGGCTGATCAGAATGCGAAGGCCCAAGACTGTCTTGAACATGCGATGTGTCAGACACGCTGTCAATGTGTGCAGGATTGACGTGTTGTTCAACATCATCATGTGTAGTACACTGTGTACCGGGGTCTTCCAATTCCGTATCAAACAAGGACAGTTGGTTCAGTTCACAAGTGTCATCTGCACCAACCTGTTCCAGTCGTCTGTTTTGCTGCTTGGCCCTTTCTTGGTCACGTCGCATCTGGCTGGGCGGTTTCTTTCTGTATTGAACTCGCGTTGCACGGTTCAACACAGGACCCGCCAGAGAGAGAGAGAGAGAGAGAGAGAGAGAGAGAGAGAGAGAGAGAGGCGGGGGGCTGGGGGAGAATACGGGTTGACAGAATAAGAAGAGAGAGAGAGAGAGAGAAGAGAGAGAGAGGGGGGGGGGATACGGGTTGACAGAATAGGAGGAGAGAGAGAGGTGTAGGTAGGCAGACATACAGACTGAGAAAAAAGGGGGGAAGGACAGACAAGAGGTGGAGGGGGTGAGAAGACGAGGCTGACGAGTCACACATACGCTTATTCCTCTCTCTCTCTCTCTCTCTCTCTCTCTCTCTCTCTCTCTCTCTCTCTCTGTATGTGTGTGTTTGTGTGTGTCTCCTGTTGTTGACATTCTGACCTGCAGCCACGGAAAAGAAGGGGCATGAAATAACATTTTTGTGTTAGTTTCTTGTGTTTCCTTTCCGTTTCTGTTGTTCTTTTTCCTTTCTTTTCTTTTCTTCTTTTCAACGCCCCTCCCCCCCACCCACCCCCATCCCGCCTTCTGTGTGTGTTGTTTTGGTGTGTGTGTGTGTGTGTTGTGTGTGTGTTTTGTTGTTTAGGATGTTCTCGTTGTTTTGATGAATTGTCATGCCGTTTCACCCACCACAGCCATGGCAAATTCACCCTTTACTCTGTCGTTTTTCACTGGGAATGAGCTCTTGTAAATGTAGATGCCCCCCCCCCCCACCCTCCTCTCTCTCTCTCTCCCTTCCCAAGGGGCATTTGAATTCTAAGCCAGTTCCCAGTGGCTTCCTCACCCCAATCATATGATCCCCACAAAGCCGAGGGGCGGGGGGGGGGAGGAAGGCGCCCACCCCAAAAGCAGGCGGGGGGAGGGAGAAGGCTTCCTCATCCCATCATAAATATGATCCCCACAAAGCCAGGGGCCGGGGGGGGGGGGGGGGGAGAGGCTTCCTCATCCCATCATAAATATGATCCCCACAAAGCCGGGGGCCGGGGGGGGGGGGGGAGAAGGCTTCCTCATCCCATCATAAATATGATCCCCACAAAGCCAGGGGGGGGGGGGGAGAGCTTCCTTCCCTCAAATATGTCCC
>CM065717.1:98122786-98145286 GCA_033310375.1 Conus canariensis
TAAGCGACTGTTTAGAACATTACTATAGGCTATTTGAGGGAACCGAAACGCTGTTTATTATTGATGACTGTTCAACTGAGCAAGACATTGTTAAAAAAAAGAAGGGCTCTGTCTAAGCTAGCCTTTAGCGGAAGACACGCATTAGTTTCTGTTTGGCTCTTAACTCAAAAATACAATGCTGTCTTAAAAGACTTTAGATCGCAGTTAAAATCAGTCATCTTATTCTATACTAAGGACAGGGATAGTTTTGAAGAATGTTTAAGTGAAAACTATATAATCAGGGACAAGGATGAACTAAAAAAAATAAAAGAGCAGCTAGAAAAATCTAAGCACGCTAAACTATGCTTACGGACTGACCCGCCAGTTCAATACGCTTGCATTTTATAGATTGTTTTATAATAAATTGTTTATTACAGATTGTTTATAATAAATTGCTCATTATAGATTGTTTATAATAAATTGTTTATAATAAAAAGAATGTCTCGAGGGCCAGAATCAAAAGCAGAGTTAGCTCCTAAATGCGTTGCAGTAGAGCTAAAAGATCTAGCAGATACAACGGACTTTGATCTAATAGGAGTGGCAGGAAATGTTTATGGATTTGAGTACACCGACGATGGGGTTTACAAACGAACAGAAATTGAAGACAAAAAACGACAGCAATATCCTGCCCCGGAAGAGATAAGAAATCTAAGGGCAAACGATTTTGGCAAACACGAATACAAACTTCATAAACGAGAGAATGCCTGGGCGTTGCTTCCTAAAATTAACTGGGATTTAAAGTTTGAACTACGAAGCCCCAATGTATACTTTGATAAGAAATACAATTTTAGAAAAGCTTTGAATGAAGGACACCTTCTTATTAGCCTAGTCCCAGGAACACAACAGAAAAAGCAGATTGAAATAACTAAGCAGGGCTCTGAATATATGCTGCGGAGAAAGAAGTCCTTAGCTGAAGTGGGGGGTGACACCGTCGGCTTAGAATTTAACCCAAAACTAGAATCACTGCCTAAAAAAATGACGATGCTTTTTCGCTTATTTATTACTCCGAGGGAGTCTGATCCTAGTTTGCCAGAACATACGTTAATCAGAGGTGTACAAATAAAGTCTGAAAACTTGGACGGGCCTCTTAGGCTTGTTATTGCTATTACTAAAAACGGGGATGAAATAAAGACTTTCTTATCATCTGACAAAGTTACTGTGATGTTTGACAATGCTAAACTAACGGTACTTGATTTTATTTTCATTAAGTATGTTGATTTTATTGGGTTTTACTCTGTTGATGAAGTGCTGTCAGAAGGGTTAATAAGAAGATATGTACAGGATTAAAAAAAAAAAATCTTGTTTTAAAATGGAAGACGGTCAGCAGTTTAGATTAAAGCACATGACTGAGCTTGAAGAGGAAATAGAAAGTGACTTAAATAAGTATAGGGTTACTAGAAAGAAATATGCTAAAGCTTTAAATGTCCTTTCTTATATAAACACCGGCTCATCGGTTGTAGCCAGCTTAAGCACTGGGTCTAGTGTCGCTCTTTTAGCTACTGGAGTTGGAACGCCGATGTCTATAGCTTTTGGGAGTGTTGGTTTAGGGCTAGGCGCCATGTCCACGATTGTAAGTGCGGTTTTAAAGAAGCTAACGCCCAAATTACAAAAGCACACCGCCATTGTAGCCCTAGCAACAGCAAAACTTCATTCATTAAGGCTGATTATAAGCAATACATTACTGGATGGAAAAGTAACAGACGAAGAATTTAAACGAGCCATGGCTGACGGTGATGATTACAGACGACAAAAGATCGATCTTCAAAAGAAATGGAGAAAGACTTTTACTTCACAACAGGTAGACGCTGAGGCAATCAGAAAGAACATTGCAAAGCAGAACCTTGCAAACGATAACTAAACCCAAAAACGAGCCTGATTTAATTATTGTATTACTTATATATTTGATCTTAAAAATTACGACCAAAGTAGTTACAGAGCTTAAAAATATATGCTGCGCCTTAGAGTTAATGATGGAGCAGGGGGCTAATGAAGAAGAGTTAAGAAACAAGTTTGACGAATTAATTGCGGATCTTTTTGAGCACACCAATATTCGTGAAAGTGTAACCAACGTAATCAGTAAAATGCCAGATTCTTGGCCCAACCCAGTTATAAAGTGTATTGCAATTTTAGTTAATATTATGGCTCCTGATGACGCTGAATTGTCTATTTTTGCTAACTCTGAAGGAGCAGCTATTCAATTTAATAAATATTAGTATTTATTTTTTGTATTACCTCAAATTAGTAAATATTAGCTAAATTTTAGTATTTATTTTTTTTTGTATTACCTATATATTGGCCTTAAAAAATGACGGCCACAAAGGCGTTGAATGCCAAACCGGTGGGCAATATGTTCAGTGAACTAGCCATGGACATCATTAACCCCTCAAGCGTTCAGGAAAGCGTAACACATGCTATCTCTAAAATCCCAGAGTCTCTTCAAATTGACCCGCCAGTAAAAGTGTTGTTGGCCATTCTGATTGAATATATAACCCCGATGATAGTAGTATACTAGTCTGGGTTTCAACTAGACAGAAAGAAGTAATCAGCTATTACGACTTTAATTCTGAATGGGCTGATTACATGCTTACACAGTTTAACCATGCAAGCGAAGAAGCGAAATTGCGCGGCTCCGGTTGGTCTGAAGGAACGGTCATTGAAATCAGATTAAGACAAACAAAGTTCTATCCTATAGTCGGCAATTCTTACATCCCTCTCCCAACAGCGTTAGTATTGAAACGAGCAGTCTTAAACATACAAAATTCAGATAACTTGTGTTTCATGTGGTGTATTTTGGCGCATTTACACCCAGTTAAAAATCATGCAAACAGAGTATCTAATTATAGGCGGTATAAAGATAGCCTGAACTTTGATAACATAAACTTTCCAGTAAGCATAGAAAGTATCGACCAGTTTGAAGAGCAAAACAAACCAATCACCGTAAACGTATACACATGGTCTGTAGTAGACAATCTAGTCCCTCTAAGGATTTCTCCCAACGCTCCTACTTTAGGCGATCCACTTAACAAACATGTCGACTTGATACTGTTTGCAGACGGTTCCAAGAGCCATTATGTATTAATCAGATCAATTAGCAGACTTATGGCTTATACTACAATGAACAAATTTAAACAAGAGCTTTGTAGAAGGTGTTTGGTCAGAATCCCATCTATAGAGGCAGCTGTCGAACATAAGAAACATTGTAAAAGTTTTGTAGACTGTAAAACCGAACTTCTTACGCCCCCACCAGGGTCTAAAGTTAGTTTTAAGAATGTACACAAAATGCATATGAGGCCATACGTAGTCTATGCTGACTTTGAATCAATCTTGCCACAGTACTACGGCCCTCAACAAGAACAAAAAACAACCATATTAACCCGCCATCAGATCTGTTCTTATGCTTTCGTCGTTGTTAGGTCAGATGGCAGACACACAACGCCAGAGATTTACAGAGGCTCCGACGCAGCTAATCGATTTTTACAACATAGAAGCATCTTCGCAATCAACTCTCCAATCAGCTGAACCTTTCAGGCATTAAGATGACTCCTGAAGACCAAAGGCGCTATGAATCAGCCACCCGCTGCTGGATATGCGGCTCAAGGCTAACACCCAACAGTAAAGACGCGACAGTGAGAGACCACGATCACATTACTGGCAAATTCAGAGGGGCGGCACACAACAGCTGTAATCTTCAACTCAAGGTTAACCCCGAAAAATGGAAACTACCAATCTTCTTTCATAACTTACGGGGCTATGATTCTCACTTTATCATGCAAGCAATAACTTCTGAATGTAAGAGGGTTAGCTGTATTGCACAGTCATCAGAAAAGTACATGACCTTTACTGTAGACTGTTTATCCTTCTATGATTCTGCCCAGCATCTGATGGGGAGTTTAAGTAAGTTAGCAGGATCTCTACAAGACTGTCCAATCACTAAAAAAATATTTCGACTCATCTTTAGTCCGTAAAGGCGTTTACCCTTATGAATACATGGACTCGTGGGACAAGTTTGACGAGCCAGCGTTGCCAGCAAAGGAAGACTTTTACAGCCGTCTTAGAGGTGGAGATATATCTGACGCCGACTATGAATACGCACAGAAAGCCTGGACAGAATTACACTGTCGAACGATGGGCGATTATCACGATCAATACTTGATGGCCGACGTGTGTTTATTGGCGGATGTGTTTCAGAATTACAGAGCTACTTGCATGAAACACTACGGTCTAGATTCATCACAGTACATCTCTGCCCCAGGCCTTTCTTGGGATGCATTCTTGAAGTCTACAAACATTGAGATTGACTTAATATCTGACCTGACTACACTCCAGATGATTGAGGACGGGCTGAGGGGAGGCATTAGCATGGCCTGTCATCCTTACCGCAGAGCCAACAACAAGTATTTAGACGATTATGATCCAACTAAACCATCCAACTATCTAATGTACTTAGACGCCAACAATCTGTATGGGTGGGCCATGAGCCAGGCACTGGCATTAAGAAACTTTAAGATGTTCGTAGGGCCTCACGACGTTAATAATATGTTAAGTTATCTACCACGTCTTACACCCGATTATCCAATAGGACTAATCTTAGAAGTAGACTTAGATTATCCCGCAGAGTTGCATGACCTTCATAATGATTATCCTCTAGCCGCAGAAAGATTAAAGATGAGTCCCACAGAACCGCCTAAACTCGTGCCTAATCTTCGACACAAGACTAAGTACGTATGTCATTACAGACTGCTACAGTTTTACTTAAGACACGGACTAAAACTTACCGCCGTTCACAGAATTATAGAATTTGAACAAGAGCCTTTCATGAGACCATACATCATGAAGAACACCGATCTTAGGACTGCGGCCACTGACGCTTCAGAAAAAGACTTTTTTAAGTTGATGAACAACAGCTGTTTTGGCAAAACCATGGAGAATCCACACAAGCGTAAAGATGTAAGATTAGTTACAAAAGAAAAACAAGCGATTAAACTAGTCTCTAAACCTAACTACCAAGACTTTAGACGGTTTAGCGACAGCCTGGTTGGCGTTATGATGAAGAAACAATGTAAGGTTGGACAAGCCGGTGTTTATCGGCTTTACTGTGCTAGAGTTGTCAAAGTTATTGATGCTAGAATTTCTATACGATTACTTTAAGCCGCTGTACCCAAAGTCGAGAGTCCTTTACACAGACACTGATAGTTTTATTCTAGACATCCCAACTGAAGATTTCTATAAGGATTTAGAGGCGGAGGTAGCCAAAGGAGCTGATGGGTGGTACGACACATGTGACTATCCAAAAGACAGCCCTTTACATTCAACTGTAAACAAGAAAGTGATTGGAAAGATGAAGGATGAACTTAATGGGACGGTTATACAAGAATATGTTGGCTTACGGTCGAAGATGTATAGTGTTGCTACCCAGACTTCTGTAACAAAGAAAGCTAAGGGTGTAAGTAAAGAAGTTGTAAAAAAAAAAAAGTCACGACAACTACAAGCAGGCTCTCTTTGAAAACAAAGTATTTCATCACACAAATGTTAACCTGCGCTCTACTCTGCATCAAGTAAACACAACTGCTGTTAATAAGAAATCACTAGTCTCTAACAATAACAAGCGAACTTACGTCAATCCTGAGTTTTCATATGCTGTAGGTCACTGGAGAACCGACTTGGCTGACTTAAATTAAGATCTTAACTAGTACTTAACTAGTACTTAACTAGTACTTTACTCAAGATCTTAACTAGTACTTAACTAGTACTTAACTAGTACTTAACATAACTTGCACATAACTTGCACATAACTTGCACTTAACTTGCACTTAACTTGTTATAACTGACTTAACCAGTACTTAGCTTGTACTTAACCAGTACTTAACCTGTACTTAACAACACATTAAAAAAACTAATTTATTAAAAATGGGTCTACAGCAGGAGGTTGTACTTTTTTTGCAGAAGCTGGTTCTTTTTCTTTTACTGTTTTTGTGGGGGTTTGTAACTTTGTTGCTAAGTATGGCTTTAGGCGCTTGTATGCTAAAAGCCCTCCGCCAACAACAATACTCCCCAGTACATAATAATACATCTTACAGTTTGATTGTGTTGTTGTTGGTGGCGGCGGCGGCGCTGGTGCTGATGTTGTATTACTATCTAATAATTTTTGTTTTGCTGCTTGGTTTGCTTTTTGCAGTCTGTTCCATTCAGCTAGTTTACGACCGGCCTCAACACGGCCAGAATTTTTAGACTTAGTAACACTACTCACCTGCGGGACACTCAGTTGTGGGACACTCGCCTGTGGGACACTCGCTTGTGGGGCACTCGCTTGTAGATTCACTTGTGAGACATTCTGCTCCTGTGGAGTCTTCTCCTGCTCGCTCATTTTTTTAGTGCGATTAAAATTAATATGATTGAAATTAATATGATTGAAAGTAATTAATCCCATGATGAATGGACATAACAACGTCCCAAATCTATAATACATGTCACATGCAAGAGATTCTAGAGACTTGGTTAAAACCGGATCTTGTGTTAAGTCATATTTTAAATCTTCTTCTGAATCAATCGGCGCTATCTTGCCTACTAACTTAGCATATAAACTAATTATTGTCTGTCCCACCGATCTAACCATTTTTGATCCTAGCTGTGCTTCGTACCTAGCGTAATACTTCTCAACGTCTGATGTAGACAATTGCTGAATCTGTTCAATACTTAGTTCAACGCCTAAATACTGCCTGGTTTTCCCATATGCAGCCAGAGAGTATAATCTTTCTTTATGACAGAGGTCTGCTGCCTCCTCACACTTTAATAGCTCGTCGCAATCCATTTTTAAACTCTTTTTAAAAACAATAAAAAATAATAAAACCATGAGTTTAACGTTGGTTAATTATGCAGTGCCCATTGTCGGTGTTACAGTTTATTCAACCCTAGCAAAATGTTTGTTAAGAATAAAACCGCCCAACATGGGAAAGATAGAAGATTCGCCGAAACTAGTTGTAACCTTATTTTTAGCTCTGGCAACAAAAGATTATCTGATTAAAAAGCACATAGACAGTCTTTCATATTATGATTATTTTAATTATTTTTTTTAGTTAATAAAAACATGAGCGAAAAAAAGATTATTAATACGATTTACCACTCTGCTGTAATCAGCAGTCTTAGTATAGGATATAGCATGTTAGCAAAAAACATGTTTAAAATGAAGCCTGCCGATCTAGGAAGGTTAGACATTGAGGATGTTGTTAAGGTTATAGCTGTAATAACGGCGAGGATTGCCTCAAAAGACTTTCTTGTTGCACAGGGGATTATCCCAGAAAACATCAATGCATAGAAAGATTGATTTATAAAAGATTCATTCTAGAAAATATTGATTTATAAAAAAGATTCATTCATTTATAAAAAGATGTCTGGATTAGTTCTGATGGTAGGAGGAGCTATTGTTAATGCATTGGCTTTCTCTGGCAGCAATTATATGTTTAGTAAATTGCGTTCTGATGAAGAGAGAGAACGCCATAACAATGCAATGGAAGATTTAGCTAAGGCAAGAGACGCTTACGAGAAAAGGAGAATTGCTCACTTAGACTTTATTAATAAAAAGTTAAGAGAGCAGGGACATGCAGAGCACACATTTACAGACGTTGATGAAGCAATGAATGAATATTACTTAGTGACAGGAAAGAAGTTTCTAACATCGTCACCGCCAGAACTGTCTGACTTTTATGAACCGTCTGAGGATCAGAAAATGGTAGAAATAGGCTTTATTATAGGCGCTATGGGAGCAATCTTTCTTCTTGCATATTCAATCTAAAAACATTGTTAAAAATGTAATAAAAAACAGTCCCTTCTTATGGACGATACAAAGTACAAAAGATATTATTCTCCTAGAGGGTATTGGAAAGGAAAGGCCGCTATTGATAAACTGAGTAAAGCTGCTAGGGTGTCTGAATCAGAAGCGAAAGACTGGCTTTCAAAACAAGCGATCTGGCAAATATATCTGCCTGCCCCAAAAAGAATAATAAGACCTCGATTTGTTAACTCAGTTCCTAATGACACCCACCAAATGGACTTGCTGTATCTTCCACATGACAAAGTTAGAAGAAAAAAGTTTAAGTATGCTCTTACGGTTGTTGACATGGCTTCAAGGTATAAAGACGCTGAGCCTTTAACGGATAAAAGCTCAACTGCTGTGGCTGTGGCTTTACAACAAATATACATGCGAGGTCCATTAAAGTATCCTAGGTTGATCCAGGTTGATGATGGGAAAGAGTTTAAAGGAGCTGTAAACCAACTGTTTTTAAGACACCGGGTTACAGTTAAGAGAGGGATTCCAGGCAACCATCGCTCCCAGGCTCTAGTAGAAAACTTTAATAAGAATCTAGCCGAACGCCTGTTTACCTATCAATATCATAGAGACCTTATGGACAAAAACACGCAACACAGAATGGGTTAGGAGATTGCCAGCAGTCTTACGCGCCATGAACAATGAAGAATTTAAAGCAACAGGCCTTAAACCGATGAACGCGATCAAATTGAAAAAAATTAGCATTACTGAAGACATCCAAAGTAATCAAAAACTCTTGCCTTTTGGATTAAAAGTAAGATACTTGTATACTCCTGGAGAGGCAGAAGGCGATGTTAGAATTAGAGCCACAGACCCCATATGGAGCGTAGATGTATATGAAGTTGAAAGAATTATGAAAACAGCCCCTCCCGTGTATTATTTAAGAGAGACTTCTAAAAAGCCTGCCCCTAAAAGATCGTTTGTTCGCGAAGAGTTGCAAGTTGTCCCACCAAACACAGTGCCTGTTAGTTAATCAGAGAGAAAGTTTAAATGTGCGGTTCTAGAGCAGGAAAATTATTTCGCCCGCAAACCCCACTTTTCACGCGATTAGATTTGTTTAACCAAAAAACCTACAAAATTGCGTGAAAAGGGCGATTAGATTTGTTTAATTTTGTAGGTTTTTAGCTATTTTTTTTGGTTAAGAGAATTTGATTATGTGAAAAGGGGGGTTTGCGGGCGAAATAAGATTGCTGGTCTAGAAGGCACATTTAAACTTTCTCTCACCTAATACATTTATTTTGACGTTAACGTTTCTGTTAACGTACCACACGTGCGGAAACCACCAAGGGCAATTTGTAGAATCAAGTTCCCAGTGGTTTCCCACCCCTATTGTTTGTTCCACACAAAGCCCGGGGCAAGGGGGAGAACACCTCTGTTTGGCCTAATCCTGTCATTAAGGTATAAATGTCTGAACGCATGTTTTCCAAAGAAATAGGAGATACCTTCTGTCTGTCTGTCTGTCTGTCTGTCTGTCTGTCTGTCTGTCTGTCTCTCTCTCTCTCTCTCTCTCTCTCTCTCTCTGTCTGGTGAATGGTTGAGTTTTACGTCCTCATAGCGAAAGCTTTTAGGGACATGTTTTTCATTCGCGGTATTCTTAATCTCTCTCTCTCTCTCTCTCTCTCTCTCTCTCTCTCTCGCTCTGTGTTTTATACGTGGATCGTGAATGGGAAGAGAGAGGGGGTGAGACAGAGGAAGAGGAGAGAGAGAGAGAGAGAGAGAGAGAGAGAGAGAGAGAGAGAGAGAGAGAGAGAGAGAGAACTCAGAACTCAGAATATTTTATTTGACAGGCCACAAGCCCATATCAAAGTGAGTGAACAAGGTCAAAATAAATCGGTACAAGCCACTCTTAACGAAACCTCAGCTGAATGGTGTTCACAGTTAACAAAGAAGACATTCATGAAGCAACTGCAGCATTAATTATTCCGTTCCTAACAGCCATAGCTTATAAATGAAATTACCAACACTCGTAATAGTGGTCTCAATAGAACAGGCTAACAACATGGACATTTTGAATAGAGAAGGGTGTCTGTAATATTTAGCTGGAATCAACTCAAGGCGCAACTTCTCGTACAAAGGACAAACCAGTAGAAAATGAAGCTCAGTTTCCGGTGCTTCCTTACAGTGTGGACAGAAAATGTCATGGTTTCTATTGCGATCAGTATATCGTAAAAAGTGGCATCGTAAAGGCGACATTCCTAACCGAAACCTTGAAAGTAACCTGCGGATGTTAACATGTTTAATTACAAAGAGGTAGGGACTTCGAACAAGAGACTGGTTATATGACCGATAAACATCGTACAACTCATGCGATTCAATAGCTGAATGCCAGTCTTGGATGTAACAATCACTTAAACGTTTCTTAAATTCTACAATAAAAGCTTTCACATTACCAACACTTTGCATTTCCCATACAATTCTAAACCCGAATCTATAAAGAACATAGCAAACATTAGTCGTCCAGGTAATATAATTTTGATTCTGCAGATGCAGCAACATATCATAGGCTTTCTTCGGGAGTTTGTTATTATCCATACAAGCAACACGAAGCCAAAATCTGATACATTTTGCATAAGTATTAACATAAAGAGGGTATCTTCCAGATTCGCCGTACACTAAGTGCCTAGGAGCTTTTGGACTTACACCAAGAAATCTTTTAATAGCAGCTAAGTGCACCCTTTCAATTTGTTCCTGGTTAGATGACAGTCCCCAAATCTCTGCTCCATAAGTTAAGATAGGTTGTATTTGGCAATCGAATAGCTTAAAGAAAATACCAGGAGAATGTTCACCTATTGACCATAGCATTCTGTTGATAGCAGTTAATCCTTTCTTTGCTCTGTTTGCTAGGTCACACATAGTTGGTTGGAAAGATAATCTTGTAGTCAGTGTTATACCAAGATACTTATACATGTTAACAGTGGAAAGCTGAGCATCACCAAAAGTCCAATTTTCATTCGAAGCAAGGTAACCCCCATTCCTGAATACAACAATATTTGACTTTTCCAGATTCACAAGTAAATCTAAACGTTTTGAGGTATTATACAAGACATTCAGTTGGGTTTGCAAACCAATAACAGTATCAGAAAATAATGCAACATCATCAGCAAATAACAGAATCAAAAGTTCAATGAGGTCTGGAGAAAGCTGAATACCATGTCTACCAAAAGTGTTAATATCTTTAGTTAGTTCATTGATGAACAGTGAAAAAAGCACAGGTGAACACACCTCACCTTGTTTTAGGCCCCGTGGGCATAGAAAAGTATCAGTAAGGTCACCACTAGTTCGAACACAAGTCTTCACAACATTATACATACTTTGCAATGCTTTCAAGAATTTTCCATTAAGACCACTAACAGAGAGAACCTTCCACAATTTATCCCTACTTACTAGGTCAAAAGCCTTCCTAAAGTCTATAAATGCGACATAAAGCTTCCTGTGTCTTAAAACTGCTTCTGAATCATTGCCAGTAAAGTGAAAATGTGATCTGTTGTACATCGTTTGTCACGAAAACCAGCTTGTTCCTCCCCAAGAATATTGTTCATTTCAATCCATTTGGTTAACCTTCTATTGAGAACAAAGCTATATATTTTACTACAAATGTTCAACAAAGAGATTCCACGGTAGTTATCTGGACAATTCCTATCACCCTTCTTAAATAGTGGTTGCAAGATAGAGACTGACCAATCTTCCGGAAACAACCCCTCATCAAAAATTGTATTGAGAAATTTAACAAGGAAAGGCATAATGACTTGTCTACTGTACTTATAAAACTCTCCAATAAGCTTATCTGGGCCAGCTGCCTTATTACTCTTTATTGCTTTTAGGGACATGTTTTTCATTCGCGGTATTCTTAATCTCTCTCTCTCTCTCCTCTCTCTCTCTCCTCTCTCTCTCTCTTCACTCTCTCTCTCGCTCTGTGTTTTATACGTGGATCGTGAATGGGAAGAGAGAGGGGGTGAGACAGAGGAAGAGGAGAGAGAGAGAGAGAGAGAGAGAGAGAGAGAGAGAGAGAAGAGAGAGAGAGAGAGAGAATGCAGGCAGACAGACAGACAGAAGAAAGGGGAAGGGCAGACCAAATGGTGGATGGGGAGAGGGAACGAGGCTGACGAGTCATACATAGATCAAGGTTTTTTTCTCCTGCATTTTTCTTCCCCCCCCCCCCCCCCCCCCCCCCCCTGTTGCTGTTTACACTGTGACCTATAGCGTCGGGAAAGGGGCCGGGGGGAGAGGGGGGGGGGGGGGGGCATGAAGTGACTTCGGTAACACACCTGATACAGTCAGTCCTGTGGTTCTGTCAATTTTCTGTATTTCCTTACCGTTTTTCTGGTCTTTTGTCGCTCCTTTTTTCTTCTTTTTCTTTTTTCCTCCCCCCCCCCCCACTCCCCCCCCTCCTTTTTTTTGTTTTTTTTGTTGTTGTTTTTTTGGTTGTTTAGGTTGTTCCCCTTCATTTGGTTAATTACAGTTGTGGCGTTTCACCCACCACAGTAGTGGCGACTTCACCCTCTACTCTGTCGTTTTTCCCGTGAAACTGGAAATGAGTTATAGTTAACGTAAATGAGTGTTTTGATTATTGACACAGGAAACTAGTCCATGTGAATGAGTGTTTTGTTTATTGACACACGAAACTTGTCAACGCAAATGAGCGTTTTAGTTATTGACACAGGAAACTAGTCCATGTGAATGAGTGTTTTGTTTATTGACACACGAAACTTGTCAACGCAAATGAGCGTTTTAGTTATTGACACAGGAAACTAGTCCATGTGAATGAGTGTTTTGTTTATTGACACACGAAACTTGTCGACGCATATGAGCGTTTTAATTATTGACACAGGAAACTAGACCATGTGAATGAGTGTTTTATGTAATGACACACGAAATTTGGTCGTCTTAGTTCGGGGCAAGTCGTCATGAAGTCGCTTCATATTTCAGCAAACAAAACCTCACTGTCAGTGTTTGGAACCATGCCGAGACCTGGATCTTTGCGTGATTTCCACGAACAAGATCGGAACTGGTGTTTTGTGAAATGGCTAACGATAAGGTATCCATGGGACTCATAGAGTGAATAATGACTGATTTTACAAGGAAAGAAATAGTATGTCAGTACTGTGAAATTTCTGTGTCAGTGATCCTATCGAGAGAAAGAGCGGGCGAAATGAGGCATCATGAAAGCCTTCTTGTTCCTGAGGGTGAAATGGAAATGGATAGAATAGAAAAGGGTAGAATGGAAAAGGGTAGAATGGAAAATGGTAGAATGGAGAAGGATAGAAAGGAATAGGGTAGAAAGGAAAAGGGTAGCATGGAAAAGGGTAGAATGGAAAATGGTAGAATGGAGAAGGATAGAAAGGAAAAGGGTAGAAAGGAAAAGGGTAGCATGGAAAAGGGTAGAATGGAAAATGGTAGAATGGAGAAGGATAGAAAGGAAAAGGGTAGAAAGGAAAAACGGTAGCATGGAAAAGGGTAGAATGGAAAATGGTAGAATGGAGAAGGATAGAAAGGAAAAGGGTAGAAAGGAAAAGGGTAGCATGGAAAAGGGTGGAAAGGAAAAGGGTGGAAAGGAAAAGGGTAGAATGGAAAAGCAGAAAACGGAAAAGGGCGATATGAAGGAAAAAGCGAATCAGGGGAAAAGATCCATGGGAAACGGCGAAACAGGGAAACGGGGACACGGCGAAACGGGAAAGGGCGAAATAGGGAAGGCAAAACGGGAAAGGGGGAAACGGGAAAGGGGGAACGGTTAAGGGGGAAAGGGAAAGGGGAAAGGGAAAGGGAAAGGGCAAAGCGGGAAAGGGCCGAAATGGGAAAGGGGGAGACAGGAAAGGGAGAAAGGGGGAACGGGAAAGGGGGAAACAGGAAAGGGGAAAGGGGGAACTGGAAAGAGGGAAAGGGGGAAACACGCACGCGGTCGTGTGTGTGTGTGTGTATGTGTGTGTACCTAGACATCTTCATCCATCCTGCTCTGACTGTTCGTGCGTGGAAGGTGGAGGGCGGGGATTGATGAATGTGGGGATATTCAATTATTGTTGTTGCTCGTCCTTCGATTTCGAAGATGACCATGACTTCAATCTCAGATGAAAGATCGCTGAGTGTGGGTCCGCAGGTAGCTGGTGAGGCCGATCTGGGCCCGGAAGGAACGCTCACATGTGGGACACATGTGGGTGGGTGCTACAGTGGAGGTGGAGGTAGCTCTGGCCTTGCGCGTGGCTCGCTTTCTCTCAGCTTCTGCTGTGCGTCTCTTCTCTAAAGTATATGCACCATTTGTGATGCTGCTCAGTGCCGTTCAGTGCTGCTGCGTCCGCTCCAGAAGAATGTGTATCCTCCACCACATTCTGTGAGTTGGCCTTTGTCCGCTAGGCGTGTTTCGCTGAGTGCTGCTCTGTCGATGTTGTAGCGAGCAAGTTCTTTGGCGACCAGTGCAGTTCTTCGTTCTGGTCTGCCTGCCTTGGCGTTGTCCAGTAGAGTTCGCACGTTCCATGTGCCGAGGTTGAGCACCTTTGTTTTTGTTTTCTTCGTAGTTCGATCGCTGGGAGGGACACCCTGCCAGCCGCGGTTTGCTGGCCAGGGTAAGGTGAAGCAGGCAATGTTTAGGGCACCTTTTCTAGCCCTTCCTCTTGCTATGGAGGTGAGCAGTGCGGTCCTAAAAAGGGCTGTTCAGACACCCAGGGGGCTGCCGAACTCCACTTCTGCTTAGTCCAGTAGAGAGCGACCACATGCCCTGGGCCACCTGTGTGCAGGCTCGTGACTGACAGCTCCCAATGTGCTGCCTTTGCCATTTGCCCATCGCCACAGGACTTGAGGTTGCGCTGTGGGGTTTGAAGTCATGACTTGCGCTTGACTTGGATTATAGTGAGGGAGAGTTGCGCATCGTCAGCATCACTCTCTCGCCCCAGTCTCTCTGTGTCCAGTGGCAAGATGAAGTCGAGATGGCTGGAGATAGATTGGGGTGCAGTGGATGATCGTGACGCCTTTTGTGTCTTGACACGCCCTGTGTGCTCCACAACGCGTTGATGGAAATCGCCTTTCTGCCCGTTGAACCACGGTGGTTTCTTCCGCGCAGTCCGCCGAATTCAGTTTCGCATACAAGGTAGGCAAGCCCTAGAGTTGAGGGACGGTGACCCGTCAATTTACCAGCTATGCTTGTGGTGTGCTCGCAAGAGAGTGGAAACTGGGGGGGGGGGGGGGGGGGGGGGGGGGGGGGGGGGGGGAACGTCCAGCTTCCCGTACAAGTCCGAAGGACTTGCCCACTGCCCACGTGTACAGAAGTGATAATGTACAAAGCCAGGAGCAGCCAGGTGGCGGGAACGCGTGACGTGCAGGAAGTCGCGAGCGGAGAGCGGTCACAGAGTAATGACCGACAACTAACACGTGACCTGCAGTAGTGGTGGAGTGGAAGGGGTGGAGTGGAAGGGGGTGGAGAGGAGGGGCGCTGTACGATGTCGTCGCCTGCCACCCTGCGCAGCTTATCATCCGATCGTGACCTGCGGAACACACCAGACACTACCGGTACAACAGAAAGGTCGGTGTGGCGAGGGGAGGGGGAGGGTGGACCCCCCCCCCCCCCCTGCATCGTCCCACACACTGGGAACTCATTTCACAGGCTTTCTGTCTGTGTGTTTGTGTGTGTGTCCCAGAGCCAGGTTTGGACGGACTGACTCCCCACATTTCACCAGTCTGGGAACACTGCAGCCGACGACTGAAGGAAGACTGGTTGGTGTGTCCAGAGACGTGAAAGAAACTCTACGTCTCTGGTGTGTCCACAGGCTGGTAGCTGACATGGAGTCCACCCCTGTGAAGTCACAACCGATACAGTCACAGCGGGAGGCCGTACCCCCCCCCCCCCCCGCCCCCAGCACATGTGGGCTGACGACCTACAGAGAGCACGGGACACTACAAACACTTGTCGCAGGTCAGTGCGCCCCAGGTCATTGTTCGTCCACGTGATAGTCTCGTTCACAAGGATCTGTCTGTCGGTGCTTTGTCTTGTCCCTTCTTTGGTGTTTCTTTCATTTCCTTCTTCTCCTTCCTCTTCTGTTGGTGTCTTTTTTTAATCTTTTGATTTATTTATTCATTTATTTATTTTTCTTTTTTGTTTGCGTTGTTCCCCCTCTTCCAGGTAAATCACAGTCGTGCTGTTTCACCCACTGGAGCGGTGACAAGTTGACCCTTGACCCATGTTGGTCAGGGAGTGAGTTATAGTCAGTGTAGGTTAGTATTTTATTTCATGACACATGAAACTTTGTAGTCCATTTTTTTTCCGGGTCACTGTTTGCACACGTGATAGTCTCGTTCATCAGGGACCGTAGTCTGTCTGCTTGTCTGTCTGTCCATCTGTCGATCCCTGCTCACATACAGTGTCACACACACACACACACACAACACGGTGTTGCATGATGTTATCTTGTGGCTGATCCGTGCAGTGATTCACTTTAACCCGCTCTTCATTTCCAGGCGTCACACCAGCGGCGCAGGGCTTGTAATGACGGTGTATTGGGCTTTTTACGGTGTACTGGGCTTGTAATAACGGTGTATTGGGTTCTTAAAGCAGGCCAGATCTGTTGACTGAAACCCTAACTGGCTGCTGTCCAGTTCAGCCCTGACACCTCCTTTGTTTCTCTTATCCTCCTTCGGCTTCCTCGGCTGTCACTCCCTCCCCCCCCCCCCCCCCCCCCCCCCCCCCCCCCCCCCCCCCCCCCCCCCCCCCCCCCCCCCCCCCCCTCCCCACACACACCTCTCTCTCTGTCTGTCTCTGTCTTCGTCTGTCTGTCTGTCCATCTCTCTCTCTCTCTCTCTCTCTCTCTCTCTCTCTACTGCGGGGGGATCGACTTCCGCTTGCGAAGTGAAGACAGCGTCTGTCAGTCGCTCTGACATCAAAGCGTAATTTCTGAAGATCAAGGCCTGTAATGGTATTTCCTGTATTACAGTCATCAAGATGCCAGCGGTTCCTTTATCCTTTCGTTCGGTTTGTGGTGTTTTTCTGTTTACTTTCGTTGCTTTTATGAATCGTCGATCGGCAAAGAAAGTCACCTTGTTTTGTCGGACATTGAAGCTCCGAAGATGGCAAGACGGTGTCGCAGTAGGTTTGATCCTGTCGTTTTTGTTCCACGGACTTTTACTCCAGCGCTGTGGGGACATTGAACTTAACCCAGGACCCAGAACAGGCAGTAAGGAGGAGAGTCTCAAGCAGACTCGACTGAAGAGTGCCAGAGGATCCTCGCCTGCAGCCAGTGCCTCGCCGTCCCGTCCGCCTGTGGAACCTTCTATCGCAGATGTCATGTCGAGCCTTCAGATGTTGAACTGTAAGTTTGATGGAATGAAGGCCGACATGAGAGAGATGAAAGAGACGCTAAGTGATTTACGTGAGGATGTTTCTCTGTTAAAGCAGGAGATTACAGATCTCAAGTGTGATAATGAAAGGCTCAGAGAACAAAACGAAAGACTGACTGAAAGTGTGATGAAATTAGAGCAAAAGGCAGATGATCTCGAATGTCGTTCAAAAAGGAACAATGTCATTTTCCACGGTGTTCATCGAAGAGAGAATGAAACTCGACAAGAGTGTGAGGCTTTAATTCAGGACTTAATGACAGACAAACTGGATCTGACCGAAGACATACCATTTGACAGACTACACAGACTGAACAGAAAGGCAGACTCTCCGATTATCGGTTGTTGCACCTTCTATAAACATAAAGAAAAACTGCTAAACGCCAGAAGTAAATTACAAGGAACCAAAATATTCATAAGCGAGGACTTTTCTCAGCGGGTTAGGAAAATTCGAAAAAAAGTTGGTGCCTCATCTAAAAGAAGCCAAAAAGAACAACAAAAGAGTGTCCATGGTCTACGATCATTTGATCATTGACGGACAAAAATTCTCTGTCGATCAGGATGGTAATCTCAAAAAGATGACCTAGGAAAATGGCCGGCCTGGTAAGGTAAGATATACGGGTGTAAATGAAAGTAATAAAAATATCCTTCACACTGACGATAGCGCAGTGGGAACAAGCAAAAGTCGGACACCGCCTACTCCTGAACACGAGATTGAAATATCACGTGCAGTTCGGGATGAGGTGGTCGACACATCCGTGCCCGCGCTACACACTGACAACAAAATTCAAAGCGTGTGTTTCTCTGATTTTCATGTGTCCCCGAATAAAGTACGAGATGATATTGAGGATGTCAGTGATGTTATTGGTCATGATATTTGGGATATCGGTGATATCATTGGTCATGAGGATGGGGATGTTGGTGACGTCATTAGTCATGATGAGGGGGATGCCAGTGTTGTTGTTAGTCATGGTATGTGTGATGTCAGTCATGTTGTTGGTCATGATGGTGTTGATGTCAGTGATGTAATTAGTCATGATAGTTGTGATTTCAGTCATGTTGTTAGTTATGATGGTGGTAACGTCATTAGTCATGATTGTGGTGATGTTATTGTTGAAAGCAATGTAGTCAATCATGTCAGTCATGTTATTGGTGACGACAGGAATAGGAATCATAATAGTGGTTTTTCTTCTGATGTTAGTGACATTATTGATTATGACCATGATAATGCAAATGATGTGGATGATGACGTTTTCGACCACAAGCAAGGAAGTTTTCAAAATGAACGGTTAACTTTTTTGACTTATAACATTGAGGGACTGGCACGTATTTATGAACCTGATATGCGATCTTTTATTGGAAATTTTGACTTTGCTTTGCTGGTGGAAACTTTTTCTCAGACGTTTTCTTCACAGTGTTTTCCCCAGCATAAAGCCTATGTTACACCGGCTGTCAGACTGACTGACTCTGTCACTGCCCGCCTCTCGGGCGGCGTTGTGCTATTAGTCAGAAAGGAACTTACTGCTTATATTGAATGTATAGAAATGGAATATGATAATGAAGTTATTTTGAAGTTATCTAAACGTTTATTTAATTCACACTCTGACATTGTTTTATTGGGTGCATATCTCCCTCCGACTGACTCGGCATACTACAAAGATACGGAGATAACTAATGGTGTTGCACTAATTGAACAGTGTATTTTGGATGTTCTTGAACTGCTTGGCGATGTTCAATTTATTTTGTTTGGTGATTTTAATGCTAGGACTGGTACCGAATACCCTCATGATGACATTATCCCTGATGACTTTTTTGATAACTCTTCTGTGACCCATGTTAATTCAAGCTATCCTAGTCGACATTCTATGGATCATGTCGTGAACAGTTTTGGAAGGTATCTCATTAATGCTGTGAACAGTTTAGTTTTTCAATACTAAATGGAACTGTAGTGGGTGATGCGCATGGGAATTTTACATATGTGGCTTCATCTGGTTGTAGTGTTATTGATTATTTCTTGATGTCGAGCAGCCTTTTGTCCTTGTGTTCGTCGCTGAAAGTTCAGAGCAGAATTGAGTCTAAACATATGCCTGTAGTTTTGGAGTTGTTGACTACCGCTATTGCTGAGATTCCAGAAAGAGTTCAGCCTAAAGGTAAATCTTATTCTAAGTATGTTTGGAATGAAGATTTTAGTCAAGACTTTTATTTGTGTTTAGATTCTGATGAGGTTAAAAACCACATCAATGAGGTAATTGAACTCGTTGATTATGATATTAACGCCGCTTTGACAAAGTTTAATGAGGGTTTATATATAGCTGGACGGTGTATGAAGAAGACTGTAACAACAGGTAGGGACAAAAAGCGTTTGGTACGATTTGGAATGTAGACAAAGTAGATTATTTCTAAGGAGAAAGTTGAGAGTTTTTAATAGGACACACGATGACACGGATAGACTGGCATATTGTGAGAAAAGAAAACAATATAAATACTTGTTAAGAGATAAAGCAGCTGGACACAGGGAGAGGGTGCTGTTGACGCTACAAGAAAAAATGAATGATCCGAAAGTTTTCTGGGCTACTGTGAAGTCTTATGTTTCAAAATCTTCCGCTTCAAATGAAATTACTAATGAGGAGTGGTATAATCATTTCAACAATGTATTCAATTCACTGCCTGTTGATGGTAACGATGTTGATTCCTTTGACATTGATGGCTATGGTAGTAATGATGATGTTGGTTTCCATGGTGGGGAACAGGTTGATGACGATATTATTGAAGCTTTAGAAGATGATAATATAGATATTCTTGAGCGAGACATAAATAATGATGAAGTTTTGGAAGCTATAACAGCACTAAAAAAGGGTAAGGCTTCGGGACCAGATGGTATAATTGGTGAATTTTTCAAAAACCCGTCAACACAAATAATACAATTTCTTGTTAAATACTTCAATTTTCTTTTCACGTCTGGTTCATACCCTGATGTATGGATGGAGTCTTTAATCCAACCATTACATAAAAAAGGTGATACTGCTATCCCAGATAATTATAGAGGTATATCCTTGCTGAATATAAGTAGTAAAATTTATAGTTTTATTTTAAATAAAAGACTCTCAAACTGGATAGAACAAAAAGAATTAATTCATGAAACCCAAGCCGGCTTTCGAAAACATTAAAGTACTATTGATCAGATCTTTACTTTAACAGCGTTAGTTCAAAAGCAGTTAGTTAAACGCAAGAAATTGTATGTTGCTTTCATAGATTTTAAGAAGGCGTTCGATTCGGTGATAAGGGAAAGGCTTTGGATTGTTTTGAAGAAAAATAAGATAAGGGGTAAAATGTTCAATGCAATAAAGAGCATGTATAATGTTGTAAAAGCTAGGGTTAGAGTAGGAGGAGATGTTTCAGAAACATTTATGAGCCCTCTTGGCCTTAAACAAGGAGAAATATGTAGTCCTGTTTTATTTTCTCTTTTTATTAATCATTTAGCTGAAGAAATTACACGAACAGGAAAGCATGGTGTTCAACTTAATCCCGATTTCACAGAAATTTTAATCCTCCTCTTTGCAGACGACGTTGTGCTAGTTTCAGATACTATAAACGGATTACAAACTCAACTAAATATCTTGTGGAATGTGTCCAAGCGATTAGGACTAATTGTGAACCTTGAGAAATCTAATATCGTTATATTTAGAAATGGTGGTTATGTTTCTATTCGTGAAAGGTGGAAATATGGAAATGAAACACTTTCGATAGTAAATATGTATAAATATTTAGGTATATT
The DNA here is from genome assembly GCA_033310375.1 of Conus canariensis. Classification (NCBI taxonomy): domain Eukaryota; kingdom Metazoa; phylum Mollusca; class Gastropoda; order Neogastropoda; family Conidae; genus Conus; species Conus canariensis. Next base: position 98,143,735 of record CM065717.1, read on the forward strand.
CCTTTCTACCCGTCTGTCATATACACATTCTCTTTTGGATTTGTCCAGTCGTGCAAAAAAAGGGATAATTGCAATATTTCGTATTTTATGGTCATTGGTAATTCGTCTCCTGCAGTATTTTTCAAACTGTTTGATGGCCAAATACAGCCCATGCTGACGTATGGGGCTGAGATATGGGGTATAAGAACAAATCTTCAGCCAATTGAATCTGTTCATCTTTTTTCTTTAAAAAGGTTTCTCAATATAAAAATACATTCTTCAAATATACTAGCTTATGGTGAGACTGGACGATATCCACTTTTTGTAAATGTTTATGTTAAATGCCTGAAATATTGGTTACGCATTCTGAGAATGCCACTGAATAGGTTACCACTTAAAGCATATAACATGTTACTAACTCTGCAGAATCAAGAAAAAGAAACTTGGGTGTCCTCCATGCGGAATCTTTTATATTGTTATGGTTTTGGACACGTTTGGGAAAGCCAAGGTGTCGGAAACTGCAATTTGTTCATATCAACCTTCAAAAATAGATTAATAGAGTGTTATAAGCAGGAATGGCATTTTGACATAACAACAAGAGATAGATTCTCTTTTTATTGTTCATTCAATTCGGCGTTATCTATTAGTTTTCATCTAACTACAGTAAAACATGTTCCTGTGCGAAATGCTTTGACTAGATTAAGACTTGGTGTCTCATCATTGAGACCTCATCGTTTACGACATTGTCAAAATGTTTCAGGAGAAAATTTGAACTGCCCATTTTGTTTTGTTAGAGAAACGGAAATACACTTCATTTTAGTATGTCCGAAATACAAGGAACTAAGGGAACAGTATATTCCCGCCAAGTTCTATAAATACCCATCATGTTTTAGATTATCAATGTTTTTGGCAAACCAGAATAGTATCGTAATAAATAATCTAGCAACATTTATATTCAATTCATTGCAATTGAGACGGCTTTTCCTGATTTAAAAGAATTGCAAACCAGTTTCAATTCATCTGGTATTCCAGCATGTACTTTTGCTTTCCCATTGGTGAACATGTTCTGATAGTGTGTCTAATGTTCAACATGTTACACAATAATTGTTGTCATATTGTACTTGGAACTCAACTCCCCATGATATGGGCTGTAGGCCTAATCATTAAATTTCGTATTCGTATTCGTATTCGTATTCTCTACTGCACTTGGAATGTTAATGTGCTCCACTTGACGTCGTAGTCTAGATCTTGAGATAGGTTTTGTGAATGCTTATTGTCAATTATACCATGCATGAGCAGTAGCTCAAACATGATTTGCAAGTGTTACTCTCCACGTTTTGAACTGAACACTCATTCACGCGCAGGCATGCGCGCAGGCACGCACTCGCGCACGCATGCACTCGCGCACGCATGCACGCGCACACACACACACACACACACACACACACACACACACACGCGCGCGCGCAGTTTCCTGTTTCTGTTATTAACAGATAGTCTGCGTACATGGTTTGGCGCATGGAGAAAGACACAGGAAGAGAGGGGAGGAGGAGGGAGGCGGGGAGGAGGAGGG
>CM065717.1:98147786-98152786 GCA_033310375.1 Conus canariensis
AGAGAGACAGAGAGAGAGAGAGAGTTTAAGAGCATGAATTGGAAAATTCAGTCATTAGTTGGGTATGAAGTGCCCTTTTAAAGCAATATATGCTGGCATGAACATCAAGAGAGGGTGAAATGCGGTTCCACAAGAAGCCGCCAGAGTAGTGAAGACTGGTTTGAAACATATCTATTCTTGGACGGGGTATTACAATTTTATGAAAATGGCGATTTTCATTCGATCTAAATTTCTCTGTAATTGAAGGGGGATCACGACCCGAAAGAATCTTAAACATGAATAAAGCTTTATTGAATTTAAGCTTCAAGTTTAATGGTAAAATATCCAGATCTGTATAGTCAGAGTATGATAACGTAACCGATTTTAACAAAACTAATTTCAGGGAACGTCTATAAAGACTAAACAAAGGTTTGAGTATATGATTACTTGCTGAATCCCAAATTGTAGATGCATAATTTATATGGGATTCAATATAAGCGTGAAAAAATATTTTACGTGAATGGCAGTCTAGGAAATGCTTTATCTTGGACAGCTGGTATATCTTTTTTGAAACTGTTTTGCACAAAGACCGTACATGTTCTGACCATGACAGATTGTTGTCTATAACTACTCCTAAGACTTTATGACAGACTGTTTCTTCGATAGTTATGCCATTGATAGAAAGGGGTGTGCTCGTATAAGAAAGGGTTTGACGTTTTTGTCAGAAACAGAGCACGGTGAACGACAGAAAGGAGCAGTGGGGTGGAGGGGGTACACGTAAACAGGTTTTCCGTCGACGTTCTGAGTTGTGGCTAAAAAACAAATAAAAAAAGAAGCAGCATGCAGTCACAGCTCTTTATGGAATGCAGAAAATAAAGATTGACTCCACCAGTGAGGAGGGGAGGGGGGGGGGAGAGGAGAGAGAGAGAGAGAGAGAGAGAGAGAGAGAGAGAGAGAGAGCAGGCAGGTAATTGACACCACCAGTGAGGAGAGGGAGGAGGAGGAACATCGCCCCCTCCTTGTCTCCTCCACCTCTTCTCTGCCCTTCTCCCTTATACATACAAATGGACGTACACGTACTCACATGCATGCACTCGCACTCACACAGACAGACGGACAACGTCAGTGCGCCCGCTAATCCTACTCTAGTTCACACGCAGCACAGTAAAGAGTTTTGGTGGTGGTTTGTTTCAGCTGGATCTACCCAACTGTGATGTATTGCCCTCCACTGTTCATGTTGATGACTCACACGTGTGTTTCGCACGCTTGTTCATTCGTTTATTTGTTCGTATTAAGCCCTCCCTCTCCCCCGCCATATTTGTCCAAGGTAGAGCCAACCTTGGTACTAGTCCCGCCATGTTTGTCCAACGTAGAGCCAACCTTGGTACTAGTCCCGCCATGTTTGTCCGAGGTAGAGTGAACCTTGGTACTATTCCCGCCATGTTTGTCCGAGGTAGAGCCATCCTTGGTACTACTAGTCTCGCCATGTTTGTCCAAGCTAGAGCCAACCTTGGTACTAGTCCCGCCATGTTTGTCCGAGGTAGAGCCAACCTTGGTACTAGTCCCACCATGTTTGTCCGAGGTAGAGCCAACCTTGGTACTAGTCCCGCCATGTTTGTCCCAAGGTAGAGCCAACCTTGGTACTAGTCCCGCCATGTTTGTCCCAGGGTAGAGCCAACCTTGGTACTAGTCCCGCCATGTTTGTCCAGGGTAGAGCCAACCTTGGTACTAGTCCCGCCATGTTTGTCCCAGGGTAGCGCCAACCTTGGTACTAGTCCCGCCATGTTTGTCCGAGGTAGCGCCAACCTTGGTACTGGTCCCGCCATGTTTGTCCGAGGTAGAGCCAACCTTGGTACTAGTCCCGCCATGTTTGACCGAGGTAGCGCCAACCTTGGTACTAGTCCCGCCATGTTTGTCCAAGGTAGAGTCAACCTTGCTACTATTCCAGCACTGTCACAGAAACAGACACCGCCTCCCCCCTCCCCTTCTCCCTCCTCCCCCTTTGTTTCTCGTTCTCTATGTTTTGGAATATTTATACTCAACCGATTTAGATTAAAACTTTTGATTGATTTCTGGATTCATTTACTGCTATAGCACTATGCATGGGGGGTGGGGGTGGGGCACGTGTATCTTACATGATTTTTATATTTGTTATTCCTTATTTATATTTTGAGCGAAACACCATTGGTGTGTATGCACACATGGACATACACGTACGCACATGCACTCACTCGCACTCAGACAGACGAACACACACATACAACCCACATATGATTATACACCACATCTGCCCCCCCCCCCCAAACATATGTAATTAATCTGACGTTTCTTTTTTTTTTTTTTTTTTTTTTTTTTTTTTTTTTTTTGTGGCATCAGTTCTCGGATCAATGGAGCACCTAAGGTGGTGATTTTTTTTTTTGTTTTTTCTTTTTTTTTAAATTTTTTTTCTTTTTTTTTCTTCCCTAAGGCCAAAATCCACCTCTTCATTTTTTGGTGCATCACACTGTCCTCTTCATCTGCCAAAAAAACAAAAAGCGGAAAAAAAACAAAAACAATTTTCCACTACTAGGTTTTTTTTTTCTCTTTTTTTTTTTTCTTCTTTTCTTTCCCAGCCAATCTCTTACACACCATGCATAGTCTGTATGTTCTCTTATAAATGGACATATTTTTGCTGATTTTAGTGTTTTGGCAATTGATACAAAGTGTCTGGGTTTGTTAATGTTCTAATGTGTGGTGTACTGGCACACTCACTCTGATAAAGTGTTGCATTATACGGAAACGGAACCAACATAGATGAAACAAAGGACTTAATTATTTTTAGTTTTTCATTTTGTTTTACACATACACCTGCACACATACTCTCGCTCCCCCCCCCCTCCCCCCTCCCCCCTCTCTCTCAAATATGCTAACAATGGTAGAAACCTGTTAAATACACGACACGATACCAAAGCAAAAAACTATGCATAAGCAACCAGTTCTGTATACACACAAAATGTTTACGTACACCCGTGCACGTGCGGAAACAACACAAGGGGGGGGGGGGGGGGGGGGGGGGGGGGGGGGGGGGGGGGGGGTTATAGAATAGAGTTGCGTGGGTTTCCACACTGTCGTTTGTTTCCACACAAAGCCCGGCGGCAAGGGGACGAGAACACCTCTGTTTGGCCTAATCCTGTCATTAAGGTATAAATGTCTGAACGCATGTTTCCAAAGAAATAGGAGACACTTCTGTCTGTCTGTCTGCCTTTTCTCTCTCTCTCTCTCTGATTTATACGTGGATCGTGAATGGGTAGAGAGAGGGTGGTGAGAGTGAGGAGAGAGAGAGAGAGAGAGAGGGGGGGGAGGAGACAGACAGGACAAACAGAGAGACAGACAGACAGACAGACAGACACGGACAGAGAGAGAGAGAGAGAGAGGAGAGAGAGAGAGAGAGAGGAGAGAGAGATGCAGGCAGACAGACAGACAGAAGAAAGGGGAAGGGCAGACCAAATGGTGGATGGGGAAAGGGAACGAGGCTGACGAGTCATACATAGATCAGGGTTTTTTTCTCCTGCATTCCCCCCCCCCCCCCCCCCCGATGCTGCTGTTTACACTGTGACCTATAGCGTCGGGAAGGAGGGGCCGGGGAAGGGGGGCATGAAGTGACTTCGGCAACACACCTGATGCAGTCAGTCCTCCGGGTCTGTCAATTTTCTGAATTTCCTTACCGTTTTTCTGGTCTTTTGTCCCTCCTTTTTTTCTTTTACTTTCTTCCTCCTCCTCCCCCCCCCCACTCCTTTTTTTCTTTTTGTTTTTTTGTTTTTATTTAGGTTGTTCCCCTTCTTTTGGTTAATTACAGTTGTTGCGTTTCACCCACCACAGCAGTGGCGACTTCACCTCTACTCTGTCGTTTTTCCCGTGAAACTGGAAATGAGTTATAGTTAACGTAAATGAGTGTTTTGATTATTGACACAGGAAACTAGTCCATGTGAATGAGTGTTTTGTTTATTGACACAGGAAACTTGTCAACGTAAATGAGCGTTTTAGTTATTAACACAGGAAACTAGACCATGTGAATGAGTGTTTTGTTTATTGACACACGAAACTTGTCGACGCATATGAGCGTTTTAATTATTGACACAGGAAACTAGACCATGTGAATGAGTGTTTTATGTATTGACACACGAAATTTGGTCGTCTTAGTTCGGGGCAAGTCGTCATGAAGTCGCTTCGTATTTCAGCAAACAAAACCTCACTGTCAGTGTTTGGAACCATGCCGAGACCTGGATCTTTGCGTGATTTCCACGAACAAGATCGGAACTGGTGTTTTGTGAAATGGCTAACGATAAGGCATCCATGGGACTCATAGAGTGAATAATGACTGATTTTACAAGGAAAGAAATAAAATGTCAGTACTGTGACATTTCTGTGTCAATGATCCTATCGAGAGAAAGAGCGGGCGAAATGAGGCATCATGAAAGCCTTCTTGTTCCTGAGGGTGAAATGGAAATGGATAGAATAGAAAAGGGTAGAATGGAAAAGGGTAGAATAGAAAAGGGTTGAATGGAAAAGGGTGTTGAATGGAAAAGAGTAGAATGGAAAAGGGTAATGAAAGATAGAGGAAAAGGGCAGAATGAAGAAAATGGAATAGAATGGAAAAGGGTAGAATGGAAAAGGGCAGAATGAAAATGGATAGAATGGAAAAGGAGAATGAAAGGGAGAAGAAGGATAGAATGGAAAAGGGCAGAATGAACGGAAAAGGAGGCAGAATGGAAAAGGGTAGAATGGAAAAGGGCAGAATAAATGGATAGAATGGAAAAGGGTAGAATAGAAAAGGGCAGAATGGAAAAGGATAGAATGGAAAAGGGCAGAATGGAAAAGCACGAAACGGAAAAGGGCGATATGAAGGAAAAAGCGAATCAGGGGAAAAGATCCACGGGAAACGGCCCAAACAGGGAAACGGCGAAAACAGGGACACGGCAAAACGGGAAAGAGCGAATCGGGAAGAAGCAAAACGGGAAAGGGAAAACGGGAAAGGGGGGAAC
>CM065717.1:98160286-98172786 GCA_033310375.1 Conus canariensis
TTTTCCAATTTCTTGTTCTTTTTCTTCTTCTGCTCCTTTTTCTTCTCCTTCGCCTTCTTCTCCTCCTCGTCTTTCTTCTTCTTCTTCTCCTTCACCTTTTTCTTCTTTTTTTCTTCTTCTTCCTTCTCGTTCTCCTTCTTCTCATTCTCCATCTTCTTCTACATTCTCTTTCTTCGTCTTCGTCCTCTTCTTCTGTCTTTCTTTCTATTTTTTTTTTTTTTTTTTTTAAAGTAGAAGGGTAGATCGGCTATGGAGGCACCGCCGAGGTTATTCGGAATCAGCATGCTGTCTTTGGGAAGGAGGGTGTGAGGGTGGGGGTGGGGATGGGGATGGAGGGAGGCAGCGGTACTCAACGAAACACACCCAGAAAATAGCGATGACGTTCCTTGTGCTATTGCTCACACTGTGTTCTGCACCTCGATCGTCCGTCACCATCCGGCAGACTGAGGAGTAGGGCACAGTCGCATGGTGCACAGAGCGTGATAGCCAGTCCTGGGTCTGAGGCAGATGTAGGTCGTTGGCATGGTAACCTACAGCAAGTCCTTCACCCGGCCGATGGGCGGAGAGAGGGAGAGAGAGGGAGAGACGTGAGGTGGCCGACACACTGCACACGTGTCAGCGGATATGAGAGAGAGGCCTTCCTCCGACGGGAACCCTGACTGATATCAAGTAGGGGACGAAGAAGGTGGGGCGGAAAGGTGTCATGGCATGTGGATAATTTTCAGGGCCAGCAATCATCGCTGTTGCGTGAGTGTACACCCAAGATCAATTTTTTTTCAGTCCTTCTGGTGGGATCAGTGTATGAAAGGTCTCCTTTCCCCTCTCCTTTTGGGAGGATGTTTCCCGTGTGCTGTGTTACCTGAAGGGGAAGGGGTGGGGACGGTGGGGAGGGGGGGGGTGATCGACCCTGAACTTGACCTCCGTACGTGTAACGAGACACGTTATGTTGTTGATAGACCCGGGTTTGTGTGACCGTGTACAGGAGGAAGGGAGAAAAAAAAAAAAAAAAAAAGGGGGGGGGGGGGGGGGTTGGGGAATGAAGTGGCTGTGCCCTCACTTCACTCCTACACACAGACGTTCTCTGTTTTTGAAGAACTGTTAGAAACCAGTCCGCCAGACAAAATGAACAAATGACTAGACAAAACACGACGCGTTTCGACCTATTTGGTCTTCTGGAGGCAAGACAAACAACTTTCAGGGCCATGAAAACGAAGAAGGAAGAGTCACGACGTTATCTTCTCCATGTCGGCGCAAAGTGGGCGTTTTCTGTTTTGTTAGGGCCGGCACAGTAGGCCGTCAAACGCACGACGGCTCATGCGTCCATTATCGCCAAACCAGGTGATGACGTGATTATGAGGTGGCGGCACGTGCTTCACCGGCGGGAAAGTAGCAATGAGAAATGAGAGGGAGGTGTCTTTGTTCACGCTGTTCTACAGTTGGTGGCTAAGTTTTTAGACGGATCGGCGGCTTCTGGCCGCGTGATCGATTTGTCGACGGACTGTGTGCGTTGTGTGTGTGTGTGTGTGTGTGTGTGTGTGTGCCTCTGTCTGTCTGTCTGTCCCTGTATGTGGGTGGGGGTGGGGTGGGGGTGTCTTTGTAAGTGTGTGTGTGTGTGCGTGCAAGTGTGTTTGTTTGAAAGTGTGTGTGTGTGTGTGTTTGACAGTGTGTGCGTGCGCGCGCGCGCGCGCGCGCGCGCGCGCGTGTGTGTGTGTGTGTGTGGTGTGTGTGTGTGTGCCCCTGTCAGTTAATTACCACACCCCTTGAGAGGGGCACTTGGGTGAAGCTGTAGTATGGGCCGAACCTGACGTGTGTGTGTGTTATTAGATTTCAATGTAGGCTGACTCTGCGGGTGGGGGTTAAGGTAAAAGAGGTGGGGTGGTGGTGGTGGTGGTAGCAGTAGTAGTGGTAGTGGTGGTGGTGGTGATGGTGGTAGGCAAAGTGGAGTTTTACGTCCTCACAGCGAAAGCTTTTAGGGACAAGTTCTTTGGCGGCAGTCTTGGATGGTGGTGGCAGCAGCCGCAGCAGCACATTCTTCAGCGCCTGTTCTCTGTTGGAAACCAAGCTGTCGGCGTTGCACAATCCATGCCCTCATTTACATAACGGGCTGCTTATCTGGTTCGAGCCGTCAAGAGCTGCCCGCGAGCGCTCCATTCATTCACTCGTTTCCCTCGTCATTCAGTCAGTGTCAGTGACTCAGCCTCTGTTTCCTTTTATTCTTTCGATCGTCTATTCAGGGTGCATGCTATGTGTAACGTGTCATCCATACTAACAGCCTAACCGGCCTTCTCTTCCGAAAGTTGGTGATGGGATTTTACGTGTGTGCAAGATGTTACGCGTGCGTTCACACAGGGAACTTCGGTTAGTAGTCTCATTCGGACTTTTCGGGAAATGGACTTAGAACCAATGTTGATTGCGAGAGGAAGACCCCCGCCCCGCCCCCCCCCCCCCCCCCCCCCCCCCCCCCCCGTACCGAAACGGTCCGGCGGAGATTCGAACCTGCAACCCAGGATCGCTAAGATTACGAGGCCAGTGTTGTACCAGCTGAGCTCTTCCGGACCCCAACGCTTAAGTTTAGCGGACAAGCAAACGCATGGTATTAACAACTTCCATACCGGACAGGGCGGCGTTGCATGTAAATAGTAACCATCTTGTTCCATTCCTGTAGCGGTCCAGTCACCTTAGGTGACAGCCTTCGCCGTCGGCCGGGCTATAAACAACAGGAATGGAACCGAACTGCCAAGTCACGTGATACACCGGAACTGTTGCACAGCCTGACTCGACGAGCGAGTGTCAAAAACCAGATGGCCTTAGGATGAAACCGGCTCGCCGAAGGTGTTTGTTTTATTTTGTTTGTTTGTTTTTCCTTATCTTCAGACCTGCAGAACACAGAGCCAGTCAGTGACTGCATATGTCGGGTGTCGGTCGTTCTCACTCGCTCCACAGAGTTCTGTTGATCTTGCCGCACTGTTCAGCCATTGAGTGACGGGACTCTCCGTCAGCCTTTCGCGATCCGTTCACTAGAGTGCACAGAGCATCGGCGAGTTCTATTCCACGCGTCATGTTTCTGTTCCTCCACCACCACCACCAGGGGCAGGCGGTGTGGCGATGTTGTGGCCTGCCACCTCTGTCGTCAGCTCTGTGTGGCGATGTTGTGGCCTGCCACCTCTGTCGTCAGCTCTGTGTGGCGATGTTGTGGCCTGCCACCTCTGTCGTCAGCTCTGTGTGGCGATGTTGTGGCCTGCCACCTCTGTCGTCAGCTCTGTGACCGTCAGGACCTGAAAACTGGGCCCCCAGTTGTACGTACACAGGTAGGTCGGTCTGGAGGGGTGGGGGGTGGGGTCTGGCACCGCTCAGCCCACTGGACGTGTTCCCAGGAACCTGGTTTTGTCACACCTGACCCCAGTTCTCTTCTGTACTCTCACAGTCACTGACAAACTTTAGAAAATAAAAAAAACAAAGAAAAAGAAAAACCCATTCGGGGGACGAAAAGGAACAAACAAATTACAAGACAAAACACGACGCGTTTCGACAGCTTTAGTCTTCCCAAGGCATGGTCAATAGCATTCAGGACAATGAAAACGAAGAGGGAACACTGAGGTCCATTATTTTTTGCGCCCTATTTGAGGACACAAGTGATTGCTCGTTCCTCGTTTTCATTGTCCTGAATGGTGTTTGTCTTGCCTGTAGAGGACCAGACAAGTCGAAACGCGCCGTGTTTTGACTTGTAATATGTTTGACCGTTTTCGACCGGTCGAATAGTTTGTTTTGTTTTTTTCCTTTGTTTGTTTCAGTTTCCGACTACAGTATCGAGTCACTGACGTGCAGCGAAACGTAATTTGATCTTTCTCTTTTTTCTTTTGATTTTTTTTTCTCACTCGGTCCTGCCTCGATTTCTTTGACCCGACTGTGTAGAAGAAGAAATAGGCGTGAAATGACTTCAGCACGCACATTACTTGTTCGGCCAACTGTTAAGTGTCAAGCATATTTAAGCCACCAATTGGGGGGGGGGGGGGGGGGAGAAGGAGGAAGTTTCCAGTGACACTATTGTTGCACATACACGCTTGGCAAGGGGGCTGGTGTGCTGCGTGGTGCACGCACGGTGCAGGTATTTGTATAGCCAACAACAGCCTGTCTGTTGGGTGACTCAAACTCTGGCCCAGACTTTAATCATCACGAGAACCCTGAAGGGCCTACAGACAGCATGGTATTATGAGAAATCATGATTAATTAATACGTACTAAACGGTGAAAGTTTTGAACAGAGACGTGCTTCTCAGCAAACTTCGCGTCAGCGCTCATGACCTGCGGACATCCCCCGAAGTCGGAGTGTGGCTGCCCACGTGGCGGGGTAATCAAAAACGGTCACACACGTAATGTTCTCATCCCCAGCTGATGCGTTTGTACCATAGTGTTCAAGTGCTTTGGCTGTTCGGATGATCCCTGGAGTCTTTTAGCCAGGCTACGACGACAACGACGACGACCTGCAGACGGATAGGGGGAGATACGCCAACACTCCGAGAGAAGACGGACAGTGCTCAGCATGTGGTGTGGTCGACGATGAAGCTCATTTTCTGGACGGGTGCTCAGGATGCGAACTACTACGACTGAAGCTAACAGAATAGCTTTCAAAAGACACGGTAAACCCAAACTTGCAAACACTGTGCCCAAGTGAAACGCTTGGCAACGACGAACTACAAATTCATATTGCAAAACATGTTCATGATTGCGTGGATTTGAAAAGACGATAATGGGTACCTAAATGAGCCCAGATGGCGTGTGGTGTGCCAGGTGTGAGTGTCTGGTTGTGGTGTGCCAGGTGTGTGTGTCTGGTTGTAGTGTGCCATGTGTGTGTGTCTGGTTGTGGTGTGCGTGTGTGTGTGTGTTTGTGTGTGTGTGTGTGTGTGTGTGTGTGTATCTGGTTGTAGTGTGCTAGGTGTGTGTGTCTGGTTGTGGTGTGCCAGGTGTGTGTGTCTGGTTGTGGTGTGCCAGGTGTGTGTGTCTGGTTGTGGTGTGCCAAGTGTGTGTCTGGTTGTGGTGTGCCAGGTGTGTGTGTCTGGTTGTGGTGTGCCAGGTGTGTGTGTGTCTGGTTGTGTTGTGCCAGGTGTGTGTGTCTGGTTGTGCTGCACACAGCGGCAACATGGGGATGTATGCGTTCCCCTCAGAGTAACGGCTGAAGTCAGGGGGACACGACTTGGGTGTGTGTGTCTGGTTGTGATGGGGTAGGTGTGTGTGTCTGGTTGTGGTGTGCCATGTGTGTGTGTGTGTGTGTGTGTGTGTGTGTGTGTGTGTGTGTGTGTGTGGTGTGCCAGGTGTGTGTGTCTGGTTGTGGTGTGCTAGGGGCGTGTGTGTCTGTGGTGTGCCAGGTGTGTGTGTCTGGTTGTGGTGTGCTAGGTGTGTGTGTGTCTGGTTGTGGTGTGCCAGGTGTGTGTGTGTGTCTGGTTGTGGTGTGCTAGGTGTGTGTGTCTGGTTGTGGTGTGCTAGGTGTGTGTGTCTGGTTGTGGTGTGCTAGGGGTGTGTGTGTCTGTGGTGTGCCAGGTGTGTGTGTCTGGTTGTGGTGTGCTAGGTGTGTGTGTCTGGTTGTGGTGTGCTAGGTGTGTGTGTCTGGTTGTGGTGTGCTAGGGGTGTGTGTGTCTGGTTGTGGTGTGCTAGGTGTGTGTGTCTGGTTGTGGTGTGCTAGGGGTGTGTGTGTCTGGTTGTGGTGTGCTAGGGGTGTGTGTCTGGTTGTGGTGTGCTAGGTGTGTGTGTCTGGTTGTGGTGTGCTAGGGGTGTGTGTCTGGTTGTGGTGTGCTAGGGGTGTGTGTCTGGTTGTGGTGTGCTAGGTGTGTGGTCTGGTTGTGGTGTGCTAGGGGTGTGTGTCTGGTTGTGGTGTGCTAGGGGTGTGTGTCTGGTTGTGGTGTGCTAGGGTGTGTGTGTGCTGGTTGTGGTTGTGGTGTCTAGGGGTGTGTGTCTGGTTGTGGTGTGCTAGGGGTGTGTGTGTCTGGTTGTGGTGTGCTAGGGGTGTGTGTCTGGTTGTGGTGTGCTAGGGGTGTGTGTGTCTGGTTGTGGTGTGCTAGGGGTGTGTGTCTGGTTGTGGTGTGCTAGGTGTGTGTGTCTGGTTGTGGTGTGCTAGGGGTGTTGTGTGTCTGGTTGTGGTGTGCTAGGGGTGTGTGTCTGGTTGTGGTGTGCTAGGGTGTGTGTGTCTGGTTGTGGTGTGCTAGGGGTGTGTGTCTGGTTGTGGTGTGCTAGGGGTGTGTGTGTCTGGTTGTGGTGTGCTAGGGGTGTGTGTCTGGTTGTGGTTGTGCTAGGGGTGTGTGTGTGTCTGGTTGTGGTGTGCTAGGGGTGTGTGTCTGGTTGTGGTGTGCTAGGGGTGTATGTCTGGTTGTGCTGTACACAGGTGTGTGTGTCTGGTTGTGCTGTACACAGGTGTGTGTTGTCTGGTTGTGGTGTGCCAAGTGTGTGTCTGGTTGTGGTGTGCCAGGTGTGTGTGTCTGGTTGTGGTGTGCCAGGTGTGTGTGTGTCTGGTTGTGCTGTACACAGGTGTGTGTGTCTGGTTGTGGTGTGCTAGATGTGTGTGTTTGGTTGTGCTGTACACAGGTGTGTGTGTGTGTGTCTGGTTGTGCTGTACACAGCGGCGACACGGGGATGTATGCGTTCCCCTCAGAGTAACGGCTGAAGTCAGGGGGACATGACCTGGGTGTGTGTGCGGGTGGGGGTGGGGGTGGGGGTCATGGAATGTGTTGTTCTGTCCCGGGGACTCTGGATAGGCGTTGAGTGGTACCGCGGTGTCGCGCAAGAAGACAGGGGCAGAGAATCCAGGTACCCCCCCCCCCCCCCCCCCCCCCCCCCCCCCGCACACACACACACACACCTTCCGTCTCCCGTGGCAAGGTGCTGTGCGGAGTGTGAATCAGCTGAACGCCAATTGCCGGTGTCTCAGTTGTGCGTGTTGTGAGGACGCTGTGTGTGCCACGTCTACAGAGAGAAAGACACGTATCCCAAAGCGCCAGTGGGACCCAGAGAGGTGCTGACCCCAACTGCCGAACAAACCGGTTGGGGGCAGTCCTGTACCACCCTTGGAAGCCCGCCTGCGCTGCATTCATAGAGGGCGCAAGGCACCGCACAGGGCATTCCATCAAGACGTCAAGGGACATAACTGCTCCCTGGCGGATGCCATTGTTTAACGGCTACTGGACGTGACACGACAGAACCTCCGCGGGTGTATCGGTCCCAGTGTCATGACTGTAGAGGTCATTGGAAAAAAAGTCACCGTCGAGCAACTGCCGTGCACAGCCCCGCCGCCTCATTCATTGCTGTTGTCGCCGACAGGTGAAGGCGGTGGGTACATATGTGACGAATGTCACGAGCTTTCTCCTCATCTCTTCACCGCCATTCCGCCGCGACAGGCCTCCGTGTGGTCGACAGGCCTCCGTGTGGTCTGATGAACACGTGTCCTCGCTGTTCGCTTTGGAATGTACTCTGACCCTGCATCTCTTTCTCTTTCTTCTCGATCGTGGTGATCGTGTGTCTCCATGTGTATGCTTTCGCGTGTCTGAAATGCGCTCACCCACCCAGCCACTGACAGGAATGTTGGTCTGAACATGTCAGAGTCGGTTTTATTACAGCACAGCGAGTAGTAAACCTGGGAAATACTTCCGGGTCCCAGTAGGCACAACACATTATTCATCGACCTCTTCCTCCATTGATTATGAAGCTCTATACATTTAGAATTAACGGTTAATTAAAAAAAAACAAAAAACTGCAGCACTCAATAACGTTAGTGACAAACAATTGGTACTAAGTATAATAATTATGTACTGAATTATTTCGCCATTAATTAAGCGCTGTCACATCAAGTTAAGATGATTGCGCTCTTCGACCTTAATTATCTGTCTGCTGATTGTCGGGCTAAATGCGTGTCTGCCTGTCTCGTGTCTCTCAGTCAGTCACCGCATGTAAAACAGTGCTGACCCTTTTCTCTCCCCCCCCCCTCTCTCTCTCTCTCTCTCTCTCTTCTCTCTCTCTCTTCCACCTCTTTCCGTCCTTGAAAAATCCCACAAACCGTCAGCTCAACAAGGGCCACTCAGGGTGGGGGGGGGGGGGGGGGGGGGGGAGGAGAGAGAGAGAGAGAGAGAGAGACAAAACAGATAGACAGACAAACACACACACATAGATACAGAGACAGACAGAGAGGGAGGGAGGGAGAAGGGGGGGGGGGGGGTCAGAGAAAGGGAGAGAGAGAGAGAGGCAGGCAAAGAGAGACAGAGAGAGGACAGACGCACAGACAGACAGAGACGGAAGGAGGGAGGGATGAAGAAGGGGAGGGGGGGGGACAAAGAAAGAGATAAGAAAGTGGGGGAGAGGGAGGGAGATAGAGGACAGAGAGAGAGAGAGTGAGGGAAAAGGGGGTTGGGTGGGGGGGGGGGGGGGGGTGGAGGAGACACGCACATAAAGAACAATTTTTTTGTTGTTGTTTCAGTGAAGGGGATAAAAATAAACACAATAGAAAAAAATAAACTGGCTTACACACTGAAGACACACACGTCGCGCTGAAGAAGTGGGCCGGATTGCCGACGAAAGCTACGCACACAGTGAGTAGCCTTCTTTAACTGAGTGACCTGTTCAGTCGGGTAGCCATTATAAACTGGCTTGTTTGTCGGAGGAGGAAAGGGAAAGGGAGGACGGGACGAAGGGGTAGGGGGAGTGGGGGGGGGGGGGGGAGGGTGTATGTGCGTGGAAAACCAATGCATGCAGCGGTAAGTCGGGCCTGTAATCATTGTTTCGCTCCGCGTTGTCCTCGCGTGGTCCCGCCTCACCCATCTGGGTGTTGGTATTGTCTGTCTCCCCTCCCCCCCCCGTCTCTCTCTCTCTCTCTCTGTCCTTGTCTGCCTGTCCCACTCCCTCCCCGTCTCCCTCTCTCCCCCTCTCTCTGTCATTTTCATGTCGCCATAGCCTGATGCTGTGCTGTGCTGTGCACTATGTGGATTTTCGCGCGTGCGTGTGTTTGTGTGTGTATTTGCATGCGTGCGTGCGCACGCGCGACCGTGTGTGTGTGTGTGTGTGTGTGTGTGTGTGTGTGTTGTGTGTGTGTGTGTGTGTGATTCATTTAACGTCTTTCCACTAAACGTGATATTAGACGGAAAAAAAAAGAAAAAAAAATCGTGCCGAAAGAGAGAGATGGGGAAAGAAAGAGCGTATGTGCTTATGCTCGTGCACGCACGCGTATGTGTGCATGTGCGTGTGCTCGTGTGTGTGTATGCGAGTGTGTTTGAGTATGTTTGTGTGCATATGTGTGCTTATATGAGTGCTTATATGAATAAATAATGGTAATTACAAAACACTTGAATTTTTCAAATAAGTTTGAAAGGGAAAAAAGCTAAAAATTTTAACAAAACTAATTAACAACCATTGTGTGTGTGTGTGTGTGTTTGTGTGTGTGTGTTGTGTGTGTGTTGTGGTGTGTGTTGTGTGCGTTGTGTGTGTGTGTGTTGTGTGTGTTGTGGTGTGTGTTGTGTGCGTTGTGTGTGTGTGTGTGTGTGTGTGTGTGTGTGTTGTGAGGCAGTCAAGGGTGGGCTGGGGGTGGATGGGGAGGAGGTGGTGTCATACAACCTGCTGTCGTTATTGATCATAACACACCGAGCTGTGTATGTGCAGTGAAAAAGACAACCGTCCTTTGAATCTCCTGTGTTTGCTTTGACCCCCCCCCCCCCCCAAAAAAAAAAAAAAAAAAAGTAGCTGCACAGCCCTTTCCGACGTGACTACTGGCATACTCCCTTGACTGATGAATCCACGGTGAAACCGTTACTACTCCCTTGACTGATGAATCCACGGTGAAACCGTTACTACTCCCTTGACTGATGAATCCACGGTGAAACCATTACTACTCCCTTGACTGATGAATCCACGGTGAAACCGTTATTACTCCCTTGACTGATGAATCCACGGTGAAACCGTTACAGCAAAGGTGACTGAAAATAACACAGACATCTTGACCACCAGGCAAGTTTTAGACCAGGGCAGCCTTATTTGGGGATTAAAAAAACACAACTGAGATGAGTTTATCAAGTAGACCGATGTCTCTACTGTTTGTGCCTCTTACTCCTGTGGTGCGCTTCTTCCTTTCTGCCCCAGAGGTCTTGGAGAGGGTGTTGGAAGTTACCAGTGTCACTTCTTCCTTTCTGCCCCCAGAGGCCTTGGAGAGGGTGTTGGAAGTTACCAGTGTCGTTTGCGACAGGGTTCGATGCAGGCTAACTCTTAGCAGTAATACTGGGGTCACGTTAGGGCATGGCTGGAGGAATGGTGTGTTTTTTAAGGACATTCTTCAGGGAGGTGCAGGTTTTGGTCAAGCGTCTGCTGTCTCACCAGTGTGCTGCCTGTAACTTTTTTTTTTCTCAAAGCGCAGTCATTCTGGGAGTAACAAGAGTGTGACTGGGAGAACCGAAACCGAACGTAGGTTCTACTGTTTTCCTTTCCACACCTACATCCTTGTTCTCAGTATTTTGACTCACAACCTACGGAAAGGATTTGAGCGGTTTGCATGGAGCCTGTCCGTCTACCGCACACAACACGAAGAAAGCAACGGATGGACACATGACTCATCTGTCGCTGACCGGCTGGTCTTTGCCACCAGCTTGGACTCTGTTAGCAGCTCAGCATCCTCCGGTGTTCATTGATTTTTATAGATAGGCAGCAGGTGACAAGGAAGCCTAGCACTTTCCATGATGTTGTGTTAGGCTGATCTTGCGTAATACTTGAGTTGACGTGTCGTTATGTCTATCTGCCGATGAGGTAGCGTCTATTCATAGGGAGGGAGACAGGACAGAGGCAGGCCCGAATATGTTACTCTTGGGTTCAAATGGCAATATCGGTTGCCATAGTGAACCTTTTCGTCTGGTTCAGTTATGCGTTATGAATAACAGAAAACGCTGGCTTCTGTTCTTTTTTGAGTCCTCTGTGAGTAATATGGCCAAATTGGACCCCTTTCCTGTCCGGAATTCATGTACAGCCGGGGTGAGAGGGGGGGGGGGGGGGATCAACAGGGGAGGGGGGGGGGAGGTCTTGCGTCGTACTGCCGACTGGGGAGGGGGGGGGTGGAGTGGGGGATGGGGGGTCAACCAGCACTGCCGGACATCCAACGTGGACTTCCAGCTGCACGGGTCCCTGCTCAGACACAGGAGCGACCTGACTCCGCTGTCACCATGGAGAGGTAGTAGACCTCAAGTGGCCACTCCGTCTCACAAACGACCTGATTCCGCTGTCACCATGGAGAGGTAGACCTCAAGTGGCCCACTCCGTCTCACAAAACGACCTGACTCCGCTGTCACCATGGAGAAGTAGACCTCAAGTGGCCCACTCCGTCGCACAAACGACCTGACTCCGCTGTCACCATGGAGAGGTAGACCTCAAGTGGCCCACTCCGTCCCACAAACGACCTGACTCGGCTGTCACCATGGAGAGGTAGACCTCAAGTGGCCCACATCGTCCCACAAACGACCTGACTCGGCTGTCACCATGGAGAAGTAGACCTCAAGTGGCCCACATCGTCCCACAAACGACCTGACTCCGCTGTCACCATGGACAGGTAGACCTCAAGTGGCCCACTCCTGACCCACAAACGACCTGACTTTGCTGTCACCATGGAGAGGTACTAGACCTCAAGTGGCCCACTCCGTCCCACAAACGACCTGACTCCGCCGTCACCATGGAGAGGTAGTAGACCTCAAGTGGCCCACTCCATTCCACAAACGACCTGACTCTGCTGTCACCATGGAGAGGTAGACCTCCAGTGGCCCACTCCTGACCCACAAACGACCTGACTCCGCTGTCACCATGGAGAGGTACTAGACCTCATGTGGCCCACTCCTGACCCACAAACGACCTCACTCCGCTGTCACCATGGAGAGGTACTAGACCTCAAGTGGCCCACTCCTGACCCACAAACGACCTGACTCCGCTGTCACCATGGAGAGGTCTAGACCTCATGTGGCCCACTCCTGACCCACAAACGACCTGACTCCGCTGTCACCATGGAGAGGTACTAGACCTCATGTGGCCCACTCCTGACCCACAAACGACCTGACTCCGCTGTCACCATGGAGAGGTACTAGACCTCATGTGGCCCACTCCTGACCCACAAACGACCTGACTCCGCTGTCACCATGGAGAGGTTCTAGACCTCAAGTAGCCCACTCCTGACCCACAAACGACCTGACTTCGCTGTCACCATGGAGAGGTACTAGACCTCAAGTAGTCCACTCCTGACCCACAAACGACCTGACTCGACTGTCACCATGGAGAGGTACTAGACCTCAAGTAGCCCACTCCTGACCCACAAACGACCTGACGACTGTCACCATGGAGAGGTACTAGACCTCAAGTAGCCCACTCCTGACCCACAAACGACCTGACTCGACTGTCACTATGGAGAGGGCCACTTGAGGTAGACCTCAAGTGGCCCACTCCTGACCCACAAACAGGAGCAGATCGGTTTAAATCAATCTTTTCTTCAGTTTCAATCAAATATAG
>CM065717.1:98177786-98190286 GCA_033310375.1 Conus canariensis
CGCATAGAATAATCTTTCATCTTTGAAGGTTATGTCCCTTGAAACGGGCATTAACAGAAAGAACTGGGAAAAGCATTTGATGGAAATATGACGCAGTAATTAATGATCAGTTCCATTAATAATAATTTGCTCTTCCCCTCCCCCCCCCCCCCCCCCCTCCCCCGTCTCTGTGCGTGTGTGTGTGTGTGTGTGTGTGTGTGTGTGTGTGTGTGTGTGTGTGTGTGTGTGTGTCTCTGTCTCTGTCTGTCTTCTCTGTCTGTCTCTCTCTGTCACACACACACACACACACACACACACCACACACACCACACACACACACACACACACTTTTTTGCTGGTTCTCTCTCTCTCTCTTCTCTCTCTCTCTCTCTGCGTTTTAAATGCATTTGAAGTGAAAATTATAACAATAGTTTCATTAACATTTACATTATTTGAGTTAAGTTCTTATTTAGTCAGTGGAATGTAGATGTTTTGGAGATGTGATTACTTGTACTTTTTCTTATCATGTGCTGTATGTTGTTTCTTTCATGTAGGCAGGATGTGAAACAAAACAAAACAAACAAAACAAAACAAAACAAACAAAACCGATATAAAAGTGTAAAGCTTATTCTGAAACTCGGAGTCCAAATAACGTTGACGTGACTCACTCAAACACACACACACACACACACACACACACACACACACACACACACACACACACACACAGACAGAGGGACAGAGAGAGAACCAGCAAAAAAGTGTGCGTGAGTGTGTGTGTGTGTGTGTGTGTGTGTGTGTGTGTGTGAGAGAGAGAGAGAGAGAGAGAGAGTCTTCAAATGCGTTCACCTCCCACCACTACTGATTGTCTTTCTGAAAATCTGAAGTGTCTGTGTTGGTTTTATCAGCGTAACCCTGGTCATGATCCCCTGATCGAACAACTGAGAACCACACCCGGCTCTTATCAATATGTAAGGTAAAACCGACACTTGAACTTATCAGTGGCTCCCATTGTAACTTCTGTGGAAAGGTAGCATCATAGGCTGGGCTAATGGTTTGTCACCCACCCCGTCCACCCCTTTCATCCCTCCCTCTCCTCCCTTCATCCTTAGACTCTACCACCCCCACAACATGCTTACACACCTGTGCTCGCTCTCTCTCTCTCGCTCTCTCTCTCTCTGGCGCGCATGCGCACTAAGATATAAAATCTCATGCTACCCCGTCTCCTTCCTCCCCAGTACTTCATTTCCTACACAGCCCAGAAACCGGCGTGTGTCTGCTAAAGGTTTAAGTCACAGAGAGAGAGAGAGAGAGAGAGAGAGAGAGAGAGAGAGAGAGAGGTCAGACAGACGCGTACCCCCCCCCCCCCCCCCCCACACACACACACACTTATCACAACACACACACGTGCGCACACACCACACACACTTCGTTTCCTTCCATCTGCAGTCCTTCCCTGACCCCAAGTCCATGACTTGCTCTGTGTCTGTTGAAAGTTTAGTCAGAGAGAGAGAGAGAGGAGAAGAAAACGAAGAGTAACAACAAAAACACAGCCCCTTATCACCACAACAAAAACAGCATCAGGTCTTTCTGACGTTAGGGTGAAAAAACTAGACACGGGTTAGTTTGTCAGAGAGAGGATCACTAGAAAGTGGTGATGAAAAGGGTTGAAGGGGGAAGGGGGGGGGGGGGGGGGGGGGGCCGCGATGGACGCGGACTGTGCCTCAGCGGGGGAGTCGGGCCGGTGACTATTGTTTGGTTTGCCGTGTTCATCTGATAGCATCGCCCCATTCCGCTTTTCGCTTGATCTGTGTTCTCACCCTTCATATCTGGACCCCCTGCGGTTTTATGTCCCAAGACAGTCGTATAATGCAAAACACATGTAAGATGAGGGCAGGGGGTGTCTTATGTGTCAGTCAGCACATACCTTGTGCGCAGAGTCTGTCCTTGTCGTCTTCTTCCGCGTCCTGTTCGTTGTTCTGCTGGAGGTGGTGGGGTAAAGGGTTGGGCCGTTGTGTCTGTCGTCTGCTGAAGTCTTGGGTGCTGGGTTCACATCAACAGGTCTGGAAACAGACAAATGACCTGTTTTTTTTCACCACCTGCGTTTCACCACCCACCTTTGTCATAGCCACGGCGATGTCTGTCAGCAGCTTGCTTCCCTGTCCGCTGTTGTTTTCTCAAGAAAAAGAAACCGAAAGGTTCTCCCAGTTTCTTTCTGTTGTGTGTATGTTCAGAGAAACGGTTATTTTAGCAGTGTTCATTTTAGAGACACACGTATGTGGAAAGCAGCTTTCGGTTTGATGATGTCATCCCGCGTCAGCGCACGTCCCATTACGTGTCTCCCAACTTAATCTTCAGCTTCAGCAGTGATGGGGTGACGCCCGGCGCGGGGGAGGGGGAATGGGGGACACTCTGGCGCTCCAGAAGTCGTCTGCTTTCTTCACTTTTTTTGTAGATTAAATAACATGTAAGCTTAACTCTTCAAGTCAGCTCTCTCTTTTCTTGTTAGTTATGCAGGATTAAAAAAAAAAAAGTATATATACATAATCTCTCTGTCTCTCTCTACATCTATGTATGTATATCTATATTATTAATCTCTCTCTCTGTCTGTCTCTGTCTCTCTGTCTCTCTGTCTCTCTCTCTCTCTCTCTCTCTCTCTCTCTCTCTATAAGATGAATGCTGAAACATTGATCTATTTATTGATGTGGCGAAAGCTTGGATCAGTGACATCTTTTCCCACAGGGACGATTTTTATTGATCCAAGCTTTCGCCTCATCAATGAATAGATAAATAAAATCATCCCTGTGGGGAAAGCTGTTCAACTTGTTTTAGTGTTCATCTTATTCAGATACACCTGTTGACGTCGTTTTGTTGAGGCGCAGTGCGAGTTGTTGTGAGAGTTTCACCTGTGAAATGTTTCGGAAATGTTAGCATCGTTAAGTTGCCTGCCCTGTCTGGAATCTCTACACTGGCAGTGACGTCAACAGTTTGGGGATGAGGCAGCGACACGGTGCACATGGACGAGTGCAGGTGGGGTGGGAGTCAGCCCGGTGGGGGAGGGGAGGGGGGGGGGTATCAGTCCCCTAGCACACACAACTCTTCCCTGGCGTCTAGCGCCGTGCGCGGGGGAGGGGGGTGGGGGGTGGGGTGGGGGGTCAGGTACCAGCACCACTCGCACATATCCAGCGTGGACTTTGACAGGCAACTGCATGGGATCCCGACTCAAAGAGTACAGGAGCACACACACACACACACACACACACACACACACACACACACACACACACACAGAGTAAAGAGCCTGTATCCCCCCCCCCCCCCCCCACACACACACACACTGTAAAGAGCCTGTATGCCACACACACACACACACACACACACACACACACACACACACGGGCGCGCGCGCGCGCGCCACACACACACACACACACCACACACCACACACACACACACACACACACCCCCCATATCTAGCCCTAATCCTAGCCAGACCGAAACCCAAACCTTATCTGGTCATAACTCTAGCCAGACTCGACCAAACTTCATTTAGGCATAACCCTAGCTAGACCCAAACACAAACTATACCTAATCCCAGCCCAAGCCAGACCTTACCTATTGGTAACACTAGCCAGACCCAAACCCGAATAGTATTCAACCCCACACCTAGCCAGACCCAGACCGAAACTTCCTCTAATCCTAATCCTAATTCACTCTCTATCCTAAGCTTTACCATCTGAAAGAAACTGAAAGAAAGGTTATTGATCAATCCGTCATAAATTGCGCCGGCAGTGTAGGCACGAAGGGCTCGTTGTCAGAACGGTTAAAGCCTGTGCCTGCGGAGCTCCAAGGGTCGGCGTTTGACGGCTTTTCCTCGACAGGGCATGGGTACTTGAATCAGATCAGGGAAGGTTACAGCTACTTGGTTCAGATCAGGGAAGGTTACAGCTACTTGGTTCAGATCAGGGAAGGTTACAGCTACTTGATTCAGATCATGGAAGGTTACAGCTACCTGGTTCAGATCAGGGAAGAAGGTTACAGCTACTTGGTTCAGATCAGGGAAGAAGGTTACAGCTACTTGATTCAGATCAGGGAAGGTTACAGCTACTTGATTCAGATCAGGGAAGAAGGTTACAGCTACTTGATTCAGATCAGGGAAGAAGGTTACAGCTACTTGGTTCAGATCAGGGGAGGTTACAGCTACTTGATTCAGATCAGGGGAGGTTACAGCTACTTGATTCAGATCAGGGAAGAAGGTTACAGCTACTTGATTCAGATCAGGGAAGAAGGTTACAGCTACTTGATTCAGATCGGGGAAGGTTACAGCTACTTGATTCAGATCAGGGAAGAAGGTTACAGCTACTTGATTCAGATCAGGGAAGAAGGTTACAGCTACTTGATTCAGATCAGGGAAGGTTACAGCTACTTGGTTCAGATCAGGGAAGAAGGTTACAGCTACTTGGTTCAGATCAGGGAAGAAGGTTACAGCTACTTGATTCAGATCAGGGAAGAAGGTTATGTGCAACTACTTGATTCAGATCAGGGAAGGTTACAGCTACTTGGTTCAGATCAGGGAAGGTTACACTTGATTCAGATCAGGGAAGGTTACAGCTACTTGGTTCAGAGCAAGGAAGGTTACAGCTACTTGGTTCAGATCAGGGAAGGTTACAGCTACTTGATTCAGATCAGGGAAGGTTACAGCTACTTGATTCAGATCAGGGGAGGTTACAGCTACTTGATTCAGATCTGGGAAGGTTACAGCTACTTGATTCAGATCAGAGGAGGTTAAAGCGGTGGAAGGAGAGGGACGGGCTCCGCCCTCTGGCATGCTATGTTACAGTCAGCCTCGGACAGTTCGCCGTTTTTGCGGCCATTAAGCTACGGGATCGTGTAAAGTTTGAAATCTGTTTTTTTTTTTTTCAAGTGTTCGGGAAGTTGGGCGGTCTTCTCCTTTCTCTATTCACAGAGGGACTTCCCAGCGCAAGGGAAACCCCGGCGACCACTGGTAATGAGTGTTGACTTTTTCCCCTGAAGGCCCTGCCCAGTTTGGCATGCTGGTGTTCTGTGAATCCCATACGTTTGTTGCAAGTAGGCGTCATGGTCAATAGAAAATGCACATTTTTGGCTATTTTTCAATATTGCATTCTAGACTGTTTATTTCATGCCTGGCATGTTCTCGGTCTCTGTCTCCGTCTCTTTCTCCGTCTCTTTCTCTCTCTGTCTCTCTCTCTCTCTCTCTCTCTCTCTCTCTCTCTCTCTCTCTCTCTCTCTCTCTTTGCGGACAGGGCTTGGTAGAAAAAGAAAATGTATAATCTGCTTATCGCATTACTGTTGGAAAAATATGATCTCGTTCGTCCGTTCTGTCTCGGACACCCCTCCCCCCTCCACACACACACACACACACACACACACACACACACACACACACCCCCACACACATACATACACACACGCGCACGCACCGCAACGCACTGCAACGTAACGCAACGCACTGCACAGTAACACACCGCAACGCACTGCAACGCAACGCACTGCGCAGTAACACACGCAACGCAACGCACTGCGCAGTAACGCAACGCAATGCAACGCAACGCAACGCACTGCGCAGTAACGCAACGCAATGCAACGCAACGCACTGCGCAGTAACGCACCGCAATGTAACGCAACGCAACGCACTGCGCAGTAACGCACCGCAACGCAATGCACCGCAACGCAACGCACTGCGCAGTAACGCACCGCAGTGCAACGCAACGCAACACACTGCAACGCAGCGCATTGCAACTCACTGCGCAGTAATGCACCGCAATGTACTGCACAGTAACGGAACGCAGTGCACGGCACAGTAACGGAACGCAGTGCACGGCACAGTAACGGAACGCAGTGCACGGCACAGTAACGGAACGCAGTGCACGGCACAGTAACGGAACGCAGTGCACGGCACAGTAACGGAACGCAGTGCACTGCACAGTAACGGAACGCAGTGCACGGCACAGTAACGGAACGCAGTGCACGGCACAGTGACGGAACGCAATGCACGGCACAGTGACGGAACGCAATGCACGCACAGTAACGGAACGCAGTGCACGGCACAGTAACGGAACGCATGCAGTGCACGGCACAGTAACACGAACGCAGTGCACGGCACAGTAACGCAACGCAGTGCACGGCACAGTAACGGAACGCAGTGCACTGCACAGTAACGGAACGCAGTGCACGGCACAGTAACGGAACGCATGCACGGCACAGTAACGGAACGCAACGCACGCACAGTAACGGAACGCAACGCAGTGCACAGTAACGGAACGCAACGCAGTGCACAGTAACGGAACCGCAGTGCACGGCACAGTAACGGAACGCAACGCAGTGCACGGCACAGTAACGGAACGCAGTGCACGGCACAGTAACGGAACGCAGTGCACGGCACAGTAACGGAACGCAGTGCACGGCACAGTAACGGAACGCAGTGCACGGCACAGTAACGGAACGCAGTGCACGGCACAGTAACGGAACGCAGTGCACGGCACAGTAACGGAACGCAGTGCACGGCACAGTAACGGAACGCAGTGCACGGCACAGTAACGGAACGCAGTGCACGGCACAGTAACGGAACGCAGTGCACGGCACAGTAACGGAACGCAGTGCACGGCACAGTAACGGAACGCAATGCACGGCACAGTAACGCGTCGCAATGCACGGCACAGTAACGCGTCGCAATGCACGGCACAGTAACGGAACGCAATGCACGGCACAGTAACGCGTCGCAATGCACGGCACAGTAACGCGTCGCAATGCACGGCACAGTAACGGTACGCAAGTGCACGGCACAGTAACGGAACGCAGTGCACGGCACAGTAACGGAACGCAGTGCACGGCACAGTAACGGAACGCAGTGCAGGCACAGTAACGGAACGCAGTGCAGTGCACGGTAACGCAACGCAGTGCACGGCACGGTAACGCAACGCAGTGCACGGCACGGTAACGCAACGCAGTGCACGGCACGGTAACGCAACGCAGTGCACGGCACGGTAACGCAACGCAGTGCACGGCACGGTAACGCAACGCAGTGCACGGCACGGTAACGCGCCGCAATGTACGGCACAGTAACGCGCCGCAATGTACTGTACAGTAACGCGCCGCAATGTACTGCACAGTAACGCGCCGCAATGTACTGCACAGTAACGCACTGCAACGCAACGCAACGGACCGCAACGCACCGCTCCGCAACGCAACGCACCGGAACATGAGCGCGCGCGCGCGCGCGCGCGCGCACACACACACACACACACACAACACACACTGGTTGTGCATTCTCATCGCCCTCTCGTCCACACAGACCGATTTCTTGTCGGTCATGTTCTGCTAAAAACACACCGACAACACTGGTGCTGTCTGTGACGTGTGACGGGTAGGGGTGGGAGGGGGGGGGGGGTCTCTAAAGAAAACACTGGAAACACACTGGTGCTGTCTGTGATGGGTAGGGGTAGGAGGTGAGGGGCCTCGAAGGAAAACACTGGAAACACTGGTGCTGTCTGTGACGGGTTGGGGGGGGGTGGGGGGGGGGGGGTCGAAGGAAAACACTAAAAACACTGGTGCTGTTTTTGACGGGTAGGGGTGGGAGGTGGGAGGTGAGGGGCCTCGAAGGAAAACACTGGAAACACTGGTGCTGTCTATGACGTGTGACGGGTAGGGGTGGGAGGTGGGGGGTCTCTAAAGAAAACACTGGAAACACTGGTGCTGTCTATGACGTGTGACGGGTAGGGGTGGGAGGTGGGGGGCCTGGAAGGAAAACACTGGAAACACTGGTGCTGTCTGTGACGGGTGGGGGTGGGGGGGCTCGAAGGAAAACACTGATGCTGTCTGTGACGGGTAGGTGGGGGGGGGGGGGGGGGGGGGCTCGAAGGAAAACACTGGAAACACTGGTGCTGTCTGTGACGGGTAGGGGTGGGAGGTGTGTGTGTGTGTGGGGGGGGGGGGGTGCCTCGAAGGAAAACACTGAAACATTGGTGCTGTCTGTGACGGGTAGGGGTGGGAGGTGGGAGGTGGGGTGCCTCGAAGGAAAACACTGAAACACTGGTGCTGTCTGTGACGGGTAGGGGTGGGGGTGGGGGGTGCCTCGAAGGAAAACACTGAAACACTGGTGCTGTCTGTGACGGGTAGGGGTGGGAGGTGGGGTGCCTCGAAGGAAAACACTGAAACATTGGTGCTGTCTGTGACGGGTAGGGGTGGGAGGTGGGGTGCCTCGAAGGAAAACACTGAAACATTGGTGCTGTCTGTGACGGGTAGGGGTGGGAGGTGGGAGGTGGGGTGCCTCGAAGGAAAACACTGAAACACTGGTGCTGTCTGTGACGGGTAGGGGTGGGAGGTGGGGTGCCTCGAAGGAAAACACTGAAACACTGGTGCTGTCTGTGACGGGTAGGGGTGGGAGGTGGGGTGCCTCGAAGGAAAACACCGAAACACTGGTGCTGTCTGTGACGGGTAGGGGTGGGAGGTGGGGTGCCTCGAAGGAAAACACTGGAAACACTGGTGCTGTCTGTGACGGGTAGTGGTGGGAGGTGGGGTGCCTCGAAGGAAAACACTGGAAACACTGGCGCTGTCTGTGACGTGTGACGGGTAGGGGTGGGAGGTGGAGGGCCTCTATGGAAAGGACTCGGAATGTGTTCTGCACTGGAATCAGAGAGTAGATATCAAGTTTCACCTCCACCCTCTCTCTTACTGGCGGTGGAAGGGGCAACTCTCCGGTACTGGTCTGGATCTGGATCTGGATCTCCGCCTGTAGTTGTTGGTTGGCGGTTAGTTGTAGGAGCCAAAGATGACTTATACAACTGGTTGCGCAGTGCAAGACTTTAAAAGATTAAAAACAGAAGGGGATGTGGGGAGGGGGGGGGGGGGGGTGATGGGTTAGTGGTGGAAAACGGCCGCCTCAACCCTGCCTAGTGCGGTGGAGAAGGCACTGGCATTCTGCTGCTGCACGGTGGTGTTGTCCAAGAGGTTCCACTCCAGGGAGGTTCGGATGAAAAAGGAGTTTCTATATTGTTCAGTTGTAGTGGGTTGTATGACAAAGGCTCTCTTGTTGTTATAGGTCTGCCTTTGTAGGGGGTTTTGGCTTGCACAGTCTGTGAATGTGGTTGGCTTAATTCTCCGCCTGGTTTGATCTGCTGGGGTGAGGAAGGTTTCGGCTGGTATGGCAGGGACCAGGTCGCCGGCAATCTTGTACAACATGGTGAGTCGAAGCTGTCTTCGGCGGTCCTCCAAAGGTGGTAGTGGAGGTATTGTAGCATCTTGGCGACACAGCCTGGATCCCTGTCTCTGGAGTTATTATGAAGTACAAGCAATCACTTGGCAAATTCGGCGCAAAACGGGCGTTGAAATTGTGTGCAAGATTGAAATACATAAATCATTCATGACTTGAATAAAAACTCAAGTCTGTCGTTGCTCGGGCTGGCCTTTCCCCCAACTTTTATCTCATCATAAAGAAATGAAAAGTATTGTTGGTTTGAGTTGGAGTCCAGCGGACTCGCGAGAACTTGTATAGGGGTTGCTCAAAGGGAGGAAAGGTGCTCGGATCTCTCTCCAGTGCGTTGACGTCACCACTAAATATAGACAGGAAGACTGCCGAACAATTGAAGGGAAGTAACTCTTCACGGTAGTCAAATATTCAGGTGGTGTTATTACCCTTTTGCATACAATTACGGCAAACAGAAGTATGTATTAGTAACCTTAAAAAAAAAAAAACAACAACAAACAAAAGAAATAAAAAAGGAAAAAAATAAAGGAAAAGAAAAGAAAAAAGAAAACATTCACATTTAAGACAGTCAACAATGTTCATATCAACAGATTTTACCAAGTACACAAGTATGTGTATTAGTCACTTTAAAAAAAAAAAAAAAAAAAGAAAAAAACAACAAAACACTCACATATAAGAGGGTAAAGACTACTGTGAATGAAAGACATATCCCTAAAAACTTTCGCTATGAAGAGGTAAAAGCTCAACCATTCACACATATAAGACGGTCAACAGTGCTCATGTCAACAGAGTTAACAGGTAGCATAGATATAAACAGTGCTTAGATTATCTCATGACTAGTTTCAGCTAAGGTTTCTTAAGGGAGAAATCTGAGAAACTTGACGCAGTATCCCACAGAAGGGGAGATAAGCGTGTCCCTCTGTGGTATACACCGTTGTTGAGTCTTAACACACTGCAGATGACTGTTTTCGGTCTTATGGCTCATGGTGGGTCTATTTTCAGCCTTATTGCCAGTGGTGGGTCTGTTTTCAGTCTTACGGCCTGTGGTGTGGGTCTGTTTTTAGTCTTACCACCAGTGGTGGGTCTGTTTTCAGTCTTATGGCCTATGGTGTGGGTCTGTTTTCAGTCTTATGGCCTGTGGTGTGGGTCTGTTTTCAATCTTATGGCCTATGGTGTGGTCTGTTTTCAGTCTTACGGCTATGGTGGCTCAGTTTTCAGTCTTATGGCCTATGGTGTGGGTCTGTTTTCAGTCTTATGACCTATGGTGTGGGTCTGTTTTCAGTCTTACGGCCTGTGGTGGGTCTGTTTTCAGTCTGATGGCCTATGGTGTGGGTCTGTTTTCAGTCTTATGGCCTATGGTGTGGGTCTGTTTTCAGTCTTATGACCTATAGTGTGGGTCTGTTTTCAGTCTTATGGCCTATGGTGGCTCTGTTTTCAGTCTTGTGGCCTGTGGTGGGTCTGTTTTCAGTCTTATGGCCTATGGTGGCTCTGTTTTCAGTCTTATGACCTGTGGTTGGTCCGTTTTCAGTCTGATGGCCTATAGTGGCTCTGTGTTCAGTCTTACGACCTGTGGTGGCTCTGTTTTCAGTCTTATGGCCTATGGTGGCTCTGTTTTCAGTCTTATGACCTGTGGTGGGTCTGTTTTCAGTCTGATGGCCTATAGTGGCTCTGTTTTCAGTCTTATGGCCTATGGTGGCTCTGTTTTCAGTCTTACGGCATATGGTGGCTCTGTTTTCAGTCTTATGGCCTATGGTGGTCTGTGACCACAAACTCTCACCCTCAGATGATCTGGCCCTCTGTACATTCTGACAAAAGACTTTCACACACACCAGCCACCGTGGTGAAGTGATCAGTGTTGTGGACTCCTGGCTGGGGAAGGGTTTGATTCCCATCAGAACAGTTCACGTGTGGGATTTTTCTGCCCTGACCGGCTCCTACCTAAAGCTGACTTTGCTGTGGGTTTTACTGAGAAGGGCTAGGACTACATAGTTTGCTGTGGGGTCTGTTGAGAAGACTAGGACTACATAGTTTGCTGTGGGGTCTATTGAAAAGACTAGGACTACATAGTTTGCTGTGGGGTCTATTGAAAAGACTAGGACTACATAGTTTGCTGTGGGGTCTATTGAAAAGACTAGGACTACATAGTTTGCTGTGGGGTCTATTGAGAAGACTAGGACTACATAGTTTACTGTGGGTCTGTTGAGAGGACTAGGACTACATAGTTTACTGTGGGTCTATTAAGAAGACTAGGACTACATAGTCGAGTTTCATCCACTTAAAGGATGCATCTCTGAGAGTGTTGCTAAGATTTCCTGACCAACACTGCAGGTGTCTATCTCTCGGGCCTGCTTTGACGCCGGGATGTATTATGAAAATATGCATAGAGTACAGCCCTGTCATGCCGTCTCAGACCAGAGTGGAAATCTGCAGCATCGTCATTCTCTTCCTCATCGATCAGAATTAAAAGAAATGGTCTCAGATTCTATGGCCTTTCATGCCCTGCTCTCATGGTGATCTGAGCTTCGATTGCCTTGCCACGTCTGTGGCCGTGGTGTGGTTCAGTCGGGGTCCCCAGAATGGGCAAATTCATGGGGACTGTCGTTGCATGGTGTGACGAGAAGGGGAGGCAAGTGTGGTCCTCAAGGGGAAGGACTCGGAGTGTTTTCTGTATTAGAATTATAGAGTAGTTTTTTTATATGAAAATACACCTCCACCCTTTCTCTTACTGGAGGTGGAAGGAGCAACTTTCCGATACTCGGCGGCGAAAGAAATTTTTGCTTGTTTTTTGTGACTCTTAAGAACACTCGAGAAGGGCTCAGAAGTACTTCCAGTGATGTACCGAGGTTGTAGAAGTAATAGGACAGACTGTCCTGAAGGAAAGAAATCAATAGGCCATAATGTCCTGAACCTTGGAAAGCAATAGGACAAATTGACGTAATGGGAAAAAAAATTAACATACCAGGGAATATTTATAACCTTTATATGCAAGAGTTAAAAGAAAATTAAAATAAGATATTTAGTACAAAACAGGCTGAGTTCTTTACTATGTTAACAGAATCGGATTATATGGGAACTACCACACAACACTGAAATGAAAAAGTCATTACAAAACATTGATTCATTCTGCTATAAAACGTGAAGTAAAATCGTAAAGCGTGATTCCTAGCAGAAACAAAAAATGGCGAAACGAAGACATGAGAGTTGCTTCCCTTACCTTGATTCAGGGTAAATCCATACTGTACATTTTCCAAGTATTTCGATCAGCACCGTCTACTTT
>CM065717.1:98195286-98202786 GCA_033310375.1 Conus canariensis
TTACACACTCCTCTTTTTTTTTAATCGTCTAATATCACGATTAGTGGAAAGACGTTAAATGAATCACACACACACACACACACACACACACACACACACACACACACACACACACACACTTATACTTGTTCTTTTGCTATACCATTTGCCTATGAATCCCAGAAAGCTATGAGGAAAATAGAAAAAAATGTCTGTTTCGGTTTTGTCAAGGAGACATTTACAAGAAGCAATCTGGTGCATATTCGCAACAGCACATCCGCTAAGCAATAATGGAAACTGAAGGAATAAAAAGATTCATTCAAAAGACAAGTTGATGTGTCCAAAGCTAGCGTTTTCCATGGACACCAAACCAATACTAATCACAACCCATTCCGTGACACAAGAAAACCCATTCCTTTCTCGGCTGACGGGTCAAAAGCGAGGTTTTTTTTTTTTTTTTTTTTTTTTTTTTTTTCAGAACTGGGGGAAATCGGTTCAGAAACGAACGTATTTTCTCGGGAAATCAAATCTAATGTTGTTGTCAGCAAAAAATGTACAACACCAAAATTACCTATTAGTCATCAATTCATGGTGCTGTCGTCATGGTTGTTGTTATTGGTTCCAACACTGATCATCGAGACGCAATTTGTGCACAGTGTTTATATTTGGCAACATAGTGGTAGCTAAATCGGATTTGAAAGATGCTGGTAAATTAATATACAATATAAATGAGCGACTAGCGTTAGATACTACTTAACGTTTTCCTGTCGATGAGGTTACGGTGCAATGGTATTAAATGGTTTGTTTATTTGTGTGTTTTGTGTCCATAATCATGTTAGGGTTAGTTTCGTAATAACGGGGTTTTCCTCTGGGTCAGTTCACAATGACTCGACACACCGATTGACCGAGTCAGGAAAAGGAGTTTGCTGTGCAGGTTGTGATCATGGGCCTAGGCCCGTGCCAGTTGGCTTGCTGTGCCGGTGGTGGTTGTCGTCATAGGCCTACAGTCGTGCGGCGCGTGTGTGTGTATGCGTGCGCGCGCGCGCGTTCGTTCTTTAATTTAATGTCTATCCACTTTACAGTGATCTTAGACAAAAACAACAGACAAACGAACAGGCATACAAACAAATAAAGACAAAACAGAAAAAACACATGTAAAAGGGGCCGGTGTGTGTATGTCGGGTGTGTGTGTGTGTGAGGAGGGGGGGGGGGGGTATAAGTGTGTGTGTTGTTTTAAAAATGTCATTAAAAGTGTATGGAGTGTGGAGGTAGTGTAGTATACTAATCTTTGCATGCATAGTCTATTTAGTTAATGAGATACCAATAAGTGACTATCACATTAACCCCATTCTAATCTACCGGCATAACGGTAAACTGCTTTAGCCTGGATTCATATCTGAACATTTTTAAAGAAAAAAAAAACATTTTAACCATTGCAATAATAAGAAAATAAATCAAACGAATAACTCGAGGATCAAAGTAAGTGTCCAACTGGACTCTTAACAATTGCCCTAACAACTTCTATAGCCTTCGCTTCGTTCCCAAAAATGTCCCAAAAATTCGCGATTAATGGGTTCAAACTTAATAACCAAATAGGTAAATACTTTTGAGTATTTCTGCAAAGGAAGATGACATGGAATAGTGTAATATTATGGCCACAAATGCAAGTGACATTTTTACAATATTTTGTTTTGTATGCATCAAGTCTGAGTCTAAAGATCAGACTCTTCAAAAGCCGTTCCTGGTGGAGATTGTGTCCCGTTTTATAATTTACAAGCTTCTTAAAGAATTTTCCCTTGTTCTCCTTTGTTATGTTTGGACACTCTTTTTGTCTTCCTATCACCGAATCCCATGATGCTTTACCTAACAGGCTATAATTTTCATACAAGGATAAAGGAATATTTATTTTTGTAAAGCTCTTTTCCTTAGCTGCACCATTTTTGGCTAACCGATCAACCCTTTCATTTGCTGCTAAACCACAATGTGATGGAATCCAACAAAAGTCAATAGAAGAACCACGTAAAGACAAAAAATGAATTAAATGGTATATCTCAGATATCATTTCTCCTCTCACTCTTGTATGAGAATATTTTAAAGCTTGTAAGACAGATTTTGAATCGACACAAAATGATATTTGATGTATCGAATATGGAAAACTAAGAAGATAGTTCAGTGCCATAATAATGGCAATTAGCTCTGCTGTGAATACAGAGAAATTTTTCCCAATGTGATACGATTTCTCTATTTTTAATGATGGAATAATAAATGCAGCACCTGATAATTGGTTTTCAAGTAGAGAACCGTCTGTATATATTTTAAGATGATTTATATAATTTTCGTTTATATGTGCCTTGACATATGTTGGCAGCATGGTCCCATCTTTTTTCCTTAAATCTGTATAATTAATATCGAAATTAGCCTTACTAAGCTCCCATTGAGGAATATTACTGTAACTCGTTTGAGGAGCTACTGTTTCGGGTTCAACACCAGCATCTGTAAATAATTGTGACGTATAGGAGCCTATAGTTTTTACAGAGTCAAAACTCTGTGCTCGCTTTGGAAAATGTATTTCTGATTTCAAACCAGTTTCCTTGATACATGAATTTTGCGTTGAATAACTCCTTAATATATATTTTGCTGAAGCAAGTTTCATATTTTCAGCAAAAGGCAAAATTCCTATTTCTGTGTAGGTTTTTAGTGTTGAGGCATGGACAGGGACACCGAGAGCTATCTTATAAGCTTTACTATCGATGCTTTGCATCTTTGTTATCAAATATTTTGGAGCTGAAAAGAATATTTCCTGAGCGTAAGATAATTTGGATCTCACAAGCGCAGTTGCTAAATGAATAAGTACCTTACTATCTTTTCCCCATGACTGTCAACTTATCATTTTTAATAAATTTAATCCTTTTCTGGCTTTTGTCAGAATATTTTCCAAATGGTAGTTCCAATTCAATTTAGAAGTCAGGCTTACTCCTAGAAATTTAACAACTTTCTTATATTCAAGCGGCATTCCATTTATTTGAAAAGAGGGTAGAGGTTTAGGATCATACCCAGAGTTGAAGAGAACCATATGCGATTTTTCATATGAAAGGGTTAGTCCGTTTTCAATCATGTATTTGCTGATTTTGTCTAGTTCATTTTGATATACCTTTTTAATATAGTTAATTGATCTAATTGGTGTAAGCTTTTTTAGAGTGACTTTCATCCATATGCAAATATCATCCGCATATTGTGCTAACTCGACATTGTTTGAGACCACTTTTGGAAGATCATGCATCAAAATGTTGAAAAGGATTGGGGCTATTACACCTCCCTGTGGGATTCCCATCTGTGTACGTCTTTGATTAGAGTAGGCATTACCAACCTTAGTCTGTATTGTTCTTTCACTTAAAAATACCTTTATATAATTATACATACAACCTGAAATGCCTATTGTTCTTAGTTTGTTTAGAAGTTTTGAATGCCAAACTTGGTCATATGCCTTTCTAATGTCAAAAAAAGTGGCAAGTACGTTTTTCCTACGTGAAAACTGATGTTTAATCTGTGTGGTAATTTTTACTAAATGATCAACTGATGATTTACCTTTTCTAAAACCCGCCTGTTGTATTGGTATTATATCATTTTTTTCACAGAAATGTTCAAGCCTTCTTAGAATTATTCTTTCCATAAGTTTTCCCACATGTGATGTAAGAGCGATAGGCCTGTAATTATTTTCATCTGATTTTGACTTTCCCTCCTTAGGAATAGGGGTAACAGTTGATTGTCTCCATAAAGATGGCTGAATCCCTTCAAACCAACATTTTTGAAAAAATGAACTTAGAAAAAGTTTTATATTAACTGGTAAATGCTTTATCATTTCATTGGAAATTGCATCTGGTCCCACTGATTTTTTCTTTGATCCAAGGTTTGAAATTGCATCTTTTGTTTCCTGAAAAGTAATAGGAGCATTTGTATAGTGATTGTTATTGGGACTTTTTTCATTGTCTTCGTTTTCGTCCATTTTTTTCTCGAAGCTGTTTTTGTTCTTCAGAGAGGCCTTCGAAGTTACTATTTTTTGCAAATGCATCTGCAAATGCTTCAGCCTTTTCAAAATTGGAAGGAAATTCTTTTTTTCCAATTTTAAGGGGTACACAGGAAGACTTACTCCATTTTTCATTTCTTTTATTTTTTTCCAAGTTTTCTGGAGATCTTTGTGATTTTGAACCTCATTTTCACAGAAATTTGACCAGTATTCTTCCTTTGCCTTTTCATTCACTCTATTACTATGATTTTTTGCTTTGTTTTTTTCAGCAATCTTTTCTGGATCTGTTTTATTTTTTAGATACATTTTATAAGCCTCCATTTTTTGTTGTCTTGCTTCTTCACAGGAAACATTCCACCAAACATTTCCTGTATATTTTCTTGTTTTATCAGGATTACATTTAGGGATTGAAAGCTCAGCTGCACGCAAAACAGTATCAACAAATTTCGTGTAGCTTGTATCAACATCATCAACCATCATGTCCTCGCAATTGCAAATAGAAAGCATGTTTTCAAATCTATCCCAATCAGCTTTGTTGTAGTTAAATTTTGGGATTTGATCTTTTGTAAGATCAGAAATAGCGTGTTTTACTTTGATGGAAATAACTATTGGTAAATGATCACTGCCTAGTGAGTCTTTAAATGTGTCCCGTTCACAACTTGGAGCGATTGCAGCCGACATGAGAGTTAGGTCTATCGCTGAAGCCCGATGATATGAAATATCCGGGATTCGAGTGACACTACCATCATTCAGTATACAGAGTGAAGAGTCTACTACATTTTCAAGGAATCTGTTCTGCGTTATGATTTTGCACTCATTATCCCAAAAGGGGGCGTGTGAATTGAAATCACCTGCAATTAGCCACTTATCGTTTTGGTCTTGTAAAGTACGAATCCACTCTGTGTTTTGATTGTCAGGACCTTTTGGCAAATAAACCGACAATATGTTAAGTATCAATGATCCATGGAATTTTGCTTTTACTGCACAAGCATTTATGTTCTTAATGTCTTTTGAAAAAGATGTATCTATTTCGAGGTATTCTACATTTTGTCGAATGTACAATGCGGTACCAACCCTTCCCGTTTCATCATTGTGTTGGTATATTGGTGGGTAGTAAAAGTTTTGGATTTTTGGAAGCTTTTGTTCATGTACATTAAGAGATTGTAATACTAATGCTTGGTAGGTATGATCTGAGAGATGTTGAATCAGCTCCAGAATATTTGTTGATATTGATCTGCAATTCCATTGCAGTATGTTTACATTTTTTGATCTTGTCATGTTCTTTATAATTTAATACTATATTACCAGAATTAAAAAAAAAGAAAAGAAAGTAACAAAACTAAATATACAACAAATTTCTACAAGGATAGATAGGGAAAAAAAGAGGGGGGAAATATTCCAGGGATTGTGAAAAATGGCACAAAAAATTGAATGTCAATCTCCAACGATCAAACCATTTCTGATGCTGAATAAATAACAACTCTACAAATCATTATGCTAGAATAATGTCTTCAGCATCTTAGACTGTTTAAAAGTATTTATTCCCACTGTGTTAGCACGTCAAAATAGTTCCACCAGGGTCCATGGAAGGGGCGGCCGAGTTCCCTAGGATTGTAGTGAAAGGAATCTTCCCATGATGGATACCGTGCGGGGTGTTGTTTCAGGGGCCTCTTGGGTTTAGACCATAACATTCTGTTGAGGTGTCTGCCGATGTTACGGGCAACGACGCTGGTTCCTGTCCATGTCAGATGAATGCCATCACGCTGGGTTCCAGTGTTTGCCCGAAGAGTGTCGTGACTGACGAAGCTCACGTTTGGGGTGTCAAACAGGTCTGCCGTGGTGGTCGCATTGAACAGGTTGCGTTTCATCTCCAACTCTTCGTGTTTAACAGGGGCGATTTTGCTCACAACGATCTTTGAGTGGGGGTTTTCTTTTGAGATCTCCTTGATTGTTTCAGTGAAGGTTTTGCTTGTCTTGGTAGCATCATTGTTTTTTATTTCGTTTATGCCGCAATGGATTACGATTACTTCTGGGTGTTTTTTCTGTGGACGTTGATGTTTTCAGGGACGGTAGGATCTCTTTGGTCGTAAAAGTTTTCATAGATGTTGATTGAAAACCATATGAGGCTCCCAGTCTTTCCCCATCCACTCTTTTCAGTACAGAGTCGTGTAGTAGAAGAACATTTGGCAAGTCCTGCTTGTTTTCTTTTTTTACTCCCTTCCTTCCAGAGTTCGAATTTATGACGTCATTCTTCTTCTTCTTCTTTGCGTCATTTTTGGAGGAAATTTCTGTCATAGTGGTCGGAGTAGTTCGATTTGTCGTTTTTTCTTTATCTTTTGAGCTTTTGTTTTGTTTTTCTTTATCAGCATCTTTTTCTGATGGAACCGATGCCACCATCTCTGCAAATGTGATTGGGGGGTGGTGGTGTTGGTGTCGATCCAAACAAGCAGCAGATGGCGGGCACATGTGATTGGGGGGTGGTGGTGTTGGTGTCGATCCAAACAAGCAGCAGATGGCGGGCACATGTGATTGGGGGGTGGTGGTGTTGGTGTCGATCCAAACAAGCAGCAGATGGCGGGCACATGTGATTGGGGGGTGGTGGTGTTGGTGTCGATCCAAACAAGCAGCAGATGGCGGGCACATGTGATTGGGGGGTGGTGGTGTTGGTGTCGATCCAAACAAGCAGCAGATGGCGGGCACATGTGATTGGGGGTGGTGGTGTTGGTGTCGATCCAAACAAGCAGCAGATAGCGGGCACATGTGATTGGGGGGTGGTGGTGTTGGTGTCGATCCAAACAAGCAGCAGATGGCGGGCACATGTGATTGGGGGGTGGTGGTGTTGGTGTCGATCCAAACAAGCAGCAGATGGCGGGCACATGTGATTGGGGGTGGTGGTGTTGGTGTCGATCCAAACAAGCAGCAGATGGCGGGCACATGTGATTGGGGGGTGGTGGTGTTGGTGTCGATCCAAACAAGCAGCAGATAGCGGGCACATGTGATTGGGGGGTGGTGGTGTTGGTGTCGATCCAAACAAGCAGCAGATGGCGGGCACATGTGATTGGGGGGTGGTGGTGTTGGTGTCGATCCAAACAAGCAGCAGATGGCGGGCACGTGACTGTCACACCATGCCACAGTGTGCGGAAACGGACCCAGACATCCGCAACAGACCGCCGACAAACCAAACACAGTTGTGGCCTGGGAATGTGAGTGGACGGTGAGGAGACGACAGGAGTGAGTGGGGAATGGAAAGACAGGGGGGAGGGAGCGGGGGGGGGGGGGGGGGGGAGAATATGAAGGACCAATCAGCGCGCGCTGACGGCAGGCACTGGGCGTATGCCAGTTCACAGGGCTGGATTACGCCTGCCCATGTAAGGGCAGTGTTGATAAACCATGCCCCGTCAGTGGCGCGCGCGCGCGCGTGCATTCCCCGCCCCCCCCCCCCCCCCTTCCATTCCCTGCCCTCGCCCATCTACAAACATCGCTTCATACATGTCGCG
>CM065717.1:98207786-98237786 GCA_033310375.1 Conus canariensis
GAGAGCTCTGTAAACAGTAGAGTCATTTTGACCTAATCAATGGCAGCATCAATTCCATGGACCAGTAAAGCAGGGTACCCCCTTTCTGCCATGATGAGATCAATTACACGCCCGACTCCAAAACGAATGCTGCTTACGACGCCATATTGCACAGCAATAATGCCATCACCGAGCACACAGAACAAACAAGGGAACATTCCCCCATCCCCCACCCCCCCCCCCCCCCCCCCCCATCCCCCGAGGATGACATCCAAGTTTGCCCATATACCCAGTGCCTGACAAGCACACGGCAATGAGAAGTGGAGAAAACAACAACAACAACACACAACTGAACAGTTGTTCAAGACTGGCACAGCCCTTTTGATAGTGAATCTGGTCCAACAAACACAGGTTCGAACAGCAGCAAGCACAGGTAACCTCGGTTGGATTGGTACAAAATGGAATTCATCAATGAGGCAGGGAATAGTACACGGTAAACAACGAACAAAGTAGGGAAAGTATCTGTGTGTCTATCTGTTTGTCAGTCTATCTATCTACCGGTCTATCAACCTGTCTGTCTGTCTGCCTGCCTGTCTGTCTGTCTATTTACCTACCTCTCTATCAGCCTTTCTGTCTGTCTGCCTGTCTGTCAGTTGTCTATACCTATCTATCAACCTATCTGTCTGTCAGTCTGTTTGCCTGTGTGTCTGTCTGCTGCATATCTACCTATCTATCAACCTGCCTGCCTGTCTGTCTGCTGTGTCTATCTACCTACCTATCAACCTGTCAGTCTGTCTGTCTATCTGCCTTTCTATCAACCTGTCTGTCTGCCTGTCTGTCAGTCTGTCTACCAACCTGTCTGTCAGTCTGTCTACCAACCTGTCAGTCTATGTGTGGGGATTATCTCCCCCCCCCCCCCCCCCCAGGATGACACCACTCACTGGGGATGTCTGTCTACAAACCTGTCAGTCTCTCTATCAATCTGTCTGTCAGTCTGTCTATGTGTGGGGGTTATCCCCCCAGGATGACACCACTCACTGGGGATTCTGACACAGACGGAAACGACACCCTCGACTCGCACACACACACATTTTCATGTTTCTCCTCTTCCACACAGTGTCGACTCGCCTGAAATAATCTGGCCAAAATGGTCAGCTGCTTTTATCGCCTGAGGAACGCCGCCGAGATGAACAGGACCTCTGTGTGTTTGTGACTGAAAGCACATGAGGTTTGGAATGTTCTACATTCGTGACTAATTTCAGAGTACGCAATTAATAAACTTACTGCGCAAAAAGACCACGATGAGGCTGCACCTACAATCATATATAGACGAATGTTGTGTCATACAGAAGTTGTCCCAGTCCATAGCAAAGAAGAGTACGGTTTATAAGCCTGTGCTTGTTGTACTCCATGATTTGATGAATATTGCTGCAAAATTGTTCTCGAACAAATAAAATTTGTTTAAACCAATAGGATCTGCCTTTTTTTGAACGGGAATACCCGTACATATTTAATTAAAGCTCACGAAAAACGGTAAACAGGTGGGGTAACTTTTGCTCCCATAAGAAAACCCAACACAGAGTAACTTTTATAAAAAGTCAGACAAATACAAAGACGAACAATCTAATAGTGGGGGGGGGGGGGGGGGGGGGGGGGGGGGGGGGAAGCGCAGGCCAACAACTCAACTGTCTTCATAGTAATGACTTGGCAAAATTTGGATGGGGGGGGGGGGTGGAGAGAACTGGGAACGTGAAATTAAAATATATTACAGATATGAAAACTCTTCACTAGCTGCATAAGGGAACCACGTAATCCCTTTTGAAGGCAGATATATTTGTACTGCCTGCTCCGAGGCCTTTCGTCCGCTGGGTCGGAACTCGTCAGGGAGACGCGGCTGGTTGTGTCTGCGCTCCTGGCGTCAAATACAGACACACCACAGTCCATAATACCGTGGTGTTCTTACCACCAAGGGTGCAAAAAAGAATCCAATAGCACCCCCAAAGCAGCCAGTGAAGGGTAGTAAATGAAACCAAACGAAAGTGTGTGGAGGAAAAAAGTTGCTGAAAAACTAAAGACATTATGCAAATAGTATAAAATGTAGGGGACAATCTTTGAGCCTACGCTTGAGGATCCACCCAAGGATGCAAGGGAGATCAAAAGACAAACACAAAGACAGACAGAAACAAATACAAATAACCTCGATTTAATCAAAACGAAATTGGAAATGAAATGAGGCAGGGAACAGTAAACAATAAACAATAAACAAGTTGGGTAACTTTTGCTCCCATAAGAAAACCTAACACAGAGTAACTTTCATTCAAGACTGGCACAGCCTTTTAAACTTGAATAAAGTCAGACAAATACAAAGACGAACAGATGTTTGTGTGTGGTGGATGGAAGGGGAGGAGGAATGTGCGTGCGTGTGTGGGCGCCCGTGCGTGCGTGCCGGGCGCGCGCGCGCGTGTTTGTGTGGATGTGTGTATGCAGGGGTGGAAGGGGAGGCGCGGACGGTGGAGAGGAGATTTTTCAGCTCCAAAGTGAAACTTTCAGACCTGTGCGCGCCGTCGCAAGTGACCGATGGTACGTGCCAGTGACAAGGCGCGCGGCGTTCGACGCTGTGTAAGAGAGAGAGAGAGAGGGAACGCGCGCCAGCCCTGGCCGCCGCCGTTGTGTGACCGACAATTCCCTGTCTCATCGTGCCAGTCGTGACGTTGTTACCACTGCGCTGTTGTGTCTTCTGTTCTATTCATTTCTTTCTTTTCCGCCTGTACACGTCATCTGCAGTCCTGAGGCCGATACGATCGCCCGTACTACTGGCAGACTGCCAAGGCAGAGGACGAAGCGTTCAGCTTGGAGTATCGCCAACTGTGGCCTGCGCGCGCTCGCACACACACACACACACACACACACACACACACACACACACACACACACACACACACACACTCACTCACATACTCACTAACGTGCGCGCGTACATGCGCTTGCTCCTACGCACGCACATATGCACACGTGTGCATGTGCACATCCACACCCACACGCGTGCGCACATACACGCATACACATGAACGCGCATGTGCATACACATACGCACATACGTACACGCCCACATATAAAGACACACACACACATACACACATAAGCTTACATGTTCACATACGTATACTGATACGTGTGTATGATCTCACAAACCCACAAATCACACACACACACACACACACACACACACACACACACACCACATATGAACATGTACTTCTGAACATGCACACTCACGCGCACACACACACGCACTCACATACACACACACGTGCGCACACATACACACAAGTGCGCGCGCGCGCACACACACACACACACACACACACACACACTCATGCATACGCACATCATGCACACACGCATGCGCTCGCGCGCTCACACAAGGGCCCGTGCCCACGCATCCATACACAGACAAGTGTACCTTCACTACACACACATACAATTATTAAAAAAAAAAAAAAAAAAAAAAAAAAAAAAAAAAGACACAACCAGTGTTAGGTAGTCACTCAAGGTCTGACCAGCGCGTTATGCTAATGTGTAGGTCAGACATTTGCTAAGCAGTAGCCTTGAGGCTCTCTTCTTAAATTCTCTCATCTTAGTTATAAATTCAAAATCATGCGCAGTGTGCTCTCCATACTTAACGGATGTGGTTTAGCGTATGATTATGACCAGTCCGCACGCAGTGGCGCCTCCTTATTGAAACTGAAAATAGCCTCGAAATGGAGAATGGGAATTCCCGATGGTTTGTCGCTGGGTTTTCCCAGGTTTGCCACTCGCTCATATCAGCGCGGGCTGTTATTACCAGTCTGTCAGAGCTCGCTCGATCAGTGGTGCCTCGTGTCAGTTCAGCCGCGGACGACTGGGTCTTCACGGATCAACCTTGCCGTCCGTACCGGTCATTCAGGCTTGGTCTCCCACTGTTGGCTCTTTCTCTGTCTGTCTGTCGTGTCTGTCTGTCTCTGTTTCTCTCTCTCTCTCTCTCTCTCTCTCTCTCTCTCTCTCTCTCTCTCTCTCTCTCGTGTGTGTGTGTGTGTGCGCGCGCGCGCGCAGTTCTAATGTGTACGTGTGTGAATTGTTATCAGATTAATTGGATACGTGGAAACAATAGCCCATGTCATACAGTGAACACTCCCAGTAAAAGATAGGTCCAACTATTGCGTCTGTTTTTTTTTTTTTTTTTTTTTTTTTTTGTAACGATTTGTTTTCCCACAATGTTTTTTCTTTCTTTCCTACTTTCCTACTTTCTTTCTTTCTTTCTTTCTTTCTTTCTTTCTTTCTTTCCTTTCTTTCTTTCTGTCTTTCCTTTCTTTCTTTCCTTTCTTTCTTTCCTTCTTTCTTTCTTTCTTTCCGTCGACTTTCTTTCTTTCTGTCTTTCCTTTCTTTCTTTCCTTTCTTTCTTCCTTTCTTTCTTTCCTTCTTTCTTTCTTTCTTTCCTTCGACTTTCCTTCTTTCTTTCCTTCTTTCTTTGTTTCGTTCTTTCTTTATTTCTTTCCTACTTTCTTTCTTTCCTACTTTCTTTCGTTCGTTCTTTCTTTCTTTCCTTCGACTTTCCTTCTTTCTTTCCTTTCTTTGTTTCGTTCTTTCTTTATTTCTTTCCTACTTTCTTTCTTTCCTTCTTTCTTTCTTTCATTCGTTCTTTCTTTCTTTCCTTCGACTTTCCTTCTTTCTTTCCTTCTTTCTTTGTTTCGTTCTTTCTTTCTTTCTTCCTTCTTTCTTTCTTTCATTCCTTTTCTTTATTTCTCGCTGTCTTCCTTTCTTTCTTTCCTTTCTTTCTTTCTTTCTTTAGTTTATTTTTTTCTTTCCCTCCTTTCTTTCTTCCTTTCTGTCTTTCCTTC
This sequence comes from Conus canariensis, assembly GCA_033310375.1. Taxonomy (NCBI): domain Eukaryota; kingdom Metazoa; phylum Mollusca; class Gastropoda; order Neogastropoda; family Conidae; genus Conus; species Conus canariensis. Next base: position 98,212,643 of record CM065717.1, read on the forward strand.
TTTCTTTCGTCCTTTCTTTCCTTCTTTCTTTCTTTTTCTGTACCAGACTTATCTCTCAAATAAGACCTCTTTTAATTGTAGAACCCCCCTCTTTGTTCTCCTTAAAAAAAATCTTTTGGAAAGGATTTCAACAGGAACAGTACTGACCGATGCCAGGTGCCCTTGTTTTAGCCTGTGGTAGTACTGGTCTGAAATGATCAACGTTTTGGAGAGTTCCACCGCATTAATTTTAAGGGAAGAATATTAAAGGACTTTGTTTCTGTATCAACAGCTATCACTGTAACATCATGGTGTGAGTGTGACATCAACAGCTATCACTGTAACATCATGGTGTGAGTGTGACATCAACAGCTGTCACTGTAACATCATGGTGCGAGTGTGACATCAACAGCTGTCACTGTAACATCATCGTGTGGGTGTGACGTGACTGGAATTCTCTGGTCAGAGGGACATTCCGTATTGAAAGGTACCATTGTAATATGATGGCCAGATTATGAAATGAGCGACATTCTGTATTGAGAGGTACCACTGTAATATGATGGCCAGATTATGAAATGAGCGACGTTCTGTATTGAAAGGTACCACTGTAATATGATGGCCAGATTATGAAATGAGCGACATTCTGTATTGAGAGGTACCACTGTAATATGATGGTAAGATACTGAAGTGAACGACATGTTCAGGAACTGCTGAGTATGGTGAGATTCATAAATCCCAGACTTTTTACATTGAGGTATTTATGTAATATGGTGACGTTAGGAAATGTCGGACTTTCTATATTGAGGTTGAACTGCAATATGGTGAGGTCATGAAATGACCTACATTCTACATTCAGGTATTCTGTCATGAAATGACCTACATTCTACATTGAGGTATTCTGTCATGAAATGATCTACATTCTACATTGAGGTATTCTGTCATGAAATGACCTACATTCTACATTGAGGTATTCTGTCATGAAATTATCTACATTCTACATTGAGGTATTCTGTCATGAAATGACCTACATTCTACATTGAGGTATTCTGTCATGAAATGACCTACATTCTACATTGAGGTATTCTGTCATGAAATGACCTACATTCTACATTGAGGTATTCTGTCATGAAATGACCTACATTCTATATTCAGGTATTCTGTCATGAAATGACCTACATTCTATATTCAGGTATTCTGTCATGAAATGACCTACATTCTACATTGAGGTATTCTGTCATGAAATGACCTACATTCTACATTCAGGTATTCTGTCATGAGATGACCTACATTCTACATTGAGGTATTCTGTCATGAGATGACCTACATTGTGTATTGAGGTATTCTGTCGTGAGATGACCTACATTGTATATTGAGGTATTCTGTCATGAGATGACCTACATTCTATATTGAGGTATTCTGCCATGAGATGACCTGCATTCTATATTCAGGTATTCTGTCATGAGATGACCTACATTCTACATTGAGGTATTCTGTCATGAGATGACGTACATTGTATATTGAGGTATTCTGTCATGAGATGACGTACATTGTATATTGAGGTATTCTGTCATGAGATGACCTACATTGTATATTGAGGTATTCTGTCATGAGATGACCTACATTGTATATTGAGGTATTCTGTCATGAAATGACCTACATTGTATATTGAGGTATTCTGTCATGAAATGACCTATGTTCTGCATTGAGGTATTCTGTCATGAAATGACCTATGTTCTGCATTGAGGTATTCTGTCATGAAATGACCTATGTTCTGCATTGAGGTATTCTGTCATGAAATGACCTATGTTCTGCATTGAGGTATTCTGTCATGAAATGACCTATGTTCTGCATTGAGGTATTCTGTCATGGAATGACCTATGTTCTGCATTGAGGTATTTCAGCAATAAGACAAGATATATAAAAGGACCAACATTATGCATTGAGAGGGTTCAGTGTATTAATACTCTATAACAAATATAAAATGACTGGTATCCTATAGTGTATGAACAGGTGATTCTAGGTCTAGTCTGCGCCCCCCCCCCCCCCCCCCCCCCCTGCAACTCCGAGCTCCCTTCCCTACCTCTCTCTCTCTCCTCTCTCTCTCTCTCTCTCTCTCTCCTCTCTCTCTCTCTCTCTCACACACACACACACACACACGCGCGCGCGCGCACGCACACACACCACAACACACACGCACGCGCGCACACACGCACACACACCACAACACACACACACACACACACACACACACACACACACACACACACACACACACGCACGCACACACACACCTGCACGCAAAGAGAGAGAGAGAGAGAGAGAGAGAGAGAGAGAGAGAGAGAGAGAGACATACGCCGCTCCGTTCTTCCGTCAACGAAAGGTTTTTCTCAAAACACATGTGATCAGTGGTGTCAAATTTAACACCTCTGTCGGACACTTTGGTATAGACTAAAGGAGTAGAGGGTCCTGTTTGCCCCTAATCGTTCGTTCAGATGGCTAATGGTACTTCAGTTGATGTCCAATCTGAAGAAAACATGTTACGTCGATTGGCGTACGATCTGAAAAAATGTTACGTCAATTGACGTAGATCTATTATCTGAAAAAAAATGTTACGTCAATAGATGTACGATCTTAAAAAAACCTTACGTCAATTGACGTACGATCTGAAAAAAATGTTTTGTAGATTGACGTACGATCTGAACATTACGTCAACTGACGTACGATTTGAAAAATGTTAGGTCAGTTGATGTACGCTCTGAAAAACATGTTATGTCAGCTGACGTACGATCTGAAAAATGTGAAGTCAACTGACGTACGAGGTGGAAAATATGACGTCAACGGACATATGATCTGAAAAAATGGGACAACTGACGTACGATCTGAAAAATGTGACGTCTAGTGACGTACGATCTTAAGTCCCGTCTTACCTGGGACCGAATGAACTGACCCATGTCGTGCTAGATTCTATTTTTGTCACACTTTTTTTTTCTTCCCCTTTTCGTGGTATTTTTTGTTCCCTGGGATTGTTGACTTTCGTCGATTTATGTTCCTTCTTTGTTTATCGGGCCTAAGTATCAATGGGGCAGAGCGTGATTTACGGTCAAGCAAAGCGACACCGGGTTTCCACGATAGGGATTCCAGCACTGTAACGAGTGAGGATGAAAGGCGTGGTCCTCCAGGGGAGCGCTCACAGTGGTTTCTCTGTAAGACCATAGCGTAGTTTTTGTATCGGAATTTATCTCCACCCTCTCTCAGAATTAATGAAAAAGTTTTTTTTTTTTTTTTTTAGTATAAAATAATGAGAAAGATAGATTTATTGTATGTCCATGTCTTTAATCGTTAAATACAAGCATATTTGTCAACGAAAACTAAAACAGATCGCGGCATACGAAACGAGCCAGAATTTGCCAACAACACAAAACATTTTGCGCTTCGTACACAGACGGTGTGACAGTTAGAGAAATAGACGGATAAGAGGATTGAGTGATGGTAGACAGAGTGTTTTTGATAAAGTTTTTAAAAAAATTTTTAAATCTCCCTTGCAGTGATGGTTCTATCTCGATTTCAGACGTCTTACATTATCACCACAACATAATAGTGAGATCAACAAATGAAATGGCAAATAGATCCAAGTCAGTGCCAGTTATCAACTATACATAGGACATAACCTGAACACTTCAGCGTACTCCAAACTGTATGCGTTCACGCTCTTGTCTTGCCGTACTTGTGGTGGAAGGAGGTATTACATAGGACATAACCTGAACACTTCAGCGTACTCCAAACTGTATGCGTTCACGCTCTTGTCTTGCCGTACTTGTGGTGGAAGGAGGTATTACATAGGACATAACCTGAACACTTCAGCGTACTCCAAACTGTATGCGTTCACGCTGTTCTCTTGCCGTACTTGTGGTGGAAGGAGGTATTACATAGGACATAACCTGAACAGTTCAGCGTACTCCAAACTGTATGCGTTCACGCTCTTCTCTTGCCGTACTTGTGGTGGAAGGAAGCAGCTCTCCGGTACTAATGGCGAAAGAATTAAGAAAAGAATTTCCCACAGGACTGTTTAACATTCTCAAGAATTCCTCAGGAGTAGTTTCACCTAAGGCTTATGCACTTCAGAGTGCTTGTGCTCTGAATGACAGAGAATTTGAAAAAAAAAAAAAAAAAGGTTCAAACATGAAATGATGAAATGAACAACAGATAGACTGACACAAGTTCATCCAGACTTGACTTTGTGTACCAGATCACAATATACAAAGGAACACGACTTCACCGGAAGCAGTCTGTCTTGCTAGGGCTGGTCTTTTGCTGTGTGTGTTGTCATAAACGGGTCCTGGTCTTTTGCCTGTGTGCGTTGTCGTAAACGGTCCTGGTCTTTTGCCTGTGTGTGTTGTCATAAACGGGTCCTGGTCTTTTGCCTGTGTATTGTCATAAACGGGTCCTGGTCTTTTGCCTCTGTGTGATGTCATAAACGGTACTTTTCTTTTGCCTCTGTGTGTCGTCGCAAAGAGAGGGACTGGTATTTTGCCTCTGTGTGTCGTCATAAACAGAGACTGGTCTTTGGCCTCTGTGTGCCGTCATAAAGAGGGACTGGTCTTTGGCCTCTGTGTGCCGTCATAAAGAGGGACTGGTCTTTGGCCTCTGTGTGTCGTCATAAAGAGAGACTGGTCTTTGACCTCTGTGTGTGTTAAAAGAGGACTGGTCTTTGGCCTCTGTGTGTCGTCATAAAGAGGACTGGTCTTGGCTCTGTGTTGTCATAAAGAGGACTGGTCTTTGGCCTCTGTGTTGTCATAAAAGGGACTGGTCTTTGGCTCTGTGTGCCGTCATAAAGAGGGACTGGTCTTTGGCCTCTGTGTGTCGTCATAAGAGGGACTGGTCTTTGACCTTGTGTGTCGTCATAAAGAGGGATGGTCTTTGGCCTCTGTGTGTCGTCATAAAGAGGGACTGGTCTTTGACCTCTGTGTGCCGTCATAAAGAGGACTGGTCTTTGGCCTCTGTGTGTCGTCATAAAGAGGGACTGGTCTTTGGCCTCTCTGTGTCGTCATAAAGAGGGACTGGTCTTTGGCCTCTCTGTGTCGTCATAAAGAGGGACTGGTCTTTGGCCTCTGTGTGTCGTCATAAAGAGGACTGGTCTTTGACCTCTGTGTGCCGTCATAAAAAGAGACTGTCTTTGGCCTCTGTGTGCCGTCATAAAGAGGGACTGGTCTTTGGCCTCTGTGTGTCGTCATAAAGAGGGACAGTCTTTTGCCTCTGTGTTGTCATAAGAGGACTATCTTGCCTCTGTGTCGTCATAAAGAGGGACTGGTCTTTTGCCTCTGTGTGTCGTCATAAAGAGAGACTGGTCTTTGGCCTCTGTGTTTGTCATAAAGAGGGACTGGTCTTTGGCCTCTGTGTGTCGTCATAAAGAGGGACTGGTCTTTGGCCTCTGTGTGCCGTCATAAAGAGGGACTGGTCTTTGACCTCTGTGTGCCTCATAAAGAGGGACTGGTCTTTGGCCTCTGTGTGTCGTCATAAAGAGGGACTGGTCTTTGGCCTCTGTGTGTCGTCATAAAGAGGGACTGGTCTTTGGCCTCTGTGTATGTCATAAAGAGGGACTGGTCTTTGGCCTCTGTGTGCCGTCATAAAGAGGGACTGGTCTTTGGCCTCTGTGTGTCGTCATAAAGAGGGACTGGTCTTTGACCTCTGTGTGTCGTCATAAAGAGGGACTGGTCTTTGGCCTCTCTGTGTCGTCATAAAGAGGGACTGGTCTTTGACCTCTGTGTGTCGTCATAAAGAGGGACTGGTCTTTGGCCTCTCTGTGTCGTCATAAAGAGGGACTGGTCTTTGGCCTCTGTGTGTCGTCATAAAGAGGGACTGGTCTTTGGCCTCTGTGTGTCGTCATAAAGAGGGACTGGTCTTTGGCCTCTCTGTGTCGTCATAAAGAGGGACTGGTCTTTGACCTCTGTGTGTCGTCATAAAGAGGGACTGGTCTTTGGCCTCTCTGTGTCGTCATAAAGAGGGACTGGTCTTTGGCCTCTGTGTGTCGTCATAAAGAGGGACTGGTCTTTGGCCTCTGTGTGTCGTCATAAAGAGGGACTAGTCTTTGCCTCTGTGTTGTCATAAAGAGGACTAGTCTTTGCCTCTGTGTCGTCATAAAGAGGGACTGGTTTTGCCTCTGTGTGTCGTCATAAAGAGAGACTGGTCTTTGGCCTCTGTGTATTGTCATAAAGAGGGACTGGTCTTTGGCCTCTGTGTGTCGTCATAAAGAGGGACTGGTCTTTGGCCTCTGTGTGCCGTCATAAAGAGGGACTGGTCTTTGACCTCTGTGTGCCGTCATAAAGAGGGACTGGTCTTTGGCCTCTGTGTGTCGTCATAAAGAGGGACTGGTCTTTGGCCTCTGTGTGTCGTCATAAAGAGGGACTGGTCTTTGGCCTCTGTGTATTGTCATAAAGAGGGACTGGTCTTTGGCCTCTGTGTGCCGTCATAAAGAGGGACTGGTCTTTGGCCTCTGTGTCGTCATAAAGAGGGACTGGTCTTTGACCTCTGTGTGTCGTCATAAAGAGGGACTGGTCTTTGGCCTCTCTGTGTCGTCATAAAGAGGGACTGGTCTTTGACCTCTGTGTGTCGTCATAAAGAGGACTGGTCTTTGCCTCTGTTGTCGTCATAAAGAGGGACTGGTCTTTGGCCTCTGTGTGTCGTCATAAAGAGGGACTGGTCTTTGGCCTCTGTGTGTCGTCATAAAGAGGGACTGGTCTTTGGCCTCTCTGTGTCGTCATAAAGAGGGACTGGTCTTTGACCTCTGTGTGTCGTCATAAAGAGGGACTGGTCTTTGGCCTCTCTGTGTCGTCATAAAGAGGGACTGGTCTTTGGCCTCTGTGTGTCGTCATAAAGAGGGACTGGTCTTTGGCCTCTGTGTGTCGTCATAAAGAGGGACTGGTTCTTTGACCTCTGTTGTGTCGTCATAAAGAGGGACTGGTCTTTGGCCTCTGTGTGTCGTCATAAAGAGGGACTGGTCTTTGACCTCTGTGTGTCGTCATAAAGAGGGACTGGTCTTTGGCCTCTGTGTGTCGTCATAAAGAGAGACTGGTCTTTGGCCTCTGTGTGTCGTCATAAAGAGAGACTGGTCTTTGGGCTCTGTGTATTGTCATAAAGAGGGACTGGTCTTTGGCCTCTGTGTGTCGTCATAAAGAGGGACTGGTCTTTGGCCTCTGTGTGTCGTCATAAAGAGAGACTGGTCTTTGGCCTCTCTGTGTCGTCATAAAGGGGGACTGGTCTTTGGCCTCTGTGTGTCGTCATAAAGAGAGACTGGTCTTTGGCCTCTGTGTGTCGTCATAAAGAGAGACTGGTCTTTGGCCTCTGTGTATTGTCATAAAGAGGGACTGGTCTTTGGCCTCTGTGTGTCGTCATAAAGGGGGACTGGTCTGCTGACCTGAGGTGCAGTTCAGTAGGTAACTCAGAACTTGGCTTCGGTAAAGGTGGACAGATGTGTTCTCCGATCGCTCTCTCCTTTTTTCTGTCTTTTTTCATTATTTCATTTCACTTCGTTTTATTTTATTTTATTTCATGTCATTTTATTTTATTTCACTTCATTTTATTTTATTTCTTTTCATTTTATTTTTTATTTCATTTCATTTAATTCCTTTTTCGTTGAAATCATTTCACTTCACTTCACTTCATTCCATTTTGTTTCATTTGATAAAAAATCTCCACTTAAATGTAGCCCCGTAGGTTAGTAGACTGCCCACGTGGACACGTCGTAGCCTGGATTCGTGTTCCTTGAGCAGAGCTAGGATTCATGGACGTCCCAGGGTCTGTGGCGATGACAGACCCTGTCCTGTAGGGGAATGGCTGGGACCCTGGCCTGACCAGTCCTGACACTCGCCCTCTGGACTTCCAGGGTCTGTGGCGGTGACGGACCCTGACCTGTACGCGAGTGGCTGGGACCCCGGCCTGACCAGTCCTCACACTCGCCCCTTTGACTTCCAGGGTCTGTGGCGGTGACGGACCCTGTCCTGTAGGTGAGTGGCTGGGACCCCGGCCTGACCAGTCCTCACACTCGCCCTCTGGACTTCCAGGGTCTGTGGCGGTGACGGACCCTGTCCTGTAGGTGAGTGGCTGGGACCCCGGCCTGACCCGTCCTCACACTCGCCCTCTGGACTTTCAGGGTCTGTGGTGGTGACAGACCCTGTCCTGTAGGTGAGTGGCTGGGACCCCGGCCTGACCAGTCCTCACACTCGCCCTCTGGACTTCCAGGGTCTGGGGCGGTGACAGACCCTGTCCTGTAGGTGAGTGGCTGGGACCCTGGCCTGACCAGACCAGTCCTCACACTCGCCCTATTGACTTCCAGGGTCTGTGGCGGTGACAGACCCTGTCCTGTAGGTGAGTGGCTGGGACCCCGGCCTGACCAGTCCTCACACTCGCCCTCTGGACTTCCAGGGTCTGTGGCGGTGACAGACCCTGTCCTGTAGGTGAGTGGCTGGGACCCCGGCCTGACCCGTCCTCACACTCGCCCTCTGGAATTCCAGGGTCTGTGGCGGTGACAGACCCAGTCCTGCAGGTGAGTGGCTGGGACCCCGGCCTGACCCGTCCTCACACTCGCCCTCTGGAATTCCAGGGTCTGTGGCGGTGACAGACCCTGTCCTGTAGGTAGGTGAGTGGCTGGGACCCCGGCCTGACCCGTCCTCACACTCGCCCTCTGGAATTCCAGGGTCTGTGGCGGTGACAGACCCTGTCCTGTAGGTGAGTGGCTGGGACCCCCGGCCTGACCCGTCCTCACACTCGCCCTCTGGAATTCCAGGGTCTGTGGCGGTGACAGACCCTGTCCCATAGGTGAGTGGCATGGGACTCGGGCCTGACCCGTCCCCACACTCGCCCTCTTGACTTCCTGGAGAAGATGGAGGTCTGGGCCGACAAAAGTGACTGTCATACATGCGTCACCTTTCACTTTCGGTTTCCACATTTCGTTCTTCACTCGGGTTTTGAGTGGAGTTTGGCGGGTGGTATGAGACGGTAAGAGACTGCGAAACAGTTGAAGGGAAATAACTTCAGATACTCGGGTGGGTGTATTGATTTGCATAGCCTACAATAAGGGCAGACAGAAGTATTAATTAGTCATCTACACTGCAGAGCATTAAGACAAATCAAAACAATATTCATAACCATCTGAACAGATCTTACGAAGCGGTGGCTTAAAATTACCCAGTTAAATATATAAGACATACAGGGTCGAACTTTAATTAAGGACCACTTATACACAGTCTCACAAAACATAGAAAGAAAAACCGACAAACGACAGAAACTTTATGAATGTTTAATTTCATTATCAGTGAACAACATTTTGTCACTTTCATCAAAAAAATCATTCTTTCTGATTAGACAGGGGAGCCTGAATGAGACTACACCCCAAAATGACATTCACAAAAAGAGTTTCTTTACAGTCTGATCAAAACCGAGTGTGCCCCCCTCGTGCTGCCACACAATCCACACAGCGCTGCCTCATGGTGTTGACTGTTCTTGTAATGAGTGCCTGGGGGAGGTTTGCCCACTCCTGCTGCAGGTAGTGCAGCAGCTCCTGTCGATTTGCCGGAACAGGGTGATTTTCTTGAACTCTCCTCCCAAGCTCGCCCCAGATGTTCTCAATAGGGTTCATGTCCGGGCTGTTTGCCGGCCATGGCATCCTGGTGATGCCAGCTTGCACCACAAAAGTGTTCACGGCTTGACAACGATGTGGGGTGGCTTTATCGTCCATGAACACAGCCTGAGCCCCAATCTGCTGGAGTGCTGGGACAACCAAAGGCCGTAAAATCTCCTGCAGGTAGCGTTGGCCGTTCAGGTTGCCATCCACATGGTACAGGGGAGTCTTGTGGTGACTGCTGATGCCCCCCCATACCATGACGGAGCCACCACCAAAAGCGACGACCTCCTGGATGACGTCATCTGCCAGCTGCTCCCTAGGACGCCGCCACACCCGAATGCGTCCATCTCGTGGCTTCAACTGGAACTTGGACTCATCGGTGAAAAGCACCATCCGCCACTGAGCTCGAGTCCATGTTCGATGAGCTGTGCACCAGGCCAGGCGACGTGCCCGGTGGGCCGCAGTCAGTTTTGGTTTCCGGACTGGGCGCCTTGCTCGAAGGTTGGCAGCATTGAGGCGCCGCCGTATGGTCATCTCACACACTGCTGTGTTAGTGGCAGCTTGGAGCCGACGCCTGATGGTGTTGGAGGTGGTGGTCCAGGTCCGAAGAGCATGTCTGCGGATGAACCTGTCATCTCTTGCAGTGGTCTTCTTTGGCTGGCCTGGACGGGGTCTCTCTTTGACAGTTCCAGTGGCTTGAAAACGTTCTCTCAGCCGAATGATGACGGAGTGGGACACTTGTAGTCTTCTGGCCACTTCTCGAACGCCAACTCGATCCTGCAGCCATGCAATCGCCCGGGTCCGGTCAAAATCAGACAGCTTGCGTCTTGGAGGCATTTTTGTGTTATGAAGAATTATGCACGTTGGGCTGCTTTTAGGGGCATTCCAGTCAGTAAAATGCTCTGCAATGCATTGGTTTTTGCACGTGCATTTGGAATTTCAGTGCAAAACCGTTTGAAGCAGTGTTCACTCTTGCTTAAAAAACAGGCAATTTTGACAACAATCTGCAACTTTCAACCCCCCCCTCTGCATGCCGCACGTGACAATAAGACAGCTTTCGCAAGCTTTGCGGAATACTCTGTTAACCCCTTAAACCTTTCCCAGTCGAATTCTTCGAAAAAATGCATTGCTTGTATTTTTGGCCAATTTAAAAAGAAAGGGCCTTTTTTCGGGGTGGTCCTTAATTAAAGTTCGACCCTGTAGATACAAAGAGCGGACAGCGAGGAGACTTGGAAACTAGCTGCAACATGCATTTCTTCTGGGACGATCCGTGAAACCTGACAAAGGATCTCGGAGCAAGAGAGACGGACCCTGTCTGGCCTGCAACGTTGTCGAGTCGTACCTGCTCAAAATGGACTGTGCTGAGTCGTACGATATAGCCTGGCTGGCTGTGACGAAACGGACTGAACTGAATCTCATTACCATGACCTGACTTTGAAAAAAAAAAAAAAAAGAAGAAGAGCTTAATGTTAATTTATATCACGACTTTGACTTTCAGCCGTCAGTACGACCTGTACTTTGACTTCACCACTGTTGTGTGACATTAAGTGCTGCTTGCGCGCGCGCGCGCACACACACACACACACACACACACACACACACACACCCTGGACATCTCCCCACCACACACACACACAGTCTCTGCTTTGGATTCTGCCTGCCTGACTGACTCACGGACTGACTGACTGACTGACTGTCCGTCTGTCTCACTCTCGCGCTCTCTCTTTCTCAGACACACATACATACACACAAACACACATATACATACGTACGTACATACATACATACATACAGTATACATACACTCTCTCTCGGTATCACACACACACACACACACACACGCACGCACGTACGTACGTACACACACACACACACATGCACACACGCACGCGCGCGCGCGCGCACAGAGAAAGATTGAGGCGACAAGTTACGGCAACCATTCCATTCCGTGTTCTGAACAGACTTCGAGTGTTGGTTCGAGTGATTTTTCCTGGTTAGGCCGACACACACTGGGTCATCCTTTAGCGTTAGTTTCCACTGTTCAGTAGGACCGGTCATAGAGAGACAGACAGACAGGTATCCTGAAGGGCTGACGAATCGCGCAGAATTTAGCGCAGATTTCATCCATAGTGGAACAGGCAGTTGGCGGCAGGTGCTGGGAGCGGCCATGATGGAAACCGGCTAGGTCTTTATCGCCCATGCCTGTGTCACGCGATGTACCTCAGGAGAACTAGTGGATGTTACTTCTCACACACACAACACTAGAGAACTATAAAATAGGCATTCTGGCTCACCCACCTCCGCCAGCTCCAACCGGCTAAAGCCGGTTTCGCTGTTGCTCCGCCGGCTTACCCAGAATGCCTATTTTATAGTTCTCTAATAGTAAACACTTTACAAACATACATAATGTGTAGGATTGTCTGTTTTTAACACTAATTTAGAAAACTTTTGAGACTTAAGTTTTTGCTTAATCCTTCGTTTTTCTTGATCGTTTTCAATAACATCATTTTCACGCATACATTCATCAAATGCGTCTCTGTCTTTCATGTGAAATAAAACCACTGTCTTTAATTGTTCTCTAAAGTCTTTTAAAACTGAGTTATATTTTTGACATAAAATCCACACACTTATCCCAGCATGTCTTCCACTGAAAGCCAGTTTTGATAAAGTGTTTCTCTTTTTAACTATGTCTCTTTCTGCCGAACAGTCATCTATAATAAATAGTGTCTGAGTTCCTTCAAACTGTCTAAAGAAATGTTCTAAACACTCACTCAGTTTATTGCTAGGATCAACTAAATATATGTCATCATCTGTCCATATAAACCTTCTGTCGTGATATGCTTTGTTCCATTTAAGTGTTGGGCAGAAAATTACTATATGATCAAAATTATAACGATAAACTGTTTGTAATAGGTCGAGGACAAATATTGTTTTTCCACAACCAGTCTGTCCACAAATCAATGAACAATGAGGGGTTTTTATCATAAAGTTTAACATCGGCATTGACACCAAAGTCGTTTGCTCCATAGTTTTAAAACAGAATTTAATTTACACCAGTTATTGTTTTTATCATACTCTCTGTCAAAACTTGTTCAGTATAATAAAACCCTATAAGGCCCAAATGTGTAAGATTAATCCAGTTCAGTTCTGTAAGATCGTTTCTATTTAAACTAATATCAATTTTGTTGCTTGTTGTTATGACCTTAATATCCTCGCCATTGTAAAGAACGACGACAGTAACTTTAAGTTTGTCAACGTCTAAGTTTTGCCAGCTAATAAGAATTCCTTCCATAAGGTTGTCACTGACACCCACAGCTCCATTTCTTGCCTCATCTTTTAAGACAGAAATTTTAAATATCATTGTGAACGTGTCTCCTAATTTTGTGCGTGGAATGAACTGTAATTTTGTAGAAGCTTTCTTTAAAACCGATTCTCTTCTGTGGAGGATGTACTGTTTGTCCCCAAACGGCTTTATTTCGATCTCTTTCCGACTGTTGTCCTCTGGCATAAGACTTACATGTAAAGGGCCAGAGTTCAATGCTTTTCTGAAACTTTTTTGGCGGTCGAAAAATGTAAATGGGCTTAAGAATTCAAATTTTATGTCCCATTCTAAATATGGTTCTAAGTGCCATTTGTTGTCAGTTTTTCGAACTATTTTATATTCATACTGACCTGTATTATTTGCTTCTAGATTGCGTAGTTGTTCTAGTTTAGGAAACCTTTTGTTGTCGTCAACCTCTTTGCGCTTATAATAACCATCTTTAGTGTACTCAAAACCATACAAAGTGCCTATCTCACCGTTTTGTTCAAAGTCCTCAACGTCTGCAAGGTCTTTTAATTCTAAAGTTACACACCTCTCAGGCGCTAATGTGACCCCCGAATCGTCTGGTCCACGTGACATTTTTTAAAACAACGTATTATTTTATTTCTAAAACAATGTGCAGGTTATCACATTTCACGACTTTCCCTGTTTTATCTGTGATCTTTATATTAAATGATCTGACCCTCCCACAAGCTAATCTTTTAAACTGTAAATTAGGGAATCGTATAATTTCATAATCGCAATATGCAGCTTTCCCTGATGGAAGAGCTCTTAAAACAGTTGAGGGCCTTCCATCATATAAGTTTTCATCAGTGCTCAGCTCATCCAAATGTACATAGAGTAATGGATATAAGGCAAGATCGAGCGGATATTCTCCCTCAAAAGTAGTTTCGTCTGGTGCAACTCTAAATTTATGATAGACATAATCGATTTTAAAGCCTAACATTTTAGCTAGCTCTACATCAAAAAAGTAATGGACTACTTCTTTTTCAGGTTTGAATGTTAACATTGTTTTTAGATTTGCATTGTTAAGTTTGAGAGTAATGTCGAAGTTACTCATTGCTTCTTTTAGTGAGCAAAACCCGTAATAACCATCAGGTATGGTTAACTGGCTAATTAAGTTTCCTCCGTCATCAAGTTTTCGAATCTCATTATTCCTCTTGGATTGACTTATATTAAACCATACGACTTTGTAGAATATTTCATGGAGTGCGACCCTTTGGGTTCCGCAGTTATTATCAATAGCATATTCTAAAAACGAAGGACTGTCTTGAGTTGTTATTGTTACAAACATTTTTAAAACAAATTTAAAAATGAGTGCATTCAAATATACTAATGCAAAATATTCTGTTGGGCCTCACTACAGTCCTAAAGATATAACAACTGATACCCTCGACATTTCTGTGACTCAGACTGACGCCTTTCAAGTAAAGGTTAGTACTCCATTGGATCGTTATCTTAACCCTCCTATCAAAAACGACTACATCCCGAAAGTGTGGTTCAGTCATCCGATGCAGTTTTATCAGAACCAGTTAAACTTTGCTGTGTTTTGTGCATCAACTGGGTGTGGAGTGTCGTATGCTGATCATTTAAATCATCCTGATCCTTTGGTGAGGTCAGTGTATAGATTTCATTTTTATTACACCTTCAGACGTATTTTGTCTGAACTGCAAGCGCCATTACCAAATGACAAAACGTTTAATCCATTCAGCAACAGAATAGATTACAAGGCTTTTGAAAGGATCTGTAACGAATTTGATATTGACCCAAAGACAGACTTTAGACAAAAGTTGGATCTTAATCATGGTTTAGGCACCCTTTATTATTGGGGCGTGCATAGAAAGTATAACTATGATTGGAATCCTCCTTACACATCTTTCTCTTCAGGCACAACTGTTCACCTCGGGTCCATAGAGCAAGAGCATAAAACAGCATGGACAACTTTTATTTTGGATACTTCTAATGGTCTAACTAGAGCGGGAATAGAACGAATAAACGACTCCATTCGTACTTATGTTTGGTGTTTGCTAGGTTCGCAAGCACAAACGAGATCAAACATAATTGATCCTTCTACTGGCTTTGACGCCCAAAAACAGTATTTAGCAAATTTAGAGGATTCTATTAATTCTGCAATTGATTTGCCTTCAAGTATTAAAAGGTACCAAAATGTTTTGCAATACGCAAGATCGAAAGTAGACTTTGCTGTTGGCACTGGTTTATACATGCTGCCTTCTGACCTCAGACTTCAGATAGGAACAATAATAAACTATAATAATGAAATCCTTGTGGCTGGTAAAGAAGAGAAGGTCGGAAAAAACGACATAAATTCTAAGCCAGCAATAGCAATAAAAAAAGAAGCCCCACCAATCCCCGAGCCCCCCAAACCCCCCCATTCAATCCCCCCAAGAAATAATGACCATGAATATGAAAAGACGGCACTTGTTATTGGATTAACTGCCCTAGGATTACTTGGTCTTTATCTTACTAAAGAGTAACCCAACTATTAAGACAACTAATGCCCATAAGTGCTCAGCCATAAAGCCAACTACTTTACTTGCGGCAGACAAAAGCCAGCTAACGATCCCCCCTATTATACCAGGCAAAGAGTCTATTGCCTTACTGGCTAATTTTTTTAATAAACTTGCAAGGTGATCGAGTTGTTTTTTTACCCATGATTTATCTGACGACGGAGTTGGCGGGCCTGGTGGCACTGCTCCCCCACCGCCTGTAATAGCCAACACCAGTGTACTTATTGCAAATCCTAAGGCTGTTATAACGCTCGCTAATGTGACACCTTGCTCTCTAAACAGTGTTCTTATTCGTTCTGCTAACGTTGTGTCTTCATATAAAATTCTTTGGATAGTTTCTCTTATTCTGCTCACTTGAGTTCGTAATTGTTCTCGGTTAGTAGACAGCACTTCTAGTCTTGCTGATCTCTCTTGTTCAAGATCTTTTAGTCTTTGTGTTATTCTTTCTTTAACACCAGGTCCTAAGTTGTGGTCATCAGCCTCAACTAATTTTTCTTTTTCTCTTTTTATATGCTCATCTAGTTCACCCAGTTTTGCTAAATTGTTTGTTAATTCGCCTCTGATGCTTTTCAAAGCATGATCAAGGGCCGTTATTTCTCTCATAGGTAGCGGCGGATCGTGCATAGTTTTTAATACTGTTTCTTCTGAAAAACTGGTTTCTATTATTTCGTCTGCTGTTGGGCTTAAATCTTTAAGGGGTATGTTTTGTATTTGGTTATCTGTTGGGAGTTCTTGTAGTGTGTTTTGAAGTTTAGCAACTGCCTCACTGTCTAATCTTCGCGGTTTAGCAATGCCAAGGCGATTTTGATCGCTCACACTGAGCCTTTGTCTAATTGTAGTCTTTGCTAAAAACTTTGATGGGTCTGGTTTAGTTGTAAGCTGAACAAGTTGTCCTTGCTCGTTTTTCACAAACAAATGGTCATCTTTTGTTTCAAAATCATTAGGGTCTATAAATTCGGGAGGTTCTTGGCCTAAACTTTGATAAAATGATTTGACCTTACTTTCTGTTAATTCACGCCGCAATGATTGTAATGGATGTGTCAAAGGCGTCATTTCACTCATGTCGTCTCCAGGATCAAAAACATCATAATCTTCTTCTGCCATGTTTTTAAATAATTAACTTTTTATTTTGTTTTATAAAAAAAATGTCACAAGCATATGGTTCGATTCTTGACCCGCATAGAAGACTGAAAGAGCCCTTTGGCGTGAAGGGAAATAAACAGAATATTATTGTTCCAAATAATCCATCTACTATTGATTCAGATCAGATTCTTACTGTCAAATTTCCAGACCTAGGAGCAGATGAAGTGATTGTGCCAGGATCTGCACGGCTTACTTTCAAAATAGAACTTGATTCATCAACAGACGTAAACAGGACAGTTGTACAGAATCTGGGACGGGCAATCGTTAAGAAAATTTCTATAAAACTTGAGGGGCAAGAAATATTTTCTTTACACAATGCAGACATATTTCTAATCTATTGTGATCTATGGCTAACCGATAATGAAAGGGCCGATCTTGCGTTTCAAGGAATCGAAAATAACGAAGCACTAAAACACAGAATAGACGCCGAAGATGCTAAAGACGGTAACAAGTATGAAGCTGTAAGTTATGCGTTTGGAAATCGCTTTTCTATACCCTTGGATTTTGAGTTGTTAAAAGCGCATGCGCCATACTTTCAAGGAGCATTAAAAGACAGATTGTCATATGAACTAACTTTTAATGAATACAAACGTGTCATTAGATCGACAGACACTGATTCCAAGTACAGCATTTTTGACATCTCGTTAGAGTTTGACATTGTTAGCAACCCTAACTTAGCAAGGCTGATTGAGCAACAATATCAGTCAAAATTAGCAATATATTACGAAAGAGTGATTCATCATTCAAAATATCCTAAAAGCAGGGCAGACACAATATGGAACTTTAGTTTTAGCGCCGCAGCAAGATCCCTTAAAGGTATTTTATTGCTGTGTGAAGATGAAGAACCATTCAAAAGACAAAGTGAAAAGTTTATCAATCCTAAAATAACGAAAGTACAATGTTCAATTGAGGGTAGTCCTAACCAAGTCTACGGTAGCGGGCTTAAACCTTATCATCATTTTGATGAAATAAGAAAATTGTTTGGAGGCGGGAGGTCTAGAAGTCCAACAGTAGACCTTGTGTCTAAAGATCTACACCTTCACAGTGTTAGACTTGATGAATATTTAACAACGAAATACGGTTTATGGATTGACCTAAGGTCAACAGAGGATAATCAGTTGCATGGGAGTGGGAGAACAGTTAAAGACGTAATAAACATTCAAATTGATAAAGAAAAAGAGAGTGATAAACCACTTAATGTACATTTGTTTTTAATATATGATGCGCAGCTGAATATTCAAGATAACAGATTGAAAGATATCCAATACTAAATTATTTTTATTTTAAAAAAGCATGTCTGTTACGACTTATCCAAAAGTGCCCAAAGAAGAGATAGCTGCTGCTGTAGACATAAAAACTTTCAGATTAACCAACATTACACAAATGCAACAAAAACTAGAGCAGGACCTTTCAAAATACAGTAAAACCAAACGAAGGTATTCTGCTGTCTTTAATGCTGTTACATATGTTAATACTGGAGCATCGATCACTAGTGCTTTAACAGCAGGAACAAGTGTAGGTCTCTTAGCAACAGGCGTAGGTGCACCGGTAGCTATACCTCTAGGTGGTTTGTCTTTAACTCTTGGCCTGTGTTCATTGGCTGTAAGTGCTGTCAGCAAAAAAATAAAAGCTAAACTCCAAAAGCACACAGCTATGGTTCAACTAATAACAGCTAAACTTAGTTCGTTCAAACTGATAATTGATAAAGCACTAGTTGACTCAAACATCACGGATGAAGAATTTAGTCGCCTACAGGCTGATTTTGAGGACTACAAAAGACAAAAGTTTGATCTTCAAAGAAAGGCAAGGGCAACTTTTTCTCAACAACCAGACACCGACCAGATAAAAAAGGAATGTTTAAAAAAAGTAAACGAAACATTAAACTCTGTTCTAAACAGCTCACATTAACAACCCCAAAGGGCGTTTATACTTTAGTTTATGAGTCCAAGCACAAAAAGACCGTTGATATTGATTCTGATTAACTTTTATTTTTTTGATTTAAATAAATATTTTGAGTTAGAAAAGAAGCTCAACATGGATAAGATATATGAAGGTTCAGATGAATTGTTTGAAGCAATGCTCGAGGAAGAGCGTTTGTCAAAAGCTTTAAATGAGGTCGTTTTAGAAGTTATTGATCCAACAAACGTACAGGCAAGCGTTGTGCATGCAATTTCTCAAGTTCCAAGTAAACTAACAATAAACCCTCCAGTTAAAGTAAGGTTAGTTGTTTTAATCGACTATATAACAATAAACGAAGAAAATCTAGAAGTCTGGGTCTCAACTAAACAGCAGACTATTCTTTCTCATAATGACTTAACACCCGGTTGGGCAGATCAACTTCTTACACAGTTTAATGAAGCCTCTGAAGCAGCTAAAATGAGAGGCTCTGGTTGGTCAGAGGGTGAAGTCCTAGACATCAGATTAAGACAAGCTAAGTATGAGCCGATTGTAGGCAAGGCTTACATTCCACTGCCTCCAACATTAGTTGCAAAGAAAGCAGTTTTGAACATAAAAAATTCAGACGACAAATGTTTTATGTGGTGCGTTCTTGCTAGGCTGCATCACGTTGCCAAAAATGCAGAGAGAGTATCTAACTATTTACAGTGGGCCAATAATCTTAACGGCCTTGAATTTCCTATGGCTGTAGACAAAATTGATCAGTTTGAAAAACAAAATCCACCAATAACTGTTAATGTCTACACATGGTCTGAAGAAACCAACCTTCTGCCAATTAGAGTGTCAAAGAACAGTCCAACAATAGGCGAACCAACCAGGAGTCATGTAGACTTACTCCTAATGCAAAGCCTTAATGGGTTGCACTACACTCTAATACGCACAATGAGTAGATTACTAGTGCATACTACAAAACAACATAGCAAACAAGAATTTTGTAGAAAATGTTTAACAAGAATTCCGTCCGTTCAAGCTGCGAGCGAACATGTAAAACATTGTATTAGCCCAGTTGACTGTGATACAGAACTAATTACGTCCGGAGAAGGCAGTAAAGTTAGTTTTAAGAACTGGAAACGGTTGCAAACTAGTCCATATGTTGTTTACGCAGACTTCGAATCACTCATTGTTCCTTATGAAGGACCAACCCCACAGAAACTTCCTAAAACAGTCTTAATGAGTAATCATCAGATTTGCTCATTTGCCTTCATCATTGTTAGGTCGGATGGCGCCCATTCAAAGCCAGAATTATACAGAGGACCAAATGCTGCAAAATACTTCTTAAAACGCATGCAGCAAGTGCGTAATGCCTGTTCTAATAATCTAAACTTATCTGAAATCATAATGACGCCTGAAGACCAACAACAGTATGACTCAGCCACTCACTGTTGGATTTGTGGGGCGGCCTTGGTTGCCACCGCAGAGAATCCAACAGTAAGAGACCATGATCACATTAGTGGAAAGTTTAGAGGAGCAGCACATAACAAATGCAATCTTCAACTAAAGTTTGAACCAAAGACATGGAAGCTGCCTATATTCTTTCACAACTTGCGAGGTTACGACTCTCACCTTATAATGCAAGCAGTAACCAGCGACTTCAGGGTGTCATGCGTTGCACAGTCATCAGAAAAGTACATGTGTTTCACTTTAAATAACATGTCTTTCTACGACTCTATGCAACACATGATGGGTTCATTAGAGTCACTGGCTATGTCCTTAAAGTCCTGCCCAATAACAGAAGAATATTTTGACCCAACTCTTGTTAGAAAGGGCGTTTACCCTTATGAGTACATGAACAGTTGGCAAAGGTTTGACGAAGATACACTTCCGCCTAAAGGCGCGTTCTTTAGTAGTCTTAGAGGAAAGGACATCAGTGATTCTGATTATTCTTATGCTCAAGATGCGTGGCAGAAGTTAGAGTGTAAAACGATGGGAGACTATCATGATTCCTATTTAATGGCGGATACCTGTTTGTTGGCGGACGTCTTTGAAAATTATAGGAAGACCTGCATGAAACATTACAGCTTGGATCCCGCGCATTACATTTCTGCGCCCGGGATGAGCTGGGACGCTTTCTTAAAATTTACTGGAGTACAAATTGATTTATTGTCTGACCTGCCAATGCTTCAGATGATTGAAAACGGATTGCGTGGAGGAATCAGTATGGCGTCGCACCATTACTGTAAAGCAAACAACAAATACTTGGACGACTATGATCCAAGTAAAAGGTCTAACTATCTTATGTATTTAGATGCAAACAATCTGTATGGATGGGCAATGGCGCAGTCACTACCGTTACGTAACTTTAAAATGTACACAGGACTCAAAGACACTCAAAAGTTTTTAAAATGGCTACCTACTCTAGAAGCTGATCGTAAAAGAGGTCTCATTCTAGAAGTTGATTTAGAATATCCTCATGAACTTCATGATTACCATAATGACTATCCATTAGCGGCAGAAAGTCTAAAAGTGTCAATGACAGAACCGCCTAAACTTGTGCCTAATCTTCGAGGCAAAAAAAATTATGTCTGCCATTACAGACTTCTCCAATTTTATTTAAGACATGGTTTAAAGTTAACAGCAGTTCATCGTATAATTGCTTTTGATCAAGAACAGTTCATGAAACCATACATAATGAAGAACACTGATCTCAGAACTAAATCCGCAGATGCTTCAGAAAAAGACTTTTTCAAGTTGATGAACAACAGCTGTTTTGGAAAGACTATGGAAAATCCGCACAAGCGTAAAGATGTTAGATTGGTCACCAGAGAAAACGTTGCAATTAAGTTGACTTCAAAACCTAATTATCAGGACTTCAGAAGATTTCATGATCAGCTTTTTGGCATAATGATGAAAAAAAAGAAAGTCAAATTGGATAAGCCCGTTTTTATTGGGTTTACTGTTTTAGAATTATCAAAGCTTTTGATGTTAGAATTTCTTTACGACTACTTTAAACCCTTGTATCCAGAGTCCAGAGTTCTGTACACAGATACAGATTCCTTTGTAATCGACATCCCTACTGAAGATATCTATAAAGACATGGAAATAGAAGTGGCTAAAGAGCATGCTGGATGGTACGACACATCTGATTACCCTAAAGATTCGCCTTTGCATTCAACTGTTAACAAAAAGGTTTTAGGTAAGATGAAGGATGAATTATCTGGAGGTGTGATCAAGGAGTTTGTTGGTTTGAGGTCGAAAATGTACAGTCTTTCAAGCCAAAAAAAAGTTGTTAAAAAAGCAAAGGGAATATCTCGTAGTGTTGTGCAGTCAAGCATATCCCATGACAACTATAAAAAAGCATTGTTTGACAATAAGACTTTTCATCATGACAACGTAAAACTACGATCTAATCTACATGAGATCAACACAACTGTTGTAACAAAGAAGTCATTAGATAGAACAAACACAAAACGTGTGTTTGTTAATCCAGAGTTTTCATATGCAATCGGGCATTGGAGGTCATTTGGTCAAGCGCAATTAGATACTCAGTAATTTCTTTATCCAGTATAGCCGGATTATTTGTGGTTGTTGTTTCAAGATTTTTGATTTTTTCAAGATTTTTGATTTTTTCATATAAATTAGGATCAATGGGTAGTTTATTCTTTATCATTGTTTTAATAATAAATCTATACGCAAATAATTTTTTTTGAGCTTCCATTTTAACTCAAATATATTTACGTAAATCAGTTAAAGCGGAACTGTGTCTGGGGGGATTATCTGCAGTTCTTCTTTCACAAAAGATCTTTGAGGGGCTGGTCGTTTTGTTGTGTCAGTTTCTCGTAAATAATACACGGGCGGATTCATTTTCACAATTTTTTTTATCTCATATGGATCAACACTCCAAACTGGATCTGTTGCCCTGATGCGAGTGTCCCCTTCTGCTTCTCCCGGCGAATAAAGGTACCTTACTTTCAAACCAAATGGTAATAGTTTGCTTGATGAAGACTCTCCTTCAACAACATTTATTGTTTGTTTTCTGATTGCTTGTACTGGTTTTAGCCCTTTAAATTCTTCATTATTCATTGCGCGCAAAACTGAGGGCAGCCTTCTAACCCATTCTGTGTTGCGAGAATTGTCAATCAGCTCTCTGTGATACTGGTAGGAGAAAAGTCTTTCAGATAACTGTTTGTTAAAGTTTTCAACCAAACCCTGTGATCTGTGAACTCCTGGAATGCCTCTTTTAATGGTAACTCTATGTTTTAACAATAATTGATTCACTTGTCCTTTAAATTCTTTCCCATCATCGACTTGAATCATGCGAGGATAAGTTAAGGGTCCTCGTTGATATATCAGTTGTATAGCGACAGCAACAGCAGAAGCACTCTTTTGTGTTAATGGTTCCGCATCTTTGTATCTTGAAGCTATATCAATGACTGTAAGTGCGTACTTAAATCTTTTTCGTCTAATCGTATCATGGGGTAAATATAGAAGATCCATTTGATGGGTGTCGTTTGGAGTTATATTCACAAAGTGTGGTCTCTGTATTTGTTTAGGCGCTGGTAAATAAATTTGCCAAATCGCTTGTTTAGATAACCATTCCTTTGCTCTTTGTTCACTGACTCCAGCTGCTTGGCTTAGCTTTTTAATTGCTGTTATTCCCTTCCAATATCCTTTTGGCGAATAATAGATCTTGTTCATTTTTATTCAGCCAATATTATGCGCAACAAAATACACAACAGTCATGCCAAAGGCAATAAACAATATTTCTTGCATCTTTTGTTTTTCTGATGGTTGATAAAAGTCGCTAAATTTTGGTGGAGGCAATGTCTCGATTGGCTTGCCTGTTACAAGATAATATTCTTTTATTGCTTGATCAACATCTTTAAATGTGTAAGCTGCATGTCCCTGTTGTTTAAGTCTGTCGTTAATAAAATCTAACTGCTCCATTCTTTGCTTTTCATAGGTGTCTTGTGCAGCAGCTAGTTGCTCCATAGCTTTGTTATGTCTTTTTCTCTCGCCGTCATCACGTAGTTTACTAAACGCGTAATTACTTCCGCTAAAAGCAAGCGCGTTAACCACTGCGCCGCCTATCATCATTACGAGTGAAGCCATTTTTATAAATGTATTTTTTTTACATATTTATATTTTCTGGAATTATTCCTTGCTTAACTAGAAAATCTTTCGTAGCAAACGAAGCTGTAATAACAGCAATCAGCTTTGCTGAGTCTTCAAAGTCTAGTTTGCCAAGATCTGCTGGTTTTATTCTTAACAAGCTTTTACCAAGCATTGTGTATCCTACACTTAGGCCTCCAATAACAGCAGAATGGTATACGAGGTTAGTAATAGTTTTTTCGGTGCTCATTTTTAAAAAATAAAATAATATTTATTCATTAATAAAACATGAACTGCGATGATTTACTTCCTGAACTTACAAATGATCAAGTTGATGACCAAGCTATTATGCGCCAAAAGGAAAGGCTGTATTCTTTGGCGGCGTGTGGAAAAACAAAACAGTACCTCGGAAATGAATTCAGCATAGAACAGATTCAACAGATGTCAACGCAAGACATTGTAAAGTATCACAACAGGTATGAAGTGCAACTGGGGTCAAGAATGGTAAAAAGTGTTGGGCAAACGGTACTTAGTTTGTACACTAAACTAGTTAGTAGATTTGCTCCCATTGATTCTGAACAAGATTTTATGTATGATTTAACACAGGATCCCGTTTTAACAAAGTCATTAGAGTCTCTAGGATGTGATCTATATTACAGATTTGGAACATTGTTATCGCCATTAATCATGGGATTAATTACTTTTAATCATATAGATTTTGTTTCCCTTCAAAATGACCGAGCCAGAAAATCAGCAGAAAACATTGATGGAGAAAGTGACCAGTAAAAAGCCTCCTCATCCTGGGCGTGTTGCAGCAGGAAAAAAATTAGCAGAGTGGAACAAACAAAAAAATTAATGTTGCAATCACAGAATATAACTCATAATGAAAACATAACACCGCCAACGCCAACAGTTGTTTCAACTGTAAATACACAAGTTGATTCAAGACCTACAACACCAAAGTCGACATGGATTATTTGGATTAAAAGAGTTAGCATTTTTGGCGTCATTGCTGTTGGTGGGGGTGGTTATTACGTTTATAAAACATATAAACAACGCCAGCAAAAACCAAAGCAGTCAAAAAAATCACAGCCACTAAATACAGAAGCCAAACAAAAAAGCATGCCAGAACCGCCAACAACAAAAGATCATTTTGATCCATTTCAGATGGAATAATATTTCAAGAACTTAATAAATAATTATAAGTGACTTGAATAAGAACTTAATAACGACTTGATGACGACTTGATAAAACTTAAATAAGAACTTAATGACGACTTGATAAGAACTTAATGACGACTTGATGACGACTTGTTAAGAACTTGAATAAGTACTTGAATAAGAACTTGTTAAGAACTTGATGTTGACTTGTTAAGAACTTGAATAAAAACTTGTTAAGAACTTAAATAAGAACGTGATGCCGACTTGAATAAGAACCTAGAACGACTTAATGACGATTTTTTTTCACAATTAATTGTTACATTCTTTTCCGGGGAGACAACTCCCTTCTGCCTTTATGTAGTATCTAGGTCAGACATGTCTAGCCACGGCT
>CM065717.1:98242786-98249769 GCA_033310375.1 Conus canariensis
CGTTCTTCCACACATCAGCATTTACACACATCCCTACCTAATTGATTAGCAAACAAACACTTGGCACCAGATGGACATCGAAAATTCCCGCCGACTTCGGAGGCCACTTTAACACAGTAATTATCTTAAAGAGGGCTACGATAACAACGTCCACGCGCGTTCAACCAGCCTGACAATAGAACCAACCCAGTGACCCACGGCAATACCATCCGAACGAGTCCAAGACTCCTGCTCTTCACTGACTGTTTACAAAAGAACCTCAGCTGACTGAGTATTTAGCGCTCACTTGATGCACCGAGGTCCTAGTGGTTACATCCCTCCCCCCTTTCGCTATAGGGCAGGTCCGAACTTGGAAGAGTACTTACTACCTTAGGTGCCATCTGTCACCTGACCACTTCGTCCTCATTGACACAGTTCGACCGTGTGCGATGGGTAAGGCACACTTGTTAATGGTTCTATTACCTATTTGTATACTACGTACAACGTCCCTTTGCCTCTAAGCGTTTAATGGCTTTTGTGAGAGGTTGAACGCCCTTGACAGAAACATCTATCAAATCACACTTCCACTCCTTTGAAACATCTATCAAATCACACTTCCACTCCTTTGAAACATCTATCAAAATCACGGAAACTAGAAAAGTTTAAAACTTGCCCCTCCCCCCCTCCTTCCCTCCCCCCCCCCCTCTCTCTCTCTCTCTCTCTTCTCTCTCTCTCTCTCTCGTTCGTTACTGACGGGTTTCAAATCCATTTTGTTATAAACAACAACAAACTGATAGTTTCTGTCTATGTCTGTCAGTCTCTTGTTAATTACGGACTTAATTCCATTTTTGGTGTATAAACAACAACAACAAAAAATTGACGGTTTCACTTTCATTTTCATGACAGTATCATCAGTGAGGTGTCACTGCGTGCGGACCAGTCCATATACTCTACACCACATCTGCGAAGTTTCCAGATCACGCTGCGCGGGATTTACAGCTGATACGTAAATGAATTAATGACTAAGACGAAAGGATTGAAGACGAGGGTCTCATGGATACGACTAAGCACATGTCTGCGCTGGTCAGACCTTGGGCACATACCTACATACATTGCCTGCGCCACTATCATCATTGTGTGTGTGTGTGTGTGCGCGCACGCGCGCGTGTGTGTGTGTGTGATCTGTGGGCTTGCGTTATTATGCTCGTGCGTGTACGTTTGCACATTTGTGTGGATATGTATGAGTATGTATGTATGCCTGTGTATAAAGACATGCATGCATATGTGTGTGTGTATGTGCGCGCGCGTGAGTGTGTCTATGCGAGCGTGTGTGTGTATGTGCGCGCGTGGGTGTGTCTATGCGAGCGTGTGCGCGCTCGGTGTGTGTGTACGTGCATGTTTGTGTGTGAGTGCGTCGTAGGTGTTTGTGGCGAAAAAATGTTCAGAAGATGACAGTTATTATTGATCAGCACCAACAACAGCAACACCACTGATTGTGATGACTATAACACTAACTGGGATGAAAACCGCCAACAGCGATGAACCATGCTGTTCGTGTTTGAAGATCTACAGAGGGTGTGTTGCTATTAAGACACTATAGCAAGCTCATTACGTGTGTTAGGTAACGGATTAAAGAAGTTTGAACTGCCGTCTGTAGAGCACAAGAGATTACGAGGGAACGTGAAAATATCTTCAAAAATGTTCACAGCTCTGACACGACTCATTAAAAAAAAAAATCTTTTCTCCAGATGTCGGTCTATTCAAAGAACCCGTAACAGTGAAATGAAACTCGGGCAGCACAGGTAAACTTGGTCCAGAAGACCTGGATACTCTGGAATACCCTCCTTGCGCCGCAGATCACATTCACTTTGGCAAAAACCAAATCTAGTTTCAAAATCCCGTTGACAGTCACTCGGAATTTATGATATTTTCACTAAAAGTGATGGTGATAGTAATGTTGATAATAAAAGAATAGAATAATAGTAGTTATAAGCATAGTGAAGATGGGAAGGATGATAGTAGAAAAATCTAAGAAATATACAAGTGCGTAACAGTTTAGGAAATACAAAAGGATTTTTACTACTACCACGACTGCTACTAATGATAATGAAATTAATGACAGTATGACAAAAGTAATAACAGTTATGATAGTATTAATTATCATTTACATTATCAGAAGTAGTAGTGGTAGTAGTTGTAATAGTAGTATTAGTAGTAGTAACATTATTATTTTTTTTTTTATTGATTTTATCACTGTTCAAACTTTGACGAATTTGTTTCCTTTTGTATTTCCTGAATTGTTATGCATTTTATCAAGTTCTTACGTTTCATATTACAATCCTTACCGTGTTCGTTATCGTTATGATTATATTTTTTTATTATCATCATTATTGTTATTTTGATTTTTTTTCTTTTTGTTTTTAGTAGTATTAAACAACTAACTTACAGATGTCCTACATTTTATCTTACCATCTTTCCCATTTTATACATTATTAGGGCCTATTGTTGTTGTAATTGTTCTGTCTCTCTTCTTCTTCTTTGCTTTTTTTCCCCTTCCTCTTTCTCCTCTATTATCATTGTTGTTGTGGTATTATATGATTATGATTCATTATTTTTTTATGTTATCATAATTGTAGTCTGTATCTTCTCCCCTCAGTTTCTTCCCTCTTCTCTTCAGTTCCATTCCGTAGTTCTAGTTTTTCACCCCCGCTACAGTGCAGCCAGATCGAAGAGATAAGTGACAAAAAAAGAAAGATTTTGTTGACTGCTGATCGTCTTTTTCACAAATAAAAAACTGTCTTTGAGGATGTTCTGAAGATTTACAATAGAAACAAAACAGAAACAGATGTTGTCAACGTTTCTGTATAGGCAGGCCTAAATACAGTTTCCATTGTTTTGGTTGTTTGTTACCTGCCCCCAAGAAAACCCCTTAGATCAACACGCATTGTGTCCGTTGTATGAATTGTTTGTTCCTTCGTATGGCGGATCCGTGATCTCGTTTGTGCTGTTGTATATCTATCAAAAGCAGATCGCCCCACCTTCAATCGGTGTATCGTCACAACTGCCGCTGATAGCTACACTACGGCGCCCTGAGAATACAGAGAGAATGTTGAAAGCTGTACCCCACAATCCCTCCACTAAAAACGTGGAGAATACATTGACTAGTCAAGTCACGGCCAAAAAAAAAAAAAAAAAAAAAAAAAAAATGGATTTGGGTGGAAAATGTTTTGCGTCAAATTTCACTGGGGGTAATATTGCTATGGCGTACTATTCGCGTCGAAAAGACTCCAGGTGAGCAACATAGTCTGTCGACCTACAATTACGGGAGTGGATTCAGCCACTCACATTGTTGTCGTTGTTGATATTATCATCCTTGTCATGGTCATCGTCACCATCATCATCATCGCCATTATTAATATTTTTGTTTTTGTCGTAGTCTTGTATCATTTTGAATTTGACCATTTTTTTGCTCATTATTTCACTGTCGGGCGTACTTGTCACATTGTAATTGCATGAGATTCAGTAAGAGACTGGCTGTCTTAGCTTATTGTAGAAAGATGAGGTTCAGCAAGAGACTGGCTGTCTTAGCTTATTGTAGAAAGATGAGGTTCAGCAAGAGACTGGCTGTCTTAGCTTATTGTAGAAAGATGAGGTTCAGTAAGAGACTGGCTGTCTTAGCTTATTGTAGAAATGATTTGCACGACTGGTCCTCTTCTATATACTGTTTTGACTTTTTTTTTGTTGTTGTTGGTCAGTTCGGTTTTCACGTGCCTGTTGCTCCCTGACCTTTACCAGTTACTATAGTTTGTTCTTGTTATTGATTGTTATCGTCTAAGCTATATTTTTGACGTTGCATTCGTTTATCCGCAAAAAGAAACTTGCGGAAACTATTGTTTTAGGAACTAAGATACAGTGCATATTTACTAGAAAGTCACCATGGATAGGAATAATCTCGAGACATCTTTAAACTTTGAGTTAGAAAGTTAAAAGAAAAAATTACAAATTATCAGACAGAAGGGTTTTTTTGGTACATGATGCGTACTTCAATAATGATGCTGATGTTAATGTCAATAATGATGATAATAATAGAAGATGATGATAATGATACCACCGCTATTACTACTACAGTACTAATATTGAGTTGGTTTAAGAATGCATTCTTTTTCGTCCTGGAATTGAAAAATCACTTTGAATTGATAATAAAACAGTTAAAAACTCTCAATGTCATTACATCTTTTGACTCAAAAATATTTGATGTAGAAATTTTACTTGTTGATTTTCATGGACTTTTAAAGGTAATCCTGTGTTCTATGAAGAAATTAAGAAAGAAGGTGATTTAAGAGACGAGTATTAACAAGACAGTACAATACAACACAATACAATACAGTATAATACAATAGAACACAATACAAT
The DNA here is from genome assembly GCA_033310375.1 of Conus canariensis. Taxonomy (NCBI): domain Eukaryota; kingdom Metazoa; phylum Mollusca; class Gastropoda; order Neogastropoda; family Conidae; genus Conus; species Conus canariensis. The sequence goes on from CM065717.1 coordinate 98,247,179, forward strand.
ACTAATTTCCTTCCACACCATTTGGAGTATGAAGGATTACGACGTGCAAACGGTCACCACCAACAGTTTCATTTGGAGTATGAAGGATTACGACGTGCAAACGGTCACCACCAACAGTTTCATTTGGAATATGAAGGATTACGACGTGCAAACGGTCACCACCAACAGTTTCATTTGGAATATGAAGGATTACGACGTGCAAACGGTCACTACCAACAGTTTCATTTGGAATATGAAGGATTACGACGTGCAAACGGTCACCACCAACAGTTTCATTTGGAATATGAAGGATTACGACGTGCAAACGGTCACTACCAACAGTTTCATTTGGAATATGAAGGATTACGACGTGCAAACGGTCACCACCAACAGTTTCATTTGGAATATGAAGGATTACGACGTGCAAACGGTCACTACCAACAGTTTCAAAAAATGACATGAAATGGAAGTCACACTATCCGCATTGTTGAAAATTTAAGGACAATGCTTATGTGTATTGATAAAGAATTTTTATCCAGAAAAGGGGACTGAACAAAGAATCATGTTTAATTTGATGTACTTTGGTAAATTCACCAGATTTTTTTTTGTTCGAAGTACTACTCAACAAATTGCAAAGGTGAAACGTTGAACGTACTTTCAGATATCGTTTCGGCATAAATTGATGACATAAAGCTGCATATATGAGGCAGTGAAACACGTAATGAAATCGACCACCAATCTCGTTCACATTGCAGTCTCTGTATAGACTGTTGCAGTATAGCCTTTCTTTTCTTGACAAGCCAAGTCGTCCTTTTTGTATTTCAAGCTTATGATTACAGAACGAAATTTTGTAAATGTAATGACATACTGACCGGAAAGTTATGTCATAAACTGTTCTTTGCAAAATTCAGATTTCAGATGTTTATAAATTAGGCTTTTATTACTTGCCAACTTCGGATGAATAAAATTCTTCAGGCTTTTTTTTTTCTATTCGCCAACCAACACACACACACACACACACACACACACACACACACACTAATGAAACTGTGAACCCCAAACACATTTATAACCAGTTTCTATTAAAATTTGCATTGGTGCCATTCAGTTACCGTGATTGTTAAGCGCATTACTTTGCATATTTAACACAAAATGTGTCACTTAAAAAAAAAAATGATAAGCCTGCCTGCCCAAAATGTTATCATTCTAACTTTGATTTCTAGTGTATAATGTGAAGTATTAATTCTAGCGTGGACTTCAGTAATTACAAACATAGGAATAACGTAAGGGCATTAGAGAGGGTTACGAGCTGACGTGCGACTTGTGGACATCTGGACAGAATTAAAACCTGAAGCGAGCAGATGCACTTGGAGAAACACAGCCCCATGCAACACAGTCATCTGGATTTCTTCTCAGTATTGCTCGGAACCTCCTAACAAGGTTTAAGATGCTGACATTCTTTATAATATGTCAATGTGACAATTTTTCTGTCGGTGTTAGTTAAGTATTTATTACAGGAAAGGAACAGCGGGAGACCTAATCCATGTTTCTTCCCCATTGACAATGAATATGTAAAACTTGGTTTTAGTTTTCTTTCTTTTCTAGCGGTACGTGGGGGGGGGGGGGGGGGGGGGGGGGGGGGTGAGGGGGGGGGGGGGGGGACCCGAAGAAGTAAAGGAATAGTATGCAGAGTCACCGTTTGAAAGAGAAAGCTGTGTAAGATTCCGACGCATGAAATTCAGTTGACTGTTAGCAGTTATTTATTTATTCATTTAATGTTTTCGGGCAGTTGTTTTGTTTTGTTTTGTGTTATATGTTACTTACGGAGATCAGACAAAAACTAAATCTTTTGTTATAAGAAAAAAAAAAATTGGTGGAAAAGGCAAAAACATTGGAAAAAGAAATATGGAAGTCGGGGAAAAAAATGTGTGGAATAAAACTGCATGTAAAATGTGTGTGCGCGCGCGCGCGCGCGCACACACACACACACACACACACACACACACCACACACACACACACACAGAGTCCAGTACAATTGTGTAACACGAACATGGATTGGAGTGCATTTAGATAGAAAAATATGATGGACATCACAGAAGAGTATAGAAGTATTCCTGTGATCTGAAAATTAAAAGAAAGCAAATGCTAAGAATAACCACACACCAAGGTAATGAAGAGATAGTTATTGAAAGAGAACTTTGTTTAAAGGGTTTCCAACCTCCATGACAACGGGAAGAGATCATCTTATTAAAAAGCAGAATAATCAATATGACACATGAAGAACATCAGATTAATTAATAATTCATGAAACATTATTAGTTGTGAAAAACAAAAATCAGGATGCCATAGTGAAAGCCACTACTATGCTAGAACGATGAATGTCGCGTTTAGCGACGATAGAAGTAATGCGTCGCTTTCTCAATGGTATATGTTTTGTTCAAAATTATTTGTAATGCTGATAGTTTTCTTGTTTTTCGAGCTGTTCTAAAGGACGTTTTTGCTATCAGGACACTGTGAATTATTTTTAAACTGGCATGTCTTCGCCATTCGCTTGAACGCCAAACAGAATGTAGTAGCTCGGAGAAAGCTTAATCGACTTGCATGTTCAGA
>CM065717.1:98249869-98317369 GCA_033310375.1 Conus canariensis
GGACTTGGTGACAGCGCCTTTGGCTGACAGGCAATGTAGAAAATAATGTCAAACAGGACTTGGTGACAGCGCCTCTGGCTGACAGGCAATGTAGAAAATAATGTCAAACAGGACTTGGTGACAGCGCCTCTGGCTGACAGGCAATGTAGAAAATAATGTCAAACAGGACTTGGTGACAGCGCCTTTGGCTGACAGGCAATGTAGAAAATAATGTATTTCATAAACGAGGTCAGGCCGAGTATTTGTGTTGAATAAATTCAGGGTATGTAAAACCGATTTTGAATCCGTTAGAATGACTGTTCTAAATACAGTTATTGGAAGGCTGACCAAGGCTGGCGAGGTGGCTTTCAGTTTGGATGTGAAAACTGATAGTCTATTGCCAAGGAGGAAAAAAAAATCAATTTTAAGTGTAAGAATGACAATAGCTAGCAGTGAGTATGAAAAAGTGGATTTTTTGTTCGTCTTGTTCCGTTCCATTGTCCTCATTCTGTGAGAGTAAAAACGCTGCCAGTCATGTTCCAGCGAGCTCCCCATTGGTTTGTTTTGTTTATCACGTGTTTGGAGCGATTTTGACTCGTTGACAATGGTATGTGACACTAACTAACATCTAGCTTTGTTTCATGCACATAAAATCAAGTAAAAGAAAATTAATTTTGGACTCGAATTGTCGTTGACTTGCTGTCTTTTCCTCCACGAGATTAGTGACTAGTAGTATTGAATTGGAAAGACTGTTCACTGCAGTTGGCAGGTCTTCTGCGTTTTCGCTTGAAAAAGGTTTTGCATAAACCGAAAATTTGCAGTTTACACAGTGTTGGTTGTGTAGTATATTCAATAGTATCGAATTTGAGACAGGGGAAAATAGTATCGAATTTGAGACAGGGGAAAATAGAAAAGGGGGGGGGGGGGGGGGGGGGGGGGGGAAGCGGCTCTAGATATGAAGCAGTTCACGTCTTTCTTTAAGTTGTGTATCAAGGGCGATCATTTCGTCCAGAGGGCGGTGTTGGACCATTTATATGTACACGGGGCAGTCGGTTCTTTTCCCAAATCATGGATTGCATTCAGGTGCCTCAAGTGCGTGCTCAGCGACATACACACCCGTTTAATTTTGAAATGGTGATTAAAAAAAAATATGTATTTTGAGCACCTGTGTATTTTGAGCACCTGTGTAAAACTTTTTTTGAGAAAGACATGTACTTCTTCAGTAGAATTAGAAATGAGACATGTACTTCTTCAGTAGAATTAGAAATGACGTCATACTGTTGTTGCAAAGAAATGGAAACTTAAACAATGATTAAAAAATGACATACGAGTCGGTGCATCGGTCTTGTTGAGAATGACGTGTATTTCGTCGGTGGGATCAGGAATGATTATTGTACCTTTCTTGCTAAGAAACGGAAACCGAATCATCAACGAGGAAACGGCTTTTGTAGTTATTGATTTTGCCTTTAAAGATCCAAGACACGGAGTCGTCAAACAGAAATCTGGTAAAATACCTGGTATATGACATGTTGAAGAATGTGGTAAACTACCTAGTATATGACATAGTGAAGAATGTGGTAAGATACTTGGTATATGACGTGTTGAAGAATGTGGTAAAATACCTGGTATATGACATATTGAAGAATGTGGTAAGATACCTGGTATATGACATATTGAAGACTGTGGTAAGATACCTGGTATATGACATATTGAAGAATGTGGTAAGATACCTGGTAAATGACATGTTGAAGAATGTGGTAAACTGCCTTGTATGACATGTTGAAGAAGTCATCCGGCCCAACCGTGTGTGTGTGTATGTTGCAGAGAGAAAGACGCGGGCAGACAGGCGGACGGGGACTCCCCCAAACCAGGTCGTGCTCCGCCGAACGTTCGACTCGCACGCTGAAGCCACTGTGCGTGAGTCAGCCCTCACCCCAACATGAACGGACGGAGGAGGACTGCCAGTGGAGCGCAGTGCACGGGGAGCGATGTGGTGGACAGGAGTCACAGCTGGAACCAAGGGCCACTGGAACGGCAACAGGAAGTTTGCCAACTCTGGCCAGGGAAGCGACGGACGTGCAAGAAGAATGATTGATCACTTAATGGTGTTCATGTTCAGAAGTGTTGTTCATATTCAGAAGTGTGTCTCTCTGTTCCAGCTGCCCTTCATGGTGAATAGCTTCAACAACTGCAGGAGGTAAGTGACACGGCGCAGCCCACCTCTCCTCCCACGGAAACCTAAGTCACGAAGACAAGAGGCAAAACATCGTTCTCAGTCAGTATCAGGCCCAGCAGGTTGATGCTCACTGCTTCCTTCTTGCTGTCAAGTATGTAACCCAGCCGATAATGTTCATGGCAGTATAATGTATCTTTTTAATTTTTTTCCTACACTTGTTACTTCTGCGTTAAAGTACTGCTGTCTTGTATTAGTTTTTGTCTTGTTTTATTTTAGTATATATACGTTGTCCTTCGCGGGCGAAGATGACCATGACTTCAGCTATCACTGGGTGGTGGTGGTGGTGTGTGTGTGTACAGAGATGGCTGATCAGGCCGATCCTCGCATTTGATAATCCAGCAGCTCACCATAGAACAGTCTCTTTGGGAGACGCTTTTCATCCATACGGTGTACATGCCCTGCCCACCTGAGCTGACAGCGTGTTAGCATGGCATGAATGCTTTCCATCTGGGCCTTCTGAAGCACCTGTGGATCTGGTACCTTGTCCTGCCATTTGATGCGCTGCAAGGTTCTGAGGCATCTCGTGTGGAAAGAGGCCTTCTAAAGCACCTCTGTGTCTGGTACTTTGTCCGGCATTTGATGTGCAGCAAAGTTCTGAGGCATCTCATGTGGAAAGAGTTCAGTTGCTTGATATGTCGACTGTACACCTAATATATATAGACTCGGAAATCAACAAATGATGGTCACATTACAGGCTTGTGTACCGAGTCTGGAGTTCGATTCCCGCCAGACTGCCAGACTGGAAGAGATTTCTCCGGGAGACAACACCTGTGCCGACTCCAGTGCTGGCCAGGCCCCTCCCAGGTGACTTGGAATGGCGCTGCCCTGCATGAACTGAACGCAGGCCGAAGATGTCTGGCACGCACGTTACTTGCCATTCCACCCGTGGGAGAACAGGACACCAGTACCGATGAGAAGGGAACAGGTCACCTGTACCGATGAGATTTGAACAGGTCACCAGTACCGATGAGATTTGAACAGGTCACCTGTACCGATGAGATTTGAACAGGACACCAGTACCGATGAGATTTGAACAGGTCACCAGTACCGATGAGAAGGGAACAGGTCACCAGTACCGATGAGAAGGGAACAGGTCACCAGTACTGATGAGAAGGGAACAGGTCACCAGTACCGATGAGAAGGGAACAGGTCACCTGTACTGATGAGAAGGGAACAGGTCACCAGTACCGATGAGAAGGGAACAGGTCACCAGTACCGATGAGAAGAGAACAGGTCACCTGTACCGATGAGAAGGGAACAGGTCACCTGTACCGATGAGATGGGAAACCACGTTACTTGCCATTCGGCCTTTGGGAGAACAGGTCACCTGTACCGATGAGAAGGGAACAGGTCACCTGTACCGATGAGATGGGAAACTACGTTACTTGCCATTCGGCCTTTGGGAGAACAGGTCACCTGTACCGATGAGATGGGAAACCACGTTACTTGCCATTCGGCCTTTGGGAGAACAGGTCACCTGTACCGATGAGATGGGAAACGCGAAAAGAAAACAGGCGCACTGATGTGCGTCATTCCCGAACACGGAATGCAGCTACCTTGGTGGGGTTAAGAACTGTCGCAGAGACAAAAAGCAAAAACAAAAACAAAAAAAAAAAGAAAAAAAAAAAAAAGAAATGAGAACCTCAAAATGGTCAACCACTGAGTACCAGCCGAAGTGAAACAGAAAGAAAGGAAGGAAGAAAAACCGACCAACAGTCGGCCAGCCAGCCAAACAGACAAACAGACAGGCGGACAAACAGTCGGCTAAGCGAACAAACATGGAGACGGTTAAACAGTGAGACAAACTGACAGTCAGACAGCCAGACTTTGTTTTTAGAGAGATAAAGGATGGGACATTGATGGAGACAAACCGACCAACAAACAGACCAACAAACAGACCGACAGCATTGAAGACTCTAACCTGCGATTCGCCGCGTCGTCTCTGGCCCACACCCTGTATTCCGGCAGGGAATGAGGAGTGTTTCAGGTCAGAAGCTGCAGTCAATAGCCCTGTGTTACAAAGCGGGAACACACCGATGTAGAAAATGCAAAAGCCCCATTGACTGCTCTGCCTAACAATAGAAACAGTCTCTTCGTTCTTTGTTTGTACTGTCGTAAATGTTAAATGTGATCTGTTTTTTTTTTTTTTGCCTGAAGAAGACCCAAGAGGTCGAAATGCATCGTGTCTTGTCCTGTGCGTTGTTTGTCAATGTCCTTGGCGGTAACTAACCCCCTCTCTTTCTAAATTTAACAATAGAAACAGTAAGCCGTCTTTCGCTGCTGTGTCACGGATTTGGCGTGACATGGTACTGTGGAGCACGACTTTTCGTGCTGGTGGGACCTGAGTGGTCGGCTGGGCTGTAAACTACGTGAAATTAGTGCAGCTTCCGCAGGCAATCTGTGCAAGTCAGTAAGCACACTTTCTGCTTGATGTCAGGAAAAAGTGAGAGAGTTACAACACGTGAAGGATGGGGAAAACGATTGAGTGTGTGTGTGTGTGTGTGTGTGTGTGTGTGTGTGTGTGCACATGCGCGCATGTGTGTGCGTGTATGTGTGTGTGTGAGAGAGAGAGAGATTATATATTTGTTTTATATAATTTTTATGTCCAGGAAGCAGGAAGGAGAGGATGGATGAGGGAGGGGATGAGAGTAGAGGTGCATAGAAGTGGCGTTTGAACTCTTCTAGTTCATCCTAATCACAGTATGTGGTTATGTGTGTTGGTAGAGACGGATCCATAGACACTAGATGTCGTTTTGGCCGAAATATGTTTCCACATCTTTTGCAGCAATGTGTCTCTAAATTTGACATTTTCACCGAGGGCATTACCAGTTAGTGGAATAATGTCGTTCGCTGATGGAGCGTTAGGCAGAGGATTGCCCTTTGAAAAATGAACACCAGCAAGGCAGAGGTCGTCATAAGTTCTGGAACTGAATGCAACCACACCAGTAGTCACCAAACTGACCTGATGAAGTACGCAGTCATCCTGTTCTGGATATGATAATTGACAACAATCTTCTGTTGACAGCTCACATCAAACTCGTGATGTCAAACTGTATCCAGACAAATATATCAGTTTAACAGGATTGAAGCACTTTTTTAACTGACATGCCAGAAAATATATTCCTGAATGCATAATACTCTCTTCAATCACTTTTCAATGTGTTTCACTCGCCCAAGGCAAAGTCGATGAAACCTTTAATCTTCATCTACAAACATGCCCTTAAAACAGTTCTGAAATCATCCAGCCGTACAGAATTGGATTATATTTAAATTAGTTCTTTTACTAAGGGATGTGTTTTCCATCAATAAAGAAGAGTACATTCAACAATTTTGTCAGGATTAGCCCCGCAAAGTGTTCAATCCAGTTTAAGCTTCAATTATAGAGTCTCCAAAACTCCAGGTTCCCACACCTAGATGTGGCCTAGTAGAAACAAGGCTCTGTTCCAGGTTCCCATACCTAGATGTAGCCTAGTAGAAACAAGGTTTTGTTCCAGGTTCCCATACCTAGATGTGGCCTAGTAGAAACAAGGCTTTGTTCCAGGTTCCCATACCTAGATGTGACCTAGTAGAAACACGGTTTTGTTCCAGGTTCCCATACCTAGATGTGACCTAGTAGAAACCAGGTTTTGTTCGAGGTTCCCATACCTAGATGTGACCTAGTAGAAACCAGGCTTTGTTCCAGGTTCCCATACCTAGATGTGACCTAGTAGAAACAAGGCTTTGTTCCAGGTTCCCATACCTAGATTTGACCTAGTAGAAACCAGGTTTTGTTCCAGGTTCCCATACCTAGATGTGACCTAGTAGAAACCAGGCTTTGTTCCAGGTTCCCACACCTTGATGTGACCTAGTAGAAACCAGGTTTTATTCCAGGTTCCCATACCTAGATGTGACCTAGTAGAAACCAGGCTTTGTTCCAGGTTCCCATACCTAGATGTGACCTAGTAGAAACCAGGCTTTGTTCCAGGTTCCCATACCTAGATGTGACCTAGTAGAAACCAGGTTTTGTTCGAGGTTCCCATACCTAGATGTGACCTAGTAGAAACCAGGTTTTGTTCCAGGTTCCCATACCTAGATGTGGCCTAGTAGAAACCAGGTTTTGTTCGAGGTTCCCATACTTAGATGTGGCCTAGTAGAAACCAGGTTTTGTTCGAGGTTCCCATACCTAGATGTGACCTAGTAGAAACAAGGTTTTGTTCCAGGTTCCCATACCTAGATGTGACCTAGTAGAAACAAGGTTTTGTTCGAGGTTCCCATACCTAGGTGTGACCTAGTAGAAACCAGGCTTTGTTCCAGGTTCCCATACCTAGATGTGACCTAGTAGAAACCAGGTTTTGTTCCAGGTTCCCACACCTAGATGTGACCTAGTAGAAACCAGGTTTTGTTCCAGGTTCCCATACCTAGATGTGACCTAGTAGAAACCAGGTTTTGTTCCAGGTCCCTCTGGGGGTTGCAACCTTGCCGTGGTCGGAGGGCTTGCGTGGTCCAGTGATCTTTTAGGCTTTGCTGACGGGGGCATCAATACTCGACTAGATGGTTAGTTGTTGGCAATGCTTCTAGGCCTGTATAGCCAAGCTGCTGACTGGCCAAGCATTACGTGGTAGGAATTGATGCCCCTGGTAGGGTCTCCCATGTCAGAAAGGTTAGGAGTGAGGGCCCAGACAAATAGTAACCCACCTTTTTCCTATTCTGTCTTCTGCCTTTCTTAACGGTTCTTTTCTTTCTTCATCTCCCTTTCAAGCCTTCTTTTCCACACTCTTTTTCTCTCTGTGGTCTTCTTAAGATCCGCCGCGTTTGCCGTGCGGTGCGACCTGTGACGGAGGGGGATGAGATCCTGGTGATTGAGAGGGCCAACGCCCTCAACACATCACTTTGGCTCGGACCTCTCCTAGACAGGAGGTACACTCTGGCCCGGGTGTATCAATCGGCTTCCCCTTCGTGGGGCTGGGTCAAGACGGGCAGTTCTCCGACTGGCCAAGGTAACCCCTGCAGTGCTCAGCTCTCTGTTCCCGGGAGTTGGGCATGATCAGGGGGGATAGGGTCAGTAGGCTTCTGTTTGTCGTATATCTCTCCTGAAACCTGGAAGGGGTCAAGACAATGAGTTCTTGGCCCTGGCCCCTTAGTTGGACTCCATGGTGGGTGGGTAAGGGAGAGACGAAATTTCTAAACAAAAATCATGGCTTTATCAAAAATCACCCCCCCCCCCCCCCCCCTCCATAAAGAAGAGGAAGGCAGTGGACCCCATTTCTAGTCATAACGATTCAGACAGTGACTCGGATATGGAGACGCGACAGAGGACAGGTTTTTGGGCTTCCTGGCTTGTGGTTGAAGGGACAGAGCAGGAAAAGCCTATTTCTGCTCTGAGTCCTTTTGCTATTCAGAAGGGCTTTCAGGGTCTAGCAGGTGACCCTCAGTCAGTGAAAAGGCTACGGAATGGCACTTTCCTCGTCCAGTGCAGATCAAAGAGGCAATCGAAGCAGCTGCTGAGGGCAACAAAACTCGTGGACAGAGAGATCCGGATGACCCCCATAAGCAGTTAAATTCGACCAAAGGGGTTATTCGGTGCCCGGATTTGAAAGGTGTCTCGGAAGCGGAGATCAAGACAGAACTTGCGTCCCAAGGTGTGACAGAGGTGCATAGGGTGACAGTTAAAAAAGGTGCAGAAAGGTGCCCCCGAACACCCTCTTTCTGACATTCTGCAACCCTGTGCTGCCTCCGGTCATTAAAGTCGGGTACTTAAATGTACGTGTCCAACTGTATCTCCCATCCCCGTTGAGGTGTTTCAAATGCCAGAAGTTTGGACATGTCAGAGACCGCTGTTCTGGGCAGGAGGTATGTGGTGTTTGTTGCAAGGCAACCCATGATGGGCCGTGTAAAGACCCGGCTCATTGTGCGAACTGCGGTGGCGACCACCCCTCCTCTTCACGCAACTGCCCTGTTTGGGTTCAGGAGTCCACCATCCAAAGAGTGAAGACTGAAAAGAAAATTTCGTTTTTTGAGGCACGCAAACAGGTTGTTGGCAGTCAGACGTCAACAGTGTCTTCTTATGCTTCCGCTATAAAGAAAGTTTCCACCCGTTCAGTCTGCTGCCAGACTGATGAATTTGTTTTCTCCAAGACATTGCAAGAAAGACCGTTAAGCTCTGGTGGAAGCAAGTCCACCACCTCCCAACCCAAAGTGGATGCCCCTGGTGGAGGCAAAAAATCCGCCACCCTCAGTCTGCCCAGCAGTCTACTCCATCTGCTGCTGGGCAGATGAAAAAGCCAACCCTCCCGCCTCGAACTTCCTCGAGCAGTGCGGGCAAGGGAGTTCAACCAACTGTGGAGATGGTGGAGATGAGGAAGAAACCTCCACCATCTCCAAAATCCAGACCTTCTTCACCTGTGGGCAAGTCTGCCAGCAGGTCTGAAGACCCAAACAGTCCAGTGAAACTAAGCAATAGATTTGCTCCACTGAACGCAGACGATGATGAGGAGATGACTTGATTTCTCTCCTATTCATCCTCTGCACCATGGATAGTAGTAAACTAATCCATTGGAATATCCGTGGCCTAAATTCAAATTTTGAGGAGCTGCAGCTTCTGTGTCAAACTGTAAAACCTTCCGTCGTGGCTCTTCAGGAAACTAAAATTCAAAGCCAGAAGACCTTCACTCTTTCTGGCTTTAATATTCTTTCTAAACCTGCACAACCATCCACATTGGGACTGTCAGGCGGTGTTGCCCTTCTTTTACACAAAACTTTGCTGTTTAGTCCTGTCGCTCTGACTACCTCCCTTCAGGCTGTAGCTGCGAGAGTCACTCTCCACAAGACTGTTACAATCTGCTCACTGTATCTACCACCTTCCCGGTTTGTCGTCAGGACCTTGTCAGTCTGATCGGAGAACTTCCTCGACCTTTTTTGCTGTTGGGTGACTTTAATGGTCACAATCCTCTTTGGGGTAGTGTCAGTTCGTCATCCAGAGGTCTGCTTCTTGAGGATGTCCTCTCAGACTTTGATTTGTGTTGTCTGAACGATGGAGCTCCAACTTACCTCCACTCTTCCACAGGTTCACTTTCGTGTTTAGATTTGTCGATTTGTGACCCCTTGCTGGTCCTGGACTATGAGTGGTCTGTCCATGACGATCTGCACGGAAGTGACCATTTCCCTGTTATTTTAAAACCCTTATTAACTGAAAACATCTCTGTCTCACAACATCTTAATTATAAGAAGGCCAACTGGAATCTTTTTGTAACCAATATTTCAAAAGAATTCCAGGACACTGATTTTCTTCAGAGTCCAGACCCAGCAGAATCTCTGACCAATACTGTGATAAACTGTGCTAAAACCTGTATTCCACTGTCTTCCGACAAACTCCAAATGCCAAAAACACCCTGGTTTAATTCTGACTGCCAACACATCTCAAAGGTACGCAAACAGGCTCAGCGTCGGGTATACCAACGACCTTCAGGTCCCAACGCTCGAGCCCATCAGAAACTCCGTGCCAAATCGAGACACACTTTCAAAATCAGTAAACGTCAGTCTTGGAGAAACTTTTGCTCCGGGCTGACATCTAAAACTTCAAAGAAAAAAGTCTGGAACATCATCAGAAAAATCAAAGGGAAAAACACCAACCCCTCCATTCATCACTTGAAACTTGCCGATGCTCTGATCACTGACAAACAAGCTGTTGCCAATCTGTTGGCCTCCACCATCCAACAGAACTCCTCATCTTCAAATAAATCTGCAGCCTTTTTAAGAAACAAAAAATTCAGAGAGAAATCTTTATACAATTTCACATCAGACAACTCTGAAGCCTACAATCTCCCTTTTTCAATCAATGAACTGAAAACAGCTTTACAAACCTGCACTGATTCTGCCCCTGGTCTGGATGATATTCATTGTCAGGTTTTGAAACATTTTCCAGAAAGCTGTCTCCAGACTCTTCTTAAAGTATACAACCATATCTGGACCACAGGGTACTTTCCGCCCTCCTGGCGGAAAGCCCTGATCATTCCAATTCCAAAGCCTGGAAAGGACCTTACCAACCCTTCCAACTATCGTCCAATAGCTCTGACTAACTGCCTCTGTAAGTTGATGGAAAAGATGGTCAACTCCCGTCTGATGTGGAAGCTGGAAACCGATGGCCTTTTGGCCAGTGAACAGTGCGGGTTCCGGAAGTACCACTCGACAGTTGACCATCTAATCCGTCTGGAAACCACCATCCGCAACGCCTCTGTCAATAAACAGCATGTGGTCGCTATCTTTTTCGACCTAGAAAAAGCGTGCGACACCACATGGAAATCAGGAATCCTTATGGACCTGCACAAACTTGGTTTTCGTGGTCACCTGCCTCTGTTTATCCAAAACTTTCTGGCTGATCGACAGTTCCAGGTGCGTGTTGGCACCACACTCTCTGACATCCATGGGCAGGAGTTGGGTGTACCTCAGGGGAGCATCCTTTCTCCTGCCTTTTTTAGCATTAAAATTAACGACATTGTCAAATCGGTAAGCCAGGGTTCTGAGTCCTCTCTGTTCGTTGACGATTTTGCGCTGTACGCAGTTGGAGCTTCTTACGCCAGCGTACAGCGTCGACTCCAACTTTGTGTCAACAAGATCCAACAGTGGGCCGAGGAAAACGGGTTTACCTTCTCCCGTACCAAACCTCAGTCAATCCATTTTCACAATTTTCGTCAATTTTTTGCTGATCCTGAAATTCATCTGGACAAGTCCACCATTCCAGCTGTAAAAGAAGCCAAATTCCTGGGAGTTATTTTCGACCAAAAACTCAACTTTCTCAGCCACATTAAAAATCTCAAAACTTCTTGCCAGAAAGCTCTGAATATTCTGCGGGTCGTAGCACACACTGACTGGGGCGCTGATAAGAAAACTTTGCTGCACCTCTACAGAGCCCTGGTCCGCTCCAAACTGGACTATGGTTGTGCTGTGTACGGCTCTGCAAGACCCTCTTATCTGAAACTCTTGGACCCCATCCACCATCAAGGGCTTCGTCTCTGTCTTGGAGCATTCCGCACCACCCCTGTGTACAGCCTGTACGCAGAGGCAGGTGAACCCTCACTGTCCAACCGCAGGCTGAAAATCTCTCTAAATTACTATATCAGACTTCTCAGAACCGCAGAATCCTGCCTATGACTGTGTCTTTGACCCCCAGTTTCAAAGCAAATTCGAATCCAACCCTAACTGTATTCCGCCGTTTGGTGTTCGTATGCAGCCTCACGCGCGGAATGCAGGTCTAGACCTAGGAGTTGTGTCGGATTTTTCCAAATTTCCAGATCAGCCTCCGTGGACCTTTTTCACACCAGAGATTCGTTTTGATCTTGCAGCTTTTCGTAAAGAGTCTACCAGCTCTCTGGCATACAAGGCCTTGTATGCTGACCTCTGTTCAAAATTCCCATCTTATCAGAAAATTTTCACTGACGGTTCCAAGTCTGAAGATGGAGTGGCCTGTGCAGCCTATTGCCCTCGTGCTCCTTCTCAGATACTGTTAAAACATATACCTCCAGATGCTTCTGCCTATTCTGCTGAACTTACTGCTCTGATTCTGGCATTGAAGATAATTTCCACATCTAAGAAGAGGGACTTTCTGGTTCTGTCGGATTCGCTGTCAGCTTTGGAGGCCATAGCTGGCCGCAACCTTCAGCATCCAGAACTTTTACATTTCTTTGAACTTTTTAGCAAGTTGAAAGCGGATGGTTACAATATTATTCTAGCTTGGGTTCCTGGTCATGTTGGCATCGGAGGGAACGAAATGGTTGATCGTTTAGCCAAGAATGCCACAAGAGAGAAATTGTCCAACATATATATCCCTTGCTCAGATCTGAAACCCCAAATTAACGATTATGTGAGAGACCTCTGGCAGGAGGATTGGAATACACAGACGGATAACAAACTCTTTCAGATCCGTCCAAACCTTACAGAGTTCCTCCCATCTACGTCAGGTGGTCGTAAAGATGAAACAGTTCTGTGCCGGCTGCACACCGGCCATTCGTATTTTACCCATTCGTACCTTTTAAAGAGTGAAGAAGCGCCGTGGTGCATTCCATGTCATGTGCCACTCACAATGAAACATATTCTTTTAGAGTGTTGGGACTTGCACGATGTGAGACACAAACATTTTACAGCGGAGTCCATGAAAATCCTGTTCAGGGATGTCCTGCCTGACGTGATCTTTGAGTTTTTGAGAGAGATTAACGTTTTTCATCTGATTTAAGATTTTACGGATGAAAGATTTTTAACGAAGTTTCTGGTGCGTTTCTAGAAGATGTCTTTTAAAGAGATGTGTGAAAGGTTATTTTTTTTTTTTTAAATGACTTGTGAGTTGATTTTAACGTGGTGACAGCCCTGATGTGGCCCCTTGCGGTCGACTGGGCTATAAGCAACATTATCTTATCTTATCTTGTTCCAGGTTTCCATACCTAGATGTGACCTAGTAGAAACCAAGTTTTGTTCCAGGTTCCCATACCTAGATGTGACCTAGTAGAAACAAGGCTTTGTTCCAGGTTCCCATACCTAGATGTGACCTAGTAGAAACCAGGTTTTGTTTCAGGTTCCCATACCTAGATGTGATCTAGTAGAAACCAGGCTTTGATCCAGGTTCCCATACCTAGATTTGACCTAGTAGAAACCAGGCTTTGATCCAGGTTCCCATACCTAGATTTGACCTAGTAGAAACAAGGCTTTGTTCCAGGTTACCATACCTAGATGTGACCTAGTAGAAACAAGGCTTTGTTCCAGGTTCCCATACCTAGATGTGGCCTAGTGGAAACAAGGCTTTGTTCCAGGTTCCCATACCTAGATTTGACCTAGTAGAAACAAGGCTTTGTTCCAGGTTCCCATACCTAGATGTGGCCTAGTGGAAACAAGGCTTTGATCCAGGTTCCCATACCTAGATGTGACCTAGTAGAAACCAGGCTTTGTTCCAGGTTCCCATACCTAGATGTGACCTAGTAGAAACCAGGTTTTGTTCGAGGTTCCCATACCTAGATGTGACCTAATAGAAACCAGGTTTTGTTCGAGGTTCCCATACCTCGATGTGACCTAGTAGAAACCAGGTTTTGTTCCAGGTTCCCATACCTAGATGTGACCTAGTAGAAACCAGGTTTTGTTCCAGGTTCCCATACCTAGATGTGACCTAGTAGAAACCAGGTTTTGTTCGTCACGTCCTTTTCCGTTTAAGTGCCATCGAAGTTCAGAGGGTTACAGAAGAAAATTCTTTCCATATTTTGCACACCCTCACTAGCTATGTAAATGTGTAGTATAATTCATACTGCCAAAGCCTATCCACTTGCATGTTATTACAGTGTCATCACAAACGTACCTTTATACTTAGATCATCATCACAAACATGCCTTTTTACTTAGATCATCACAAACATGCCTTTTTACTTACATTATTATAACAAACATACCGTATTACTTAGATCATCATCACAAACATGCCTTTTTAAGTACAGTATCATCACAAACATACTTTTTTTACATAGATCATCATCACAAACATGCTTTTTTAAGTACAGTATCATCACAAACATACCTTTTTACTTAGATCATCATCACAAACATGCCTTTTTTACTTACAGTATCATCACAAACATGCCTTTTTACTTACAGTATCATCACAAACATGCCTTTTTACTTACAGTATCATCACAAACATACTCTTTTACTTAGATCCCCAGAGTGATTATTGCTGTTTACAAGTACTACTGTTTTAAAATACTTTGCTTCTCATAATGACACGCTGTGTCTGTGCATACAAATGTCAATTTGCGAAAGATTTATAATGTACTGTGCAGTGTATGAGTGTTAGCTTACTATTGTTCTTGTCAGGTAACTTTCTAGGGGGAGTGGGGGTGCATAAGAAAACTTTCTGGGGGAAGTGGGGGGTGCATGATGATGATGATTTTTTTTTCTCATTTTTTGATGGCTTTCTGCTTTTATATTTCTTCTTTCTTGTCTCCCCCCCCCCACCATTACGTGAACGCATATTTGCTCTCTCTCTCTCTCTCTCTCTCTCCTCGCTCTCTCTTTCTCTCTCTCTCTCTCATTCCCCCCTCGCTCGCCCTTAACAACAGCACCATCATTATCTCCTATTCCTCACTGCTATGAAAGCCTGTCTGGCTTTATGAACAGAAAGGTTGAATATGAATATATGCTTGTGTACTAGAACATAACTGCCTCATGCATCAATGAATATATGCTTGTGTACTAGAACATAACTGCCTCATGCATCAATGAATATATGCTTGTGTACTTGAACATAACTGCCTCATGCATCAATGAATATATGCTTGTGTACTTGAACATAACTGCCTCATGCATCAATGAATATATGCTTGTGTACTTGAACATAACTGCCTCATGCATCAATGAATATATGCTTGTGTACTTGAACATAACTGCCTCATGCATCAATGAATATATGCTTGTGTACTTGAACATAACTGCCTCATGCATCAATGAATATATGCTTGTGTACTTGAACATAACTGCCTCATGCATCAATGTTCATGCCTCTGCAGGCTGTGTACACAGTAAAGCAAACTGGCCACACAATCCAGAAATGGTGCATAAAGCTTAACAGCTTCCAGTCTAACAACGGAGGTAGAAGCAGTGACCCAAGCACTCCACTGGCTCTCATCCACAACCAGCTTCGAACTCGACAAGCCATGATACTGACTGACTCCCATGAACCTGCTTCAAAATGTGGAAAGTGGAATGGGAAACCCTGTTTGCTATAAGCAAGTATCTGTTTTCCATTGAAGAAAGCTGAATTATCCCCTCAAACAAGATGAAGCCGCTGTACCACAGACATCTTGCAGAGCTCAACATCAAGAAAAGGAAGTGGCCGCACATCCAGACTTAAAAGGGAGAGCAAGAAACATCACCAGCCAAACACTGGAATAACCTCGAGGCCAACACTGCGAAGACTCCTAGAGAATTGGGCCGAGTCACACTGGGTCTTTCCAGTGGCAGACGCAAATGACTAAACGCACGAGATAACAGACTTTGAATCTCTCAGGATCCCCTGTTTCTAGTGCAAACATATGTGCACCGGTAAGTTTGCATCAGTGAAGCGATGCAAGAGTGTAAAATGAAGTGCCTGTGAGATATGATTGTGTGTGTGTGTGTGTGTGTGTGTGTGTGTGTGTACACTTAATTGCAATTATTCATCATTGGATGTATTGGGGTTAGTAACAAGACTCACGGGGACCTCAGCTTCGTAACCGTTGGTTTCTGATGCCTGTGGGTGTGCATGTGTGGATGGATGTAGAGAAAGAGGAGGTGGTCTTGTGCGTGGTTAAGGCTACACGTGCTCATGTGGGTTTGGGCGGTGGGGGTAGTAGATGGTATGAGTGGTGGTGTGTGTCATGTGTCGTGTGTGTCATGTGTTACACGTGTTGCAATGGAGGGAAGGAGGAAAAGGGGGGGGGGGGGGGAGGTTTAAGAGTTGTGGTATGTCTGTCTGCCCATCGATTTGCATGACAAGATTGTTTCGTGATATGCTTTCCATTTTTACTGACTTACTAAAACATTGCTATTATTATTGGTGTTGGTGTTATTACTATCAGTTAACTGTTTCCATTTGCGTTTTCATCCCAGTTAGTGTTCTGTTCATCAGTATTATTTTGATTTTCAACACAATCATCATCATCGTTGTTTTTAATCATCATTGATCAATAGTGACTATGTCATCTTCTTAACGTTCGTTCCCCATAAATAATCAAATGCGCACGCCGTCCCTCTCGCGCCTCTCTCTCTCTCTCTCTCTCTCTCTCTCTCTCTCTCTCTCTCTCTCTCTCTCTCTCTCTCTTATTATATTGTTATATTGGGTATTTATATAGCGCCTATCCTCGGTCACAGACCAAGCTCTAAGCGCTTTACAATAAACACACTACCTCACTCACTCATCGGGCTGCCTACCCAGGTAGAGCCGGCCGAAGAGCAGCCTACTGGCGCTCATTCAGTCGTTTCCCGTACCATTCAAATATCAGTCGCTCACTTTCATTTATCTCATTTATTCCCCCAGTTTCTCACATATGATGCATGCGATGTTTATACGTGTCCTCCATTTCCACCGGTACACGATGACACACGATAACAGTAAGTGACAATTTTTGTGGCTTGGTAAGAAATACCAGGCGGCTGTCTTCAATCTACATCAATTTTGCCAGGGCAGCGGGGAACCCCCCTGCTCTTTTCGATTTTCAACTGCCGTGGGTTCTTTAACGTGTGCAGGGGGCCAGGAGGGCACACGGGTCTGACTCGCTTAAAGTCCCCATCCGATGGACTTGACGTTCAGTTCGATTTGCCATTCAAACTGGGAAAGAAAGGGCAAGAAAGGCAGGGCTCGAACCCACGCACTTCTCACACGTTGGATTGGCAGGCGAACGTCTTAACCAGTCTGCCACCTCTCTTCTCTCTCTCTCTCTCTCTCTCTCTCTCTGACAGACACACACACACACAAATCCCCCCCCCCCCCACACACACACAATGTTCGCACACACACATGGGTGTACGCCCGTGTGCACAGATATACATGTATGTATATATATATATATATATATATTATATATATATATATATATATATATACACCAAAAAAGAGCAGTGTCCACTAAGCAATAAATGTCTTCACAACAATATTGTATACCAGGCTACCGTGACATCAGAAAATGAAAAAGAAACGTACATAGGGATCACTGAAAACCACTTCAAAACCAGATATGCAAACCACAAACAGTCATTCAACAAAGAAAAATAACAAAAACCAAACTGAATTGAGCAAATACATTTGGAAACTTAAAGGCGCAAATATAAACTATAACATATCCTGGAAAATCATAAAAAGGGCATCACCATACAGCAATATTTCAAAAAGATGCAACCTATGCCAAACTGAAAAATGGCTAATACTATGTAAACCACACTTAGCAACTCTTAATACCAAAACAGAAATAGTAAACAACTGCAGGCACAAATGGAAATCGTTGCTAGTGAACACACCCCGTACAACAACCTGAAAACCCCCCAAAACACGTGCAACCAACACGCACGTAAAAACAGCTGCAACCTGGCCCCACACGCTATATAACACCGGCGGTGGGCAACCCCAAACCCCATCCTGACGATAGCCAAGCACTAGAAACAAATTTGTAGATGATTTTAATATTCCTCTTAAACACTTGTTTTAACTAATGTTGCTCCCCAAGGGGTTGAGCACTTGTAGAATTGTTTTAGGCTTTTCAACCACACTGATATTATATATATATATATTATATATATATATATATATATATATACACATACATAAATGTATGTACACACGCGCACTTGAGTGAATGCAGGAGCATGCTCACATAAGCCCGCAGATCACTTGCAGATGCGCGCACATGTGTGCAC
The DNA here is from genome assembly GCA_033310375.1 of Conus canariensis. NCBI lineage: Eukaryota > Metazoa > Mollusca > Gastropoda > Neogastropoda > Conidae > Conus > Conus canariensis. The sequence goes on from CM065717.1 coordinate 98,267,480, forward strand.
AGACCGCATATACTAGCACTCGCATATGGGACCGTGCCTACCCTCCCACGCTCATACACATACACACACCCGTGCACAAACACGCAGACACACAGATACCATTATAATAGGGGTAAAAGAGGAGACAAAATTCTGTGTTTTCGAGGATAGGCAAGTGGAAAAAACAAACATACTTTTTCCCTATCCTGGATCGCCCTGTACAGGGACTACACTACTGAAAAGAATGGAAAAAAAAATTCAAGTAAATCGAAAGAAAACCACAGTACCAGCAACAAAACCCAACAGCATCATAAATGAAATGAAATGAAATTAAATATATAAATGTTTGAGAGAAACAGCAATACATTCTCTCAAATATTGAACATACAAAAATGTGAAGTACTCGGTACTGAATGTGAAGTCAACTAGATTAACAAAAAAGTCAATTTAATTAACAAATAATCTTAAGAAAACATAGTAAGGCTAAATACATAGGATGGCAGGGAGAGCGAGAGAGAGCGAGAGACCGACAGACAGAGAGGGACGGACAGAAAGAGAGAGGTTTAAGGGGTTGAAAGCTTAAAGACACTGGAGACAGGGATAGAGAGAAAATGAAGGGGGGGGGGGGGGGGGGCAGTTGGGAAGGGGACAAAAACGATGTTAGGAAGATTTAGACAATTAAAAGCACGTAATGGTGAAGATGATGAAAACCTAAATTAAAAAAAAAAATTGCGCTTTCTTGTAATCTCACAGATAATGTTAGGTAGGTGCCCAGGATCTGAGCAGCATGCGTGTCTAATGCACAGGTACCACATCTGGTAAGTCGTATTCAGGAGACCCTCGTCTAAATCCTTTCATCTGAGTCAGTCATGCATTAATCCATCAGGTCAGGAGACCCTTGTCTAAATCCTTTCATCTGAATCAGTCATGCATTAATCCATCAGGTCAGGAGACCCTCGTCTCAATCCTTTCATCTGAGTCAGTCATGCATTAATCCATCAGGTCAGGAGACCCTTGTCTAAATCCTTTCATCTGAATCAGTCATTCATTAATCCATCAGGTCAGGAGACCCTAGTCTAAATCCTTAATCCATCAGGTCAGGAGACCCTTGTCTGAATTCTTTCATCTGAGTCAGTCATTAATCCATCTGGTCAGGAGACCATTCATTAATCCATCAGGTCAGGAGACCCTCGTCTCAATCCTTTCATCTGAGTCGTTCATTCGTTAATCCATCAGCTGTACATCCAAGGGATGTGATGCAGCGTTTGTGGACTGGTCCTCGGGCAGTCACACCTCCTGGGTGAAACGGAAGCTTAAAGCTCGGGCTGTGCTGATGATACTATTTTGGTCACTGATTCTTATTTTCCTCTTTTCGCATGGGAATATTATATACGCTACAGCGTAGTGTGTATGCGCGCGCGCCCCGTGTGTGTGTGTGTGTGTGTGTGAGAGAGAGAGAGAGAGAGAGAGAGAGAGAGACGGAGAGAGAGACTTTCAGTATGCGTATTTTCTATGTACTAATACGGATCATCACTCTTTTTTTTTTTTTTCTTATATAAATTAACAATATTGTGTAATACATTTGTGTGTGTTACTATCCTTAGTCCCTGAAGGGACAGGGGCCAAATGGAAAAATGGAAGCATCTTCTTATTTACCTTTTCCCCTGGGAAATAAAGATGATCTTTCTCTCTCTTTTTCTTGTGTGTGTGTGTGTGTGTGTGTGTGTGTGTGTGAACTGGTTTCATTTTCCCCATTCCTTATTCATACGTTGTCATTCTCAAGCTGACTGTTCTTTATAGTGTGTGTGCATTTTCACGTCAGTTATTTATATCGTCTACAGAAGTCGTGTTCGTCGAAAATTCGTTTGTCGTTTGGTTCAGCAAGTCTGTGTTGCTCGACACCTTGTTACGTGCGTTGTATTGTGTTGTTCCTTGTTTTCAACAATGCTGCTGTCTGTTGCAGTATTGGTGTCCTGAACCATAATGAAGCGGTGTGACAAGAACAAGGAAATGTTGATGAATGAACATCGGTGGTTTTTACGGAGCCCAAATTATCAGGTTAAATCATTCAGTTAAAACTGATTCCAATGTCGTCACTCTTTGCAATCTAGCAATAATGTCATAGAGAACATATTGTGATTGTGAATTAGGATCTTACTTCAAATCTTTGGAGAGAGAGTGAGAGTGTATTCACTATTGGGAGTGGGGGTGGATTCAACGTTATTACCCATAGTTGTGACGAGAGTTGGGAGTGGGTCGGTATGTCCTCTAGGGGAAGGACTTGGAATGTTTTCTCTCTTTAGAGGTGTTAAAATTTCACCTCCACCCTCTCTCTTACTAATTATGGAAGGAGCAACTTTCCGGTAGGCTACTAGTCATCGAAAGAAATGTTTATTTTTCTCAAAACTGTTAAAACTTCTAAAAAAAAAAAAAAAAAAATGTGGCTCAGGAATAATTTTCCTTAGGCTTGTACACTTAAAAGTACTTGTAGCTCCGAGAGACAGAATTAGAGATAAGTTCAAACATTCAGCACTGAATGAACAACAAAGAACTGACACAAGTTGAGTGCACTTCACACATCAATTTTGCTTGTTTATACAAGGGTGAAATATTCAAATCAGTTTCACTAATTTAGTTCCGGCTGGGTTTGTTTCCCACTTCGTTTTTCATCATTAAGAGAGGGAAAGTTCTGGACAAGTTGAGTTGGAGTTCACTTGGAATATCAGAACTTATCTGATGTTGGGGAGGGTAGTTGATCTCTGTCTAGTTGCTGGTGATTGATCCACTTCTCTTGAGACCGGCTGATCAAGTGCTGGGCTGCGGTGTTTGTCCACTACTAGGCATGCCCAGGGTAGGTAGGAACCCAGGTTCTAAAACATAAAACAAACAGAACCGGCCTGGCTTGTAGTTAAGTAGGTGAGAGTCTGGCTTGTCGTGTTCTCACACTTGCTCTCTGGCTTTCAGTAAATGTGTGAGATCTCGGCCAACAAAGGATTAGACTACCATACATATAACTGCCATAATTATCAGTCTCCACTTTTTTTTCGATTTTGAGTGGAGTTTAATAAAGGGTAGGAGACAGTTATACTATGCAAAACAATGGAAGTCAAATCATTCTTCAGTTTTTCTTATGAATTAAATTGCGGTAACTTGGAATAGGCATACACTTAGCCCAAGTATACAAGTGGTGTCGACTTAAGAGTCACACACTTCAAAGCATTCCGACAGTCAACAATATTCATAAATCAACAGTTTCCACCTAGCACAGGCAAACTGTTTTTCCGATCAGAATTTATTATTCAGTTATCATCTTAACAGATAGTATGGAATGCTGGCAACAGTCGGCTGGTGAACAAAGAATGTTGATCAGATTGTCAACAAAGAATGGTAATCAAATATCTTAATGGAATGATTTGGTTGTTTGTGGGGATAGAACATTCTATTCATAATGAAATGAATCTAAAGGCCGAGAATGATGGATTGCTTGGGGAAGGAGAGTTGGGGGGGAGGGGGGGAGAGAAAAGCTGTTTGAATCTGTAATAAGTTTGTCAGGGGGGAGTGGGGGTAGGATGGCGGTGCATGTACTTCTGAGCCATAATGAAATGGTTGTTGAGGGAGTTGAACTTTCTTAGATTATAGGCTAAAATGATCGTTGAGCGCTCTAAACCCTAATCGATCATTTCGGGGAAAACTGAACTTTAAACCAACAGGGATAACATTTTTATATGCCTTTGTGTCGGCAAAGCATGCACACCAACACACTGCTAGACCACCAACATACTGCTAGACCACCAACACACTGCTAGACCACTAACACACTGCTAGACCACCAACACACTGCTAGACCACTAACACACTGCTAGACCACTAACATACTGCTAATGAAAGATTTTTAACGAAGTTTCTGGTGCGTTTCTAGAAGATGTCATTTAAAGAGATGTGTGAAAGTTTTTTTGTTTTTGTTTTTTGTGTGACTTGTGAGTTGATTTTAACGTGGTGACAGCCCTGATGTGGCCCTTTGCGGTCGGCTGGGCTATAAGCAGCATTATCTTATCTTATCTAACATACTGCTACACCACCAACACACTGCTAGACCACTAACATACTGCTGGACCACTATCACACTGCTAGGCCACTAACATACTGCTAGACCACTAACACTGCTAGACTACCACCAACACACTGCTAGACCACTGACACACTGCTAGACCACCAACACACTGCCAGACCACCAACACACTGCTAGACCACTGACACACTGCTAGACCACCGACACACTGCTAGACCACTAACATACTGCTATATCACCAACACACTGCTAGACCGCTAACATACTGCTAGACCACCAGCACACTGCTAGACCACTAACATACTGCTAGACCACCAACACACTGCTAGACCACCAACACACTGCTAGACCACCAACACTGCTAGACCACTAACACACTGCTAGACCACCAACACACTGCTAGACCACCAACACACTGCTAGACCACCAACACACTGCTAGACCACTAAGATACTGCTGGGAGTGCCTGTGCTTTTTGTCGATATTTCATTGTGATAGTTGTAGTAGTAGTAGTAATCGTAATAGTTTAAACATCATCATCCTCATAATCATTATTATTGGTGTTATTATTTCGCTATTCACACTTTATGATGAACATTATTTTTTTGTGTGTTTTCTGAATTGATGCATTTGTCTGTATATTTTTTTTAACATTTTATATTACTATTTTTCCTATCTTCAGTATTATTTTAGTCATTATTTTCATTCTTGTTTTATTATTATAACCACTATTATCTGTGCAAGTATCCCTTTTAGATTTCTCAGATTACATGTTGCAGTTTTCTCCATTTCCTATATTATAATAATAATGATATAATGATATAATAACAATAATGATAATAATAATGATTATTATTATCAATAATATCATCGTTACTGTCACTGTTGTAGATGTTGTTACTGTTATTATTATCGTAATTGTTGTTATAACTCCTTTTCTTCTTATATCATTATTACGATTACTATTATAATTATTATTATGATAATTTTCCTAATTTTTATTAATGTGGTTATCATTATTATTTCAAGATTTTAATACCATTATGTTTCCCTTTTTTGAAAAGTATTTCTGTACTTTTAATCTGTACCCTCTCTCCGCTATGATTTTAATTTTAAGCTGTACCCTTTCTCCGCTATGATGTTAATGTTAATCTGTACCCTCTCTCCGCTATGATGTTAATTTTAAGCTGTACCCTTTCTCCACTATGATTTTAATTTTAAGCTGTACCCTTTCTCCGCTATGATTTTAATTTTAAGCTGTACCCTCTGTCCGCTATGATTTTAATTTTAATCTGTACCCTCTCTCCGCCATGATTTTAATTTTAAGCTGTACCCTTTCTCCGCTATGAGTTTAATTTTAAGCTGTACCCTCTCTCCGCTATGATGTTAATGTTAATCTGTACCCTCTCTCCGCTATGATGTTAATGTTAATCTGTACCCCTCTCTCGCTATGGTTTAAATGTTAATCTGTACCCTCTATCCGCTATGATGTTAATGTTAATCTGTACCCTCTCTCCGCTATGATGTTAATGTTAATCTGTACCCTCTCTCCGCTATGGTTTTAATGTTAATCTGTACCCTCTCTCCGCTATGATGTTAATGTTAATCTGTACCCTCTCTCCGCTATGATTTTAATGTTAATCTGTACCCTCTCTCCGCTAACCTTCTCGCTCTTTGCATTCTGTGATTTAGTCATTCATCCACGCCGTCATTGTTATTATCATACGATTATAATTTTTTTTCTTCAAATTATTATCATTGTTAAAAAATTAATATGTACCCTCTCCCCCTCCACTCTTCCCATTCTGTAATTCAGTCTTCCATCCACGCCACAGTTACCATTGCCATTCTCATTCGATAATAATATCCATTTTTCTTCAAATTTGGATCATTGTTTTGATCTGTACCGTCTTGTGTCTTCTCTGTCCATCCCATACTCTTTCACCCATGATCGAACCAAGATCGAAGAGAGAAGTAACTGTTCATTCTTTTTTGGACTTTTTTTTTTCAAGTTGTGCGCCCTGCCTGAAGAATACCCAATAGACCAAAACGCGTCATGTAGCGGTTGAGCAATCCCTTTTGTGCTATTATCGATATTAACGTCCCATACATATTTCTAAATCATCTGGATTTTGAGACCTTTTTTTCTCCAAAGGGGAAATCATAAATCCAGTGCGCTAGGTTCTAAGAATAGCCGTGACATCAGAATGACGACGTGAGCGAGTTGACACACTTTGGACGTTGTCCTTAACAGTGGATCACGTGAGGCGCCTTAGTAATTATTTACTTGTGCTGATATCGGCACACAGTGCTTTGGCAATCTCATGCAGAATGGTGACATGCGCACGACTGCGTGACATCAGCAGTCAAAGTAAGTTTACACTCGCGCGCAAACACACACACACACACACACACACACACACACACACACACAGGCAGGAAACACACACACACACACAACACACACACACACACACACACACACAGAGGCAGGAACACACACACACACACACACACACACACACCACGAAAGCACGCACATAGGCCTACACTCGTAGACCAACTCGGGAAGATAGTAAGGATAAAGATATATATAGCGCTTTTTTCTTCTGAACTCAAGGCGTTTTCTGTACAATTAAAGGGACAAAATCACGGGAAAATTAAACACGAAAGTCACCTTTCAACAGACACACAACAACACACACACACACACACACACACACACACACACACACACACACAACAAAGTATTGAATTTTTAGGATTTTTCTTTACTCCAAAATTATCTTGGAATATTCATTTTGAATATATATTAACAAAGGCTAGGAAAAGTTTAAATTTACTAAAGATCATAAGCAGACTACCCTGGGGAATGGATTCAAAAACTCTACTCCGTCTTTCTATTGCTCTTGTTGGATCAAAACTTACATATGGTCAAGAAGTGTACTTTGGCGCTCCAAAATTTCTTCTAAAAAAGTTACAAAGTTTGGATTGCAAAGCCATTAAACTTGCTCTCGGTATCCCTATTCATGCCTCAAATGCAAAGACATATAGAGAAGCTGGAATTTTGCCCCTTGATGATTATCGTGAACCAGCTGCATCAAAATTTGTCATAAAATCGAGTGCTGGTGATAATTACATTCAAGAAGATTTAAAAATTAGACCGGACACTGACTTTCCAAAAAGGGCAGTTACGATTAAATCGCAAGAAACAATAGCTACATATACTTCTGATTTGATTAAATGTTCAAACATAGATATTAAAGAAGTGGCTAAAACACCATCTTCTTCATCTGTTCCATCATGGGAGATACCAAAACCTATTCTTGATACTGGTTATACTGATATCAAAAAAAGGGTAAATATTAATATCATCACAAATTTAGCAAAATCACATGTATACGAAAGATATCAAAATCATTTTCAGGTGTTTACTGATTGTTCCGTTTTAGATTATGGAAATGTTAGGGCAGCATTTGTTATTCCTTTCCTTAAAACTCAAAGATCGTTCTTTCTGGGTAGCAATTTATCTATATTCACAGCCGAATTAGTAGCTATTATGATGGCAATGGAATTTCAAACAAATCTTCCCATTAACATCGCTCAGATAGTTTTCTTTGTAGATTGAAAATCAGTCCTACTTGCCCTTGACTCCTCTAATATATTGACACGACCCGACCTTGTGTTTGAAATTAAATATCTTTTATACTGTCTGATGTCTGAAGGCATTATAATAGAATTTTGCTGGATTCCTTCACATACTGGTATACTTGGAAATGAATTGGCTGATAGGGCTGTGAAAAAAGGTGCTAAAAAAGCAAGGTCATTTTATGAGTTGAAAATACAACCGTCAGTAGTAGAATGTTACCGTACCCTTGAATCGACTGCACGGAAGAGAGCTCAAACAAATGTTGATACGTCTACCGAGATTTCACCCAACCAATGGGAAGCTTTTCCAATAGACCCTGTATTAAGAAAAATGCCTGATCTTCCAATTTATTATTCCAGACAAATATCTTCCCTTATAATTCGATTAAAGCTAAATGCTTTGAAAACAAAGTTTAGTAAAAATACTAATTGTATTTGTGGTAAAGAGATAACACTGAACCACATTTTGTTCAATTGTCACAAGTTGACTACTTTCTTACCAACATCATTACGATCCAATACTTTTTCTGAAAAAAAAACAACAAAAAACTTGCAAGATCTACTTTCGAATCATTCTCTGCTGATCGAAATTGCTGAATATTTAATACATAGTCCGATTGGGGTTTTTATTTAGATAGTTTTGAGCTAACTCATTTTGTTTAAGATAGTAGTGGATTTTTGTTTTCTTGCTATATATTAGTTTGTTTTTATTCCCCCGCTAATTGTTGTATTTAAGATTATTGATCTGTTTATTGTTCAGTTTAGACACATATACAGATACATACACGTACACACTCACATACAAAGGCCTACATTCATGCTTACACAACACATACGCTTGTTCATTTAATCATTCAGTCAGTCACTCTCTTCTTTCATACACGTCTGATATCACTCAAAGTGAACAGACGTTAAACAGAAGTACGAACGAACGAACACACACGCACACATACACACACACAACACACACACACACACACACACACACACACGCACACGCACACACACACACACACACGTTTTCAAGGGGTGGGGGGACCGTACATTACTCGCTTCGGTCATGTTACGTTGAGCAAATGCAGATGAATTGAGCTTAATGACTCGACTCCTATCCCTTGCCCATGTTTTTTTTTGTTGTTGTTGTTCATGTTAATTCTTTTTAAAGTGCTGCTTTTCTCTCTTGTACTCTCTCTCTCTCTCTCCTCTCTCTCTCTCTCTCTCTCTCTCTCTCTCTCTCTCTCTCACACACAACACACACACACACACACACACGCACGCACGCATGCACACCACACACACACACACACACACACACACACACACACACACACACACACACACACATTTAATCAATTATTTGACACTTGTTTAGGACTTCGACGGTTTCACAAAAAAAAAAAAAGCTCGGTAACATTCAACTAATTCTTATTCTCCTCGGATCGGTTAAAAAAAATTCATATTAGTCAAAAACTTTCATACTGCAAAGGAGAAGAAAAAGGAAGTCAGATGTACCAGAATTTTTTGTGTAATTTACTGAAATGATATTGTCCGCTTATTCGTAGAAACGACTTTTTCCCGTTGACAAGAAATTGCAAAGGATGAATTTGATTAGGGATGGAGCTGAGGGCTGAAGGAGAGAGAGAGAGAGAGAGAGAGAGGGGGGGGGGGGGAACAAACTTTTTTTTCCCAAAATAGCAGCATGTTGTACATATTTACAACAAGCAAAGGCAAAAACAATCAGTCCATTAACTAGGGGTACAATGCATTCCATCAACACGTCGAGATGCTACAATTCTCCAACCCAATTCATGTACATACGGCAATCTGTGGAAAAATGTCGGAAGGTATCAACATTTCTATACGTCGTTATTTTCATCAATTACTTTCCACAAGATTCTGGCATGGATACAAAATTCTGTAAATCGCATTTCCATACAATGTATGCATTTTTCGATTTGATATTTGCTCTTAAACTCATTCATAAAGTGTTTGAGATTAGGTTTGATCTTAATTGACTTTGCGTTTATATACAAAATATCTAGCAAACAGGATAATTTGGTCAAACCCTTCGTCTGTTTGTATTTGTTCATCATTACCAAACAATGCCAGTTCTATGTCAAAATTGATTCTGAAACAGTTTTCACGTTTTTCTCTTATTATTCTCTCATGTTCTCACCAGAAACTCTGAACATAACTACAATACCATAAGTAGTGTGCTGAGTCTTTCTCTGTCTTGCAAAATGAACTTTTATCACTAACAATAATACCCATTTGAAAAAAAGGCCTAATATTTGTGACAATGTTATGGCATTTTCTAATTAGAAACCATCTGAGCTTTATTTCTTTAATATGTCTTATTTGTGTTAAGGTCTTTCCCCAATCAGTCGCAAATCGTAGTTGTATTCCCATTGAGCAAACGAGTCAATATCGAATATCATTAACTTGGTTATATTCTCCATTCTTTATTATAATATGCTTATTCTTTGAATATCTGTTTATTGATTGTACACATCCCATATATTCAAGATAATGTACGTGAATACCATATTTATTGCAAAATGTTTTGTACACATCCCATATATTCAAGATAGTGTACGTGAATACCATATTTTATTGCAAAATCTTTTTTGTAATCCAAGAAATCCCCCTTTTCGTCAATGACATCCCTAACCAAAAGAATTTTTGCTTATCCTCTTTTTAAAGCAAAATACCTCGTCACCTACTCAAAAAAAAAAAAAAAAAAAAAAAAAAAAAACCATTACAGAAAAGTGGCTGTGCCAGGACCTCTTGAGAATTTTGGAATTCTACTCTTTTTTATGAAAATTTCGGTAAGACAAAAGACATCTTTCCGAAAAAAAAATGCTGAGTTTGTGAGAAAGAATTTTTTTTTTTTTTTTTTTTTTTAATGGACACAGTTTTTCAATTATTGTTCTCCATTTTTGGTTTGCAGAGTAGGCCTATATCTTTTTGATAGAAATGATCTTTAGAGCTTGCATGTATATACTTATCTGTATCTGGTATTCCTGTAACTCACCATTTTCGATGTTGCGCACCGCATAATTTCTTTTAATTCTCTTTTCATGTTCCACACAAATTCGTAACACACTCATTGCAATTCTTTTATTTAATTTTATACACAGACACCGCATACCTGCACGCACACTCCCTCCCCCCCCCCCCGCCCCCCCCCCCCCCCCCCCCCCCCCTCTCTTTCTCTCTCCTCTCTCTCTCTCTCTCTCTCTCTCTCTCTCTCTCTTCATTCTATCCATTTTCTCTACTTTGAGTGTCTGTGTCTGCCACTTGAATGAAGTTGAAATTGCTGTCGATTCACGGAGGCTTTGCCAGCAGCACCACCATCCTCCCTTTGTTCCATATATTTTCCTTCCCTTCCCGCCCTGCGCCTCTCTCTCTCTCTCTCTCTCTCTCTCTCTCTCTCTCTCTCTCTCTCTGTGCGTGACCTTTTTTCTTTTATCGGTTCATTTGTTTCGTTTTTCTCGTGTGTGGTGTGTGTGTGTTGTGTGTGTGTGTGTGTGCGTGCGTGCGTGCGTGTGTACACAAAATCAGTAGCGCCGCTACGTCGTCTGGATATATTGCATGTTTATCTGTCAAAGGGTTATAAACTTGCAAAGTTCCTTTTCAGGGCCAGGACCGAAATGAAATTGGGGGGGGGGGGGGACAAGCACTTGCTCATCTGTTATTTTGGAAATAAAGATTTTAACAATAGTCACCATCATCATCATCCTTCTAGCACTCTTCAAGTTTATCTTGTTCGTGCACGACCCATGTTTCTTGCATGCGGTTTCTTTCATAATTATTACAGACCTTTCTCGGGGCCACGACTCCATACATATCATCCTCGTAGACGGGTTTCTCCTTTCACCCCGCCGTTGAACTAGCGAACATTGCGAAAAGCTTGGAAAGCTTATTGCGATAATGTGGGAAAACCCAATAACAAACGGGGAAAACCGGTATATAACAAACGGGAAAACCGGTAACGCTAGGCGTCACTGACAATTTTGCATTGACCGCAATGTCTGACGGGCGTAAGCTCCTTATTTTAGACGACATGTACATTGATTAAATCGTACAGTGTGGTTTATGCTTACTATTTACTAATTTAGTATAAGATGTTTCTGTATTTGGTATTTTGTAACGATGAGACTCGACCTAAATCCTGTCATCTTACTCATTAATTCATTTATCCACCTGCTGTGTGGTCTCGAAAACTCAGCCGGATGTGGTGCAGCGTCTGTGGACTTGCCCGCGCGCGCAGTGATACTTCCGTGTTCCTGTGAAACACAGTGGTAGGAATCACTGACGTTTTCTGCACCACTGAAACGGAAACTGCTTTGATAGAAAATGTGCGACACCGAATGCCCTAAACTGTCGCACATTCTGCATGCTACCCCCGTCTCCCCCCCCCCCCCCCCCCCCCCCGTCCCCCTCCCGCCATAGGTCTTACGGTCTCATAACTCACCCTCATTCGTTGCACACTGAATGACGTGATGGCGTCGATGAACGACGATGAACGGCTGGATCCACTAGCTGTTTAGTTTCAGTCGCGCAACGTATGAACGCCTATGATCACGTCACTTCCGGGTCACACCAGGCTACACGCCTGTTAAGATAGTGGGGGGGGGGGGGGGTGAACAGCTCAGTTGGTAGAGCTCCGGACTCGTGATCCTGGGGTTGCGGGTTCGAATTTCCGCCGGGCTGTTTCCGTACAGGGGGATTTTCCCCTCGAAGTTAACATTGATTGATTCCATTTCCCAAACAGTACTTCGAATGAGACTATAGACCGAGGTTCCGTGTGTGAACTCACGCATAACATCTTACACACACGTAAAATCCCATCACCAACTTTCGGAAGAGAAGGCCAGTTTGGCCGTTGGTATGGATGACACGCTTCACTTAGCATGAGCTCTGCGTGAAAAAATCGAAAGAATGAAAGGGTTGTTAAACTGAATGAACGCTTTTGACTGAATGACACGGGAAACGACTGAATGAAGTGCCAGCAGGCAGCTCTTCAGTCGGCTCTACCCAGGTAAACCCACATATAATTGTAGGTCTACATGTTTGAGTACAGACATTTCCTCTTGCACAACGATGCTATGGGCCATGACGATTATATCTGGAGAGGAAAACACGATCACAACATCCTGTGTTTGGCGCAGTGATCGATAATAGTTTCCAGTCATTGATTTTTTTTTTTTTTTTTTTTTGACACGTGTGTGAGCAGCGGTACACAGCTAGCGCGGATGCCATGCGAAAAGTGGCACGTTTCACGGAATGTTTAATGTACATTGAGGAGAAAAAGTGGCACGTTTCACTGAACGTTTAATGTACATTGAGGAGAAAAAGTGACACGTTTCACTGAACGTTTAATGTACATTGAGGAGAAAAAGTGGCACGTTTCACTGAACGTTTAATGTACATTGAGGAGAAAAAGTGGCACGTTTCACTGAACGTTTAATGTACATTGAGGAGAAAAAGTGGCACGTTTCACTGAACGTTTAATGTACATTGAGGAAAAAAGTGGCACGTTTCACTGAACGTTTAATGTACATTGAGGAGAAAAAGTGGCACGTTTCACTGAACGTTTAATGTACATTGAGGAGAAAAAGTGGCACGTTTCACTGAACGTTTAATGTACATTGAGGAGAAAAAGTGGCACGTTTCACTGAATGTTTAATGTACATTGAGGAGAAAAAGTGGCACGTTTCACTGAATGTTTAATGTACATTGAGGAGAATATCAAAGAAAGCAGAAGAGAAGTTTCGGCGCAGTTAAATTCTGAATGGAATATCTGCGAGTAAAAATTATGTGGTCCCAGGTATTCTCATAAGGGTGCAACAATAAGAACCAGTGGCCACGACTGTCGCGCTCAGGAAAGGAAAGTTTGCATAAGAATACCCCCCGCCCCTAACGCCCCTTCCCTCACTCCTACTTTCTCCTTCGTTCTGTCTTTGTTTGTTTGTTGTTGTTATTTGTTTGTTTTGTTAACTGACGCAATTGCTTTGTATGCTAGTTTTGATTTACATCATAAAAAAATCAAATCTTAAAGAATATCAGCGGCCTGTCTGCATTGCAGGCTCTGCTTCCTAACCAAGATAACACGACGTTTTATCGTCGTGAACTGGTACGTCTTAATGTTTCTGTTTTTATATCATTTCCGTTTTCAGTGAAAAATCTTCCTAGTTTCGAAGATAATAGAAACGTTTGTATTGTGCACTTAAATGCAAAGACTGCGTTCAGCAGAAAATCAGCTGTGATTCAGGTACACGCATTTACCACCAACCGACCAGGGATATCACAGATGTCATCGATAGATGGCAAATTGCTCGTTTTTGGCAACATGACATAATTTTGCCAAGGTTGAAATATTCAGTCCTGTAAGAGCATGAAGAGTTCAGGGCCAAAACACTTGGCATGAGGTTTTTTGTTTTTTTTTCTCTCTGAAGAAGTTCTGCCGTCAATCTGTCTATAGAGTCTCTTCCTACTGACACACGCTTAGACCATTTACTTCCGGGAATAGTCCAGAGGAGTCTGGGGAAGACCCAAAGACACTGGGAAAGACCCGACGTACGGGCTCTGTGGGCTGGCTCCCTACTCTGCCTTTGTTAAAGTTGCTGCAGCTTACTAACAAAATCGAAAGATGCTCCCTGGATTCACCTTGATGGAGCGAGAGTAATGAGTCCATTAGCGCCAACCTAATCATTACTGCAAATCCATAATGGACTTAATGGCGAGTTATGAACAAGTGGAATTCCCATGTGTCTGTGGAGGAAAATTCTCCACTAAGCGAGGCATGAAGGTGCGCAGAACGAAGAAGGGCTGTATGAAGACTGAGGAAGGAGCGAGGAAGGGCTGTATGAAGACTGAGGAAGGAACGAGGAAGGGCTGTATGAAGACTGAGGAAGGAATGAAGAAGGGCTGTATGAAGACTGAGGAAGGAATGAAGAAGGGCTGTATGAAGACTGAGGAGGGAACGAAGAAGGACTGTATGAAGACCCTTCCTCAGAAGGGCTGTATGAAGACTGAGGAAGGAGCGAGGAAGGGCTGTATGAAGACTGAGGAAGGAACGAGGAAGGGCTGTATGAAGACTGAGGAAGGAATGAAGAAGGGCTGTATGAAGACTGAGGAGGGAATGAAGAAGGGCTGTATGAAGACTGAGGAAGGAACGAGGAAGGGCTGTATGAAGACCCTTCCTCAGAAGGACTGTATGAAGACTGAGGAAGGAATGAAGAAGGGCTGTATGAAGACTGAGGAAGGAATGAAGAAGGGCTGTATGAAGACTGAGGAAGGAATGAAGAAGGGCTGTATGAAGACTGAGGAAGGAATGAAGAAGGGCTGTATGAAGACTGAGGAAGGAACGAAGAAGGGCTGTATGAAGACTGAGGAAGGAATGAAGAAGGGCTGTATGAAGACTGAGGAGGGAACGGCAGCACACTGCGCCAGCAGAGACGTTGGAGAAAACCAAGGCCAGAATTCAAAGTGCCAAGGACATCCACGCTGACATTCAGACAAGGAATTTGTTCAAGCTCTACAGCCTACATCCCTTCTGCCCCCCTCCTGACACCAGGGTCAGGTCATTCACAACGTCAACTCAGGTCTGAACTGTTCCAAGGAAACCCTGAACAACATCTTCGATGCGCTACCCTGCATCCCCCATCCCAGCACCATGACTGGTGTCGTGTAAAGTCGCTGAACATGATCTTCAGGTCCCTGCGTTGTCTGTTGACACTGGAGATCTTGCCTGCCTTTTGAACCTGAAGTGGCGAGAAGAATAGAACAGTGGAACTACGGGATGGGAAACAGCTGAAATCGACTGATCCGGTTCTGGTTCTCCAGCTACCCAGACAAGTAGGCTAAACGGATTTCGGCAACACAAGGGAAGCCGTATCAAATCATCAATAATCACTACTTTTGCCTTCTCAGTACGCCATGAAGCTGGAAATCCTTCGTCTGCAGATATTGTCGACATTACATGGAAATGTATTGTGAAAAACTGGAATCATTGAAGATGAAAGTGCAGTTCAGACGTAGCCAGCATCAAGCTGTGCTAGAAAAGCAAAACGGTGAGCTTGTATTTGAATGCAAGTTGCAGCTACAAAAGCATGACAATGAACTGTAGCCTGAAAAAAAAAATGCTCAGGAAGATTTGAAATGGAATATCAAGCAAAACAGTTGAGCTGTCGACGCGAGCCTATTCACGTTTTAGATGAGGAGAAAGCAAAAACTTGACTTGGTCCTGGATGGCTTCGAACGAAGAGCACGTCTATCAGATATTGATGAAAATGCTTGAATCCCCTGGCTACGCCAAGTCATATGCAGAAGTTCGATGGCCGAGGTTTATGCCGGTGTCTTAAAAATCATGACGTCACGTATCAGATCAAGACGGGCCTCTTTCATCACAGCTCACATCAGAAGACTGCTGCCGCAATTCCGTAACGTGTGTTCATCGACATGCCAGAATAGATCTCCCAAAGAAACTAGCGGCACACGTGGATTAGTGACAAGATTCAGAGAGGGTCAACGACTGCATCAGCCCAAGGCATGTTTCTACGTGGAACAGTTTATGAACTGCTATGGAAATGAAGAACGAGTTCACGTTTGCGAACACGAGGCCTGAACTTAGGAAGATGATGTCGACCTGCAGACCTGAACCTAGGAAGATGATGTAGACCTGCAGACCTGAAGTTAGGAAGATGATGTAGACCTGCAGACCTGAAGTTAGGAAGATGATGTCGACCTGCAGACCTGAACCTAGGAAGATGATGTCGACCTGCAGACCGGGAAGTTAGGAAGATGATGTAGACCTGCAGACCTGAACCTAGGAAGATGATGTCGACCTGCAGACCTGAACCTAGGAAGATGATGTCGACCTGCAGACCTGAACCTAGGAAGATGATGTCGACCTGCAGACCTGAACCTAGGAAGATGATGTCGACCTGCAGACCTGAACCTAGGAAGATGCTGTCGACCTGCAGGCCTGAACCTAGGAAGATGATGTCGACCTGCATGCTTGTGTTGTGGCTCGATCCTAAGTTCTGTCCAAGGTCCTGTAGCAATCCTGCGCAAAACATAGGGGGAGGAGCCCACCCCAAATTACTCACGGCTACATGCGAGTGCATTCCTGATCTCCACAATCGGTTAGAAGAGACGTGCAGACAGGCCAGAACTTGAAGTTGTCCCTGGCACACCACAAGAACTATTTTGACAGAAAGATCTCTGACAGATGGTATAAAGAGAATGATGAAGTTCTCCTTTTTCTAGTGTGATCACTCCAAGTTGACCATGCATTGGAAAGGCCCGCAGTATGGTTACAGATAAAAAGGGATACAGAGGCTATTGCATGGACGCAGGTGGACCTGAGCGTATTTCCCAAGCCAACCTCCTGAACAAATGAGTGATAAGGCCAAGCATATCAGACTCTAGGCAGAAACGGCGCCCTCCCACTTGCCCAGCGTGAACTGGATGCCTAGCTGCTGCAGTTGGTGCTGCGACTCATGACGAGGACGATGACATCCTGCCCACTGTTGGTGTGGATGGGCAGAAAAAGAAGACAGGTGTCTGTGCTGATCGTAACCCAAAGCAAAAGCAAGACCATCAGCGCCCAGCGACCGAGCCCATCACAAATTGCAAGCCAAATCAAGATACGCATTTAAGTAAGTAAACGCCGATGTTGGACAGATTTCTGTTCCAAGCAGTCAAGAAATGGAAAGAGAAAAACACCAACTCTTCTATTCATGACCTGAAACTTGCAGACACTCTAATTACAAGTTGTTGCCAGTCTGAAAGTCTCCACTATTGAACGAAACTCGTTCTTTGCAAATAAATCTGCTTCGTTTTTGAAAACCAAACAACAGATAGGAAAATCTTGTAATTTTTTCTGACATTAATAAAGTCTGTAATCTGCCGTGAAGGGGTTCGATTGTCTGAGAGCATTCCGCGCCATCCCTGTACACAGTCTGTAAGCAGAGACAGGAATATCATCATTTTCCAACTGTCAGCTGAATCTCTCTTTGAATTATTGCTCTGAAGTTAGAATGTGTCGGCTGAGGCCAGCGGGCAGACCTCCTGCAGAGTCACAAGCACAAGAGAAGACCAGACTCTGTGCATCTTACCCAATATGGCCATGCAGACTGATGCATATACACGCAAATACATGCATACAATTACAAAAGTGGCACAGACAATGTTAGGTAGGTAACCAAGGTCTGATCAGCGCGTTGGGCTAATGGGCGGGTCAGAAATCTGCTAAGTCGTAGCCACGAGACCCTTGTCTTAGATCCTCTCATTTCAGTCATTACTTCATTTATCCGTCAGCTGTATATCCTGTCGTCTGTGGTCTCGTAGCTTAGCAGATGTGGTGTAGCGTATATGGACTTGTCCCACGCAGTGACACCTCGTTGACAAGGCCTTTTTATTTTCTGTTTCGTTTTAATTTTTTTTTTTTTTTAATTTAAAGTTAAAGGCCGTGATGCCATTCCTTCGCCACCCACGGACGAATTTTCTTAGAAAAAGTGTTACCTGAAATCTTTCACCGAAAGGATGATTCCTGTTAAAACAGGCGTCACGAGAGGGAAACATGGTTGACTTCTTGTCTAATTGTTTCTCAGTAAGCCTCTCCCCACACCTGCCCCCTTTCAGAAAAAGAGAAAAGCGAAGTATTTTAATTAATCAGATTTTGCAATGGCCGGTCAAGTAAGGTGGCATTTGCAGGGCCGCTGTGTCGTTTCCAGCTGAAACCGACTTGATTTAGGCCTACGCTAATCGAATTGAGCCGCGTTTAATGTGATTGAATCATCGGTGGTAACATTTCAGTGTTGAGTTAGAAGAATGCGTCTAGGTCCGTGGCCTCCGTGATAGAGGCCACGCTAGGTCTGTATATATTTCAACCAGATCAACCGTTGAATGACCGACTCTTCTTATATGACCTCTTTAAAAAAAAAAAAGTGATAGGTTCAGATACGGAGTGTGTCTGATTTTGTACACTCCTCACCCAAGCCTTTACTGCAGAGATAAATCTGCGATAAGAAAAGCAGACAAGCACACACCACAACTGCATTTGTTTTTGTTCGCTTGCTTGCTTTTTTCCCCCTTTTTTTTAATTAAAAAAAAAATGCTAGTGATGTTCATGTTCCTTGATCTAATGTTGCTGTCAGCAAGAATGAGCGACTTTCGCCGTGCCATTTTGTTTCAAGGTACCCTCGGGTGGCGTTAGCATTGTATTGGGTAATGTTACCGTTGTATAGGTTCTCTCAATGTAAACAAAGTAGTTGCGTGACCAGTTGAATCGGGGACCGTGGTGGGAGGGGAGTGAGGGTGGCGTGGGGGGAGTTGCATTCCAGTTCAAGACAGCCGACGGTTAGCATTCGTTGGAGGAGACTTGACTCTCAACACACTGGATCTTTGCCAGTCAGTGAAATATAAAACTACTTGTGTTTATTTTCAACATGCCGAAGAACGAGGAGAGGGCAAGAGTGCAGGTTCTTGCCATGACGTTTTAGCTGCACAACAAAGGCCTCTTCTTCCGTTACACAAAGGGAGACAATTGATGACGAATGCTGACACACTAACACGGAAGACATGTCTGCTGTCGGGTTAGATTCTTAACACAGCTTTGTGCAGTAACGACTGCCGTCCCAGCCTTAACACGGTCAGTGAAGGGGGAAGTGTATAACGCTCACGCATTCATCCAATCCTACGATCAGTGGCACTGACGCCAGGAAGAAAACCTGTTTCTCGAAAATGCGTGTGTCTATTTTGGCAGTTTATTTTTACTCTGCCTATCTTATATTTTTTTTAATGTTGCTTTGCACCGTTTGTGTGTGTGTGTGTGTGTGTTGATTTCTGTTTGTTTTTTAAGGATATATATATATATATATATATATATATATATTTTTTTTTTTAAAGGACATTTAACAAGTTCATCATTCACTATTTGTTGTAAGAGACGCGCACTCGCACACAACGCCAACAGCGCATGCGTGCATTCACACGCACACATACACACACACGTTGTTCAAACTGGAGGGTTGTATGATAAAATGCTCAACAGAGATACATTTATTACAACAATCCACAATTTTCAGCCAATCCCTGCCCAACACAAATCGGATGAGTAGATACCTGTCTGTGAAGAATACATGAATAATACCCTGACAGTGCATCATGTATCTTTTCTAATCATTTCATGGTCAAGTGTTTTCGTTTTTTGTTGTTTTTTTTTTTTCTTTCTTCTCTGGACAGATATGAGGATTAAACAGCTGACTGCTTCATGACATAAAATCGGTAAACTAAGCTGGCAAGTGCTGAAGCCAAAGATGTTGGTGAGCCAGGACTGTGACAATACATCATGGCACTTGCACTGTCCCCCCCCCCCCCCTCCCTGTACACACACAGAACGCCCATCACACAACATTCCACCTAATGCACACAGCATGAGGCTGAAAACTGTAGTTGCCGGTGAAACATCCACAGATCTTCACAGGTTTTCAATTCCCATCTTATTCCACCTTGCAGTGAAAGCTGTCCACTGTAACACCACCTTGTAACCACCACCAACCACAGTTCACGATGCTAAGGCAACAGAGGGCCAGTTCAATAGATACAGACAGTACTTGAATAGCATCAAGAATACTATACACAAAACCATGACAGACTTTGTAGTAATTTGGCTCAGTCGGTTCGAAGCACCAAGTCCACAATTAAATGTGAGTTTGAAACACACAGGTGCCCACCGTAAAACTTGCTGTTTTTGTTACCCATTTTCATGTGGTGGTAATATGTAGTGTTAGAGAATCAACCCCCCTCTCCTTGGGGGTTATCCCCATGTGTCCTATCTCCTTTGGCTGATGTGGACATTACACCTGAACGAAAACTGACTTGTATTTAAAAAAAAAAAAAAAGGAAATCAGTAACCCCCCCCCCCTCCCCCCCTAGATAAATGAAAAAATTAATGCAAAATTTCAGTGATCTGTTAAACGAATGATAAACTTTTCATTTGACGGAACAGTTTCTCTCCCCGTTTTCTTTCTCTGATATGTGCTTTATCATGTGGACACACACATACACACCGAGGCATGCACGCATGCACGCATGCATGCACACACAAACACGCACGCTCACACACACACTCAGTTTCACAACATGACTCCTGCCTTTAACAATTTCACATCTATATGCGCAGAACAGCCACTGATTTCTGTAGGGCACGTATCGTTACATGGTGAAGAAAAATATCCAAGTAAGTATTTCATGTCTGATAATAGATACTTGAAAATGCATTATCTCAATACCACATCACAACTCATAATAAAAAGTTATCACAGCCTGTTCATAATAAAAAAAAAAAAAAAAAGGATTTAAATGGACAGACAAGATGAAACGATCACTCGTACAAATACTGTTGAATATGTAAGACCACACAAATCACAGGAGATGTAAAGGTACTGTCTCTGATCACGGATCAAGCCCTGAGTAGGTATCACAACCAAATCAATAATAAAAGATGTTTATGTCTTTGAAAATAAATATTAAGATCCATTCAATGTATGAAACGCCTTCATTTGGTCAGTTTCTTTGAATGAACTCGCACAAAATTGAGAATGATTGTCATGAGTTCACAGGCATTGGAACCACATACTAGGCAGGTTCATGCATCCATTTTGATTCATTAATCATGGGGAGTTCTGCCGGTAAGCGCTGAAACAAGTTGCACTAGCCCGCATCCTGGCTGTGTTTGTTGCGCAACAAGCGATGCACGGCATCATGCCAGGCCTGGCACTGCTGCTGCAGCTTGTGACTGCGGCGCTGCGCGGCACTCTGCTTGGCCTCCGAGTGCTGCAGGACGCTCATGAGGTCTGCGTTCTCCTGATACAGCTCCTTCACCTGGTGGGCCAGCTTGCTGCTGGACTGCCGCTGAAAGAGGGAAACAACTCTGACACAACCAGTGTTGTCTGCCCTTGCACATCTCGTAACAGTATTGATCTTTATAGAAACGTATGCGATCTCTCCCTCGGGCATTTTGACCATTCCCATAGCAGTTAAAAACCCTTACACACAAAGCACGTACGATAAACTGAACAGTTCTAGGTACATACTTAGTGCTGCACTGGTTTTCCTTCACCATTTCATCACTTTGAATCAAGGGACCTTAAATTCTACCTTATTCAAGAGATAACCCCCACAAATGTTTTACAATTTGGTAGTCTGTCCCGGCTACTTTTCCGTTAGTTTCCCTCCCTCTCTTTTTTTCTCCCTCTCTCTGTATCTATCTATTGTCGGTCTGTCTCTCCCTTTCTTTCAACGCGCATGCACACGCGTGTTCACATGCACACATACGCACACGTGCACACAGGCACATGTATATACACGCGCACGTGGTTACGCCCACACATACACGCTCGCATACACACACAGACGGGCACACATATACACAAACACACGCACGCACACACATACACAAAGAAACATGCACACACACGGAGACACATGTGCACACACAGAGATACACACCAGGGCTTTATGCTGCAGAGCCAGGTTGCGGTACATTTCAGTACTGGCCTCCAGCTGGGTCTGCATCTCCTGTTTCTGTTCCTCCCAGGACTCCCTCTCCTGGCGGCGCTCCTTCTCCGTCCCTGGACATCATGGAAGACACACAAACGTGTCATCATAAAGACACACAAACATGCCATCATAAAGACACACAAACATCTGCTTCTGTTCCTCCCAGGACTCCCATGCCATCATAAAGACACACAAACATGCCATCATAAAGACACACAAACGTGCCATCATAAAGACACAAACGTGCCATCATAAAGACACACAAACATGCCATCATAAAGACATGCAAACATGCCATCATAAAGACACACAAACGAGCCGTCATGAAAACGCACAAACATGCCATAAAGACACACAAACATGCCATCATTAAGACACACAAACATATCATAAAGACACAAACATGCCATCATTAAGACATACAAACATGTCATCATAAAGACACAAACATGTCATAAAGACACACAAATATGCCATCATAAAGACACAAACATGTCATCATAAACGCACAAACATATAAAGACAAACAAACATGCCATCATAAAGACATGTCATCATAGACACATACATGTCATCATAGAGACTCACAATAAAGACACAATCATGTCATCATATAAACACACAAACATGTCATCATAAAGACGCACAAACATGTCATTATAAAGACACGTACATGTCATAAAGACACACAAACATGTCGTTATAAAGACACAATCATGTCATTATAAAGACACACAAACATGTCATTTTAAAGACATACAAACATGCTATCATAAAGACACAAACATGCCATCTTAAAGACACACAAACACGCCATCATAAAGACACAAACAGGCTATCATAAAGACGAACAAACATGTCATCATAAAGACACAAATATTCATAAGACTACACGAATATACCATCATAAAGACACAATCTCATCATAGAAGACACAAACATGCCATCATGGAAAATATACCAAAATGCCATCATGATCATGGAAGACACACAAACATGCCATCATAAAGACACACAAACATGCCATCATAAAGACACACGAACATGCCATAATGGAACACTCGCATAATATTATGATCTGCTATGGTACAAGTGACCTGCCATGGTACATGTGACCTTCCATGGTAGTAGTAACCTGCCATGGTATGTGTGACCTTCCATGGTAGTAGTAACCTGCCATGGTATGTGTGACCTTCCATGGTACAAGTGACCTGCCATGGTACAAGTGACCTGCCATGGTACAATCGACCTGCAATGGTACATGTGCCCTTCCATGGTACAAATGACCTGCCATGGTACAAGTGACCTGCCATGGTACATGTGCCCTGTAATGGTACAAATGATCTGCCATGGTACATGTGACCTGTAATGGTACAAGCGACCTGCCATGGTACAAGTGACCTGCCACGGTACAAGCGACCTGCCATGGTACATGTGACCTATAATGGTACAAATGACCTGCCATGGTACATGTTACCTGTAATGGTACAAATGACCTTCCATGGTACAAGTGACCTGCCATGGTACAAGTGACATGTAATGATACAAATGACCTGCCATGGTACATGTGCCCTGTAATGATACAAATGACCTGCCATAGTACAAGTGACATATAACGATACAAATGACCTGCCATGGTACATGTGCCCTGTAATGGTACAAATGACCTGCCATGGTACATGTTACCTGTAATGGTACAAATGACCTTCCATGGTACAAGTGACCCACCATGGTACATGTGACATGCAACGATACAAATGACCTGCCATGGTACAAGTGACCTGCTATGATAAAAGTGACCTGCCATAGTATATGTGACCTGTAATGGTACAAATTACCTGCCATGGTACAAGTGACCTGCAATGGTAAAAGTGTCCTGCAATGGTACAAGTGACCTGCAAAGGTATATGTGTCCTGCAATGGTACAAGTGACCTGCAATGGTACAAGGTCCTGCCACACCAGGAGCGATCTGTCATACTAGGAATGATCTGCCACACAAGCTCAATTTTTTAATGTTGGCCCGATGAAGGATGCTAGAGCAAGGACAAAGATTCACCTAACTTGGAAAGATGAACATGCACAACTGTTCAGGCAATGCACATGTGTTGTGAAGATGATCAGCTCGTTACAGCAAAGGTAAAGGTCAATATTTCTGTTGTGTCTGTTCTTCTTCTTCAACAATACTGATTAAACATTCTTCCTTTGCATTCAAAACCTCGTGTCAGACATGATTCTACCTATAATTTCTCATTCTTCACTGAAGTGACAAAAAAAAAAAAACCACACAAAAAAAACCACACCAACCAACAAAAAAATCAGCAAACACAAATGAACAAAAACCCAGCCAACCAACCAAACAACACCACAAAAAACCCAAAACAACACCACCAAACTAAACATTTGTCAATAAACAACGTTGAGTGAACAGCCGAAACGAGGAATGAGTCCTGCGTCTGATGCACCTAGCCTTTTGATTTGCATACTGTTTTTCTTTAAACTGGTATGGTCTGAATGAAAATGGCAAGGTCAGTGAAAGAGAGAGAGAGCCAGAACAAAATGCTGTAGGTGTCCTGGCAGAGAGACAGGGCTGGGGAGGAGGGAAGGGCTCACCGGACATGATCCTGTCGGCCAGCTGGGTGCGCTGGGTCAGGGCTTCCTGCAGGGAGATGGCGTGACGCTGTGTCCCTAACAGACTGACCTGCACACACACACACACACACACACACACACACACACACTCACACACACACACACACACACACACACACACACATGTTAGTTGCTTATTTAGTGTTTCTTTTATAGTTTTGGATTCAGTTATGTGGTGGCTTTTTTTTTTTTTTTTTTTTCTTTTTCTTTTTTTTTTTTCTAGATACCTACGTACGCCCAAAATCAACACCAACCGTTCGCATGCATACACCCAAAAACATCACATGCACACACACATAACACTTACATACTGTCTAAGATCACTGTTAGGTGGATAGACGTTAAATTAAAGAACGAACGAACACACACACACACACACACACACACACACACACACACTCACACACACGCTCCACACTTTTAATGCCGAGTCAAGCCAGTGCACTTCATGACAGCCTTCTCCAAGAACAGACACACACACACACAACACACACTCACACACACGCTCCACACTTTTAATGCCGAGTCAAGCCAGTGCACTTCATGACAGCCTTCTCCAAGAACAGACACACACACACACTCACACACACGCTCCACACTTTCAATGCCGAGTCAAGCCAGTGCACTTCATGACAGCCTTCTCCAAGAACAGACAGACGAAATGGAACAGGGAGACTTCAAGAACAGCCTGCTTGGAAAAAAAAAACACTCTGGCAGAGCACAATGACAGCAGATTGAAGACGATACAGACAGAAGAAGAGGTGGAAGGACAACATCTGGGGAAGGCCAGGCCTGTCTTTTGCCAATGTTCAGACCGGGGATGGAACAAACCAGGGAACATTGTCAGGATGGCCTTAGAGGTGCGTCTCCAAGTCCCCTAAACAGGCTTAAAAGAAAAATGACTCCCAAACAAAAGACACAAACAAGTAATGTGACAAAACATGACGTGATTTGACCTCTTTGGTCTTCTTCACGCACGACAAACAATGATCCAGACAATGAAAACGAAGAACGAGCAATTGCTCATCTCCTCAAATTTGGTGCAGAGATGAGTGATCAAGACCAAAGAGGTTGAAATGTGTCGTGTGTTGTCTTGTAGTTTGCTGTCTCTTTCGTTGGGTGGAATACACTGTAGTATTTTTTCTGTTCAGTTTGTTTCAATCTCCACCTGCAGTCACCTCACCTTGAAACTAGCCCTGAACAGGGTTGTGAAGAAGGTAAAGCAAGGCAAGGCAGTAGCCTGGGCAAGGGAAGGATACAGCAAAAGCAAGGAAGGGCAAAGGCAAGACAAGTCACGTGAAGGCAAGGCAAGGTCTGATCAATCCGTTGAATGTTCTTGTTAATTAATTGATGTACCCCAATCAGTTTTATCACAATATACACACATACAGAAACACACACACACGCATATGCGAACACACACACAGAAACACACACATACGTGCACATGCGAACAACACACACACACACACACACACACACACACACACACACACACACACACACAGAGAAACATACACACACAGAAACACGCACACACACACACACAGAGAAACACACACACACACACACCTGCAGGCCAGTGAAGGTCTCCAACTCCATCATGTTGGTGGCTTTCTGTTTGGGGTTGCTCCACCTCCCTCACCAGTTGGGTCTGCCCAGCCGCCATCTCCGCACTGGTCTTCAGCAACTGACCACGCATAGAGACACACAATAATTCCCACTGATGGGAACAGGTAGTCATTTCAGATTTCCAGCCCTAGCTGTTCACTTTTCAAACCTTCTACTTCACAACGTTCTCATAAGAAACTGGCTTCTATATTTTCTCACACACGTTCATCTGCAGGATCCTCAAGTTCAGTTGGTGCAAAGCAGAAGATCATGGTCACCTTGAGGCATGACACAAATCTCACAGATCTACTTGTTTGCTGTAGTCTGAACAAAACCACCACACTGATGCATCCGGTACCCTGCTCAAAACAGAACTGCAACACTTGTCCTCTAACCAAGCTGGCGACGGTCCTCCTTGGCCCCCAAAACATCTTTCAAAAATGAAATGATCTATGTTGGAGAGTTATCCTGCACACTTCACATGCACATCTCTGAACACCTGGCTGACATCAACTGCCACAAACCCCAACCAAACATCCATCATGTTGAAAATTTGGCAATCGCAGAGTGACAACTTCGAGTGCACCATGGTAGAATATACCATCATTGCCAGACTGGGGACTTTCTGCCCACTTGACATCAACATCCTAAAACAGCATATCTATCATCCCCACGGCACCAAGACACACTACACCCCACAAACATACCACTACAATATTAATCACTTACTTCCTTCATTATTCTGTCTTTTTTTTCTCCTTTTTTAAAACACTTTTTTGTTTATTACTTATTTGTTCTCCATTTACAATTCTTATTCATTATTTATCTATTTACTCCATATTTCCTCCTTTTTCCACATGTGCATGCACTTCTTTTTGCATATATTTGTACGTATTTAACTTTCTTCCATTAAAAAAAATTATCATCAGCTTTTTGCTTATTGATTAGTTCAATTTAATGTCACCTAGTTTGTTTGTATTTACTCTGATATTTATTTTGTTATCAATCCATTCTCCAGCTGTTATTTATGATTATCATTCATATTTTGTAACAGTTTTTATTCTTTCGATATTTTCTAAATTTCTATTGATTGATGCATTTCTTAGTTTTCATTTAAATTGTACTAACAAATTCTTTTCATCACATTTCACTTTATTTCTTTTTGTAAGTTTTATTTTATTATCTTTCCCCATTTCACTTATCATTGTCATTAACATTACTATTATTATCTTATTGCTTTAGTCTCAACGGTTCAACTTTTCTGTTCAGTTCTACTTCACTATTTCAGAACACAATTCTCACTGAGACTGAAAAGCCAACTGGTTACTCGTTTCATATTTTTGATGTTGTTTTTCCTGTAAGAAGAAGACCAATAGGCCCAAACATGTTATGTCCATTTGACGACTTGAGTATTCCATTTGTTTGGCAGTGCAGTACGTTTCCTGTAGGTCATCGGTCCACGTGTGTTCTACATGTTTGGCAGTGCAGTGTTTCCTGTAGGTCATCGCTCCACGTGTGTTCTACATGTTTGGCAGTGCAGTGTTTCCTGTAGGTCATCGCTCCACGTGTGTTCTACTTGTTTGGCAGTGCAGTGTTTCCTGTAGGTCATCGGTCCACGTGTGTTCTACTTGTTTGGCAGTGCAGTGTTTCCTGTAGGTCATCGGTCCACGTGTGTTCTACATGTTTGGCAGTGCAGTGTTTCCTGTAGGTCATCGGTCCACGTGTGTTCTACATGTTTGGCAGTGCAGTACGTTTCCTGTAGGTCATCGGTCCACGTGTGTTCTACATGATTGGCAGTGCAGTGTTTCCTGTAGGTCATCGGTCCACGTGTGTTCTACATGATTGGCAGTGCAGTGTTTCCTGTAGGTCATCGCTCCACGTGTGTTCTACATGATTGGCAGTGCAGTGTTTCCTGTAGGTCATCGGTCCACGTGTGTTCTACATGTTTGGCAGTGCAGTACGTTTCCTGTAGGTCATCGGTCCACGTGTGTTCTACATGTTTGGCAGTGCAGTATGTTTCCTGTAGGTCATCGGTCCACGTGTGTTCTACATGTTTGGCAGTGCAGTGTTTCCTGTAGGTCATCGGTCCACGTGTGTTCTACATGTTTGGCAGTGCAGTGTTTCCTGTAGGTCATCGGTCCACGTGTGTTCTACATGTTTGGCAGTGCAGTACGTTTCCTGTAGGTCATCGGTCCACGTGTGTTCTACATGTTTGGCAGTGCAGTATGTTTCCTGTAGGTCATCGGTCCACGTGTGTTCTACATGTTTGGCAGTGCAGTGTTTCCTGTAGGTCATCGGTCCACGTGTGTTCTACATGTTTGGCAGTGCAGTGTTTCCTGTAGGTCATCGGTCCACGTGTGTTCTACATGTTTGGCAGTGCAGTACGTTTCCTGTAGGTCATCGGTCCACGTGTGTTCTACATGTTTGGCAGTGCAGTGTTTCCTGTAGGTCATCGCTCCACGTGTGTTCTACATGTTTGGCAGTGCAGTGTTTCCTGTAGGTCATCGGTCCACGTGTGTTCTACATGTTTGGCAGTGCAGTACGTTTCCTGTAGGTCATCGGTCCACGTGTGTTCTACATGATTGGCAGTGCAGTACGTTTCCTGTAGGTCATCGCTCCACGTGTGTTCTACTTGTTTGGCAGTGCAGTACGTTTCCTGTAGGTCATCGCTCCACGTGTGTTCTACTTGTTTGGCAGTGCAGTACGTTTCCTGTAGGTCATCGCTCCACGTGTGTTCTACTTGTTTGGCAGTGCAGTATGTTTCCTATTCCGTACTGGTTCCACTTGTCTGCGTGCAGTATTCTGTATGTCACCGTCCACGTGTGTTCCACTTGTTTGGCAGTGCAGTATGTTTCCTGTATGTCATCGGTCCACGTGTGTTCCACTTGTCTGGCAGTGCAGTATGTTTCCTGTATGTCACCGGTCCACGTGTGTTCCACTTGTTTGGCAGTGCAGTATGTTTCCTGTATGTCACCGGTCCACGTGTGTTCCACTTGTTTGGCAGTGCAGTATGTTTCCTGTATGTCACCGGTCCATGTGTGTTCCACTTGTTTGGCAGTGCAGTATGTTTCCTGTTGGTCATCGGTTCACTCACTTTATCTGTCGTCCTCTGCAGCATGTTCTGCAGTTTCTTCTTTTCTTCCCACAGGTCATGGAGCTGATCCTGTCGCACACACACACACACACACACACACACACACACACACACACACACACACACACACGCACTCACTCAACACACACACACACACACACACACACACACACACACACACACACACACACACACACATTCACACACGTGCATACACACTCACAGAATGGTAGGAAGAGAGATATGCACCTGCAGGCCCTCCCACTTTTACCAATGATTTTCAAACACTGAATAAAAACTTAAACAAATGAATAAACAAAACATCCCCTTCCCATTACCTGTTTGCAAACCTTTCCTAGTTTTCACATGTAACCCTCACCATTTTTTCACGCAGAATCCTCCGCATTTTTCTTTAACCTGCAACCCTTCACTGTTTTTGCCCCCTGTAATCCTACCCCGTTTCTTTGCTGTGTAATCTCTTCCCATTTTTGTCTTGTAAGCCATCCCATCTTTTTCCATGTAACCTTTCCCCAATTTTCTGTTTACATTTAAAACCTCTCTTTATTGTTGGTCTTGTAACACTACTCTTTCTTTAGATTAACAAAAAAAAAAAAAAAAGAAAAGAAAAGAAAAGAAAATGGAAGAAAAGGTGAAAAAAAAACCAAAAAACAAAAACAAAACAAAACAGAGACCAAACGAGACAGGCCAGTGCCCCCCAGTACCTGATCCTCTCTCTCTCTCTCCAGCAGTTCTTTGTCTGAGCGCTGACGCAGGACTCGAACCATCTCGTCCAGGTGACTGTTGGTCTGTTTCAGCAGTTCACACTCCTCCTGTCCAACACACACAGGCCTCACATGCAAAACACATTTCAATCCCGACAGTTCCTAAAAATGTCTTCGATTTGAACGTACAGTGTCATGCAAAAAAAACAATGCAATGCAATATCATCTCTTGACACTGAAACTGGATTTAGCACTGGATGCAAAATGGAACTACTCTTTGCTGCCCCACTCTACGCTTCTTGGTTCTACACTGCACACTTTCCAACCATCAGGAAGTGAACTACTCTTAGCTGCCCTGCTCTACACTTCTTGGCTCTATGCTGCACACTTTCAGTCATCAGGAAGTGACAGTCAACACCCTGTGTGGGGCAGGGGTATACTACGTTGCACACTTTCCAGTCATCAGGAAGTGACATTCAACACCCTGTGTGGGGCAGGGCTCTATGTTGCACACTTTCCAGTCATCAGGAAGTGAAATTCAACACCCTGTGTGGGGCAGGGCTCTATGCTGCACACTTTCAGTCACTAGGAAGTGACATTCAACACCCTGTGTGGGGCAGGGGTCTATGTTGCACACTTTCCAGTCATCAGGAAGTGACATTCAACACCCTGTGTGGGGCAGGGCTTGGAGAAGTGGAGGCCAGACAGCATGTGTGGAGGAAGCTGGGTGGAGGGAGTGTGAAAATGAAGGGTGGGGGAGGGAGTGTGAAAATGAAGGGTGGGGGAGGAGGTGTGAAAATGAAGGGTGGGGGAGGGAGTGTGAAAATGAAGGGTGGGGGAGGGAGTGTGAAAATGAAGGGTGGGGAGGAGGTGTGAAAATGAAGGGTGGGGGAGGGAGTGTGAAAATGAAGGGTGGTGGAGAGTGAAATGAAGGGTGGGGGAGGGAGTGTGAAAATGAAGGGTGGGGAAGGAGTGTGATGAGGTGGAAGTGAAATGAGGTGGGGAAGGAGGTGTGAGAATGAGGTGGGGAAGGAGGTGTGAAAGTGTGGGGGGGTGGATGTGTGGTGTGTGAACAAGCCTTTGCAAGAAGAGCAGAGGCAGTGGTGGGAAGTGGAACATGCGCATATGGGGTGTACCTTGCACCATTTTTTTCTTACCTTCAACCTTGATTTCAGGATGCTGTTGTCATTGACAAACTTTGTCAGATGTGCCAACAATCTACGGTAATTTTTCACATAACAGCCACCTAAAAACACAACTTCCATACGAAATGTTTTCAAACATCTTATGCATTTCTGTTTCTTTTTTTTTTCTCTCCCTTTCTGTTTGCAGTTAGAAAGAAACAAAACCTTTTTTCCCCAAGCTGTCATTTAATGAAAAAGGGAGTCTGCCACAAATGGACATTGGCCATCTTGAATAACGCCCAGCTGGGCTGTATACTGCCGCTGTACATTATGCTACATTACACTGCGTTGCACTGCATTAATGTTACAAACTCAATCACTGGCATCAACACATCTCTCTCTCTCTTTTTCTCTGTCTCTTTCTCTCTCTCATGCACACACACACACACACACACACGCACACACACACACACACGCACAACACACACACACACACACACACACACACACAGCAACAAGAGATATCCCCCTCTCTCTCACACACACACACAGATACAGCAACAAGAGGTATCCCTCTCTCTTTCTCTCTCACACACACACACTGACACACACACAGAGGTACGACAACAGAAGGTGACAACCCAACACCTCCACACCATACCTTAAGTTGTTGGAACTCCAGCTGCGCCGTCCTGGCCTCCTGAAGCTGATGATGTAGCTGGGTGATCTGCCCCTGGAGCTGATCCAGAGAGTTCTGCAACACACCACACAGCACTGCACGGTTCACCTGAACTGGACACAAGACTAAACTTCATGTGTCCGTGTATCTGTATGACTGTCTGTCCGTCTGTCTCTCTCATTCAATACCTCTCTCTCATTCCCTCTCCTCCTTCTCTCTGTGTCCATGAGTCCTTGTATCTGTCTGACTGTCCGTCTGTCTCTCAATACCTCTCTCTCAATCTCTCTCCTCCTTCTCTTTATGTCTCTTGTTTCTCTTCACTTGGGTTTCTTATGCTTGTCAAATTCTAATTCAGATTTCGAATGTTGTCCCCGTAATCAAATTTTACAAATGAATGGTGTTGTTGTCACCTTGTTGGTAAGAGCAAATACCTAACATTTCCCTTTGGTTCAACCCTCATAAACAGATTTCATCTTGTAGTGTCTACCATGCCATCCACTGACCTGAACGATACAATGGCTACAGCCAGTTAAGTCATCACTACCAGTCAGATTTGTACATTTTGCTGTAAACTACCAAAAGCGGAAATACAGATGACTATATTGTTTATGTCAGGGTGGTTTTATGATCAATACGACACGAGAACAGTTGGTAGACAGGAAATTCATTTATCTCTGTAAGACTTAAATCACAGGTTGAATTTGGAATATGCAAGTTTAGAACTAAAACCAACTTTGGTGTTTCTTCCCTTTCCTTCTCCATTTAACAGCAAAACAAAACAACACACACACACACACACACACACACGCACACACACACACACACACAAGTTTTGGTTACTGTTCTGAATTTTATAAATAATGGCTTCTTCCCGGTTCTCCAACTGTTCCAATCTATTGCCGGGAGGGAAAGCTAAGTCATGGCAGCTATGGACAAGGACAGACAACCAGCACATGGGCAGACAACCAGCAGAAGGCACAGACCTGCTCCAGTGGCGGGTCCTGGGGACTGTCGGCACGCATGGCCTCCACCTGCTGCAGGACCTCTTGCAGAACCTCTCTCTGTGCCTCCTTCTCCTCCCTGCCCTGAGCACAGACAAACCAACAGTTACTCTCAATGCTCAACACTGCCTCCTTCTCCAAGCCCTGAGCACAGACAAACCAACAGTTACTCTCAATGCTCAACACTCCCTCCCCTTCCTCCCTGTCCTGAGCACAGACAAACCAACAGTTACTCTCAATGCTCAACACTCCCTCCCCTTCCTCCCTGCCCTGAGCACAGACAAACCAACAGTTACTCTCAATGCTCAACACTCCCTCCCCTTCCTCCCTGGCCTGAGCACAGACAAACCAACAGTTACTCTCAATGCTCAACACTCCCTCCCCTTCCTCCCTGCCCTGAGCACAGACAAACCAACAGTTACTCTCAATGCTCAACACTCCCTCCTTCTCCCTGCCCTGAGCACAGACAAACCAACAGTTACTCTCAATGCTCAACACGGCCTCCCCTTCCTCCCTGTCCTGAGCACAGACAAACCAACAGTTACTCTCAATGCTCAACACTCCCTCCTTCCCCTCCCTGGCCTGAGCACAGACAAACCAACAGTAACTCTCAATGCTCAACACTCCCTCCCCTTCCTCCCTGCCCTGAGCACAGACAAACCAACAGTTACTCTCAATGCTCAACACGGCCTCCTTCTCCTCCCTGGCCTGAGCACAGACAAACCAACAGTTACTCTCAATGCTCAACACGGCCTCCTTCCCTTCCCTGGCCTGAGCATAGACAAACCAACAGTTACTCTCAATGCTCAACACGGCCTCCTTCCCTTCCCTGGCGTGAGCACAGACAAACCAACAGTTACTCTCAATGCTCAACATGGTCTCCCCTTCCTCCCTGCCCTGAGTACAGACAAACCAACAGTTACTCTCAATGCTCAACATGGTCTCCCCTTCCTCCCTGCCCTGAGTACAGACAAACCAACAGTTACTCTCAATGCTCAACACGGCCTCCTTCTCCTCTCTGCCCTGAGCACAGACAAACCAACAGTTACTCTCAATGCTCAACACTCCCTCCCCTTCCTCCCTGGCCTGAGCACAGACAACCAACAGTTACTCTCAATGCTCAACACTGCCTCCCCTTCCTCCCTGGCCTGAGCACAGACAAACCAACAGTTACTCTCAATGCTCAACACTCCCTCCCCTTCCTCCCTGCCCTGAGCACAGACAACCAACAGTTACTCTCAATGCTCAACACTCCCTCCCCTTCCTCCCTGCCCTGAGCACAGACAAACCAACAGTTACTCTCAATGCTCAACACGGCCTCCCCTTCCTCCCTGCCCTGAGCACAGACAAACCAACAGTTACTCTCAATGCTCAACACTCCCTCCCCTTCCTCCCTGTCCTGAGCACAGACAAACCAACAGTTACTCTCAATGCTCAACACTCCCTCCCCTTCCTCCCTGCCCTGAGCACAGACAAACCAACAGTTACTCTCAATGCTCAACACGGCCTCCCCTTCCTCCCTGCCCTGAGCACAGACAAACCAACAGTTACTCTCAATGCTCAACACGGCCTCCCCTTCCTCCCTGGCCTGAGCACAGACAAACCAACAGTTACTCTCAATGCTCAACACTCCCTCCTTCTCCTCCCTGCCCTGAGCACAGACAAACCAACAGTTACTCTCAATGCTCAACACTGCCTCCTTCTCCTCCCTGCCCTGAGCACAGACAACCAACAGTTACTCTCAATGCTCAACACTCCCTCCCCTTCCTCCCTGTCCTGAGCACAGACAAACCAACAGTTACTCTCAATGCTCAACACGGCCTTCCCAGGCCAACAATCATACCACAGCTTCTGGTCACTCACACTCTTTGCTCCACAAACATTCTTTGCTCCACAAACATTGATTCACAATGTCTAGATACTGTTAGTGTAGTTTTTGCTTTTGCAACATTCATTTCATATTCTCTAAGGCCTACGGTTTACTCACCATACACACATACAGTGATAATAATGACAGAGCCAATGTTAGATAGGTACTCAAGGTCTGACTGGTGCCTTGGGCTAAAGCGTAGGTCAGACATCTGCTAAGTCGCAGCCACAGGACCCTCTTCTTCGATTCTATCATCTTAGTTGTTAATTCATTTATCCATCAGCTTTACATCATGCGTAGTGTGGTCTCAAAACTTAGCAGATGTGGTGTAGCTTTTGCTCTGGCAATATTCATTTCATATTGTCTAAATCCTCAACTTTTGCTCTGGCAACAATCATTTCATATTGTCTAAATCTTACAGTTTTACTCTGGCAACATTCATTTCATATTGTCTAAATCTCCAGTTTTTGCTCTGGCAACATTCATTTCATATTGTCTACATCCTAAAGTGTTTGCTCTGAAAATATTCATTTCATGTTCTCTAAATCTACAGATTTTACTCCGGCAATGTTTGTTTCATATTGTCTAAATGATGAAGTCCTAAGCCTGGTAACATTTACACAGTCTGAAAACTGGAGTTGTTTGTCTGACAACATTCTCATTGTACTTTATGAATACCGATTGTCCTTTTATGTCTCTTTCTTTTGTGATGAAACAAATGCTTGTTTGTTGTCAAGCTGGATCAAAGTACTCTGTAAGTATACTAAAACTGATGTGTATCTACTGTGGAAGTGCAACACACACACACACACACACATACACACAAACACACACACATACATACACACACACACACTCACATGTTCGCAAAACATATGCATGCAGTAAGCACATACACCACACACACACACACACACACACACACACACACACACACACACACACACACTCACACACACACATGCATGCTCATAAAGAAACATATTCTTACCCTCAAATACACAATCACAGACTCCAACACACTCATCACAAACACAAACAAATGTGCATACACACAAAATCATGCATGCGAGCGTACATACACTCACATGCACACACACAGCCACATACACACACACACACACATACACAGCCCCACACACACACACAGCCCCCCCCCCCCCACCCCCCCACACACACACCGAATTGGTTGGCATGCCCCCAGCCAGCTGAAGGGCCTGCACTCTCAGGGCTTTCTCCTTCTCCTTCTCCAGGTTGTCGATGCGGCGCTCGAAGTTGGCGCGCTCCAGATCCTGCTGTTGATGGATGCGAGCCATCTTCTCTTTCAGGCTCTCCGCCAGACACTGAACCTACAGGTGTGCAAAACATCATGTGATTCTTTCCGCCACACACTGAACCTACAGGTGTGCAAAACATCATGTGATTCTCTTCGCCACACACTGAACCTACAGGTGTGCATAACATCATGTGATTCTCTCCGCCACACACTGAACCTACAGGTATGCAAAATATCATGTGATTCTTTCTGCACACTGAACCTACAGATGTGCAAAACATCATGTGATTCTTTCTGCCAGACACTGAACCTGTAGGTATGGAAAGTACTATGTCTGTGTAATTTTGTCTGGGAGATACTGAACCTAAACACTATGTCCTTGTAATTCTTTCTGCCAGTCACTGAACCTACAGGTTTAATGTAGTTCTGAAGAAATGACACTGAAAACTGTCATTGAGCACTTCTCTCCCTTCATAACATGTGCACTATTTTCAGTCTCCTTTCCACCTCTGTCTCTCACCTCCTCTCCCCCTTTATTTCACTCCCCACCCCCTCCCCCTCCCCTAAAAAAGACCCCCCCCCCCAACAATCCTTCCTTCTCTCCCATAAATCTCCCATCCAACCCCCTCCTAAATTTGCCTTTGTCGTTCTTCATGCTGCCAACATTCCACACCTCTTTCTTTTTCCTTTCAGCTGCCCCCCCCCCCCACCCCCACCCCACGCCCATTTAATTCTCTACCAAATTCTTCCCTGTGATCTGCTGTTGTGACTCATCCCAGGCACCACACTACTCCTGAACACATGATGCGCTCTGCCCTGTGACACTTTGTCTAAATGAACTGAGCTGTGACCATCAAGGCCATGAACCGAGTTCACCAGCAAGGACCACTGCCTGCCAGAACTCTTGTCATTTCCAATCAGCAGGAAGAAGACTCTATGCTCAGAATGAAGTTTTGCTCTCTTCCATGGCACCTTGATTTCACACAGACAATTGTAACAATCTTCCTCATCTGCCTACCCCTCTAACTTGAAGTTGCTCTAGGAATTTTTCTGTCTCATTTTCTCGGTGTCATTCCTCTCATACCATTAATTCCAGCTCTCCTAAGCACAACCACATCCAGCTCTGCATCTTTCTTTCATTTTTGGATGACTCCAGTCTAGCATTAATCTTCGTTTCCCTCCCTTTCTGAAGGATGTTTTCTGTCACAAAGCCTGTTTTCTGATTTTTGCCCAAACGCTTCAAGTTGCGTGGAGGAGATTCTGGATTCGAAGGATTTTAACAGCTTGCCTGGTCTGAGAGCAGACAGAGAGGATTCTGATACCTGTCAGTATAAAAGAGGGCATATTACCATTGTAGGAAAGGCCATGTAAGCTGTACAATCTAAGCATGGACACAGCGCTTTTTCTGCACCAGCGCCACACCCCCATAGACACAACACTGATCTAGCCACACTGCTGGAAACGCTGAATGCCACTGACACCAGCGCCACACCCCCCATAGACACACTAGCCACACCTCCCCATAGACACAACACTGACACCAGTGCCACACCCCCCCATAGACACACTAGCCACACCCCCATGAACACAACACTGACACCAGTGCCACACCCCCCATAGACCCCCCCCCCCCCCCCCAATAGACACAACACTGATCTAGCACCAGTGCCCACACTAACATAACCACACACCCCATAGACACACTAGCCACTCCTCCCATAGACACAACACTGCTCTAGCCACACTGCTGGAAACACTGAATGCCACCGACACCAGAGACAGACTTCAACAAAGCACAGACGGCTATCTTCACCCTGTTGACTGGTAGTGGAAGTGGCTTTGGATGGAGGGGTTTTACTCAACTTGAATGGAAAGCTAAACTGGAAAAAAAATCTGTCTGTTTCACTGTTCAGTGAGGAACAGCCGCCCCAAGACCTGTAGTCTGTTTCACTGTTCAGTGAGGAACAGCAGCCCTGTCACCTATAGTCTGTTTCACTGTTCAGTGAGGAACAGCCGCCCCGTCACCTATAGTCTGTTTCACTGTTCAGTGAGGAACAGCCGCCCTGTCACCTAAAGTCTGTTTCACTGTTCAGTGAGGAACAGCCGCCCCGTCACATATAGTCTGTTTCACTGTTCAGTGAGGAACAGCCGCCCTGTCACCTATAGTCTGTTTCACTGTTCAGTGAGGTACAGCCGCCCTGTCACCTATAGTCTGTTTCATTGTTCAGTGAGGAACTGATGCCCTGTCACTTATAGTCTGTTTTGCTGTTCAGTGAGGAACAGCCACCCCATCACCTATAGTCTGTTTCACTTTTCAGTGAGGAACATACGACATGTCAACTATAGTCTGTTTCACTGTTCAGTGAGGAACAGACGCCCCATCACCTGTAGTCTGTTTGACTGTTCAGTGACGAACAGACGACCTGTCACCTGTAAACAGTAAACAAGTGGGGTAACTTTTGCTCCCATAAGAAAACCTAACACAGAGTAACTTTTATTCAAGACTGGCACAGCCTTTTAAACTTGACAAATACAAAGACGAACAATCTAATAGTGGGGGAAAAACAAGCGCAGGCCAACAACTCAACTGTTGGGTGGATCCTCAAGCGTAGGCTCAAAGATTGTCCCCACAGTTGAGTTGTTGGCCTGCGCTTGTTTTTTCCCCCACCATTAGATTGTTCGTCTTTGTATTTGTCTGACTTTATTCAAGTTTAAAAGGCTGTGCCAGTCTTGAATAAAAGTTACTCTGTGTTAGGTTTTCTTATGGGAGCAAAAGTTACCCCACTTGTTTACTGTTTATTGTTTACTGTTCCCTGCCTCATTTCATTCCCAATGCTGTCACACACTCACTCTGTTTGACTGTTCAGTGAGGAACAGACGCCCCATCACCTGTAGTCTGTTGCACTGTTCAGTGAGGAACAGCCGCCCCATCACCTGTAGTCTTGTTGCACTGTTCAGTGAGGAACAGACGCCCTGTCACCACTGGCAGCCAGCAACACCTGGCGGTCTGTTTCACTGTAGTGAGGAACAGACGCCCCATCACCTGTAATCCTTGACGCCGCAACACTGTGCTGTGCAGCCTCCTTTCTGGAAGAAGGGGGGACAACACTGAACACCAGCCACCACCCCATTGGACCATCCCGGGAAGAAGGCAGGTCTCCAGTTCAGTCGAGAAGCCTGTCACTATGGTGCTCGCTGCCTGTCTGACCATGTATGCCCCCATGTGTGGGAACAAAGGTCATGCTGGCTCCCAGCACCCTGTGACCCCTTTGACCACAGCGGCGGTGATGACTAGCACCAAGGGAGGCCATGCAGGAAGCGTAGAGCAGCAGACAGCAGACGTCAGGTTGGCCCCCAACCCCTTCAGCCCTTTCCCTTCCGCTAATCCTTTCACTTGGGGTTTCTCACAGAACGAAACCTCCACCAACCAGGACCTGTCCAACTGGGATGATCAGCTACCCAATGGAAGAGTGTTTCTACTGCCAAGGCTGACGCCAGGTTTGCATATAACTGATTAATGTCACCTTATCAGGCCAGCTCATCAACATTACCATTCTTCTGCTCATCAGCTCAGGGCAAAGGTCGAGAAAGAACTTTGAGATCCAAACCAAAACATCCACTACGGCACAGAAGGAAATCATTACTGATCAGTAATAATGCCTGCTATTCCTAAAGGAAAATGGGGACTGTTAGACTCTTCATAGCAGCAGTAAGCTGACAGGGAAATCCGCCAATAGTTTTTCTCAACCAGACACAGTTACATTTCACACTTTACAAGAAGCCTGTTAAGTAGTAAAACCTCTCCGTTATTACGCTGAGACAGACCTGTTGTAAGCCTATCAATAGAAGCCTGTCAAACAGCAAACCTGTCTGTTATTACGCTGAGACAGACCTGTTGTAACCCTATCAATAGAAGCCTGTCAAACAGCAAACCTCTGTTATTACGCTGAGACAGAACTGTTGTAAGCCTATCAATAGAAGCCTGTCAAACAGCAAACCTCTATTATTATGCTGATACAGACCTGTTGTAAGCCTATCAACAGAAGCCTGTCAAACAGCAAACCTCTGTTATTACGCTGAGACAGACCTGTTGTAAGCCTATCAATAGAAGCCTGTCAAACAGCAAACCTCAGTCATTACGCTGAGACAGACCTGTTGTAAACCTATCAATAGAAGCCTGTCAAACAGCAAACCTCTGTTATTACGCTGAGACAGACCTGTTGTAAGCCTATCAATAGAAGCCTGTCAAACCTCTCTGTTATTACGCTGAGACAGACCTGTTGTAAGCCTATCAATAGAAGCCTGTCAAACCTCTCTGTTATTACGCTGAGACAGACCTGTTTAGCCTATTAATCCCTGCCCGCACAGCCTAAAGATCAGTCTGCACGAGATTCGTCTAAGGGAGGCAATCAAAATTTCTGGTTTTTGTGTGTATTGATTAGTACACGTTGCTTCCCTTGAATTGCTCACCGATTTGTTTTTCTTTTAATTAAAAAATCGTTGAAGGTACTGGGTACTACTTTCACTAACCGTCTGCGGCTAGCTGGCAATGTTGGTTGGTCTGTCTCATTGCAGGCTTCTACACAGGGTATGCCTGGCACTCAGTACTAATGAGTATGTTGTGAAAAGGTGTGTGTGTGTGTGTGTGTGTGTGTGTGTGTGTGTGTGTGTGTGTGTGTGTGTGTGAGAGAGAGAGAGAGAGAGAGAGAGAGAGAGAGTGTGTGTGTGTATGTATGTGTGTGTGTGCATGTGTGTGTGTGGGTATGTGTTGTGTGTGTGTGTATGTGTGTGTGTGTGTGTGTGTGTGTGTTTGTGTATGTCTGTGTGTATGTGTGTGTGTGTGTGTGTGTGCTGTCTCCTCTTCCTTGCTACCCCAGTGGAGCTGCACCCACACCATTCATTCTGCCCCCCCCCCCCCCCCCCCACAGCCATAGCCTGGCTTGGCATTCAAAGCAAGCCTAGCTCCACCTCTCCTATGAAGAGTGGGGTAAGGTAATGTTGCTTGTAGCCCAGCTGACCACAAAGGGCCACATCAGGGCTGTCACCACGTTGAGGTCAAGAAGACGTGAGGTTGACAGTAAAAAAGAAATACAGACTCAACCTGAAAACACAAGACTTTTGATCTAAACAATCAAACTATTGTGATGTGTTTGAAATGAGACGATTAAAATCTGAAAAATCATTTCATTGTTTACAGTCATCTGTCTTTTGTGAGAATAGTTTTGTTTATGCAGAGTAGACTTGTGTTGTGACAATGAGATCTATCTTTATGCTCATTTTGTACTTTATATTCCATGATATTGTTTTTTCTTTTTCGAGCAGATCAAGTACATGAGAGTGTTTGAGTGAAGGGAGGACAACCCACATCTTTATTTTCAGAGTGCAGATCCCATATATCAGAATGTTTTAAGTGAAGGGCAGACAACCCACCTCTTTATTTTCAGAGTGCAGATCACAATCATATACAGTGTTTTAAGTGAAGGGAGGACAACCCACCTCTTTACTTTAAGAGTACAGATAACATATATCAGAATGCTTGAGTAAAGGGAAGACAACCCACCTCTTTATTTTCGGAGCGCAGGCGTCGCACAGTGTCGTGGAGGGCGTGGGCCTCGGTGGCGCGCTGTCTCTCCTGCACCAGCGCCCCCTTCAGGTCGGCCAGCTCCTCCTCCAGCAGCTGGTTCTGAACCCTCAGCTCCCGACGCTCCTCCTCCCAGCTGTGACGGAGCTGCCCCGGCTCAATGGCCCCATTCTCCTGTCAGTCAGCAGGGTTAGGGGTCAAGGGGGTGGGGGTACGGGTCAGGGGTGGGGTGTCTGTTGGTCTGATGTTTTACTTGACTGCCCCCCCCCCCCCCATCCCCCTTCCTCCTGTCAGTCATCAGGGTGGGGGGTCAGGAGGGGGGAGGCCAAGGGGGGGGGGGGGTGTTTGTTTGTTGGTTTGATGTTTTACGTGACTGCCTCCCCTTCTCCCCTCCTCATTCATTCATCCCCCCCCCCCCCCCCCCCCACACACGTACCTCACTTTCTTTCAGTCATAAGTACTGGGTGTTCAAATGGTTGGTCTGTTTGTTAGTTTCACTTACCTGACCGGCTCCCCCCCCTCCCCTCACCACACACACACACACACACACACACACACACACACACACTCACACTCACCTCACTTCCTTTCAGTCATAAGTACTGGGTGTTCAAATGGTTGGTCTGTTTGTTAGTTTCACTTACTTGACTGGCCCTCCCTCCCCTCCTCCCTCACCTTCCCCTCCCCTCCCCAACGCTTCCTTTCAGTCATCAGTACTGGGTGTTCAAATGGTTGGTCTGTTTGATGTTTTACCTGACTGTCCATCATCCTCACCCCCCTCACCCCACCTCCTGTCAGCATCACTACTCCCCCTTACCTCATCCTCACTCCCCCTCACCCCACCCCCTGTCAGCATCACTACTCCCCCTTACCTTCCTCATCCCCTCACCCACCCTGTCGCATCACACTCCCCTTACCTCATCCTCACTCCCCTCACCCACCCC
Source organism: Conus canariensis (assembly GCA_033310375.1). Classification (NCBI taxonomy): domain Eukaryota; kingdom Metazoa; phylum Mollusca; class Gastropoda; order Neogastropoda; family Conidae; genus Conus; species Conus canariensis. The sequence continues at coordinate 98,310,302 of CM065717.1, forward strand.
CTGTCAGCATCACTACTACCCTTACCTCATCCTCACTCCCTCACTTCCCCCTCAACCCCTCACCCTCACCCCTGTCAGCATCACTACTACCACTTACCTCATCCTCACTCCCCCTTACCCCACCTCCTGTCAGCATCACTACTCCCCTTACCTCATCCTCACTCCCCCTCACCCCACCTCCCTGTCAGCATCACTACTCCCCCTTACCTCATCCTCACTCCCCTTACCCCACCCCTGTCAGCATCACTACTGCCCCTTACCTCATCCTCACTCCCCCTCACCCACCTCCCTGTCAGCATCACACCCCTACTCCCCCTACCCATCCTCCACTCCCTCCCTTACCCCCACCCCCTGTCAGCATCACTACTCCCCCTTACCTCATCCTCACTCCCCCTCACCCCACCCCCTGTCAGCATCACTACTCCCCCTTACCTCATCCTCACCCCCCTCACCCCACCTCCTGTCAGCATCACTACTCCCCCTTACCTCATCCTCACTCCCCCTCACCCCCCCCTGTCAGCATCACTACTCCCCCTTACCTCATCCTCACTCCCCCTCACCCCACCTCCCCTGTCAGCATCACTACTCCCCCTTACCTCATCCTCACTCCCCCTTACCCCACCTCCCTGTCAGCATCACTACTCCCCCTTCCTCATCCTCACTCCCCCTTACCCCACCCCCTGTCAGCATCACTACTCCCCCTTACCTCATCCTCACTCCCCCTACCCCCACCTCCCCTGTCAGCATCACTACTCCCCCTTACCTCATCCTCTCTCCCCTTACCCCACCTCCTGTCAGCATCACTACTCCCCCTTTCCTCATCCTCACTCCCCCTCACCCCACCTCCCCTGTCAGCATCACTACTCCCCCTTACCTCATCCTCACTCCCCCTTACCCCACCCCTGTCAGCATCACTACTCCCCCTTACCTCATCCCACCCCCCTCACCCCACCCCCCTGTCGCATCACTACTCCCCTTACCTCATCCTCACTCCCCCTTACCCCACCCTGTCAGCATCACTACTCCCCCTTACCTCATCCTCACTCCCCCTCACCCACCCCCTGTCAGCATCACTACTCCCCCTTACCTCATCCTCACTCCCCTACCCCACCCCTGTCAGCATCACTACTCCCCCTTACCTCATCCTCACTCCCCTTACCCCCCCCCTGTCAGCATCACTATCCCCCTTACTCATCCTCACTCCCCCTTACCCACCCCTGTCGCATCACTACTCCCCTTACCTCATCCTCACTCCCCCTACCCCACCTCCTGTCAGCATCACTACTCCCCTTACCTCATCCTCACTCCCCTTACCCACCTCCTGTCAGCATCACTACTCCCCTTACCTCATCCTCACTCCCTACCCCACCTCCTGTCAGCATCACTACTCCCCTTACCTCATCCTCACTCCCCCTACCCCACCCCTGTCAGCATCACTACTCCCCCTTACCTCATCCTCACTCCCCCTTCACCCCACCCCTGTCAGCATCACTACTCCCCTTACCTCACCTCTCCTTACCCACCCTGTCAGCATCACTACTCCCCTTACCTCATCCCACCCCCTACCCACCTCCTGTCAGCATCACTACTCCCCCTTACCTCATCCTCACTCCCCCTTACCCCACCTCCTGTCAGCATCACTACTCTCCCCCTTACCTCATCCTCACTCCCCTCTCACCCCACCTCCTGTCAGCATCACTACTCCCCTTACCTCATCCTCACTCCCCTTACCCCACCTCCTGTCAGCATCACTACTCCCCCTTACCTCATCCTCACTCCCCCTTACCCCACCTCCCTGTCAGCATCACTACTCCCCCTTACCTCATCCTCACTCCCCCTTACCCACCCCTGTCAGCATCACTACTCCCCTTACCTCATCCTCACTCCCCTCACCCCACCCCTGTCAGCATCACTACTCCCCCTTACCTCATCCTCTACTCCCCCTTACCCCACCTCCTGTCAGCATCACTACTCCCCTTACCTATCCTCACTCCCCCTTACCCCACCCCTGTCAGCATCACTACTCCCCTTACCTCATCCTCACTCCCCTACCCCACCTCCTGTCAGCATCACTATCTCCCCTTACCTCATCTACTCCCCTACCCACCTCCTGTCAGCTCACTATCCCCTACCTCATCTCACTCCCTACCCACCCTGTCAGCATCACTACTCCCCCTTACCTCATCCTCACTCCCCCTTACCCCACCTCCCTGTCAGCATCACTACTCCCCCTTACCTCATCCTCACTCCCCCTTACCCCACCCCTGTCAGCATCACTACTCCCCCTTACCTCATCCTCACTCCCCCTACCCACTCCCTGTCAGCATCACTACTCCCCTTACCTCATCCTCACTCCCCCTTACCCCACCTCCCTGTCAGCATCACTACTCCCCTTACCTCATCCTCATCTCCCCTTACCCCACCTCCTGTCAGCATCACTACTCCCTTACCTATCTCATCCCTCCACTCCTGTCGCATCACTACTCCCCTTACTATTCCTCCTACCCCTCTGTCACTACTCCTTACCTACCTCACTCCCCTTACCTCACTGCTCATCTTACATCCCCCTACCCCACTCCCTGTCAGCATCACTACTCCCCCTTACCTCATCCTCACTCCCCCTCACCCCACTCCCTGTCAGCATCACTACTCCCCCTTACCTCATCCTCACTCCCCCTCACCCCACCCCTGTCAGCATCACTACTCCCCCTTACCTCATCCTCACTCCCCCTCACCCCACCCCCTGTCAGCATCACTACTCCCCCTTACCTCATCCTCACTCCCCCTCACCCCACCTCCCCTGTCAGCATCACTACTCCCCCTTACCTCATCCTCACTCCCCCTTACCCCACCTCCCCTGTCAGCATCACTACTCCCCCTTACCTCATCCTCACTCCCCCTCACCCCACCTCCTGTCAGCATCACTACTGGCTCTTCAGGTAAGTTGGGCCTACCTGGTCATTACTATTGATTAGGCATGCTATCTTATGTTTCCTGGCTGATTGTGTGCCCCCCCCCTCCCCCATGCCTTTTCTTTTCACTGCGTATGTCTGCTGATTAGGAGAAAAGTGTGCTTTTCCAGGAAAAAGAATCAACAACAAGGTTGTACTTGGATATTCAGGGTGGACCATGAGATGCGCATGAGAGTAATTGTATGTCACTTCGAGGACACAGAGAAAGCTATAAAAGTGCCCTCATTTTTATGCTCATTACTATCATCAGTGTCATTGTTATTGTCATTGATATTACTATCATTATGTTTATTACATCATGATTTTTATTACCATTATCGTCATCATCATTACTATCAGAATTTTTATTATCATCATCATAGTATTATTATTATCATCATTATCATTATTGTCATTAATTCATTATAATTGCTGTTACCATAATAATTATTATTATTATCATGATCTTCTGTATCATCTTTATCAACATAATGATCATTATCAACATTACTATTAATATCATTCTCATTACTATTACAATTATCATTTTTATTACTTCTATTATCATTATCATTTGCTGCAGCTGCATTCTCAGTCAGAAAAAAGAAGGTGCCAGAAAAAAACATCTTTTGAATATTCAATGAGGGTTTAAGTTTGGAGGAAAAGCAGTGTCGGAAAACAGGATTAGAAATGGTAACTTGCATATCATTAAAGAGAAAACAACAGGACTGAGTTGACCTTAAACTCAAAACAAGCAAAAATACTCATTCTACTCCATCCACACACACACACACACACACACACACACACACACACACACACACACACACACACACACAGACACACACACACATACATACATACACACACACACACACGCACGCACACACACACACACACACACACTCACACACATACACTCACACACACGCATGCACACACAGACTGACAGAGAGAGACAGACAGACTGACAGACTAAGACAGGAATAGGGACAGGGGGTGCGCACACACACACACACACACACACACACACACAAACACACACACACATACTCACTCACGCACGCACGCACGCACGCACACACACTCACACACACACACACACACACACATACACACACACACACACTCAAGGGACTCATATAAATGGCACGGCAAAAGAAAACAAAAAGGAGAAAAGACCAGTCAGCAAAACTGAATGGTTCTTTAAAAAAAAAAGAAGTATGAGCAGAAACATTTCCTTCAGAAGAATCTGAACAGAAACACTTTTTCCATTAAAAAATTGAATTGAAACATTTCTTCCAAAGCAGTATGTGCTGAAACACCCTTTCCACAAGTCCGTTCTGAAACATTTCTTCCACAACAATCCACATTGAAACATTCTGTATACAACCATCTGCCTTGAAAACATTCCTTCCCCATTAATCTGTGATAAACAGCTATTCTTGGCAAATTTTGCTGAAACATTCCTTCCAGAACACACTGTGTTGAAATGCTCCTTCTGCAAGAAAGTGTGCTAAACTATTCCCTCCTTAAAACCTGTGCTACCAACACCCTTCTGATACATAACCTTACACCTTTGTGATACACAATGTTACATCTTCCTGAATGGTATGTAGTGATATACCTTTCTGATATACAATGTTACATCTTCCATAAAGCTGTTTTGAAACACCTCTCTGATGTACAACGTTGCAACACCTGTACCATTTCCCACAATAATACACAATGGACGAGTCCTCTGAAGAGCACCACCGCAACCCCTGTGACCTCAGTCATGTGTGTGAGGTGTGTCCATGTCTTCACACAGTGCTCCACTCCAATCTTGTTAAATCGTTGTTATAGACAGTTGGAAAGTCTTGTGCAGTAACCCATGAATTCAATCGAAGCCAGGACCTTGCTTTCAAAATGAGAAAAGAAAGAAAGTGAATTATAAAGCTAAGTTACAGCCTGCTTTCTTCAGTGTCTATGCTTCCATATGACAGTTTGTAAATGAATTTCAATTTTGCCAGTTATCTAGAACTGTTAAATAAGATATTCACTTGAACTTTTGTTGTGTGGAGAGCTAAGGTGAACCAGGTGCACTGCCCATATACACAAGGCAAGTCCAGTGCTCTGCTCATCACTACCATGGAGTCCTGGACAACAGGGTCCCATGACAGGGACCTTGTCACGACTTGGACATTCTTACACAGGACCCTCTTTTCAAGATAGAGGATAAGTGCTGTTGTGAAATCAGTCTGTAAATACCAATGGTAATTAGTTTGTAAACTTACATTTGTACAGCATGTAATCTGTTACTAAAAAAAAGTTTGCAGCAGTTCTTGTGTGTATTAGGATAAAAAAAATCCATTATTTTGCTCTTTCTCCCATGCCACAGTTATTATTATCACCATCATTATTATTATCATACATTTAAATACGATAACTTTTTCTCCTTTTCTCTTTGATATTCTTATTGTTCTAATCTATACCCTCTCCCTCCAAGCCTCATTCCTCTTCTCTCTCCATTCCATAATTTCAGTGTTTCACCTACGTTACAGTTTGCACAAAGATTGAAAAAAAAAAGTGACTTTTTGTTCATCCTCTGTTTCCATCGTTTTGAATGTTATTTGTCCTGCCTGACCTGATAAGATGAAATGCATAGTGTGTGTTCCTTCACTTAGCGGTTCATTAATTCCATTTCTAGTTTTTCCTACTGCACAAGACTTTCCAGCACAGCGGTCCATGCACACAGCACACCCTGCACGTCACACTGCTGACACACGACGACCTGCTCTGTGATGCTCTCCATGGGAAACAACTTGGCACGAATTCTCTGTGCTCGTAGGCGCCGAGCAGTCTTGAGTGGATCAGAAATCAATAAAGTATATTTGTACTGTGATGGTGTCTCCCTCATGATAGAACATAAATCATGCAGATCAGAAATCAATAAAGTATATTTGTACTGTGATGGTGTCTCCCTCATGCAAGAACATATTCAAATCATGAGGATCAGAAATCAATAAAGTATATTTGTACTGTGATGGTGTCTCCCTCATGCAAGAACATATTCAGATCATGCGGATCAGAAATCAATAAAGTATATTTGCACTGTGATGGTGTCTCCCTCATGCAAGAACATATTCAGATCATGCGGATCAGAAATCAATAAAGTATATTTGCACTGTGATGGTGTTTGCCTCATGGAAGAACATCTCTGAATCATGTGGGCTGTAAAAGTACAAGGATCACAACAAAGCACTGTTCATTACATGCCAAGCATCATCAGAGGGCAGCTTATTTACTCTTAGTCTTTAAAGAAATCTTTCATTGTGGCACGACACCCCTGTGGACATGAAGACCAATCATCAGTGAGATCCCAAGTTTGACAGCAATGATACTAATTGCTTTACGCCAAAATGTCAGATTGAGTCTACATATCTGTGGCTGTGTAAAGTCATAAACTTCGACTGACATGTGGCTGTTTATATGATAACTGTACACCTACCTGAAGTTTTGAGGTGTCCACATGGATTTCTAAAGGCAGCGTTCTTGCATGAAGTTTAACATAAGAATGATTCGCTTACCTGAAGTTTTAACGTATCTTCATGATTCATGACACAGATTTGCACTCAGATAGATTACAGCACAAGGAACTTGAGTCTTTAACACTACCTTCAGTTCTCCTGCAGTAAACAAGCCTGCCTGGCTAACTTCCCTTTATTTGAAGGGAGGTGAGTCTAACCAGCCTGCCTGGCTAACTTCCCTTTATTTGAAGGGAGGTGAGTCTAACCAGCCTGCCTAGCTAACTTCCCTTTATTTGAAGGGAGGCGAGTCTGACCAACCTGCCCGGCTAACTTCCCTTTATTTGAAGGGGGGTGAGTCTAACCAGCCTGCCTGGCTAACTTCCCTTTATTTGAAGGGAGGCGAGTCTGACCAGCCTGCCTGGCTAACTTCCCTTTATTTGAAGGGAGGTGAGTCGAGCAAGTTCTTGCACTCTTGTCACCATGTGTTCAGTACAAAAAAAAACAATGGCAAAACGATGAAATTTGTCGCGCAAGAACAACTGACTATGACTAAGGATTGTAACTTTGGATATGATGAGTCAAATGGCGAGGGGGAATGACCATGCTGA
>CM065717.1:98322369-98324869 GCA_033310375.1 Conus canariensis
CTCTGGGCGGCCTCGGCGGTGATGTTGCTTGAGCTCCACACTGAGGCTGGGAACTTTGTCTTCTGGGTGACACACACAGTACATGTTCATAGGAAGTGGTTGTCACAGTTACATTAGCATGTACAGGTTCCACTTTGAAAGTACCTGGTATTAACTAACAGTTAAAGACAGTCTCCACTCTCAGAGTTTTTATTTAATTTCTTTTTCTCCCCATAGTTTTCTCTCTGAGGCCTCAAATCAAATGGTGAGAGCCTTCAGCTGTACAGCTGACAGATGAGAGAGAGAGAGAGAGAGAGAGAGAGAGAGAGAGAGAGAGAGAGAGAGAGAGAATGTTACATACAGCCCAGCTGACCACAAAGGCCCTATCAGGACTGTCACTGTGTTGAAGTCAACTCACAAGTCATTCTTTAAAAGAAAAAAAAAAGACAGAAAATCTCGTCCACACAACCTTTGAAAATACAACTTCTAAAAACACACTGGAAAGTTCGTTAAAGTCTTTCTTTGGTAACAGCTTAGATCATATCTCTTTCAGAAATTCAAAGATCACATCAGGTGAGACATCTCTGAACAAGGTTTTCATGGAGTCTGCTGTAAAGTATTTATGTGTTACATCATGCAAGACCCAACGCTCTAAAAGAATATGTTTCACTGTGAGTGGTACATGATATGGAATGCACCACAGAGACAGGTCTGACTTAAATCAGTGATGGATTAGGATTCTTAAGGCTAACAACATGTGGTTCCTATTTCCACATTGTCACATCACATTCTACAAACCCAGCAGTGCATAGGAACCTTGTACTCTGATAAAAGCTGGACAGTTCTGAGTCTGAGGGGAAACAAAAGCAAATGCCGACCAAAAGCAATTTACCTCCAGCCAGTACAATGCGTGACAGGGGAAATAAATGCAATTTATTAGTGACTGACAGTCTATCAAGAGTAGCTTCCATTCCCAATTCTCTCTCTCTCTCTCCCCAGCTTTCCTCTATATATAGCTGTTCAGTTTTGTGGAGGTAAATTTCTTTATGACAGCACAGTACATGACATTGCTAAACATCTGGAATGCATGCAAAGAGTTAAAGAAAACCAAAATGAACGATCATTGCTGCATATAGTCAATGACCTGAGAACAAGCAAACAGAGGGCCACACTGACCCACCACCCACTCTGTGTCTCTGTGGATGGCCGACTATGCTGCTGACTGTAGTACAGGGCTTCGGCAGAGCTGTCCTCATCGTCCCACTCTGAGGTGTCTGAGACCACCAGGGGCACAGGGCACAGGGCACAGCAGGAGGGCACAGCAGGAGGGTGTAAAGAAAATGAATGTAAGGTTGGATAGAGACAGCAGAAGGAAACCTAAAAGGTTAGACATAATCACGAAACTATGTATACACATGACAGCACAGATGACCAAAAAGCTAAACATTAAGGAAAGGTTAACATTGACAAAAGATTAATATTTTAGGTAATGCTTTAAAGCTTAATGTTACAGTATGCTCAATGACTAACATTAATGATTAAGGAATGCTTATAAGGGCAAATAAAACATTAAGGAAAAACTGACATCAATAAAAGTTTAACATAAAGAGTAGGATTAATTGGATAGTAGGATCTCTCCCTCTCTGAGGTGAGGAAGACTGATGTTGTTTTGATAATCTGTGACACGGATATAGATATTACTTTGACACACTCTGCTAAAGGAATATCACTGCAACTTTATTACAGTCTGTTAAAAGGAAGTCAGAATCACAAAATTATGTAAGGAATTGGGGACAGCAACTAGCATAAAACAAAGCAGATATGACTGGTAGTAATAAATAAAAACAAAAAACAATGCACATTAAGAATGTAGAGGTTACTGGAAGCCACTAAGTACTTTGACTCAGGCAGGGCTACTCTATAACCTTTCAAGTTTATATACACATGCACACAAAGATATACATGTGAGAAGAAAACAATGTATTCGCTATCATGAGACAGAGGAGGCAAGGGGAAAGAAAGAGAGGGGGAGGAAGAGGGAAGGATTAGAGAGTAGACAGAAGAGAGTGAATGATTGAGAAAGTAACAGAGAGACAGAGAGCCAGAGAGGTAAACATTAAGACATGAGAAAAGATCACATCTGATGATTAAAAAACAAAACCTGACAATAGAGAAATCAAATGGGTGTTGTTATCTACGCACATTCTTGACGCTGAAGCTCCTCCTCACCTGAGGAAAACGATGATGCCCTCGCCCGCACAGGGATGCGAGAGGTACTGGCCGAGCGACCTTGACTTCCTATGCTACCCCTTCGACTGGAGGAAGGTCGATGCTGAAGCTCATCCAGCTGGGCGACCAGCTCATCATTGCGATCCTTCAGCTCCTGAAACACATGACCCACACCTCAGGTGCCATGGGCGTGACTCCATGACATCAGTGGTACCAGCTCATCATTGCGATCCTTCAGCTCCTGAAACACATGACCCACACCTCAGGTGCCATGGGCGTGACTCCATGACAT
>CM065717.1:98329869-98334869 GCA_033310375.1 Conus canariensis
CATCCATTCAACCGATTTAGCACCTGTCTCATACAAACACCGTACTAGCTCTCTCTTGGTGAAAGAAGAGAAGCACCTTGACATGGCTTTACCTTGTTCTCAGCGGCATAGCGTTGCGTCTTGGCCATCAACATTTGTTTCTCCGCCTCCCAGGATCCACTGCTGGGGGAATCAGGCTGTGACTGAGGAGCAGACAATGAGGAATGTAGCATCACTAATTAATCAATAAATATTGATGAATGTATCATCACTTGTTAATTACTAACTATTGATGAATTTATCATCACTCCTTAATTAATAACTGTTGATGGATGTTGATGAATGCATCATACTTATTAATTAATAACTATTGATGAATGTGTTATCATTCTTAAATTAATAACTATTGTACATACAGCCGGTTTTCTTTGTACTTAACTAATATATTAACAGCCTCATTCATGTCATCCAGATATATCTAACAGAGATGAAAGTTAACAGAACTGAAAACCTCAGTAATTAGTATATCTTAAGAGGATTCAAAAGAAATAAGACAACCAATATTATTTGTAAAGACTGTATATCTTAAGATGTATGAGATAATATATCTGACACCTTGAGAAAAACTGCATATCTTGAAAAACTTACAGATGGTCTAGTATAGTGCTCAAAAATATGAGCATCACTAATTTGAGAGTTAGCTTTGTTTCTGATAATGTTCTCTTGAGTCTTTCAAAAGCAACAATGTTGTTAAAAGAGAGCAAACTGGGGTAACTGCACTCATCAACAGTATAAAGTGCATCATCGAATTCAACCACTTTATTTATGAAGAACAACATATCTGTGAATAAATCATACCCTCAGCACAGCTGTGAACTATATAATCGTGTAACTGATCGCACATATCACTTTATACCCTACAACAATAATTAGCATCCTGGATGATTCTGTGTCCTGTTCGTCGTTATCATGGAGTTCCTCATGTAAAGATGAGGTGACAATTCCTGAGCTCAATGGCCACCTCAAAGCTACAGGTCTTTTCTTCTATTTGCATACCATCGGCCATTAACTAAAGCAGGTTTTCTCTATGTGCATACGAACAACTGTTTACTTACAAAAGCAGATTTCTTCCATGTCCCTATACCATCCATTTCATCACTGCAGCAGATTTCTTCCATGTCTCTATACCATCCATTTCATCACTGCAGCAGATTTCTTCCATGTCTCTATACCATCCATTTCATCACTGCAGCAGATTTCTTCCATGTCCCTATACCATCCATTTCATCACTGCAGCAGATTTCTTCCATGTCCTCTATACCATCCATTTCATCACTGCAGCAGATTTCTTCCATGTCCCTATACCATCCATTTCATCACTGCAGCAGATTTCTTCCATGTCCCTATACCATCCATTTCATCACTGCAGCAGATTCTTCCATGTCCTATACCATCCATTTCATCACTGCAGCAGATTTCTTCCATGTCCCTATACCATCCATTTCATCACTGCAGCAGATTTCTTCCATGTCTCTATACCATCCATTTCATCACTGCAGCAGATTTCTTCCATGTCTCTATACCATCCATTTCATCACTGCAGCAGATTTCTTCCATGTCCCTATACCATCCATTTCATCACTGCAGCAGATTTCTTCCATGTCTCTATACCATCCATTTCATCACTGCAGCAGATTTCTTCCATGTCTCTATACCATCCATTTCATCACTGCAGCAGATTTCTTCCATGTCTCTATACCATCATTCATCATGCAGCAGATTTTTCCATGTTCATATACATCCATTTCAAGCAGATTTTATTCTATGTATTTAGCTATAATCATTTACTTACTTACAGCATTAAAACAGGCCTGAGAAATTCAGATACTTGCGGTGTTGGTCAGGAAATTTGAGCAACATTCTCAGAGAAGCATCAATTAAGCGGAAGAAACTTGACTAAGTGGTCGTCTTTCTAAGTGAGCACTCAGCAAACTCAACCCTGGGTAGGAGCTAGTCATGCACTAAATATCCCTTAAGTGTAAATGTCTCTGACGAGAATTGAACCCACAACCTCCCAGCCAGGAATCCGTGAAGCTAACTACTGAGAATGGCAGCACACCATTATTTCACTTTTTTTAAATCACACTAACAAAGACTGTTCTATTCTTTTCAATATTTGATAGGTTACATCTATAGCTCATCACAATTCATTGTAAAGGGAGATAAAACTCACAGCACAGTCATACTTGGACAAATCGCAGACTGACTTCCAATCATTTCGTCCTAAGTGCCTTACCTGCTGAGTCTGCTGCAGTTCCTTCTGCAGTCGCTGGCACTGGGTCTCCCACTCGCTCTGCTTCTCCCGAGCCTGAATCGCTTCTTTGTGGGCGCTGGACACTCTCTGTTACATGACCAATCATTGGTTGATAAATTAACATTTGTTATCAGTCTATAAACATACTTCATCTGTTAATGAATTAACATTCTTTATTGGACAATGAGTCTACATCGACATAATTGGTTTTTTTGTTTTGTTTTTTTTTGCTGTCCCAACCTCTACGCCACCTCAGAGGCAGTGCACCCACGCCGCTCATTCCGACACCTCGTCCACAGCCACAGCCCGGTCGGCCCCGCCGCAACCCCGGCACCGGCAATCCACAGGGAGCAGTCAATGTCAAGTCGTCAAGAAGCAACCCACCGGAGGAGACACTGCACTGCTGCCGAGCCACTTCGGTGGTGTTCAGTGGCGCCTGTTCTGATCTAACATACGCAGGACACCACCTACTAAGCCCCCTACTGACGACAATAATTGCTTAGTCGCGGAGCTGACGTGAGTGAGCTCTCCCTCCGGAGGGCGCCACCACGTCCGTCCAACGACAGCCGATACCGGTGACCCCAACGGAACCAAACCAAGGCCACAGATGTGGAGAGGACATCGAAATTGAGGTCACCATGAGAGCAGGGCATGAAGGGCCACAGAATTTGAGATTTTTTTTTTTATGCTGATGAATGAGAATAAGGATGATTAAGATGATGCTACGGATTTCCATTTCGGTCTGAGACTACATGACACGGCTGTACTCTACGCTTCCTTTCATAATATATCCCGACGTCAACCAGGCCCGAGAGATACAGGCACCTGCAGTGTTGGTCAGGAAATTTGAGCAACACTCTCAGAAACGCATCCATTAAGTGGATGAAACTCGACTGTGTGGTCCCAGTCTTCCCAACTGAGTCCGCAGCAACTCAACTCTGGTAGGAGCCAGTCGGGGCAGAAAACCCACATGACTTCTGATGGAATTCGAACCCACGACCTCCCAGCCGGGAGTCCGCGATGCTAACCACTTCGCCACGGCGGCTGGTGACATAATTGTTTTAACAGCCGCGTTCTCTGACAGTCAGTAAATTAATGAAAGAATTCTTTATGGACATAGACACTAGTTTGTAGAGTCATATTCTCTGTCAGTCCATGAATTAACAAACAAATTCTCTGTGTGCATAAACACTTGTTTTTAAAGTCACATCCTCTGTCAGTCAGTGAGTTAATAAGAGAATTCTGTATGTACACAGACACTTGTTTTTATAGTCATGTTCTTTAGTGAATTACTGAAACAATCCTCAATAGTTGCTGGACATTAACTTTTAAATTCACAATATCTATCAGTCAATAAATTAACTAAGGAAGTCATTTCACTGTTACATATTGTACATCCAACAGGTGCATAACAAGAGCTATCTCAATTCAAAAATGCAGATTACATAGGGATTACCCAGGACAGCAACACATGTGTGTAAACACCTAATATGTGGAGTGCCATCAAATTACACACACACACACGCACACACACACACACACACACACACACACACACCAACACACACAGAAGTACATGCACACAGTTTCAGTTTCAGTTTCATCAAGGAGGCGTCACTGCATGTGGACAAGTCCATATACGCTACACCACATCCGCTAAGTTTTGAGACCACACTACGCATGATTTGAAGCTGATGGGTAAATGAATTAACAACAAAGATGAGACAATTGAAGAAGAGGGTCTTGTGGCTATGACTCAGTGGATGTCTGACCTACGCATTAGTCCAACGTGCTGGTCAGACCCCAAGTGTCTACCTACCATTGTTTTTTGTTTGTTTTTTTTGGTATGTGTGTATAGTGAATGTACACATGTGTGTATGATGTGTGGGTACGGGCCCATGTGTGTGCATAAGCGCATGTGTGTGTGTGTGTGTGTGTGTGTGCACACGCATGCATGTGTGCGCGTTTGTGTGTGTATGTGCGCGCATGGGGATGTGTGTGTATGTGTATGTGTGTGTGTCTAGGTGTGTGTATGTATATGTGTGTGTGTGTGTGTGTGTGTGTGTGTGTGTGTGTGTGTGTGTGTGTGTGTGTGTGCCTGCATGTATGTGTGCGTATGCAGAAGTGCGTGTGCATATGTGTGCTTGTGTGTGTGTGTGTGTGTGTGTAATTTGGGGTTACACACACACACACACACAAACACATGCGCACATGTGCACACACACATACAAACACACACACACACATCCACATCCACACACATACACAAAGACACATGCGCACACACACACACTTACACAGAGAAGCACATACACACACACATGCACGCAAGTGCACACACACACAGAAACACACCCACACCCACAACCAACCACACACACACACACACACACACACACACACACACACACACAAGCGCACACCGAAACAGCTGATCATTTCCATAATATAACCAGTTACAAAGTTATACAGCTGGTTTACTGTGATTGTCACATAGAAATATATCTATTTTTGCAACACTAAAATCCCTTTGTGGCTAACAAACAATGAAGTTATACAGCTGGTTTACTGTGACTGTCACACAGAAATATATCTATTTTTGCAACACTAAAATCCCTTTGAGACTGACAAACAATGATACTGATTTGGTTGAGCTGAAATGGACAATCTTTGTCAGTTGCCCTTGAATTTGGTGACAAAGCTGCAT
>CM065717.1:98339869-98344869 GCA_033310375.1 Conus canariensis
TCACACACACACACACACACACATACACACACACACACATACATACACTCCCACATACACACACACACACACATACATACACTCCCACACACACACATGCACACACACACATGCACACACTCATACACACACATACACATATTTGTGTGCAGAACTTTGACATTTACTGCAATTTTAGCTGTAAATAAAATCGTTCCATTCTGAATACTAACACACTTTTACATAAATGAAGTATACATGGTACGTTAAACAAACCTAAAGTCAGTTACCATCTCAGGACATACAAACCAATCACACAGACTTACTGCAGACGAGCGTTGAACGACTTCTCCAGCTGTGCATGTCTTTCATCGACTTCAGCAGCCATGAGGGCGTTACGAGAGAGGGCATCAGCCAGGTCTGAACGCAGCTTGTTGCGCTCTTCCATGGTCTGGTCCAACCCTGACCTAGAGCCACACAGCCACAGTGCACAGTGTTCATATCATTCTCTCTACACCATTTTCTTTCCCCCTGAAAACAGTGCCTCAAAATGTGTTTTCCAAACAAACATACACAGTCAGTATGTCCAGGAGGGTATTTAGACCAGACTCCTCCAAATCAGAAGTCGGATGGCCATCCCCTACCCAGTAGGTCGCCGGTCAGGGACACATCCTCCAGGTATGGAGTATTAGTGCGAAATGTGCCAAGATGGCTCGGAGGAATCAGCAGTCTTAGAGCAACTGACAGTGTTCCTACTGGGATGGGGAAGAGAGGGAGGGGGGTGTGGGGTGGGGGGAAGGAGGTGGGTGGTGCAACATGTGGCACTGTTGTCCTCTATGAAATCTCCCTTACATCTTATGATGGTTCAAGATCAAGAGCTGTGCTAAAGCTTAAGCCCCAGAGTAAAAACCCACTTGTGCTCACAAAGAAGATTCTTAGGGCGTGAGCTAAGGACAGGGCAACCTCTACAGAAAACCTAGAAGGCTGAAGACAGAGGCAAGATCTAGAATAATAATCTCCTTACAAACCATGGAACCTTACATCCAGTTTACATAATTGAACTGTTTGACTAAGAATGACATTCACCAAGAATGCACAAGTTTTTTTTCTTTTACTTTCGGTCTTGTCTACAGAATAATTCACAAATAAAGAGTAATCTTCATTCCATTTCACACCGTTGTGTTCAGTGTCATCTTCATTCCATTTCACACTGTTGTGTTCAGTGTCATCTTCATTCCATTTCACACCGTTGTGTTCAGTGTCATCTTCATTCCATTTCACACCGTTGTGTTCAGTGTCATCTTCATTCCATTTCACACCGTTGTGTTCAGTGTCATCTTCATTCCATTTCACACCGTTGTGTTCAGTGTCATCTTCATTCCATTTCACACTGTTGTGTTCAGTGTCATCTTCATTCCATTTCACACCGTTGTGTTCAGTGTCATCTTCATTCCATTTCACACTGTTGTGTTCAGTGTCATCTTCATTCCATTTCACACTGTTGTGTTCAGAGTAATCTTCATTCCATTTCACACTGTTGTGTTCAGTGTCAGTCTGCACAAGTGACAACATGCTGACAACTCACTATGGACGTGACCCTGGTCAAATGTCCAAGAAATATCAGTTAACCGACAAACTGACACTTTTCTGCAAGTCCACAGCACTGTGAATCCTCATTCAATGTGACGGAGATTTTTGTTGGGTGCATGTGCAAAAGTGACAACATTTTGAGCTTTCTGACAGTCTCCCCCATTGAAAAAACCGTATGCCTGCAGGACTGGTTGTTATAGCTTAGTTGGCACATGATCATGGTGATCTTGGAGATGCAGGCTCCAATCTCTGTTGGACTGTTTCATTATAGGAAGATTTTTCCCTCAGAGCTCACAATAGTTCTGTCTTCATTTCCTGAAAAGTTCTTCCAGTGAGAGCATAATCTGAAGTTCCCTGTGTGAATGCAAAGATCATATCTTTGATACTTAATTGTTCAGCATTAAAGATCACATCTGAGTGATTAATATTCAACTGAATGTCAGGGGAATACATGATGAACAACAGCAGGCAGCTCTTCAGTTGTTTCTACACCAGTCGGCAGTCCATACTATAAACAAGAGTGTGGATTGTGAAGCAATTCAAACTTGTCTCTAGCCAAGGATTGGTGCTATCTAAATGGATGCTGATACCATGTACCCCCTCCTCCCCCCCCCCCCCCCCCCCATCAACCATTGTATTCTTCCTCTTCTTCTGCATACGCAGGGCTGATACTCCTGCAGACACCCCCTGTATAGTGGAGTATGACCGTTTTTTATCCTGCCATTAAGGCAGCCATACTCCAACTTCAGGGAAGGTGCATGCTATGTGTAACGTGTCATCCATACCAATGGCCAAACTGGCCTTCTCTTCCGAAAATTGGTGACGGGAATTTATGTGTGTGCAAGATCTTATGCGTGCGTTCACACAAGGAACCTCCGTTAATAAAGGACTGTATGGGAAATGGAGTCAGAACCAATGTTAACTCCGAGAGAAAAATCCCCCTGTACCGAAATGGCCAGGTGGCCATTGTATTCATTTTACCTGAGAAAGAAAAACTCTCTATGGTAAATAGTATTAATACACATAGCTGTCCACTCCACTTCCCCCATCTTCCCTCCCCCTCTACCACTGCATCCATGTTTACCTGTGAAAGGTGAGCTCCTTATGGCAAGTGGTGCTGATACGTCAGCCAGCCTGTTTCTCCCCCTACCCCCTCATCTTCGCTCCCCCTTCTGCCACTGTGCTAATTCTTACCTGTGAAAGGTGAGCTCCTCATGCTAAGTGGTGCAGATAAACCTGC
Source organism: Conus canariensis (assembly GCA_033310375.1). Classification (NCBI taxonomy): domain Eukaryota; kingdom Metazoa; phylum Mollusca; class Gastropoda; order Neogastropoda; family Conidae; genus Conus; species Conus canariensis. Next base: position 98,342,679 of record CM065717.1, read on the forward strand.
CTGGCGTCCACTCCCTTCCTTCCTCCCATCCACACACACAAACACACATACACACACACATGCACACACACATGCACTCACACACATACACTCACACACATACACACACATACACATACACACACATACACATACACACACACACACATGCACACACACATACACTCACACACATACACTCACACACACACACACACATACACACATACACACACACACACACACACACACACACACAAATCTGCTCTCTTGTATCCTCCTGCTTCCATGTTTACCTGTGAAAGGTGAGCTCCTTATGGTATGTGGTGCTGATAAACCTGCCTGGTGTCCATACCCTTCCTTTCTACCATCTCCCCCCTAGCACAGCCCCCCTCCCCCCCCCCCCCCCCCCCACACACACACACACACAAATCTGCCCTCTGGCATCCTCCTTCTGTGTCCCTCTTTACCTGAGAAAGGTGAGCTCCTGGTGGTAGGTGGAGGTGATGGCATGGCTGAGAGGCGTGAGGTCGGCCAGGGGCTGGCACCACTCACTGCTCAGCGCCAAAGACAGCTCCTTCAGCTGCACCCTGCCCTCAGGGTCAAACCCCAGGTGCTGAAAGGGAAACAACCACTTCACTCTCCTGTGACCCACGTCACGCCATGTCACATGACCCTGCCCTCAGGGTCAAACCCCAGGTGCTGAAAGGGAAACAACCACGTCACTCTCCTGTGACCCACTGTCACACCATGTCACTGAACTTTGCCCTCAGGGTCAAACCCCAAGTGCTGAAAGGGAAACAATCATGTCACTTTCCTGTGACCCACTGTCAGGCCATGTCATAGAATCTACACCAAGCGAAATAACCTGTATGTGGAGTTGTCATGAGAAAAGAAATCTAAAGTGAAGGGCAGAAAGTAAACAGTAAATAATGAACAAGTACAGTAATCTTTGTTCTGATGTGAACCTTTGGAGATCATCACTCAAAATCAATGCTGCTTGTAACGACCATTCACCTAGCACACATTACAGGCACAAGAAAGCTTTAAAAAAAGCAGATGACCAAGGAAAAACAAAGTTGATTTCCAAAGCAACTTGTACTTGTCTACTGCTTACTTTTACCATATTCATTTTCCATTGACATCATCCATGCCGAGATAATCAAAGTTTGTTCATACATGTCTATAAAGTCTTGTGACAATCACATATTTCATTTGCTGTTGCTGCTTCTTTCATACATGTGTGGTAGAAGAATGGGTATCAAAACTAGCGTCGATTTACTGTTTTCTGCCTTAAATTGTCTTTTGCTCTAGCAAAGAAAGTTTCTGCATTTGATGAAATATTGTTATAATCAGTTAAAATCAACTCTTTGCTTCATATGTAACAAAAGATAAGATGAAACTCAAAGCAGGAACAGATATGAGGCATTGATAATGTGATCTTGAAAGGAAACCTTTGTGAAGGTCTGATACATCTGTCATTGACATTTGTCTTCTACCCAAGGAAAAATGGTTCTGTTAATGCCAGACCCTGAATTAGTGTTGGTTAGCAAAATTTTGCTCAAGGTCTATCTACTGGAGCATACATACCTATGTCTTTGGACTGCCAGTTCATTTGAGCAAGTGCTCTCGCACATACATGCACACTTCTTCACACTCACACTCAATCAGAAGCATTACCAATAAATACAGAAAGTGATAAATGCATGCTCTTATTATTATCAACATGTTTTTCTCTCATATTCCATCTTGCTCTGTACATGAAAGCTTTGTTTGCCTGTAACATGTACATGTAAATTAAATCTTTGAAATTTTGTTCCCACTACACTATGTCTAACTACACTTCCTGATCCCTATAGTTACATATATAACAAGTAGCAGTAGTACTATTTTTAGTATCATCATTATGATTCATTTTGTTGTTAGCTGCTTTGGTGCTCCTACCATTTTGTGATATCATTTTGTGTTTAGGACAATACAGAAAAAGTAGCAAGGGTAGATTAGAAAAATAGGCGCTGCCTACAATGTTCATCCTTGAGTAAGAAAGCTTTTTTTTTCTACCAAGTCCTCTGCCTCTTTTATTTTTTTTTTAGGATTCAGGATACAAGGAAAGAGTACAGGCAGACAGGAGTATGTTAACTTTGATTTTCATCATTGACAGTAAAGAAAAGGGTAAACAAGTAAACATGCTACACAAAGAGGTTAACAACAA
>CM065717.1:98347369-98389869 GCA_033310375.1 Conus canariensis
AACTGCAACATCAAATCCTCCAGCAGTATGAAGTGCACTCAATGCCTACAGTTGCCTTCAACATCAACAACAACAAAATGCAACATCAAATCCTCCAGCAGTATGAAGTGCACTCAATGCCACAGTTGCCTTCAACATCAACAAACTGCAACATCAAATCCTCCAGCAGTATGAAGTGCACTCAATGCCTACAGTTGCCTTCAACATCAACAACAACAAAATGCAACATCAAATCCTCCAGCAGTATGAAGTGCACTCAATGCCTACAGTTGCCTTCAACATCAACAACAAAATGCAACATCAAATCCTCCAGCAGTATGAAGTGCACTCAATGCCTACTCTAGGCCTGGGGTGTGCATGCACAATGCTCCTTCACTTCCCCCTTCCCTCTGTCCCACTCCTTCTACCTCCATCCCCACCACACACACAATGAACAGATCTAATCATATGGGAACAGAAAATGAACAGACTCCATCAATATCATCCATAACTCTCAACAGCAGCCACTGAAAACCCACAAAAATAACTCAGCAGCAATGCAGCGTCTTGTCTAATGGGTTGTCTATTGGTGACCTTTTCTTTTCTTCTCAATTAAAATAGATACCACCATACATAACAAAAGTCAGTAGCAGAACAGTATCTCCTCCAGTGGGTTGCCTTCTGATGGGAGGTTTTTCCCCTTTCACAACAGGCACTACAGAAAACAAACTGACTTAACAGCAGCACAGTGTCTCCTCTCATGCGTTGCCTCAAGCTGACCTAACGCTGGTTGCTTCCTGCCAATTGCTAGTGCTGGACTTGGAACTTGACAAGACTGGATAAGGGTGGGGCTTGGTGGGAATAAGAATGACTGTTGGCAGAATCCACAGCATGGGAGCCGAAGATGTCATAACAAAATTTTTTCTTTTTCTTTTAACTGTCCCATCATCTGCGCCACCTCAGTGGCAGTGCACCCCAAGCGCTCATTCCGACACCTCATCCACAGCCACAGCCCGGTCAGTCCCGCCGCAGAACCGGCACCAGCAATCCACTGGGAGCAGTCAATGTCAAGTCGCCAGAAGGCTACCCACCGGAGGAGACACTGCACTGCTGCCGAGTCACATCGGTGGTGTTCAGTGGCGCCTGTTCTCATCCAACATACGTGGGACACCACCTACTAAGCCCTCCACTGACAACAATAACTGCTTAGTCATGGAGCCGGCATGAATGAGCTCTCCTTCCGGAGGGCACCACCACATCTGTCCAACGACAGCCCCCATGGAAACACAGATATCGGTGACCCCAACGGAACTAAACCAAGGCCACAGACATGGAGAGGACATTGAAACTGAGGTCACCATGAGAGTGGGGCATGAATGGCCACTGAATTTGAGACATTTTTTTAATGCCGATCGATGAGAATAAGGATGATTAAGATGATGTTACTGATTTCCATTCCGGTCTGCATCTGCAACTGCATGACAGGGCTGTACTCCTTTCATAACATATCCCGGCATCAACAAGGCCAGAGAGATACAGACACCTGCAGTGTTGGTCAGAAAATTACAGCAACACTCTCAGAAACGCATCCATTAAGTGGATGAAACTCAACTGTGTGGTCCCAGTCTTTCCAACTGAGCCCGTAGCAAACTCAACTCTGGGTAGGAGCCAGTCACAGCAGAAAAATCCCACATGACTCTTATGGGAATCGAACCCACGACCTTCCAGCCGGGGAGTCCACGACCCTAACCACTTCGCCACAGCGGCTCGTGATGTCATAAAAAACTTATTCACAAAACATAAAACAAACAAACAAGCAAGCAAACAACAACAACAATACCAACACCATCACCAACAACAACCCAAACAACAAATGACCAACCCCTACCCCTACTCACTCAGACTCAGCGGCCTGCAGTGAGGAAAACAGACTGACTGTGCCCACACTGGTGTAAATGGCCGCAGACTTCTTGTCCTGTTGCGCTGGGGGCACCAAGGTTCGAATCCTCTTGCCACTGAGCGGGGGCAGGGGCGGGGCCTCAAAGCCGTGGGGCGTGGTGGTGGTGGGGTCCGCCGTGTGGTGGGACAGCCCCTGGATGAACTCGTCAAAGCTGATGACGCCGTCGCGGTTCACGTCCAGCTTGTGGAACAGTTCTTTCAGCTCCTGGATACAGTCATCAGCATTGTGCTTAATACTGACAGGGAGGAGACATTTGTTTTTGTTTTGGTGGCACAAGAGAGAGAGAGAGAGAGAGAGAGAGAGAGAGAGAGAGGCAGAGAGAGACAGAGAGAGAGAGAGAAACACTGAACACTTTCAATGTCATTAGCTTTACAGCTTGATGACATTTGTGTGCATGTGTAAATGTGTTGTTTGGTGTGTGTGTGTGTGTGTGATGTGTGTGTGTGTGTGTGTGTGTGTGTGTGTGCATGTGTGTAAATGACATGTGCATGCATGCGTGCGTGCATGCGTGCAAGCATGTGTGTGTGTGTGTGTGTGTGTGTGGTAATACACATGTGCATGCACATGGCAAGCATTTGGGTGGACTTATGTACAAATTTGCATAATGTACCACATTGCAATATAGTACTTATGTACAAATTTGCATATAGGCTTAGTTCGTATTCATAATTAAAAACTGCGATGCTTATTGTTCATACATTGTCACAATGAATGGCCACACCACTGATAAGACTGAGGCTCAAAGGGTGGTTGAAGCACATGTGGAAGGAGAGATGCATGAAGATTCAACTTAAAGTGCAGTCACACACATGTGCTCTCTCCCTCTCTCTCCCCTCCACCCCCCTCCCACACACATACCATCACAGCCAAAAAAATACAAATGCACACTAAGCAAGTTCTCATTTCTGGACACGTTGGCCACTTATTTCATCATCACTCTCAGGTCACTGCTAGCTCCCCCCACCCCCCCTCTCCCCCCACCCTCCGTCCTCCCTCCCCCATCTGACTGGTTCTCTTTTTGCCCCAAGACTGCACTGTGAAAGGTCATAAGTGTGGCTCTTCTCTCAGAAAGGATTCATCCCAGGAATCTATTTCTGTTTGACGGTGTGGTCACAGCTCCTTTTCATCTATTTTTTTTTAGACCAGCTGGTCGCTTTCGTATTGAACACGTGCATCGTTAGCGTTACATAATATTTTGATGTAACATGCATGACACTACATGCTGATTAAGCAGATTAGTTATTTCTTTATCTAGTAATGTATCAATTCATGTCTTCATTTTTCCTGCGCAGAAACTGCATTGGTCTAACCATGATAAAATATAACTTAACATTTATGACAGTTTTTGTATATGCTTTCATTGGTGTATAAAGCAATAGTTATAACTGATCATGATTCATGAGAAAATGACAGCTTTATAACATTGAATTAAATGATGAAAATGTTAGTCTCAGATTTACAGCAGATAGCATTTAGTGATCTTCATTTATTATTATTATTATTATGAACATTTATGACGCCTAATCAATTGAATGCCCTAGGCGTTTACAATATCACAACAGACATCAAATCACACAATATATAACAATCATACATGAGAAAAAGGCATCAAAATCCAAAGCAAGGACACAAACTCACAAGCATGCATACACGCAAACACACACTCACACAGACACGAACGCACACAAAGCAGACACTCGCATCACACATTGCAAACGTCGGGTCACAGGGAAGACGAAGTTACCTAGGAAACAGATGAGTTTTGAGAAGGCGCTTGAATGTGGGCAGTGAGGGTGAGTATCTGAGAGAGCGAGGCAATTGATTCCAGGTAGTTGGAGCTTGATAGGCAAAGGAACGTTGACCAAAGGTTTTAGTGCGAACAGTGGGGATACTGTAGATACGAGTGTCACATGAGGAACGTAAAGCTCGAGATGGGGTGTAAAGATGTAACAGGTGGGTGAGATACTCAGGACAGGAAGACTCGATAGATTTGAAGCAGAGAGAGGCAATCTTGTAGGATATTCTTAGCTGAACAGGGAGCCAGTGGAGAGTGCGGAATGATTGGAAAACTCTTAACAATGTCTACCATTCTGCTAAATCTGATTAAATTCATGCCTACACATGCTGAGAAAATACTAACGTTAGAGTTTACCTCTCTCTGTTTCTTTCACACTCACACACACACACACACACACACACACACACACACACACACACACTCACACACACACACACACACTCACACACACACACACACACACACTCACACACACACACACACACACACACACACACACACACTCACACACACACACACACACACTCACACACACACACACACACACACACACACACTTCAATGGTTTTCGTAACTCAGATCAGTTCAGTATGAACAACTGAGGTATGATCCGACTCAAATAAACAAAAGGGGAAATAATCCCCAGCACTGACCTCCTAATAAACAAAAGAGGAAATAATCCACAGTACTGACCTCCTAATAAATAAAAGGGGAAATAATCCCCAGCACTGACCTCCTAATAAACAAAAGGGGAAATAATCCACAACACTGACCTCCTAATAAACAAAAGGGGAAATAATCCACAACACTGACCTCCTTATAAACAAAAGGGGAAATAATCCACAACACTGACCTCCTTATAAACAAAAGGGGAAATAATCCACAACATTGACCTCCTAACTAATAAACAAAAGGGGAAATAATCCCCAGCACTGACCTAATAAACAAAAGGGGAAATAATCCACAGTACTGACCTCCTAATAAACAAAAGGGGAAATAATCCACAATACTGACCTCCTAATAAACAAAAGGGGAAATAATCCCCAGCACTGACCTCCTAATACGCAACAAGGGAAATAATCCCCAGCACTGACCTCTTGATTCATGGGCTCCATGCCGATGTGGCCACACACCTGGTCCAGCTCTGGCAGTGTCAGGTAGCCCTGGTGACCCAGGTCCAGCTGCTGGCAAACCTGCCGGAGTTGATCCAGCCCCGTGTCCCAGTCCAGGACAAAGTCCCAGGGGCCAGGGGACATGGGCAGCTGACCTGCAGTACAGCGCAAAAAGTTTGATCTTTGTTCCTCCTTTTTTTTTTCTTTTTTCTGTGTTTCCCTCGTTCCTGTCTTTCTTTCTTTTTCTTTTTTCCTTTTGTTTTGTTTTTGAATACTCTGCAAGTTAACTCACTATGAACGAGAGGAGTAGTATCTATCTCAATCAAATGCAACAAAATGATAAAAAAAAACATGGAATACTTATATCAGTACAAACTGGCAGAGTTGTACCACATTGAATCTCAGTAATCTGAGACATGTATCCTAGCATGAAGTCGTATCAACCCCTTAGGGGGAACCTTCAGAAAGTTTGTCTAAACTGGTCATCTACTAGCTGAAGGGCCATGTTACTAGCTACCCTTTATTGAAAATGCTGAATTAATCACCAACCCTGAAGCCATTATTCACACAAGTATTTAAAACCCATCAATCACACATTTTCCCAAATGGAAAGCTCTCCTCCTTTAAAAAAAAATTAAAAAAACATCACCACTTCAAGAACTGTGAGACATGCACTAAACAATAACTATTTTTCTTTTGAAGACAATGTTTATAGTTATAAAAAAATGGATGGCCCTGTGTGTGTGTGTGTGTGTGTGTGTGTGTGTGTGTGTGTGTGTGTGTGTGTGTGCATGAGTGCATGTGTGTGTGTGTGTGTGCATGTGTGTGTGAGCGAGCGAGAGAGAGAGAGAGAGAGAGAGAGAGAGAGCATGCATAAGTGCATGTATGCAAAAAATGTGTGTACATGAGCGCATGCATGGGTGCACGCGAGCGAGTGTGTCAATGCCAGCGCTGTATTGTCGCCTGACCTTCAGCTTCAAAGGTTTCCACCTGGCCGGACCTGGCTCTCCGTTCGTCATGCTGACCGGCGCTGGCCCTGCGCTGTTTGCCGGCATGTCCATGGCTCTGGTGGTCTGCGTCCTGCAGGACACAGCACTGGCTGTCATGACACCATCAACAATAGGTCCCCACCCCGCTCTACCCTTCACAACTAACAGACAACTCTTAAAAGATCTAGAAGAAACCCCTCTATATGCAAGGTTAATGCCAGGTCAGTTGTTACAAATATTAGGAATACTTTCAAACCTCACCACAGGAATACGGGGCAGTACAATGTGACTAAATGGGTTTGAACATTAAGCAGAAAGCAAAATTCAATGGGAACAGCGGAAATTAAATGATGTCTTCGTTAAAGATCTTTGATTTGGAGAACACCTGAACCGCTAATTATTTACCTAATCATACCTTTAACATACTTAAGTCACAAAAATAATGAATAGCCTATAAGCCTCATTTACAAGGCCATGAAAATTCTGCAGGTAATAAAAAAACCTCTGTTATAGGCTATGAAACTGTAGGTAACATGAATCACCAATTACCAGGCTATGAGTATTCTGCAGGTCATTATGAAGTCAAGTTTATGAGTCTAAAACTTCCGCATATAACATAAAACCTTCTTTTTTAACAGTTCAAGAAGCTATAAACATTCTGCAGGCTACACAAAGCCGTATTTAAAAGGCTATGAAAATTCAACAGGAAAAGCAAAGCCCTATATAAAAGACGGACATTTTGCAAGTAACACAAAACCGTATTTAAAAGGTTATGGAGATTCTGCAGGTAACACAAAGCCGTATTTAAAAGGATAATGATGGAAATTCTACACGTAACGCAAAACCCTGCTTAAAACACTACGGAAATTCTGCAGGTAACACAAAACCCTGCATAAAACACAATGGAAATTCTGCAGGTAACACAAAACCCTGCTTAAAACACTATGGAAATTCTGCAGGTAACACAAAACCCTTCTTTAAACACTATGGAAATTCTGCAGGTAACACAAAACCCTGCTTAAAACACTATGGAAATTCTGCAGGTAACACAAAACCCTGCTTAAAACACTACAGAAATTCTGCAGGTAACACAAAACCCTGCTTAAAACACTATGGAAATTCTGCAGGTAACACTAAGTCCTATTCAAAAGGCTCTGGAGATTTTACAGGTAATACAGAACACTGGGTGTGTGTCAATATGCACCCTTGTTTGTATGTAGATGCATGGTACTTATTGCAATATTCATCTTACTGGCTTCCTTTATGTTTTCTTTAACTTTTTATGTATTTGTAAGCGCTTAGGGTTTATGATGTAAGATTAAGCACCACAAATAATCATTATTATCATTTAAAAGGTTATGGAAATTGAGCAGGTAACACAAAGCCCCACATAAAAGACGAATATTCTGCAGGTAACACAAAGCTGTACTTAAAAGGATATGAAAATTCTGCAGGGAACACAAAGCCCTGCTTAAAACACTATGAAAATTCTGCATGTAACACAATGCTCAAAACACCATGAAAATTTTGCAGGGAACACAATGCTTAAAACACTATGAACATTCTGCAGGTAACACAAAGCCCTGCTCAAAACACTATGAAAATTCTGCAGGGAACACAAAGCCCTGCTTAAAACACTATGAAAATTCTGCAGGTAACATAAAGCAGTATTCAAAAGGATATGGAAATTCTGCAAGTAACACTAAGCCCTACTCAAAAGACTATGCAAATTTTGCAGGTAACACAAAGCCCTATGTAAAACGCTATGGAAATTCGGCAGGTCACACACAGCCCTGCTTAAAACACTATGAACATCCTGCAGGCGATGCAAAGCCATATTCAAATGGCCATAAAAATCTGCAGGGAATATGAAGTCCTACTTATGAACCTAAAAAAATCTGCAGGTACATGCAGATTTATTCAAGAAACTATAAGAATGAAAAAACATTCTAAAGGTAACATACTTCATTTAAGAAGCCATGAAATGTTACAGACAACATGAAACCTTATCCAAGAAGCAATGAAAAATCTGAAGTAACATGAAAGTTAGCCTCTCAGCTATGAAAAGTCCACAGGGCGAAATAAAGCTTTATTGACAAGGCCGTGAACATTTTTGTACATGACACAAAATGTTCAGAATGCTTAAAAATTCTGCAGTTAGCGTGAAGCCTTATTCATGAGGCAATGAAAATTCTGCAGTTTACATTAACCCTTATTTAATTGGCAACGAAATTTTTTGTGTTAAAATGAAACATTCCTTTAAGATGTCATGTGTACATTCTGTGGTTTACATGAAGTCTTATCTAAGAGGGAATAAGAATTCTACAGTTAAAATGAAGCCCTATTAAGATGCTATAAAAATTCCACAGTTAACATGGTCTTACTCAGGAGGCAATGGAAATTCCACAGGTAACATCAAGCATTACGTAAGAGGCAATGAAAACTGCATAGGAAACATGAATGAGCAATGAATATTCTGCAGGACATAAACACAATTTGTTTAGGAAACAATGAAAATTCTACAGGATAGCACGAAATTTATTTAAGAAACATTAACAATTGTACATAACACCAGAAAACCTCATCTAAAAGGTCAAGAACATTCTGCAAGACACTTGAAAGCCTTATCTCTAGAGACTGTGAAAAATCCGATCGACACAAGTAAAGCCTAGCTTAGAGGCCATGAAAATTCTGCAAGACATCATGAAGCCGTGTTTACGAGGCAATGGAAACTCTGCAAGACATCTGAAAGTCTTGTTTAAGATGCTATGAAAAGTCTCCAATATCAGAGTCATAGTTTAGAGGTTATGAATATTCTATAGGACATCAAAATGTCCCACAGGATAGTTTGAAGTCTTATTTAAGAGGATATGAACATTCCACAAAACATAAGGAAGCCTCATTTCAGAGGCAATGAAAATTTTGCAGGACATCAGGAAACCTTGCTGGACATTAAAACATCTCATTTCCAATAAACAGTAAATAAGTAGGGTAACTTATGGGAGCAAAAGTTACCCTACTTATTTACTGTTTATTGTTTACTGTTCCCTGCCTCATTTCATTTTCAATTTCATCTCATTTACGAGGCAATGAAAATTCTGCAGGACATCAGGAAACCTTGCTGGACATCAAAACATCTCACTTACTAGGCATTGAAAATTCTGCAGGACATCCAAACATCTCATTCACGAGGCTTTGAAAATTCTGCAGGACATCCAAACATCCCATTTACGAAGCTTTGAAATTTCTGCAGGACATCAGGAAGCCTTGCCGGACATCAAAACATCTCATTCACGAGGCTTTGAAAATTCTGCAGGACATCAAAACATCTCATTCACGAGGCTTTGAAAATTCTGCAGAACATCCAAACATCTCATTCACGAGGCTTTGAAAATTCTGCAGGACATCCAAACATCTCATTTACGAGGCTTTGAAAATTCTGCAGGACATCCACACATCTCATTCACGAGGCTTTGAAAATTCTGCAGGACATCAGAAAGCCTTTACTAGACCATGAAAAGTCTGCATGGTGACAAAAAGTGTTCTTTAAATGGCAATGAAAATGCTGCCGCACATCAAAGAAGAAATGACAATTATATAGATAAACAAGAATTTCTACATGTATATGTGGGTGCGCGCGCGTGTGTGTATATATGATTCTCCATGCTTTTTTGTGAGTCTCTTGAGGCATGATTCCTTTTGTCCCTTGACTGTTACTATTATGATTACGGATATGATCAAATTGCGCAAGTACAAATGAAGAGGACATAATTCCATGTGTCTCGACACGCATACGGCAACGGTTACGGTTACAGAAGCATATCTCTGGACTAGAGCATGTAACAATCGATTCTGTGCTGGACAGGTTAACTGATGCTGTATCCATAACCTTGAAAGAGCTAATGGAACCGCGTATTTTCACTATCCTGTGACATTTTTATAACCGCTGGAACTTTCTCATGACTCTTGAGCTTTCTTTCTCTCTGAAGTTTCTCGTGATTCTCTGAAGTTTCTCGTGACTCTGTGAGGTTTCTCGTGACTCTCTGAGGCGTTTCTCGTGACTCTCCGAGGTTTCTCGTGACTCGCTGAGGTTTCATGTGACCCTCTGATTTTCCTCGTGACAAATGACGATATATTATGATCTTTTATTTTTGTAGCTGGAATTACAAAATGCTGCTCTTGCACGATTGACTTCTACATTTTTAGATAACTGGCATAATTGTCTGTATCTCTTTCTTGTTAGCGTTCGAAGGTTACACGATCAGTCCCGTTCAGGTGATTACTTGTGCCGTTTCCTCCTGCCTCCGCGAGTAGCCGTAGAGCTTGGTCTTTAGTGGGTGTGACCAGTGGCCACACCCCTCGTCTTGCTGCTTCATGCTGGGGGTATCACTGGACAACAAGCTCTGCAGTCTGGTCTGCTTGTCTACAGGGACAGGGTGGATAGTCTAGCTTCAGGTCTATGTGACCGTTCAGTCTGTTGTGCCCAGTGCAGAACCTCACTAGGACCTGTTGCTGCTCTCTGGACAACAGGTGGTTGTTGTTCCTGGACATCACTGGCATTTCAAGAGCACTGATTATTCTTCGTGTTTCGCCATAGCTAATGCTGTCGTTGAGGTGCTCTCCTCCAGTGCCCTTCTTTGACAGATGATCAGCCAGCTCGTGCCCAGGATTGTGCAGTGGGCTGGGATCCACTGCAGCAGCATTCTTCTGCTCACAGTGGCAACGTTCTGCAGAGCTTTGGTCAGGGATGACAGCTTCTATTTCTGATCCGCCTGTGGGTTTGAGAAGGCGTGAACGAGTATGTTGCTTACAGCCCGGCCGACCGTAGAGGGCCATATCATGGCTGTCACCTCGGTGAAATCGAATCTTAAAATAGCTTTAAAAAAAAAAAAAAAAGGGGGGGGGGGGGGGGGGGGGGGGGGAGGGGCGAGGGAAGAGAAGACTGCGTCAAACCGAAAAGAAACATTTTGCTGAAAAACTTTGCTCGAATCCTCTATTAAAGATACGAGTCTAACTAAAGCTAGTTGAACAAGCGTCACCTTTTCTAAGCTCTGTCTGATTACTGACAAAGTTTGCAGAACAAAGTTTCGATCAGGCAATGAAGTAAAAAGAAATCTTGCTGTACTATTTCTAACTATCTGCTCTTGAGGTTAGGAACACGTCAGATGTTTAAAGAATCAATACGTTCATGAAGATTTAATCAGTTCGGCTCTCTTAAAGAGTTGAGCATTTAGTTTCTATTTTCTGTATGATCCTTGCGGGGTTTTTTTGCTTGTTGGTTTTTTTCAAATCTCCTGCCTTCTTTCTTCCGGAATCCCTTCATCAAACAGGGCACTTCGAAAACATTTCTACAAAACCCTCAGCTCCCTACAGCACAGATGGAAAAAAAGTTAACTGTCATTTCAATGGACAGCAGCTAGGAAGTGTCATACCATTTTTCATTGTTCATTTTCATCCCGACTTTTTGAGATTTTGGTTACCTGAAAGTTCTGTCTTTCTCTTCGCTCTCTCTCTCTCTCTCTCTGTGCGTGCGTGCGTGCGTGCGTGCGAGTGCGTGTGTGTGTGTGTGTGTGTGTGTGTGTGTGTGTGTGTGTGTTTGCGCGCGCGCGCGCGTGTGTTTGCTCGCGCGCGCGCGCGTGTGTGTATGTGTATGTGCGTGTGTGATCATCATTTTATTGAACATTTTTGTTACTCTTTGTAATACTTTCATCCACCTAATATCAAGGTCCTGAACTCAAGGCAAGATATGACAGGAGAAGATAAACCATTTGTGAGAATACATTACATGGAGATATATTGCTCCGCGTTATTTTAAATGGATGCACTCACAACGCAACGTCATTATTTTTGTTGCCCATTACCGATGACGCTAAACACCTCTCCGTCATGATATGGAAGCACAGCTTTCAATATCCACCACAGCTGCTATCTTTCTCATCGTCCGTCCAAATCTCATAAAATTATCTCAAATGCACACACACACACACACACACACACACACACACACACACACACACACACACACAGAGACAGAGAGAGAGAGAGAGAGAGAGAGAGAATGCACAAAGTCTCTCTACATTCCTTAACGCGACATCTGACTTTATTGATAACAAAGCTGTTTCATAACTACCACAGACAGCATCAATTCGTAGCAACACGAGCAAGAATTCGTGATCCTCAAAGTCACAGCCTTCTTAAAGGTGTTCACACACACACACACACACACACACACACATTTTCTAGCCATTCCTTTCTAGCTCAGTCCAAGACATAGTAACGACGCTGAGCACAGTTCATGGCAAGGTAGGCTGGGAACAAATCTCCCACATTGCATGAGGGCATTCGATGGAGCGCAAACCAAGGCCGAACACATCACAAGTTTTAATCCAGATTTCATCACTATCGCCCGGCCCACCACACATGGCCTTTTCAGGACCGTCCAACTCTTGGTCACAAACACCGTCTTATCGTAAACAGGTTAGACCACTATTATAAAACAAAACACTTATGACTCGGTAGTTAAACTATCAACATCTTATGTTAAGTAAAATTAGGTTGTGTTGAGAGCGCCATGCAGTCCCCTTCATTTTTTTTGTTTTTTTTTTTTGTTTAGCTAACAGATTAAAAGAAAAAAAATCGGGAAAACAAATTTGAATGACACTAAACATAAAAAAAAAAAAAACCCATACAGGCAAATTAACTCTGCTCAGAGGACAGCCGAAGTCCTACATAGACAATGTATAATTTTTATTATGTGATTGCCAGATTTAAAAAACCAACAATAACCGGCATGTCATAAACTGCTATCGGAATTTAAAATAAAAAATCGTGAAAAAGTACAAGACTTTACAGAACAGCGGAAGGAGAATGGTCCAAAAGGACAGAGCAATAGTCGACGGCAGCAATGAAAGACCAACAACAAACAAAACAAACAAACAAACAAAACCCCAAAGGCAGAGTCAAAGAGACTGCCAGAAAAGAGGAAATTACGTAACTTCCCCGTAGGAGGCGGAGAAGCTACGTATGCTTTGAACGAACCTCGGTCTCCCCACGGCGACTACTGAAGAGAGAGAGAGAGAGAGAGAGAGAGAGAGAGAGAGAGAGAGAGAGAGAGAGAGAGAGAGAGAAAGAAAACATGACCTCCCTGGTGGAGTAAACAAGCAGATAAAACAACAAAACGACCCCCCCCCCCCTCCCCCCCACCTCTACCAATCCTCCATGTTGATGGTTGTATACCTGCATGTGAGGAAGCCGTTTTTTCCCTCACGCTACGGAAAGTAGCGTAAAGTGTTTCTGCTGTCTGTAGTAAAAGCATGTGCATGAAGAATGTAGCTGTCTTTGATCTCATCACGGTCAACATACACTGGGCGGCCTTGTGCACTGTCGTGTTCCTGGCAGAACCTCCAAATCGACCCCCTCTCTTTTCTTTAAAAAAAAAAAAGAAAAGAAAAAAAGATATGGCCCACAGCCTTGATAATTCTTCTTCTTCTCCCTCCGAGCGTGCAACTAAGTGGTCAGGCTAAAAGGATGACGACGATATCCAACATATTTTTTGCATCCTCGTACTTCTTTCGCTATTAGCGTCCAAATCATACCTGACTGGCCCCTCAAAACCCTCAATGCAACACAGAACTGGGTTCAGATTTATTTACTGAAAATGCGATCCACATCATGCTTATAAATAAATCCGGAAACATTTCCTAACTTATAAATAAATCTGGAAACATTTCCTAACTTTTCTTTCTATTTTTTCTTTCTTTCTTTTTTTTTCTTTCTTTTTTTAAACTGATCTTGGGGGGCACCACACAAAAGTATTTTTGGTCTGGGAATCGGTCCATGATCAAGGCATAGCTGTTTTCAGGTTTAAAAATGACACGCTATCCATTCGTGGGAATAAAACAGTTTTCCTCGTCTCCTGCAGTAGAAAACACAGGATAACAGGATCTCCACAGACCGCGCAAACTACGTTCGTAGGTTACCAGGCAGGCAACTATTTATTATTGAAGTAGAAATAACACCCATAAAATCCCTGGGTTGCTGATGCATGCCCAAACACTGTTATGAATTCCTCCTCTTCGTCAAACAGTAATGCAGCCTTTTGTCGCCTGTCGTCTGGCGAAAGGGAGAGGGAGGCTGCGTTACCACAGTGTACTGATGCATGCAGTATGGCGCCACACTCTGCGCTACCCCGGGTGTGCCGATTCAGCTTCAGTTTCATCAAGATGGCGTCACCACGTGCAGACTAGGCCATTGTTACAACGTAAAATGTAACCAAGAACGTAAGAATAATATGGTCACGTTTTCTTCTTCTTTTTTTTTGTTCCTGTCAAGTTTATGTACCCAACAATAATATAACAACTGTGGCATTATTCGAACATTATGCAACAAAAAAAAAAAAAAAAAAATGGGGAGGGATTAACAAATTGCTGCATTTTTCGAGAATACGGCATCGGCATTCCTCAGTGTAGGCTTAGATAGTTTAATAAACATACGTCAATATTTGGGAACAGATTCCTCAGTGTAGGCTTAGATACTTTAACATACGTCAATATTTGGGAACAGATTCCTCAGTGTAGGCTTAGATACTTTAATAAACATACATCAATATTTGGGAACAGATTCCTCGGTGTAGGCTTGGATACTTTAATAAACATACATCAATATTTGGGAACAGATTCCTCAGTGTAGGCTTAGATAGTTTAATAAACATACGTCAATAATTGGGAACAGATTCCTCAGTGTAGGCTAAGATAGTTTAATAAACATACGTCAATATTTGGGAACAGCAAAAAGTTGGGAGAAAAAAAAATTTAAACGGCCTCGGGAAAAAAAAAGGAAAAAATCACATCAGTGTCATAAACCTGCAATATCCGGCGACAAGAGTTCCGTTATCCGAGTGGACAGCAAAATGTCAAATGATTATTAACTGTATACATTTAAATGTCATTGAAAGTTACCTTAGACCTAAGTCATTTAATTTTTCTCATCAACACCAAAAGATATAATGTAAGTCTGAGTGTTCCATTGGGTTCAGCATTTAATGATGAACCTGAAGAAAGTAGCAGTCTGAACAAAAAATGCAGCAACTGCTATAAAATAATTCAAAACATCAACGATAAGCATATAACAAACTTAGTGCTTACGACAGACCAACAATTGTTACATTGTTCGTACAACCAAGACGAATATTGTAACAACTGTAACAATTTTATGCATCATGCACGGCAATGTAACAACTGTTGCATGTTCTGCTGAGTCTGCGACACTGTTTCGGTTTTCGTGGAGACAGCCGCATTGTTACATGTTGCGTTGCGTCAGGCCATGTCAGGCTGCAAAGTCATGAGGCCACAATGCGCCGAGGATACAGCTAAATACCTGAATAAGTGAATGAATAAACAAACAAAAAAAAGGAAAGAAAGCTGTGAAAAAATGGCTCACGGACAACACAGAGCCAAGGCCTGAGCTATGCATCAGCCCCACTGAGCCATGCATCAGCCCCACTGACCATGCATCACCCACTGGCCATGCATCAGCCCCACTGGGCCATGCATCAGCCCCACTGGGCCATGCATCAGCCCCACTGGGCCATGCATCAGCCCCACTGGGCCATGCATCAGCCCCACTGGGCCATGCATCAGCCCCACTGGGCCATGCATCAGCCCCACTGGGCCATGCATCAGCCCCACTGGGCCATGCATCAGCCCCAGTGAGCCATGCATCAGCCCCAGTGAGCCATGCATCAGCCCCACTGGGCCATGCATCAGCCCCAGTGAGCCATGCATCAGCCCCAGTGAGCCATGCATCAGCCCCAGTGGGCTATGCATCAGCCCCAGTGAGCCATGCATCAGCCCCAGTGAGCCATGCATCAGCCCCAGTGAGCCATGCATCAGCCCCAGTGGGCCACGCATCAGCCCCACTGAGCCACGCATCAGCCCAACTGAGCCACGCATCAGCCCAACTGAGCCACGCATCAGCCCAACTGAGCCACGCATCCGCCCCACTGAGCCATGCATCAGCCCCACTGAGCCATGCATCAGCCCCACTGAGCCAGCATCAGCCCCACTGAGCCATGCATCAGCCCAACTGAGCCATGCATCAGCCCACCTGAGCCATGCATCAGCCCAACTGAGCCATGCATCAGCCCACTGAGCCACGCATCAGCCCAACTGAGCCACGCATCAGCCCAACTGAGCCACGCATCAGCCCAACTGAGCCATGCATCAGCCCACTGAGCCACGCATCAGCCCACCTGAGCCATGCATCAGCCCCACTGAAGCCAGGGCATCAGCCCAACTGAGCCATGCATCAGCCCAACTGAGCCATGCATCAGCCCAACTGAGCCATGCATCAGCCCCAATGAGCCATGCATCAGCCCAACTGAGCCATGCATCAGCCCCAATGAGCCATGCATCAGCCCAACTGAGCCATGCATCAGGTCTTTACTGTGCCTTAGCAGACTGGGCAACAACAGCGGTCCGTACTCAACGACACACCCAATGCTCGTTTCAACATCGCCCAGACAACACGGTTTTTGAAAACCACAGATGTACTGGGGGCATGAGCAGCATTTTAGTTTTTCACGAACAGGAGGTCCACTGCGCCCACTGAAGGCATTCACTATTTGCTGTTGGTCCCATTGGCTCTGTGTTCGCCTCCTCTTCACGGGTTGACTGTCGCCGCTGTTTGAGTCAAACTGCCAACTTTGAGGCACACACTGGGTGGTTCACCCTGGGCAAAGGGCTATGTTCAGGCAACAGGCCGACCTTACTGAACAGAAGACGACAAGCTAGGATACGCGCTTCCCTGAAAGGGCAGCCCAGCGTAATGAACACGTCTCTCGCCCAGAAATGGCGGCTGACCTGCACAGGCGAACGGGACTCTGAAGAAGGCGAACAGAGGGAAACAAGGCCAGACGCTGATCGTCTTCCCTCTACATCGTTGGAAAAACTACACCGACTGGCTGGCATTCAGCAGGACCGAAATTTATCTCCGCCTTAAAAGTAACTGTGTTTACATGAATTAGTATTTCAACGAGTAAATCGATATATATATATAATTTTATATATATATATATATATATATAATATAATATATATATATATATCTATATCTATATAACACAGTTTAAAAGATTTAAAATATGGAAGTAAAACCACCCTACAAATCTGTTTCGAGCGGGAGCTCTCTTCAGGGTATGAAGAGAGCTCCCGCTCGAAACAGATTTGTAGGGTGGTTTTACTTCCATATTTTAAATCTTTTAAACTGTTGTGTAGCTCCCAATTCTTGGTTGAGCACTTTTTAGAAAACTGAGAGGTCTTTTAACCTTAATTTTATATATATATATATATATATATATATATATATATATATATATATATATATATATACTAGCAGGGGCACCCGGCGTTGCCCGGGATATGAACATTCTTTGCGATACTCACGTGACGGCAAACATGCATTAATTGTTTTGATTTACAATCAATCCCCCCCCCTCCCCCCACACAAATACACATTCTGTCTGTCTGTCTGTCTGTCTGTCTGTCTGTCTGTCTCTCTCTCTTATACATTCTATTATTTTCCACCTGCCTCTGGCCCCTTTCCTCTGGATCTTCCCTAGCACGTCAAGATGCTTTTCTCGCTCGATTTTCCGCCTGCACTCGCTGTTCCCATTCCCATTCTTCTGATTGCCCTTAATTTTGTAGGAACAGACTTTGTGCAGAAGTAGTTTATTTCAACGGGTCTGTGTCTAACGTAAAAATAGTGTATCAGGCTTTGCACTGTACAATCATTTTTCTGGCCCCTCTCATTCCTCCCTTTTCACCACCCCCTACCCTGCCCCATCCATGTTGCAAAATTATTTACCGTTACTGGACATACGCATACCGAATTTTATCAATAGCGGTGTAAATTTAGAAAATAACGGTTTTTAACGGTCAATGTTAAGTTTTGGTTCATAAAATTTGCGTAACATTGTTCAGCGCTTAAAACTGTACGTGCATACGGAATGTTATCAAGAACGGTGAAAATTTAGAAATTCAGAAAATAACGGTTTTTAACGGTCAATGTTAAGTTTCGGATCTTGAAAATTGTATATCACTGTTTAGCATTCAAAACTGCACATGTATATCGAATTTCTTCAAGAATACTGTAAATTTATAAAATAACGTTTTTTAACCGTCAATTTTAAATTTCGGTTCGTAAAAGTTGTATATCATTTTTCGGCGTTTAAAACTGCACATGTATACCGAATTTCATCAAGAACAGCCTAAATTTTGAAAATAACGGTTTTTAACGGTCAAATTTAATGGTCATAATGACTATCTAATGACCCTATGTTACCCGCTGGATGTTCCTGTAGGCTTATGTCAAGTTTGGTGGCGATCCGATAACTCTCGAGGCCGCCAACCTCAGAAGATCGGGTTTTAAACAGTTTTCATAGGGTTTGGTGTTTTTAACGGTTTTTAACTGTTATAAATATCGTTTCTTAACTGCCAAATAACGGTTCTAATTTTCGAGAAGTAGCCCCGTACCTGTGCAATGTCACAACGGCCATTTGATGAAAAGCAGAGGAAAAAGATGTCTTTGAAACCGTTATAAGTTTTTTTTTTAACGGTTTTTAACGGTTTTATTTTTTTTTAGAGATTAGCCCAAAACCATCCTCGGGTCACAACAGACGTACCTGCTAAATTTCAAAAATATCGGGTTTTAAAACAGTTTCTTTTATTGGGTTTGGTGTTTTTAACGGTTTTTAACTGTTATAAATAACGTTTTTTAACTGCCAAATAACGGTTCTAATTTTAGAGAAGTAGTCCTGTACCTGTGCAATGTCACAACGGCTATTTGAAGAAAAGCAGGGGGAAAAGGATGTCTTTGAAACCGTTATAACAGCTTTTTAACGGTTTTTAAACGGTTTTATTATTTTAGAGATTAGCCCAAAACCATCCTCGGGTGACAACAGACGTACCTGCCAAATTTCATGACAATCGGTTGAGCCGTTTTTGAGTCTATAGCGTACACAGACAGACACACACACACACACACAGACATAATTTGCCATTTAATATATATATATATCTATATCTATATGTGTGTGTGTGTGTGTGTGTGTGTGTGTGTGTGTGTGTGTGCGCGCGCGCGCGCGCGCGTGTGTGTACATACGCACAGCGCCCGCTATATACTTCATTTTTCGCATTCAGTTAAGAAACGGTGACGTTACGAACATCCCCAAACATTTCAATGCAACGATTGATAAAGGTCATATTGGCTAGAGGCACGGCGTACTGGTCAGCCAGTGACCCTTCATGTGGTTACCTTTTCACTGTCTAGTTGCCAAAGTGCAACACCAAAACTGGCTTGTTATATATAAAACTAGCTTGTTACATATAATCGGGCATGTCTACTTCCTGAATATAAAAAAGAGGGGGGAAACAACGACTGCCGTGCGGTGGGGTAGAAATGATGGAAGGTGATACACAATGACAGGCAGTGTGATATGGAGCACCTGTTTCACGTCGTAAAGTATTTGCTGCTTCCAAATATAAATCATTGTCAACATGTTTTCACTCACCTTTTGTATTATCGGAAGGAAAAAATGGGAGTGGGAGTGGCATTCCAAAGCTTTTTAACAGAAAAAAAAACAAAAAACCAAAAAGGAAATCACTGAGCAAAAAAGGAAATCAGCTGGGGAAAAAAAAAAGAAATCAGTTGAAAAGAGGACGACTGACATGCCTGTCTAATTTGTTGCAACAGTACATTCAGACATTGTGAAACAAAAACAAGCGAAAGGGCCACAGAGGACAACGGTGGACGACAAGGGAGACAACTGCACACTGAAAAAAATCACATACTCAACAGGATGCCGCATATACCACCCATTTGTGGACACACCTCAATAGGCAAGGCTTAGCCCCCCCCCCCCCCCCCCCCCCCCCCCTTCCTACCATTACACGTGGAAACCTGACACAATTCATGGACATAACATGGAATGCTTTGCAGACTAACAAGCGATATGATCTCAGAGAGTTCGTTGACACTGGCGACCACAGACCAGGCGGATAAGCGCTGAGTGTCGTGGTTCAGCCGATATTGCAATGCATATGGTTCATATCACGGAGAGCTCCAACAGGGACAACAATGGAATGACACACCTCCACTTTGTAAACACATGGACAGACACTCCACTTTCCTTCAGCTAAACACGCACTTTCACCTTGGACACAAAAATACATCATACATGCACATTTCATGTGATCTTCGTTAATTCTAGACATGCGATACGTAAATTATGACTCCGTACACGTATGGGGCATTGTTGCCACATTTCTAGACGAAGACTACTGTCACATGTATTAAAGTTACTGCGTGTCAAATGGTACATTATTATCGTTGGACTTCTTCTGACGCACTATCTTCTGGACAAGCTGAGTTAAATGCATCCAACATGACAATCATGATGCCAAAATTTTAAGTTTGCGTTATTCACACCTTAACAACAAAAGATTATATGTATATGTGCGTGCGTGCGGCGTGCGTGCGTGTGGTGTGTGTGTGTGTGTGTGTGTGTGTGTGTGTGTGTGTGTGATAATTTGAATTTCTTTCATTTCTATGGTGACAGTTATTATCCAATTATGCCCTCCCATCCCATCTTTCCACCCCCAGCTGTGGCATCACATGTCAGCATCAAGCTAGGGTCTCACTCAGCACCACACAAACATCCGTTCAACCCGCTGGCAACACTGTCATGGCAACAGCAGATGGCGGGAAGAACACCCAATATGGATAACACGTGTGAAACGGTTTCTGGCAAAGTGCTTTTCAGCTGTTTCAAACCTGTCTAACTTACCTTGGTAGGATATGGGAGAGAGGAGAAGAAGGGAGGGCCACTAACGGCGAGCTTGGGGGTAACGGGTAGTATGGAATCATAGTAGCGTCTGAGGGCGAAACGTCTTGTTTTCCTCCAGAAAACAGCTGTTACCCTTGTGGTAAACAGCGAAAATTGTTTTCCTTAGGATCAGTACTATTTTTTTCCTGTTCTCCTGAAAACAATAAATATCTTCGCTCAGGATCACAACTGATTTCCATATTTTCCTTATGATAACGACTGTTATCCCTTTTTTTCTTGGGGAAAACGAGTACTCGAGGAAAACTGAGATAATAGGCAAATCAGTTGCGATGGCTATTTTCCCTGACAAGCGCAAGTGCACTGGCATCATTGGTATTACTATGCAGACTGCCAGCTAGAGTATGAAAACTGTTGTGATCTCCAGTATCCCAACAGTTTTCATCATTTTCGCCGTCTTCCTCGCGATAATGACCATTTTTCTCTTTGTAAACAGGGAAAACAGATGTGATACTTATGGAGAATGTGATAGTTATGGAAAACAGCTATTGTCCTAGGGAGAGCAGTAGAGGTCCTCAGGGATAACAACACAGCACTGTTTTCCCGAAGTATAGTGCTTGTTTTCCTTGGGAAGACAAGGAGAACCGCTATCATCAGCTGGTATACCGCCCCCCCTCTCCCCACCCACCCACACCTCATCCAATTGGCCTCAGCTGGCCAAATTGATTTCACCTTGCATCCTGTCGCCTAATCTTGTGAATCCCATCACCCCAAACACTGCTTTTGGTGTTCTTTTAGACAAAAAATGAGAGCAGCCTTCTACGTAAAAAGTCTCTGCAAACCTTCTAAAGTTTTGTAAAGCGGGAGGAATGGGGGCGATGGTGGTGGTGGTGTGTGAGTGCGTGTGTGTGTGTGTGATTCGTTTTGATAATACCTGCCATCACACGGCAGAAGGTAGATGAATACCGATATTGCAATAACTGTAGTAAAAACAGGTTTTTCTAACAAAGATTACTTTCAAACCTGATTCCCTAGCAAAGTCTGGCACAAATTCATGCTTTGTTGGCCAGTTGTTTTTCATGACATTTCACGGCATGCTGTCGACCAAACCCAATTTTGCATGCACATTTTAGCAGAAATTGTCACTCTATGGTCAAAGTCCCAAAAGTGGCACACCAAGACACTATCATGGTCACACATCGCAGGTGCAATTACAGCGTTTGCACTTTGCCTATAGAACTCATCTCCCCCCCCCCCCCCCCCCCCCCCCCCCCCCCCCCCCAGTTCGTTGTATTCATCGCATTTTCGACAAACATGTGTTCAAAATACAGTGAAATCGTTAGGGTAAACAGGTCTGGATGGGCGTTTTAACAATTAAAGATTGTGTGCCCCCCCCCCCCCCCCCAACACACACACACACTCGTAAGGACTAAGGCGGACTGACGTAAACAACATGCATGCAGAGCTGTGGCCAAGTGCATCACGTACTCGTCTGGGAAGAATGCAGTTCAATTCATGTTTACACCACAACCAACCATAAGGGACCATACCAAATTTGTCTCCTCGTCAAAGTCTTTTTCTTACACGTTTGTTACACACACCACACACACACACACACACACACACACACACCACAACCAACCATAAGGGACCATACCAAATTTGTCTCCTCGTCAGTCTTTTTCTTACACGTTTGTTACACACACACACACACACACACACACACACACACACACACACACACACACACACACACTCACCTATATAAATATGCTAGATTTCTTAAAACACACTTGAAATTCATTCATTCATAAAATTTCATAACAGCTTCTACGTTTATCTCTTTCAGGAACTCCTTAAACATGAAATCAGGCGGAACATCTTTGAACAGGGTTTCCATGGCGTCTACTGTGAAGTGTTTAAGTCTGACTTGATGCAAGTCCCAGCGCTCTAAAAGGTCCGAGATCTCCTGTTCGATTCTCGCTTGGGAAGATTCATCCCACCCCTTTCTCCCGTTTCTCCACCAGCCTCAAAGTGAAGCGCAAGAATGCTGCACCGTACCCCCGCACCAGGATATGTATCATAAATGAATGAAATCCTTTCAAATTATGTTGAATCATCATTCCACCCACCCCCATGCACCAAAAATAATAAAGTCCTCTGACTGCTAGACAAAGCGGTGTGAATTCTGCCTCTCAAAAAAGAAAAAGAAGAAAAATAAAACAAACAAAAAAATAAACAAGATGCAAAGCATATAAACGTACTCTCAGTTTATCTTGAATACGCGTGAGATATTCCATAAAGAGGAAAAACCGTTTTGGGCCGTTATAGCCGTTAGTAACGGCTGTTCTGGTAAAATCGGCCATCATCTGTGACCCATATGAATATACCTACAAATTTTCAGAAAGTTCGGCCAAGTACTTTCTGAGATATTCCATAAAGAAGAAAAACAGTTATGGGCCGTTATAGCCGTTAGTAATGGCTATAACGGTAAAATAAAACATCAGACATCATCCGTGACCCATAATGAACATACCTACAAATTTTAACACAGATCGGCCAAGTACTTTCTGAGATATTCCATAAAAAAGAAAAACCGTTATGGGCCGTTAATAACAGCTATAACGGTACAATGAAACATCAGACATCATCCGTGACCCATAATGAACATACTTAGAAATTTTCAGAGAGATCGGCCAAGCACTTTCTGAAATATTCTATAAAGAAGAAAAACCGTTATGGGCCATCAGAAAGATCGGCCCAGTAGTTTTGTCTGGAGCGAGTGGAACACATTTTGACCACGGACAGACAGACAGACAGACAGACAGACACACACACGACTTATAATTCGATTAAAGCTAAATGCTTTGAAAACAAAGTTTAGTAAGAATACTAACTGTATTTGTGGTAAAGAGATAACACTGAACCACATTTTGTTCAACTGTCACAAGTTGGCTACTTTCTTACCAACATCATTACGATCCAATACTTTTTCTGAAAAAAACTTTCAAGATCTACTTTCGAATCATTCTCTGCTGATCGAAATCGCTGAATACTTAATACATAGTCCGATTGGGGTTTTTGTTTAGATAGTTTTGAGCTAACTCATTTTGTTTAAGATAGTGAAGGATTTTTGTTTTCTTGCTATATGTTAGTTGTTTTTTCCCCACTATTGTTGTATTTAAGATTATTGATATGTTTATTGTTAAGTTTAGACACATATACAGATACATACACGTACACACTCACATACAAAGGCCTACATTCATGCTTACACAACACACAGGGTTACTCATTTAATCATTCATTCAGTCAGTCACTCTCTTCTTTCATTCACGTCTAATATCACTCAAAGTGAACAGACGTCAAACAGAAGTACGAACGAACACACACACACACACACACACACACACACACACACACACACACACACACACGCACACACACACACACACACACACACACAGCATTTCTTCGCTCCCATTGTAAAGTACTGCCTGTTCTATAAGAACTGGGAGTACAAAAAGTAAGCTTTACTTTACTCAAAATCCGCTGGACTGTCCACAGCCATTTTTCTGGGCCGAGGGGCTCCGGCTGGAAACAGGCTAAAAAGAAAGACCGCAATGCTGCCAAACTACAGAACAAAGACTGCCCCGCCTTCATGCAGAACCACGCGCAGGTCGGCCTGTAAAAACACAGGAAGACTGGTGGATGATGAAACGTACAGGACGGACTGAAGGGCGGTGGCACGGGGAGAGAAGGTGGGGGAACGGAGGGACCACAGCTGATCAATAGCCGGCATCAAATCACTCACATGGAAGTGATGGGCTACGACAGGGATACCGCATCACACGTCCGTCATTAATTATTCAGCCCGCCGGGAGGTCTTACGGCGGCCAGAGTCAGCTGATCTGATACAGCTCTCTCTCCGCGTTTGGGCGAGCGCGCTAGTGCGCATGCTGGAAGTCTTTCGCTGATAGTGTTAATGTTTCATTTTCTTTCTTCTTTTTTCGTTTTCTCTATTTTTTTTTTCCAGCATAGCTCTCTCTCCCTCTTTCTTCTTAAGTACGAGCACGAACGCTCTCTATCCCTCTGTCTTTTTAAACAGAGCGCAAAGGCTCTCTACCCCCCTCTCTTCTTAAGTACGAACGCAAAGCGTGTACGTTGACAATCACGAGCTGTAATTAGCATTTCATTTGTTTCTTTAATCGGTGTTGAGGATGGTGACACAGACAGACATTCGTATCTCAGAAGAAAAAGTCAGTAGGAAAACTGTCAAAAGATTGGTTCTCGATGGGATTCTCTCTCTCTCTCTCTCTCTCTCTCTCTCTCTCTCTCTCTCTCTCTCTCCCCACGCACAAAGACTCTCCTATTAGAGGATAGCATTTTTTTTGGCGAAGACATGCAGAAAACAAAGCTTTGCATTTAAAACAAATGTGGCGCGATAGAATGTTCAAACCTCAGCACTGTGATGACCATGGCACCACGCCGCCTTCAGAGTAAAAGGCGTCCATCTCTACTGATGCTCTGATTTCCATTCAAATCGTGTGGCTCACAATCTCAGCTCTTTAAGTATCTTAGAACCATTTTACTCACAAAAAAGTGCAAAAGAAAAAAAAAAAAAGCAACAAAACAAAGTTACCTGTCAACTAGGTGGAAGCGACAGGATGATAGAGACAAACACAACACTGCATACTCCGCACCCGCTGAGGTGGGGTGCAGCACGCTAAAGCCATAAGGGTCCTTCCTACATTACGTCCAAGAGTGGTGGAGTAAGGACTACACTCCGTCCTTGCCCAGACTGGCGATGGTCAGAAACGCACACTGAAGCCAGCTGACCACAGACCTATTTCCACACCATCCTAGCTGAAAGCAAGACACAGCAGGTGGACAGAGAAGGTGAAGGGGGTGATAGAGGGTGCGGGTGGGGTGGGCAAGAAGGGGTGGGGTGAGGAACAATGGAGAAGAATCATTTAGAACATCCTTTTAAAGATGAAGCGTCACCTCGACAGTGTTTGAGCTGAACATTCAAAAGCTTAGGACATATTGTCCTGGCTCAAAGAACGTCAATAGGACGTTGTAGAAATCTACACGAAAAAGGGTCAGGATGCTTCGAGAATTTTCTTTCTTTTTTTTTTTTTTTTTGCTATGCCGAAACTATCTAAACAAAAAATTGTAAAGGCAACCAGCAATAAGTCGACAACAACCGAACATAAAAAAGGAATGTAGATCGTTAATGGCAAGTAATAAAAAACTGAAACAAAACACTTCACTTCCAACATAATATCCTGTAACTTCAGAGTTAACTCTGAAACTAAAAAAGAACCCAGTTTTATTGGCTGAATCAGCTGATACGGACTAGACTTGGTATTTGTGGCTACAGTCAATGACCATTCTCTTTGTCCCAGTCCGTGACCTTCGAGAAGTCTTGCTTTACTTCCACCTAGTTTCAGAGTGAGGTGACTGCCGGTGGACACTGAAACAAATCTTTAAAGAAAAATTACAATTAATCCGCCAGACAAAACAGACAAACAAATTACAAGACAAAAGGGACAAAACAGTACAAATTACTTCCACCTGTCCAGAGCAGTTTTCTTTGCGAGCCTGAACTGGTATAGGTCGACTGTCACAGCTAGTTCCCTTGAACAGGAAGTCGGTAACTGTGCCTAAGTAAAGCTGTTGTGTGAATCAGCGAAAAGCCGCATACATGTACGCTCGAAATTGTTTCAGCAGCGATTGCAGGTTCATGGAAAGAGACAACTGGCCACAGACAGGCCATAACCGTTGACTGCCGTGTGTGACTTGGCAAAAAATCGTTAGGACGGGGTGCTGAAAACGAATATTTGCAAGAGTAGTGAATGTATTGCCTGATGTTCTATGCTACGATGAATCCCTGCTTCGGGTGGACCAGTCCACATAGAGGCCACCCTGTACCTGCTGCGCCATGAGGCCATGCTGTGCAGGCGTCACAGAGAAATAAATAACATGAGGAACCACCCACAGTTCAAAACAGATCGACCAGCACAGGACCTAAATTCACACCCTGCCCTGTACAGACGAACCTGCGCGCAGGGTTTGCTGGGCAGAACAAGAAGGGTCTGGTGGGGGTGATCATGTAATAATGTCTCTCCAAATTACAACTACAGGTAACTACAGAATTTCCTGAAATATTTCTTTCCAAACGTCATCAAACACTATCACTACCCTCTCTATGTTGCTTTCACATACATTAGGCACAGCACACGAAGTGTGGGTACGACATCAGCTTTCCGAAACGCTTCACAACTCTGGAATCTGAGCCAGACCTCCATAGCTACAGACCTACCTCATCTAAATATGTCATTTCGTTATCCGGTACAGCAGTTCTTGAAAACGTATAGTAATTTGTTTTAATGCTGTGATGGCATGTATGTCGTTGTTTTCGATGACTTTCACCACGGCTGCCACTGTCTGCTATAACGGACGACTGAAAAATCTGAACTGGTTAGAACTAGTAGAAGAGATTGTCAGTGGTCTGCTATCAAGAAATGCAGACTGTTCAACAGCCTTTCCGAACGCGTACAGAAACAGAAATTGCGAAAGAATAGTCCAAGAAAACGCATCTTCAGTTTCAGGTGGGGTTTGCCTGCATGGCTGATCAAGTAGAGTTGAAAAGATTTCTCCATTCAAGTTAGAAAGTGCAATCAACAAAGCCTGCTTTACGCAGAAGAAATCCGTTGCTGAACCTTTGAAAAAATTCACTGACATTTTTTTCTGTAAGAAAAATACGGATATATTAGCAGCAACTATTAGATGTTGGACAACGACTATGGGGTGCATTGCGAAAGGGGACTGTGAGAAAAAGACCTTCGCAGATCGAAGTCAGACGGTCAGTGGCAAGAGCTAAGGCGCGTACGTACGGGGCACGTCTGTCCACCCTGGAATGTGGCCTCAGTGCTATGAGCTGGGAAATTATACTGTCCTCCAGAAGTGACAGCCACAGCGCGTGCCCTCGTGGAAGGCCGTAACAACTCTGTTCAGTCCACGACACTACACCCTGAGATCCATTATGGCTCGTGGTTTCCATGAACCGTTCATGCTGCTTGGTGACTTCTGACCCTTTCATAATACATGATGACCTCCGACCCTTTCATACTACACGATGACCTATGACCCTTTCATAATGCACAGTGACCTCTTACTCCTTCATACTGCACGATGATCACTGACCCGTTCATACTGCTCGATGACCTCTGATCCTTTCATACTGCAGGATGACCTCTGACCCTTTCACACTGCGCGATGACCATCGACCCTTTCTTTTTACTGAATGACCTCTTTCCCCTCAACCAACTCGAACCCCCCTCCTGTCAACCAAGAAACCCAACTCAATGCTCCCTTACAAGTCCCCGGATAAACATGATAACAAAAAAACCCCCAAAGTATCACTGCTATAAGCCTTCTTTACAAAAGGTGTGCCAATGCATACAGCGCTCACGAGACCTTCTGATGATGGTGCGGTATCTGGACAAACCCCTCAATCTTCGTCTGTGTACGACTTACGCACAGATTTCGCGAAGTATGGACAATGAAGTGCCACCTCCACCAACATGCAGGTCGATCAACAGAAGCATCATTCAGTGTGTTCCTGGCTGCTTCATATCATTTAGATATGTAAACATGATGAAAAGCTGAAACAATTCGTGTTGCTTAGCCCAGTCGACCGCGAACATGTTTACGCCCCAGCACTCTATAACAACATGTTCACAGTGATCACAGGAAAAGCTAAAACAAAGCAAAAAAAAAAAAATAGCATAACCGTAACAAAACCTTGACGAACAGCTTTTATAAATAAAGAAATAAATTGCTTGGCTACCGATCACTTCGAGCGCAATCTTTTTTTCTCTTTCTTTTTTTTTTGTGCGTGCCTCCACAACGCATTCAAACTTCTCACTGTCTAATCCCCCCCCCTCCCCCATCACAACCCTCCCTCATCCCCCCTCCCCCCTTCCTCAAGTACTCTGTTCAGAACTGTGCGAACAGCTAGCACCGAAGCTGACAGTGAAGAAAGAAAGGGGTGTGTGTGTGTGTGCAGCGATCTGTCTACTCTACTACACCTCCTGACTGGACCTGGTCGACCCACTACTATACACCGTGTTGCTCAACGTCCGTTCCTTGTGTGCGTGCGTGCGTGCGTGCGTTTGTGCGCGCGCATGTGTGTGTGTATGCGTGTGTGCATGCGCGAGCGCGCGCGCGTGTGTGTGTAGAGAGAGAGAGAGAGAGAGAGAGAGAGGGGTGCAGATGGCGTGTATTAGCGAGTGTGTGTGTTGTGTGTGTGTGTGTGTGTGTGTGTGTGTGTGTGTGTGTGTGTGTGTGTGTGCGTGCGCGTGTGTAGTATGTCTGTGTACGGAAGGAAGGGGCAAGGCGCAGTTGTTCTACAGATATTACCGTCTTATAATACTGTGCTGTCTGGACTGGTGATAGTGCGCCGTTATATCATCAATCACAATCATCATTTGAAATATCTTGCATCTGGACACAGGGTTCCCTTCAAAATTCTTTTCAAAAACATCACAGGTGATCCCGATTCAGCTGTGGAGAGATTTCACAGGTGTGTCAACAACGTAGTAAACAATCTGGTGGAAGCAGTTCTCAGTTGGAAGAATCTCAGTAAAGTTTTAGCAGACATCGTTGACAGCAGTCTGTGTATATCACCCTGAAGACAACATCACCTGTGACAATAGGGAAACACACGTACTCATGTCATATCACACATCTGACCCCAGCAGTGTATAATTCAGCATGGGACGCGGATAACGGTTAAACACACACACACACACACACACACACACACACACACACACACACACACACACACACACACACACAACGTACACATACACGTACACACACACAATGCACCCTCTCTCTCAACCGTGATGAGTTCCAGATTCAGGTTGTTTATCGCACATTCGACCGCATTGAGAGAGAGAGAGAGAGAGAGAGAGAGAGAGAGAGAGAGAGAGAGAGAGAGAGAGAGAGAGAGAGAGAGAGAGAGAGAATCTGAAAGATGGAAAGACAGACAGAAAGACATGGACATTTCTTTCACGTTCCCCACCCACCCCACCCCCACCCCCACCCCACGTGAACGATGACCACAAACCAAACTTCTACAAGTTTCACAGCAATGCTCTGCTGTTAAAAAAAAAAGACCTGCAGTATTCCGATTGCGCAAAGAAACTTCCACCAGTTCTAGCCTCCAACTTCCCCCCGTCTGCCATGATCAGCAGAGAGGCACAAACTTCCTGGGGATAGTGCTAGTGGAAAAGTTGGCATACTGAGGCTCCTGCTTCTGGTAGCGCTCCTTTAATCTCTCCAGCAGCGGGGAGGTCATCAGCTTGCACTCCTGGGTGGTGAAGGAGAACGCCGGCGACCACATGGACTCTGGGAAGTTGATCTGGCTGTCCCCATAGGGCGTCACCTTGCGGCAGAAGGAGATCACCTGATGCTGCACCTTCCTGAAGAAGGCCACCTCGTGCGGGAAGCCTTCCCCCTGCTCCTGCACGCGGCGCCAGAACGTCTGGTTGAAGTGGCCGTACAGCACGTAGTCCGCCCGGCTCCACGCCTTGTGCAGTGCACGGTCGTGGTCGGTCAGCACGGACCAGGAGATGTTTTGGCGGTAGGCCCCCTTGTTGCTGCTGTGGTACACGATGTCCTTGATGCTCCAGCACAGCAGGCGCTTCAGCAGCACCAGGGACTCATCGAAGTACTCCATCAGCATCACCAGCAGGAACTCCGAGTCCAGGCTCTGGACGTACTTGGCCACAGCGCTCAGGTCCTCCGTGATGTTGGCTCTGCCTGCAGGGAAACCCAGAGGCATGCCCAAGCAGTGCGACAGCAAGTTCTTGGTGATGGAGAAACCGTCCGGAATACAGTATCTTTTGGGAGCTGCCGCGTGGCTTTTTACACCGCCTCGTACTGCTGGATGTTCCTCAGGTAGGCCTGCACCGCCTCCATGCCCTCTGTGATGGGGGCCCCGGACAGGCGGAAGACGTTGAAGTAGTTGAGGGAGGACACGAACAGGTCCAGGGGCTCGCGAATCATGGTGAGGAAGACGGTGCCGGGCTGCATCAGTCGCCTCATGTAGGTGCCGTTGTAGATGGAGTGCTCCATGAGCAGGTTGTAGCCGCGGCTGGAGGGCCGGTAGTCGATGTCGGTGATGGGGAACGGCCAGCCGAGATAGATGCGTTTCTCCACAGGCAGGACCACAGACAGGTTGTAGAGGTAGCCATAACGCCGGAACACCGTGCCCAGCGTTTCCGTGGCACATTTCATGCACTTGATGAACACCAAGTTCTTCTGAGGCCGACAGTCCTGGGCCTTGTGGCGTCCGGACCTTGCCACGTTTCTCCACCGTCCCTTGATGATGTCATCGATGATGGAGAAGTCCATCCTAGGGGCGCCCTGTCTGGCCGTGGAGGTGGAGATAATGAAGTAAAGGAAGCCTGCCAGGTACAGCAGCAGCAGCAACAACAGCAGCTGTTTAAACGGACTCCGACGCCGACTTGCTCTGCTAGGGTTCGCCATCACGGACTCTTCACAAATGGAACCTGAAGTCCATGAAACTGCTTGTGGGTTCTTCTCTCTTTCTTTCTGCACTCCTTCGACGAATACTTGCAATACCATCACAGACGTTTCACACTTGCACTCCTAAAGATACATCCATGGTAAAAGTCGGTTAATGTATTTGCAAGCGTCGATACCATGCCACATATTGTTTGTGATAAGAACTGGAACACAACTATTCATTATCTCTGAACCTCATGGAAGCTTGTCAACACATCACGTCACGACATCGCTTAATACTGCAAAACTTCTAGGAAATGCTCTCCTCAAACAGAGAGTCGCCACAAAGAGCAAAGTTCAGGTCTTTGGGCTTTTTCCCTTTTTTTTTAACTCTCGGCGTGACAAGCCAACTTTTCTACAAACAGCACAGACGCAGTTCTATCAGTCCATTTCCTGACTGCATGGAACGTGTCCACAGATGACGTCATAGTGTTCAGCACGTTAACGACTCCAGCCCATTTATCCTGGTCTTGGATATCGTAGCCAGCAAGTAGGCCGGTGGACTTGGCTTAAATGTAGACGCGGATCTCTCCAACCACGTGGGTACAAGGGGAGTACGGCAGGGGTGACGAAGAGGACGGAGAGGACAGGGTCAGACTTTGGTTAGCAGCAGCTCACACTCAGACACAGGCACAGCATTAAGAGGAGTGGTGGGGTGGGTGGGACAGTGTGTTACGGTGGAAGAGAGGTAAGTCAGTCACACAGGGAAGGTGGCATCCCGGGGCGTTGTCATCTCTCTGCTTCTCTTGGCACTCACCAGGCAGATATCTGTCAGAAAGACAGAGGAGCAAGGAATAAACACACACTGGTTAACGTGTTAGAACACAATGGGGAAAGGGGGTATGGGAAGACGTCACGGGCTGCAAAATAATTTCTATACTACAGATGCAGTTTCCTTTGGAAATTAGTATCATTTAATACTATACATACACATTTCTGTGGTATTAGTAGAATCGTATCAAAAAAGAAACTTTCAAGTGACACAAATGATTATCCTGTTTTTCTTACCAATAATATGCCACATAAGTAACCTGGCGTCAAAAAGAAACCACGACTGTTATCTTATCTTTATACACAAGGTATGCTGACAAAAGGCGCTGACAGCAGGAAGCACACCACTGCCATCATCAGTCTTTTCATCACAGATGTCTGCCAGTCGTGGCAGAAGAGTCGTCAGCATTATTTCTGTCTTCTGACACTATCTACTGGACCGACGTCAAAAGCGGTAACAAATTATAACGCTAACGTCACGCTTTCATTGCACTTCTCGGGCAATTATCACTATGACATGACATGATATTGATCTCTGATACGCTGCAGCTACTTTTCGTTTCACGATGAACGACTCTTTAATGAAGAGTTGATACTATACGTTGTAACAAGACTAGAGGGAAGAAGACAACGACGGACACGTGGAAAATGGATGGAGTGGGTGGGGGCAAGAAGAGAGTCACAGTGGTAAACAGGAACAGGAAGGGAGGTGTGTGTGTGTGTGTGGGGGGGGGGGGGGGGGGGGGGGGGGAGGCAAAGGCAAGGGCGGATGAGAAAGATGAAACCAGCACACAATTAGGAATAAGTCAGCACTCAAAATTCGAAAACCAGCAATACAAAGTCAGAACAGAACATGCACACGCTATAAGCAGTACAAACAGTTGCCAAACGCATGCAAAGCTGCGGAAAAGTGCTTCAAATCAAGATGAAATATACATAGGATTAAAAATTTACTCACATACGATGTATAAACAGAGAGAGAGAGAGAGAGAGAGAGAGAGAGAGAGAGGGGGGGGGCGGAGGGAGGAAGGGGAGCGAGAGAGAGAGAGAGAGAGAGAGAGAGAGAGAGAGAGAGAGAGAGAAAGAGAGCAAGAGAGAGAGAGAGAGAGAGAGAGAGTCAACGAAGTACATAACATGATTACAATTTATAATGAAAAAAGCAAAATGAATGCAGTTGGGGAATTAAAATTACAACTGGCGCGTGAAAGCAGGCTGAAAATAAAAACACCATTTATCAGTCATTTCAAACATGTGGGGAGAGGAAAAGTATGGCTGACAGATGGGAAGGAAAAAATATGAGGGGAATGAAGAGAGAGAGAGAGAGAGAGGAGAGAGAGAGAGAGAGAGAGAGAGAGAGAGAGAGAGAGAGAGAACGAACGAATTTTACTTTCAGAGGGTAGTGGAGTAAGCATAACTGCTTTTTTACATCCAGCCCTCCGCGGCCAAAAAGAAAACAAATGAAAGAAAAAGATACAAATTCTGAAATATGATGATACCAAATGAAACGAAACTAATGTACAAGAGGGACACAGACAGAAGGGGGTGGGGAAGAGAGAGAGAGGGGGGGGGGGGGGGGGGGAGAGAAGCGAGAGTGCCTTACGTAAAAATGCAAGTGATGAATTTATAATACCGAAATGGAAAATTCTATCATTAGACATTTTTGAGAGAGAGAGAGAGAGAGAGAGAGAGAGAGAGGAGAGAGAGAGAGAGAGAGAGAGAGCGAGAGAGATTCAGATTCAGATGATTTGGTCATATAACAGGCCAAGGCCCCTAATGAAGGGGTGTGTGAACACTCAAGTACAACAGTTAAATGGAATGATATTACGGAACGAAACAAGAATAATCAGAGGGCAATTCAAGAAGTGAACATTTCTCTATACTTAAAGGCTTTGTACAAAAACAAAGAATTTTCTTTAACAACTTCTGCAGAAGTACATGAACAGAGTAGGTTCAGTTAAACAAAGATGGCTGGCTGTAATATTTGGGCTTAATAAACTTTTCTCTGATGCTCACAAGAGCTGGACAGATTTGACCCCAGAGAGAGACAGAGAGAGAGAGAGAGAGAGAGAGAGGAGAGACAGAGACAGAGAGACAGACAGACAGACAGACAGAGACAGACAGACAGACAGAGAGAGAGAGAGAGTCTTCACAGAACTCGACGCTCTGGATCGCTTACACCCTCCGATGGAGCAAAGCTGGCGAACTTCGCGAGGAGGTGGGGATGGAAGAGAAATTGGTTAAAGATTTCCTTATGTACCTCCTCCCATACCCCTTTTTCTCCGTTTGTGCGAGAACTTTTTCCACCTCTTGCTCAATATCAATTTTCCCGGCAAGATACTGTAGCTGATTTGATGAAGTTCAATAGCACTGTATGTTCTCTTGTCTTGTTAAAGGCTTCCTACCTGTGCTATCTACAGCCAAACTGCCCTCGATGTTTGACAAAAAAGAAGCATATACATGGGAGGACAACAGAGAAGAACTCTTCTGAAACTAGAATTCAGGTAAACTGTGAATACACTTCAAAACACTTTATCACTATTTTGTGCACTTTTTTTTTTCTTTTCTTTTCTTTTCTTTTTTTTTTTTTTTTTTTTTTTTTTTTTTTTGAAGGAAGGTATATTCAGAGATGTTTTGTCAAGCAACAGAGAACAAAATCAAACAGAGAACAAAATCAATCAAACGTGAATGGGTGCACAGGTTTGACCATTCTTTTCGTCAAACATTGAAGTGCATTACAATGCAAAGCATTCTACATGTTTTAACAATGAACCACAGTGGGTAAGTTAGTCTACTTTCAAAGTGCCGACAGCGAAAAATTCTTTCCAAGAGAAGCAGCGCACTGGATTTGAACCTAGGTCCACTGAACTCAACAAAGCTCATAGCAGTAGCAGCCCTCTTGTCGCAATAGTAATGCTTGCCAGTTCGTATCAAATCCTTCTCCCCCCCCCCCCCCCCCCTCTCTCTCTCTCTCTCTCTCTCTTTCCCCCAAGATAAGTTCAGCGGACAAAATTTAGATGCAACGAACTTGAACGAACAACAATGTCCTCAGAGTGCACAGTTCGCCGGTTTCCTCCGTCTCAGTGTTTAATAATTGTAAGAGTTCATCAAAATCTACTACACGAGTTAACTTTCTTGAATCACTGTCAAGAAGACTGAAATGTAGTCACTCGGGCCACCAATCCTTATCCAACGGGCGCATAACAAGGCCATGTTCATGTTACAAAAAGGATCTCTACTCAGTAGATTTCTATCATTGGATAAGTCGGCAAAAAAACCTTTTTTCTTTTTCTTCTTCTATTCAGGTTCCAAGATAAATAAGCTGATCATTCTAGCACTTGACTGAAAATGCGTGCTACTGCTGTGGGCAGTTTCCACTCAGTGCCTCGAACGTAGACATCAAGATAAATAAAATAAACAAACAACAAAAACAACAACAACAAAATATAGCACTAGCCGCAGCAGCACAGAGGTTAGCGTCGCGGACTCCAGGCTGGGAGGTCGCGGGTTCGATTCCGATCAGAGTCTTTCATTTGTGGGTTTTTTCTCCTCCAGATGGCACCTACCCAGAGTTGAGTTTGCTATGGTCTAAATTTGGGAAGACGGGAACCACAGCCGAGTTACATTCACTTAGTGGATGCATCTCTGAGAGTGTTGCTCAAATTTCCTGAACAACTTTGCAAGGGTCTGTTTCTCTTGGGT
The DNA here is from genome assembly GCA_033310375.1 of Conus canariensis. Lineage (NCBI taxonomy): Eukaryota > Metazoa > Mollusca > Gastropoda > Neogastropoda > Conidae > Conus > Conus canariensis. The sequence continues at coordinate 98,383,122 of CM065717.1, forward strand.
CCGGTTGACGCCGACCTATAAAAATAAACGTAGAGTACACCCTGTCATGCAGTCTCACTCTTACACCAGAACGGAACTCCAAAGTATCATCTTCATCATCGTCATCCCCAACGATCAGCATAAAAAATGTCTCAAAGTTCTGTAGCTTTTCGTGCCTGTTCTCACGGCGACCTCAATTTCGCTTTCCTCAACGGGTCAATACTCTCGGTGAACTTCGTGCTGAGGTCACCAGTATAGGCGAGATCGCGGGGACTGTCATTGGACGGACGTGGTGACGCCCTCCGGACGGAGAGCTCACTCATGCTGGATCCGCAACTAAGCAATTACTGTTGCCCGTGAGAGTCTATGGAGGTGTGTCCTGCATATATTGGATCAGAATAGGCACCACTGAACATCACCTAAGTGACTCAGCTGCAGCGAAGCGTCTCTCCTGGCGGGTTGTCTCATGATGACTTGACACCAAGTACTCTGTGTGGATTGCCGGAGCCAGGGCCGTCACAGGACAAGCCAGGTAGGGCCTAATGGCAAATGAGCTTTAATGCATGCAAGTGCAACACCATCCGAGTCTCTCCAAGTAGAGTAAGACACAAGAGAATTATACAGACAGACTATACCCTTCACGGACAAACACTGGATACGGTGAGCTCCAGTAAGTACCTAGGCGTGACCATGGCGGATGATCTTTCCTGGACCCGACACGTGGAAACAGTGGCAGCCAAAGGGAACAGAACGGTGGGCTTTCTCAGAAGAAACTTCAGGGACTGCACCCAAGAGATCAAAGCTGCCACATATACCACCATGGTCAGACCTACACTGGAATACAGCTCCACCGTATGGGATCCAAACTTACAGCAAGACATCCAACTCCTCGAGAAGGTTCAGAGGAGAGCAGCGAGATACGCCTGCAACAATTTCCACGACAGGACACCAGGCGCCGTGACACGGCTGCTTAAACACCTCAAGTGGGACAGCCTCGAAGAGCGTCGGCACCATAATAGGCTTCTGATGCTCTACCGTATCCACAACGGGCTGGTAGACCTCAACCCACCACATTCTACCACCCTTCAGACAAACGGACTAGAGGCACACAGAAAATCCACCAGGAGCGGGTAACTCATACAGTTCTGTACCACTCCTTTTTTCCCCGCACCATCAGGGAGTGGAACCAGTTACCAACCACCACCACATCAGCACCTACACTGGAGGCGTTCAGGAGCCGCCTGAGCTGCAGTCCCCACTACCTGCAGCCACCCCCAGTCTCTCCCTGAACCCTTCCATCAAACCCATGTATATAGTTTTAAATCAGTTCAAGCCAACTAAGCCTGAGACACAGCAAAGCGACAACGCCACACCGCAGAGCCTCTACGCCTAAACGGCCCGGCTCTATTTCGGAAGAAGAATGGCTGTGGACGGGGGCTGGGATGAGCGGCGTGGGTTTGATGCCACTGAACAGGCACAGAAGATGAGACGAAAAACAGAACCAAACAACTTATTGCCAGTGATCTGATGTATACGCAAAATACTGACTGACGCTGGTCGTAACTACCTACCGAATAGACCTACCGGGTACGGGCAACGACGCAGATCTGATGAGCAGGCTGTCTAAGCGACTCGACGTCACGCTATACGTCATGTACTGACTATGCCGTCATTTGGTCTACTCGGCTTCTGAATCTATTGGAACTATTTCAGAATCACGACCAGTCCGGGTAGCAGAACTTGATCAATTGTGTCAGCAATATGAAGCAATTTGGAAAAAATTCATAAGACAGCCAAAAAAAAAGAAAAAAAAAAAAAGAAAAAAAAAAGTTTTCTTAATCTGTCACCATAATTCGACCGTCTTACAAATGATACTAGTTTTGTTGCTCTTCTCTGCAGCCTCCTCTTTAAAGAGCAGTTGGGCGCCTTTTCAAATTTGATTGCCGAATTGCATAAAGGATCTCACCGAAAACCTTGAAAGTTTAAACAGCTCATCACTGCTATTTAGACCTATCAAAACCCTTCCTAAGAAATAAATCCAAGCATTCTATTTGCCTTGTTAAATACAGAGTGTTGTGTTGATCAAATAGTTTTGAATCAAACATTATACCAAAACCCTTTTCTTCTTCGTCAGTTTCATGCAAGACTTATGATTACGGTTATTTGGTAAACTCCAATGTATGACTTTACACCTAATTGCGTTAAAATACAGACTCCACTTTCCAGACCAGTTAGGAAGATTGTCACCACAATTTTGTATCATGTCAGAGAAGTGTGTGTGGTGTGTGTGTGTGTGTGTGTGTGTGTGTGTGTGTGTGTGTGTGCGTGTGTGTGTGCGTGTGTGTGGATCACGTAAGGTAAGCGAAAACGACTGCACACACTTTGTATCTCATCTATCAAATCACCAGCAAACATCGTAAAAGGAACCGGTTCAAGGACTCTCCCCTGAGGGATTCCTTTTCGCCATTCAAAGTCAGTGGCTTGATGTGGTGATACGGGCTGATCTGCATTCCCCGAAGGTTGCCTGGCGTAGCCTTCTCTTCACCGCAGGGAATCAGAACTTTCCAGTAGGTATGGCAGCTAGCTGCTCCCTCACAAATCTTTCAGAGAGTGAAGAGGTCTTGCAATCCCTGCAGCGGTGACAGCTGTAGCCCCAGGACAATCCCGCCAGTACAGCCATCTGTCTCTATGGACTGGGTCACCTAGACGAAGACCTCCAGGCCCGCTACACGCTAAAATCAGTCCACTTCATACTCGTCTTATTCAGCTCATTCATGATGCGTGTTAATTTCTTCTTATGGACATCACATTGTCTATATATTTAGGCTTGATAAACTGTTATGCTGTCATGTTCGCTATCCAGTCACTCATCTCAAAGCTTTCTGGAAGAACAGGGTACCCTACACAGCACGATCTCCTGACAGTTGTTTCTGTGTTATCAGAAACAAACATCTTTTTTGATATATATACTGGTGATCATCTGACGCAGCTTTTATGTAAACTAAAAGATTTGTTTGTTTGTTTTTGTTTTGTTTGTTTTTTTTCTGAATGATGCAAGCTGTAAAAACTGTGAACATTCGGTCAACATCTGATCATCGTAACATATCGTAAAAATGCAGACAAGTAAAGTAAACGCAAACTACCACAAGCACGAGTTTGCAGGTGTATGAGAATGTGCGCATACGTATAGGCTGCGCGCATCTTGACACTGACGAGTGCACATGTGCACTGTGCATCTCCAGTGAATGATTCGCTTCAGGCACAGCTTCCCAAGTCCTGCAGCACCAACACGGAACCGTCACACAGCAAACCGACACAGTGCTGCTGCCGCACTCTGTGACCCACAGTGAAACATCTTCCCACCGCAGGCCTCCAGCTGTCCCGGGAAGTTTCCACAGGTGAGAAGAACAGTTTGCCTTTAGAATATAACGTGCCGATGTCACAAGAGCGAATAAGTGAAAGCTGCTTTGTCACTGTCCAAACGACACGTAGTGTCGTAAGTGATGACCTGTACACCCAGTCCGTCTGTTTCCTTGCACACAACGTACTGGAGGAGTCACCATCCTGTTGCCATCCAATCGTACAGCCGATCAGTATCACTGCGTCCGCAATCAAGGGCGCTTGGGGTCAGGTGAGTGACCCTCCCCCTTACACACAACACACACACACACACACACACACACACACACACACGCACACACACACGCACACACACACACTCATACACACACGGGCGCGCGCGCGCGCGCACACACACACACACACACACACACACAGCCCAGCCCCCTCCCTTCCCTCGCCCCTAAACATCCTGATAATTATCCGCTCCGCGAACGCAAAGCTTCTTACTTCAGAAGAAGAGGGGAGAGGAGGGGGATAGGGGCAAGGAGGAGGGGTATGGAGGATAGGGAAAGATCGGAGCGGGGGATAGATCCACACGGCTACTTAACTGCCCCCCGGCCAGCCCCCCCCCCCCCTTGCCCCCACCCCTGTCCCCTCCTTCCCTAAGGTGTAGCTCCAGGCCTGTAGCTGATGAGATGATAATATCGGGGCGATGGCGCTCTGACGGAAGATAAAACGATCGATATGATGTCATACACCTCTGTCTGTCTGTCTGTCTGTCTGTCTCTCTCTCTCTCTCTCTCTCTCTCTCTCTCTCTCACACACACACACACACACACACACACACACACACACACACACACACACACAGTGTGGTGTGTGTGTGTGTGTGTGTGTGTGTGTGTGTGTGTGTGTGTGAGAGAGAGAGAGAGAGAGAGAGAGAGAGAGAGAGACAGAGACAGAGAGAGACAGAGACAGAGACAGAGAGAGAGAGAAAGATTGATCGATTGATTAATTGATCTTCAGTACGCAAGGATGAGATTTTAGGCCAAAGCCTAGTCTTACAATCTGTCCTTGTCATGCATACATTATTTCAACACATATTATTCATACTGACAATTCAACATAGCAACATTGTAATCTAATTCTACAATGATAAGCAAACTATTCATAAAAGTACTAATGAGATGGGGGTGGTAAAACAGAAGGAAACTTACAAACAAACAAACAAAACTACAGAGAGAGAGAGGTCAGAGGAGGGGGGGGGGGGGGAGAGAATGGTAGGTAGGGGGAGGAGAAAAGGGATGGTAGATAGACTGGTAGTGGGAATGAGCGATTTTAACGGAGTATGTTATAATGTTTAGACGATGTATTCACAGTTTAGACGATGCATGGTTCACAGAAGACTTTGCAAATGGACGCTAATCATTTTAATCGAATAATCAAATTACTCAGACACGAAATGTTTATGCAAATGTTTCTTGAAAGTTTTAAAGTATTCGTATTTTGTAGATTCGGTGGACGTGAGTTCCAGACATATGGTCCAGAGTAAGCTAGGCTTGTTTTGTATAGATCAATGCGTGGGTAGGGAAAAAGGAATTTCGTCGAGCGAGAAAAAGCTGTTCGATCTTGTAAAAAGGGCATTGATATAACATGGCACACTATCTATCAAGATTGTAAACATAAATGATGCCTTGTTGAATTCCAATTGCTTACTCAGAGGAAGTATGTTCAGCGCTTTTAGTTTTTCGTCTGGTACAGATACAGCTGGATGGAGTAGCTTTGCTGCACGTCTATGGAGAGAATTCAGCCTTTTGTTGTGGACATCACTACTCCCGTCCCACACTGTTGATACATGACATTATGTGTGCATTGAAAAAACAGTTTAAGCACAGTACCGTTGACGTTGCGCTTTAACTGAGATAACAGGAAAAGGTGTTTTGAGACTACCTTGCATACGTTATTGAGATGAGATTGCCATTTCAATTCTTTATCTATCGTTAACCCTAAAACACGATGCTCATCTACTTGCCCGATAGAAGTGCCATTCAACTGAAGTTTCAGGCAAAGAGGAGTCAACTGATGTTTTTGGCGGGTAGCTATAATCATAGATTTGGTTTTCGCTGGGTGTATGACCATCGAGTTTGAATGACACCAGTCTGACGCGTCGTTTAGACTTTCCTGGAGAGAAGTTTCTAATTGTCTGTAGATAACGGGGGAGGGACAGAGAGAGAGAGAGAGAGAGAGAGAGAGAGAGAGAGAGAGAGGGAGAGAGAGAGAGGAGAGACTTTGGGACTATAAAATGTTGACTCTATACGGTAACCGTCAAGTGAATCTGTGATATACTACCGGGTGACCAACATGTTGCCAATACTGCCCACCGAAACCCCAAGTCAGGCCTGAAAAACACTATGTGTCACAGCCCAGTGTCCGCGCACAGCTGGCCGCTATTGTTGGACAAGCGGTATACCACGTCTACACTGCCCAACGTCACCCCAAATCAGGCCTGAACCCCACTCCCCCCCCCCCCCCCCCCCCCCCCCCCCCCCCCCCCCCATGTACATCACAGCTGTAAGTGTACTGCTGACTGCTGCTGCATTGTACAACAACCAGCAAACGGCCTGGGATATCACGTCAATACCACATCACATCACAGGTCGTAAATCAACGTCTGCACCGTCCAATGGAGTAGGCAGGGGAGAGGAAAGGTTGGGGGAAAAGTGGTGTGTGCGTGCGGGGGGGGGGGGGGGGGGGGGGGGGGAAGAGGAGGGGGGGGGCTATCAAATTTTCAAAGGAGAAGGTCGGGACAGCACAAATGTACAGAATGGAAGCGAGGGAAGAAGGAAAGGGAATGGGAAGGGGAGGGGGGGGGGGGGGGGGGGGGCTGGAGGGAACAATATCGAATCGTTCCATGTTTTTTGTTTTTTTTTCCCGTGCTTTTTTTTCAGCCTGAAACACAAAGCGGCCTCGCCCTCATTATTCAAAACGAGGAGAAGATGACAATCTAAAAGCTGCTACTGATGTTGGATAAAATGTTCTCCCCTCTGGCCTCCTTGCTCCCTCCTCTTTCCCCCTGAAAACGAGAGAGAGAGGAGAGAGAGAGAGAGAGAGAGGAGAGAGAGAGAGAGAGAGAAACGATAACGATAACAAAAATTTATTCATAAAGGCCACGCCCCATTTGAAGGGGGTGAGTGATAAAGAACATAATTAAACAAGGTATTTTATCACAAAAATTTAAACATTCTCAACATATGCAAATTACCTAGGTCAAATGGCTCCTTCTTTTAAATGATTTGTACAGATATAATGCAAGGTTTCTTGCAACGTTGTAATTTTTTGACGACAAAAGACAGACTAATTTGAACAGTGCTGGACGTCGATGATATTTTAACGGAATAAGTTTTTGTCGTGGATCTGCCAGAACAGG
>CM065717.1:98397369-98414869 GCA_033310375.1 Conus canariensis
AGTGGATACTAGCTAAACATAATTAGAAGAAAATTCCCCTTTGACCTCTAGCCTTTAAAGACTGCGTTTACGTTGCCTGCATAGAAGATGAAGTGGGTTTAAAAGGCGAGACGCTGACTTAGAGGCTAGATTGTTTCAACTTTCTCTCTCTCATGTACTGAAGACTCCACACGACGGATTAGATGATTCGCCGGATTCTGCCAGCTTCCAGACGACTGGCAAAAACAAGCTTCGGGATGATGAAAAACCAATTCCACGTCCATCACACAGATCCTCAGCGATGTTTACACGACAAACACTGAGATGATGATGCGTGTCCTATTCAACAACGTCAGTCTCTACAGTCACTGCTGGCCGTGTGGTTTTGTCGTGGAACAAGACCCAATCACCACGATCCTTCCTGCCATCACTGGCGATGAGAAGGCTTTGTCCCCCGTCTCTTCCCTACAGAAATCAGCTATGTTCAGTCCCCGTGCTGTTGACACCCTACCTCCTACACCCACTCCACCCTCTTGCCCTGAATAATACTAAACTGCTCTTTTCCAGTCTCTGTCTTATTAAACGCCAGCCCCTCCTCACTTGCAGAGTTACTTGTATTTCACATTTCAGTATTCAGTATTTCACATTTCAAATTTTTGTTTTTAATGGAGTTTGAACAATAAATTGTAAAAGGAAAGAACTTTTAACTTCCATCTACTAGTACTGTTTCGCTAGCTTCCCTCTCCACGGTGAGAAACACACTTCAAAGACCACACAGTTTAGAGCAGTGAGTATGTGGACAAGTCAGAGAGGAAGCACAGGAAACACTGCGCTGACGTAGTTCGCCATTTCCCTCTGACATCACCGGTAATCAACAGGAAGTGGATGTATCCTGGCCAACTGCTTTGCCCGACGCATTTGTTAACACACTGATAAAAAAGATTTAGCTACTTTCCGCTTACAAATAAACTACAGGTTGTTTGTAAAGGATAGAGATTATTAGAAACGAATCCTTGTCTAATTATATACCGTCATTATGCCCCCACCCCACTCCCACCCCAAACACTTCGTCCGCTGTCGATAAACAAAAAAAGGAAAGTCCAATCCTCCCCTCCTCCACCACCATCCAGACACCCTCCCTTCTGGCACGTGTAAGCAACTGTAACCACAATGTTATCTGGTGTCCTGGGGGGAGAGAGACAGAGAAAGAGAGAGTGAGAGAGAGAGAGAGAGAGAGGGGGGGGAGGGGAGAGGGGGGGAGAGAGAATGGGGGTGGGGGTGGGTACACTCATTCAACAAATACAAACATAATATAACCAATGAAGCACTAACAAACAAACGAAATAAGCCCACGGACTGATGAATATTAACAGTCAACAATCACTGACCGACTCAGTCTCCATCTGAAACCCCCGAATCTCTCCTTATAACTGAACAGGTGACCACGGTAATTCCTTTACTAACCAACCTTTGTTTTCTTTGTTTCCACGGCCATCAAGAAACATACCACGTCTGTACCACATCTCTGAGATGACTGAGCACTGCAGCGCTTCTTTTTGCAGCCCAGAACATGACAGTGAAGTACATGAACAAGGACGGAAATAAAGCTCGCCTTCATGCATGCAGTACAAAGGGACATAATCGTATGAAAAGCCTGCGTACGACTTCCCTTTCATTTCCTCCCACCATCACCCCCTCCCCTCGTCTCCTCTCCCTCACCCCACCCCGTCTCTTTCTCTCCTTTGGTATATAAAGCCACCTGAAAGACAAGTCTGAATATAAAATGCAAATGTTTAACACTCCCGCAACTTTACGACCATTTATTTGGCAGCTGCCATACAGTCGACCCCGATACTGACGAACGAATCGCCATAAAACTTAAAACCCTGCATTCACGGCCGCCATTTTGCTGTAGCAGAGAGCGTGCTCCGAACTCGCCTGAAGACAGCCAGGATGAAGAGGGCAGGCAATGAACACAGGATGGTTCCAAAGTGAGGTGACCGCAGGCGGAAAGTCCATCACATTTCTAAAAGAATTATCAGACAGTCCGCCAAACTACTGGGACAAACAAATTACTAGGCAAAACACGACGCGTTTCGACCTCTTTGGTCTTCTTCATGCAAGATAAACAACATTTAAACGAAGAATGAAAACGAAGAATGAGCAATCACTTATCTTCTCATATTCGGCGCAAGATCGGCGTTGAATGGAGGATCAAAGGATGCATGCAGGGGAACAAAACTTACCGCTCGAACAGAATTCGAGAAGATCTGCTTTTTTAACCTTTATCGCTTTATTTAACATGTATCTTGTTCGTATATCAGATCAAGTGGATGTTAAACTGACTTAAAAAAACTTGACTGTCGTTCGTCTTTGTTTTCAATCTTTCACTTTTACTCACTGATATCAATAGACAAGCCGAGCGGTGATTCGTCGACTTCTGTGCACTTCTCTGTCACTGGATGGGAGAGTCTGCAGCACTGATCCGTCGTGAAGACGCTGTCAGCAGTTGTGCACGGGCACTGTGATCAGGACTGTACTGTACAGCAGAGCTGTAAAGCTATAAAGGGGTCAGGACCGGCATCTCGTCTTGCTTACCCCACTTAGGTCACTTTCGTTTCCTATCTCGCATTGTTTTCCTCACGTCTGTAAGTCCCGTTCGCACGCGCAGGTAACGACCCCCTTCCGGGCTGAGAACTGTCCAGTCGGATGGACTACACTCTCCGATAACCACGCAGTTCATCCTCCGTTCAGAGTGGTCGGCCTTCTGCTTGCATGTAGCCCTTGCCCACGCGAAAATCACCCTGTGTGCTTCAAACTTGACAGCAAGCTTGGAACACATTGGGGGAGGAGGGGGAGGGGGGATGTGTGCTCTGTGTTGGCATTTCCTCAAGGCGATTTGGTGTTGAAAGCATACTGGCATTCATGGCGTGTCACTGAAGCGTTAACCTACTTTTTTTTTCTTGAAAATTTTCTTTTTGTTTGCTATTTACAGTTCCTTTCTTCATTCAAGATTAATTTTCCTTTCACACTAATGAAGCTGAGGGTATCTATATTTGTTACTGTTCGTCTGTGGTATGTTCTGTATGACATATTCAAGACCAAAAAAGCCTATGCTGGTCTTGAAGAAACGTTAATTTGTGTTTGTACATTTCTCCTGTAATAGTTGGTGTGTACATTTGTCACCTACAACGTATATGGGCGAGCTTGGAACATACATATGACATTCAAGACCAAAAAAGCTTATGCTAGTCTTGAAGAAACGTTCATTTGTGTTTGTAAATTTCTCCTGTAACGTAATTGTTGGTGTATACATTTGTCACCTACAATGTATATGGGCGAGCTTGGAACATCCATTTAAAGGAAGATGTCTTCTTGTTTGTTCTGTGTATTCTATGTTCGCATTTCTGCCATGCGCTTTGGTGTCATAAGCAGCATTCGGTTGGACTTAATGGCTTCAATGAGCGCAGCAGAACTGCAACTATCGAAACGCGGAATACTAACCCTGTCCAAGGCAAAAGATTCCTTCGAGAAGCAAAAATTTGTGGCATAATCATTACTATCATCATGAAACAGCGGAACAAAGAGATCCCATCTCTGCGATGTCTAAGCGGCCCAGTTGTCGGCAGCTTTCGTTACGGGAAACACGGCAGGTTGGTTGGTATGTTGGCCCAACAGTAGCAGCCCAGCGCAAAAAGCATGATTTCCGTGTTGATGTGGTCACTAATGTGCCGACCGGTGAACCCCGCGCTGACACCGGAAATTGCCGGAGACGGCGACCACGCTCCCCGCTAATCGTTCACACTCATGCACTTAACCACAGATCAATCTCCTCTCGTGATCTCTGCGCTTAGGTGATCTCTATCACGGATCAACCTCCCCACGTGGTCTCTGCACTTACGTAGCAATTCTCTCTCTCTCTCTCTCTCTGTTTGTATGTACTGGCACACTTCTAGTGAGCGCATGTACAGCCTTGTGTTTCTGGTGACATGTGAGTTTTCCGTCGTCTTCGATTTTTTTTTTTTTTTTTTAAGGTATAGTTAAAAAAAAAAAAAAGCTCCCTGTGGCTTATCAATTTCTCAAAACATTCGTATTTGTATTCTCCCTCTCTCTGTGTATGTATGTATGAATGTGTGTATTATGTCTGTCTGTCTGTATGTATGTATGTATCCACCCACACACCTCTAGTGAGCGTACGTACAGGTATGTGTTTCTGTTGACGTGCAAGTTTTCTTTCGTTCCACGCGCAGTTTAAAAAAAAAAAAAAAAGCTCGTTGTGAATCATCAGTTTAACAAAACATTCGTATTAGAGAAAGTTTAAATGTCTGTTCTAGACCAGCCATCTTATTTCGCCCGCAAACCCCACTTTTCACATAATCAAATTTCCTCAACCAAAAAAAATAGCTAAAAATCTACAAAATTAAACAAATCTAATTGCGCGAAAAGGGGGGTTTGCGGGCAAAATAATTTTCCTGCTCTAGAACCGCACATTTAAACTTTCTCTCTGATTAACTAACAGGCACTGTGTTTGGCGGGACAACTTGCAGCTCTTCACGAACAAATGATCTTTTAGGGGCAGGCTTTTTGGAAGAAAGAGTCTCTCTTAAATAATACACGGGAGGGGTTGTTTTCATAATTCTTTCAACTTCATATACATCTACGCTCCATATGGGGTCTGTGGCTCTAATTCTAACATCGCCCTCCGCCTCTCCAGGCGCATACAAGTATCTTACTTTTAGTCCAAAAGGCAAGAGTTTTTGATTACTTTGGATGTCTTCAGTAATACTTATTTTTTTTAATTTGATCGCGTTCACTGGCTTAAGGCCCGTTGCTTTAAATTCTTCATTGTTCATGGCGCGTAAGACTGCTGGCAATCTCCTGACCCATTCTGTGTTGCGTGTTTTGTCCATAAGGTCTCTATGATATTGATAGGTAAACAGACGCTCAGCCAGATTCTTATTAAAGTTTTCTACTAGAGCCTGGGAGCGATGGTTGCCTGGGATCCCTCTCTTAACTGTAACCCGATGTCTTAAAAGCAGTTGGTTTACAGCTCCTTTAAACTCTTTCCCATCATCAACCTGGATCAACCTAGGATACTTTAATGGGCCTCGCATGTATATTTGTTGTAAAGCCACAGCCACAGCAGTTGAGCTTTTATCCGTTAAAGGCTCAGCGTCTTTATATCTTGAAGCCATGTCAACAACAGTCAGAGCATATTAAACTTTTTTCTTCTAACTTTGTCATGTGGAAGATACAACAAGTCCATCTGGTGGGTGTCATTAGGAACTGAGTTAACGAATCGAGGCCTTATTATTCTTTTGGGGGCAGGCAGATATATTTGCCAGATCGCTTGTTTTGAAAGCCAGTCTTTCGCTTCTGATTCAGACACCCTAGCAGCTTTACTCAGTTTATCAATAGCGGCCTTTCCTTTCCAATACCCTCTAGGAGAATAATATATTTTGTACTTCGTATCGTCCATAAGAGACTGTTTTTATTACATTTTTAACTATGATTTTTAGATTGAATATGCAAGAAGAAAGATTGCTCCCATAGCACCTATAATAAAGCCTATTTCTACCATTTTCTGATCCTCAGATGGTTCATAAAAGTCAGACAGTTCTGGCGGTGACGATGTTAGAAACTTCTTTCCTGTCACTAAGTAATATTCATTCATTGCTTCATCAACGTCTGTAAATGTGTGCTCTGCATGTCCCTGCTCTCTTAACTTTTTATTAATAAAGTCTAAGTGAGCAATTCTCCTTTTCTCGTAAGCGTCTCTTGCCTTAGCTAAATCTTCCATTGCCTTGTTATGGCGTTCTCTCTCTTCATCAGAACGCAATTTACTAAACATATAATTGCTGCCAGAGAAAGCCAATGCATTAACAATAGCCCCTCCTACCATCAGAACTAATCCGGACATCTTTTTATAAATGAATGAATCTTTTTTATAAATCAATATTTTTTTAGAATGAATCTTTCTATGCATTAATCTTTCTATGCATTGATGTTTTCTGGGATAATCCCCTGTGCAACAAGAAAGTCTTTTGAGGCAATCCCCGCCGTTATTACAGCTATAACCTTAACAACATCCTCAATGTCTAACCTTCCTAGATCAGCCGGCCTCATTTTAAACATGTTTTTTGCTAACATGCTATATCCTATACTAAGACCACTGATTACAGCAGAGTGGTAAATAGTATTGATGATCTTTGCAGTGCTCATATTTTTTATTAACTAAAAAAATAATTAAAATAATCATAATATGAAAGACTGTCTATGTGCTTTTTAATCAGATAATCTTTTGTTGCCAGAGCTAAAAATAAGGTTGTAACTAGTTTCGGCGAATCTTCTATCTTTCCCATGTTGGGCGGTTTTATTCTTAACAAACATTTTGCTAGAGTTGAATAAACTATAACACCGACAATGGGCACTGCATAATTAACCAGTGTTAAACTCATGGTTTTATTATTTTTATTGTTTTTTTAAAAAGAGTTTTAAAATGGATTGCGACGAGCTATTAAAGTGTGAGGAGGCAGCAGACCTCTGTCATAAAGTAAGATTATACTCGCTGGCTGCGTGTGGGAAAACCAGGCAGTATTTAGGCGTTGAACTAAGTATCGAACAGATTCAGCAATTGTCTACATCAGACGTTGAGAAGTATTACGCCAGGTACGAGGCACAGCTAGGATCAAAAATGGTTGATCGGTGGGACAGACAATAATTAGTTTATATGCTAAGTTAGTAGGCAAGATAGCGCCGATTGATTCAGAAGAAGATCTAAAATATGACTTAACACAAGATCCGGTTTTAACCAAGTCCCTAGAATCTCTTGCATGTGACATGTATTATAGATTTGGGACATTGTTATGCCCATTCATCATGGGATTAATTACTTTCAATCATATTAATTTCAATCATATTAATTTTAATCAGACTAAAAAAAATGAGCGAGCAGGAGAAGAATGTCCCACAAGTGAATTCTCCACAAGTGAATTTACAGGCGAGTGCCCCACAAGTGAATCCACAACTGAGTGTCCCGCAAGTGAGTAGTGTTACTAAAGCTAAAAGTCCTGGGCGTGTTGAGGCCGGTCGTAAACTAGCTGAATGGAACAGACTGCAAAAAGCAAACCAAGCAGCAAAACAAAAATTATTAGATAGTAATACAACATCAGCACCAGCGCCGCCGCCGCCACCAACAACACAATCAAACTATAAGATGTATTATTATGTACTGGGGAGTATTGTTGTTGGTGGAGGGCTTTTAGCATACAAGCGCCTAAAGCCATACTTAGCAGCAAAGTCACAAACCCCCACAAAAACAGTAAAAGAACCAGCTTCTGCAAAAAAAGTACAACCTCCTGCTGTAGACCCATTTTTAATAAATTAGTTTTTTTAATGTGTTGTTAAGTACTGGTTAAGTACAAGCTAAGTACTGGTTAAGTACAAGCTAAGTACAAGCTAAGTACTGGTTAGGTCAGTTATAACAAGTTAAGTGTAAGTAAAGTGCAAGTAAAGTGCAAGTTAGGTGCAAGTCATGTTAAGATCTTAAGTTAAGTACTAGTTAAGATCTTAAGTTAAGTACTAGTTAAGATCTTAAGTTAAGTACTAGTTAAGATCTTAAGTTAAGTACTAGTTAAGATCTTAAGTTAAGTACTAGTTAAGTACTAGTTAAGATCTTAAGTTAAGTCGGCCAAGTCGATTCTCCAGTGGTCTATAGCGTATGAAAACTCGGGGTTAACGGAAGTTCACTTGCTATTGGTAGAGTCTAGCGACTTCTTATTAACAGCGGTTGTGTTTACTTGATGAAGAGTAGAGCGCAGATTAACATTTGTGTGATAAAATACTTTGCGTTCAAAGAGAGCCTGCTTGTAGTCGTCGTGACTTTTTTTTTTTTTTTTGACAACTTCTTTACCTATGCCCTTAGCCTTCTTTGTTACAAAAGTCTGGGTAGCAATACTATACATCTTTGCCCGTAAGCCAACATATTCTTGTATAACCGTCCCATTAAGTTCATCCTTCATCTTTCCAATCACTTTCTTGTTCGCGGTTGAATGTAAAGGCGAATCTTTTGGGTAGTCGCATGTGTCGTACCACCCATCAGCTCCTTTGGCTACCTCCGCCTCTAAGTCCTTATAGAAGTCTTCGGTTGGGATGTCCATAATAAAACTATCAGTGTCTGTGTAAACGACATTTGATTCTGGGTACAGCGGTTTAAAGTAGTCATATAGAAATTCAAGCATTAATAACTTTGACAGCTCTAACACGGCAAACCCGATAAACACCGGCTTGTCCAATTTCACATTCTGTTTCTTCATCATAACTCCAACCAGGTCATCGCTAAACCGCCTAAAGTCTTGGTAGTTAGGTTTAGAGACCAGCTTAATCGCTTGTTTTTCTTTTGTAACTAATCTTACATCTTTGCGCTTGTGTGGGTTCTCCATGGTTTTGCCAAAACAACTGTTGTTCATTAGTTTAAAAAAGTCTTTTTCTGAAGCGTCAGTGGCTTTAGTTCTAAGATCAGTATTCTTCATGATGTATGGTCTCATGAAAGGCCCTTGGTCGAAAGTAATTATTCGGTGAACAGCCGTCAGCTTTAACCCATGCCTTAAGTAAAACTATAACAGTCGATAATGGCAAACGTACTTTCTCTTGTGTCGAAGATTAGGCACGAGTTTAGGCGGTTCTGTGGGACTCATCTTTAATCTTTCTGCTGCTAGAGGATAATCATTATGAAGGTCATGCAACTCTGCGGGATAATCTAAGTCTACCTCTAAGATTAGTCCTATTGGATTATCGGGTGTAAGATCTGACAATAATCCTACTACCCTATCAACGTCATGAGGCCCGTTTATCATTTTAAAGTTTCTTAATGGCAGTGCCTGACTCATGGCCCACCCATACAAATTGTTGGCGTCTAAGTACATCAGATAGTTGGATGGCTTGGTGGGGTCATAATCGTCTAAATACTTGTTGTTGGCTCTGCGGTAAGGATGACAGGCCATGCTAATGCCTCCTCTCAGCCCATCCTCAATCATCTGAAGTGTATCCAGATCCGATATTAAGTCAATCTCAATGTTTGTAGACTTTAAGAATGCATCCCAAGAAAGGCCCGGGGCAGAGATGTACTGTGATGAATCTAGACCGTAATGTTTCACGCAAGTAGCTCTGTAATTCTGAAAGACGTCAGCTAATAAACACACGTCGGCTAATAAATACTGATCGTGATAGTCGCCCATCGTTTTGCAGTGTAATTCTGTCCAGGCTTTCTGTGCGTATTCATAGTCAGCGTCAGTTATGCCTCCACCTCTAAGACGGCTGTAAAAGTCGTCTTTATGTGGCAGCGCTTGCTCGTCAAACCTCTCCCACGAGTCCATGTATACATAAGGATAGACGCCTTTACGGACTAAAGATGGGTCAAAATATTTTTTAGTGATTGGATAGTCTTGTAGAGATCCTGATAATTTATCCAAACTTGCCATCAGATGCTGGGCAGAGTCATAGAAGGATAAACAGTCTACAGTAAAGGTCATGTACTTTTGTGATGACTGTGCAATACTGCTAACCCTCTTACATTCAGAAGTTATTGCTTGCATGATGAAATGAGAATCATAGCCCCGCAAGTTATGAAAGAAGATCGGCAGTTTCCATTTTTCGGGATCAACCTTTAACTGTAGATTGCAACTGCTGTGTGCCGCCCCTCTGAATTTCCCAGTAATGTGATCGTGGTCTCTCACTGTTGGGTTTGCTTCCGCTGCTGTCGCGTCTTTACTATTAGGAGTTAACTCTGAGCCGCATATCCAGCAGTGTGTGGCTGATTCATAGCCCCTTTGGTCTTCAGGAGTCATCTTAATGCCTGAGAGATTTAGCTGATTGGAGAATTGATTGCGAAGGTGTTTCATCTGCTCCAAACATCGACCAGCTGCGTCGGGACCTCTGTAAATCTCTGGTTCTGTGTGTGCCCCATCTGACCTAACAGCAACAAATGCATAAGAACAGATCTGATGGCGGGACAATAAGGTTGTTTTTTGGTCTTGTTGAGGATCGTAGTACTGTGGCAAGATCGCCTCAAAGTCAGCATAGACTACGTATGGCCTCATCTGCAGTTTGTGTACATTCTTAAAACTAACTTTAGACCCGGGCGGGGGCGTAAGAAGTTCGGTTTTACAGTCTACAAAACTTTTACAATGTTTCTTATGTTCAGCAGCTGCCTCTATAGATGGGATCCTGACCAAACACCTTCTACAAAGCTCTTGTTTAGCTGTATTGTTTGTAGTATAGGCCATAAGTCTGCTAATTGATCTGATTAATACATAATGGCTCTTAGAACCGTCTGCAAACAGAATCAGGTCTACATGATTCTCAAGTGATTCGCCTAAAGTAGGGGCGTTGGGAGAAATCCTCAGTGGGGTCAGATTGTCTACTGAATTCCATATGTATACGTTTACGGTGATTGGTTTGTTTTGTTCTTCAAACTGAGATATACTTTCTATACTCACTGGAAAGGTTATGTTATCAAAGTTCAGACTATCTTTATACTGCCTATAATTGGAAACTCTGTTTGTATGATTTTTAACAGGATGTAAATGTGCCAAAACACACCACATGAAACATAAGTTGTCTAAATTATGTATATTTAAGACTGCTCGTTTTAACTCTAGCTCTCTCGGGAGAGGGATGTAAGAATTGCCGACTATAGGAGAGTATTTGGCTTGTCTTAATCTGATTTCGAGGACTGTTCCTTCAGACCAACCAGAGCCGCGCAATTTCGCTTCTTCACTCGCATGAATAAAGTGTGTAAGCATGTAATCGGCCCAGTCAGAATTAAAGTCGTAATAACTCATTACTTCTTTCTGTCTAGTTGAAACCCAGACTAGTATACTATAATCATCGGGGGTTATATATTCAATCTGAATGGCCAACAACACTTTTACTGGCGGGTTAATTTGAAGAGACTCTGGGATTTTAGAAATGGCATGTGTTACGCTTTCCTGAACGTTTGTGGGGTTAATGATGTCCATGACTAGTTCACTGAACATATTGCCCACTGGTTTAGCATCCAACGCCTTTGTGGCCGTCATTTTTTAAGGCCAATATATAGGTAATACAAAAAAATAAATACTAAAATTTAGCTAATATTTACTAATTTGAGGTAATACAAAAAAATAAATACTAAAATTTAGCTAATATTTATTAAATCGAATAGCTACTCCTTCAGAGTTAGTAAAAATAGACAATTCAGCGTCATCAGGAGCCATAATATGAACTAAAATTGCAATACACTTTATAACTGGGTTGGAACAAGAATCTGGCATTTTACTGTTTGCGTTGGTTACACTTTCGCGAATATCTGTGTGCTCAAAAAGATCCGTAATTAATTTGCCAAACACGTATCTTAACTCTTCTTCATTAGCCTCCCGCTCCATCATTAACTCTAAGGCGCGGCATATATTTTTAAGCTCTGTAACTACTTTGGTCGTCATTTTTAAGATCGAATATATAAGTAATACAAATAATTAAATCATGCTCGTTTTCGGATTTGCGGGGTTCTGCTTTGCAATGTTCTTTCTGATTGCCTCAGCGTCTACCTGTTGTGAAGTAAAAGTCTTTCTCCATTTCTTTTGGAGGTCGATCTTTTGGCGTCTGTAATCATCGCCGTCAGCCATGGCTCGTTTAAATTCTTCGTCTGTTACTTTTCCATCCAGTAATGTATTGCTTATAATCAGCCTTAATGAATGAAGTTTTGCTGTTGCTAGGGCTACAATGGCGGTGTGCTTTTGTAATTTGGGCGTTAGCTTCTTTAAAATGGCACTTACAATCGTGGACATGGCAACTAAACCCAAACCAACGCTCCCAAAAGCTATGGATATCGGTGTCCCAACTCCAGTAGCTAAAAGAGCGACACTAGACCCAGTGCTTAAGCTGGCTACAACCGATGAGCCGGTGATTATATAAGAAAGGACATTTAAAGCTTTAGCATATTTCTTTCTAGTAACCCTATACTTGTTCAAATCACTTTCTATTTCTTCTTCAAGCTTAGTCATGTGCTTTAATCTAAACTGCTGGCCGTCCTCCATTTTAAAACAAGATTATTTTTTTAATCTTGTACATATCTTCTTATTAACCCTTCTGGCAGCACTTCATCAACAGAGTAAAACGCAATAAAATCAACATACTTAATGAAAATAAAATCAAGCACTGTTAGTTTAGTATTGTCAACCATCACAGTGACTTTGTCAGATGATACAGAAGTGTTTATTTCATCCCCGTTTTTAGTAATAACAATAACAAGCCTAAGAGGGCCGCCCAAGTTTTCAGACTTTATTTGTACGCCTCTGATTAACGTATGTTCTGGCAAACTAGGATCAGACTCCCTTGGAGTAATAAATAAGCGAAAAAGCATCGTCATTTTTCTAGGCAGTGATTCTAGTTTTGGATTAAACTCTAAGCCGACGGTGTCACCCCCCACTTCAGCTAAGGACTTCTTTCTCCGCAGCATATATTCAGAGCCCTGCTTAGTTATTTCAATCTGCTTTTTCTGTTGTGTTCCTGGGACTAGGCTAGCAAGAAGGCGTCCTTCATTCAAAGCTTTTCTAAAATTGTATTTCTTATCAAAGTATACATAGGGGCTTTGTAGTTCAAACTTTAAATGCCAGTTAATGTCAGGAAGCAACGCCCAGGCATTCTCTCGTTTATGAAGTTTGTATTCGTGTTTGCCAAAATCGTTTGCCCTTAGATTTCTTATCTCTTCCAGGGTAGGATATTGCTGTCGTTTTTTATCTTCAATTTCTATTCGTTTGTAAACCCCATCGTCGGTGTACTCAAATCCATAAACATTTCCTGCCACTCCTATTAGATCAAAGTCCGTTGTATCTGCTAGATCTTTTAGCTCTACTGCAACGCATTTAGGAGCTAACTCTGCTTTTGATTCTGGCCCTCGAGACATTTTTTTTTAATATAAACAATTTATTATTAAACAATCTATAGTAAGCAATCTATAATAAACAATCTGTAATGTGCAATCTATAATAAACAATCTATAATAAGCAATCTATAATGAGCAAACGTATTGAACTGGCGGGTCAGTCCGTAAGCATAGTTTAGCGTGCTTAGATTTTTCTAACTGCTCTTTTATTTTTTTTAGTTCATCCTTGTCCCTGATTATATAGTTTTCACTTAAACATTCTTCAAAACTATCCCTGTCCTTAGTATAGAATAAGATGACTGATTTTAACTGCGATCTAAAGTCTTTTAAGACAGCACTGTATTTTTGAGTTAAGAGCCAAACAGAAACTAATGCGTGTCTTCCGCTAAAGGCTAGCTTTGAGAGAGTCCTTCTTTTTTTAACAATGTCTTGTTCAGCTGAACAGTCATCAATAATAAACAGCGTTTCGGTTCCCTCAAATAGCCTATAGTAATGTTCTAAACAGTCGCTTAGCTTGTCAGTAGGATCAACTAAAAATATATTCTCGTCTGTCCAAACAAACTGCCTTTCTTTGTAAGACTTGTTGTGCTTAATGGTTGTGCAGAATATAACAATGTACTCGTAATGAAATCTGTAGATTGTTTGTAACAAATCAAGTACGAAGACAGTTTTCCCACACCCAGTAATCCCACAAATAAGCGAACAGTGCGGGTCTTTAGGCAAGAAGTTCAAACTATCCATCTGTTTTAATAGGCTATTTCTTTCAGTCTATTTTCTTCAATGTTCAGCTGGGCGTCATAAACCACAAAAACGTGCATTTGTATCTGACCATTCTCCTCCTCTTCCTTATTAATCTGTATGAGTATGCCATCTGACCCTACCCTTCTTCCACTCCCGTGCAGTCTGTTGTCATACGTGGATCTAAAATCCAGCCATAGTCCATATTTGTCTGTTAGATAATCTTCGAGTCTTACATCGTGAAGGTGAAGTTTTTTACACACATGATCGGCTGTGGGGCTTGTCTGTCTGCCTCCAGCAAACAGTTTTCTTATTTCATCAAAGTGTTGGTCGGGCAAAAGTCCAGCTGAATACAACTGAAAAGGCTTGCCATCTACTGTGCAAGACAGTTGCTCAATTTTTGGGTTGTAAAACACCTCAGATTCCCTCTTAAAAGGAGCTGAGGGTTCAGTAAATAGCAAGAGAACCCCCTTTAGGGACCTTAAAGAATTGCTTATAGCTATTTCCCAGACAGTGTCTTGCTTGTTTTTAATCGCTAGACTGTGGTGTAAAACTCTTTCAAAGTAAACAACTGCCCTACTTTTATACTGATTTAAGATTATTCTAGCTAGTTCAGGGTTAGTAACAACGTCAAAATTAAGAGAGATGTTACTAACAGTGTATTTGGTTAAGGGATCATCTGATAGAATAACAGACCCGCTGTCATTGAATGTCAGTTCGTAAGTAAGTTTGTCTCTTAGTGCGCCTTGATAATATGGCTGATGGGTTTTTAACAGTTCAAAATCTAGAGGGATGCAAAATCTGTTCTTAAATGCTCGCGCTATTGCCTGGTCTCCCTCGTCTTCCTTTGCATCTGCGGCATTAAGCCTGTGCTTAAGGCCGTTTGGGCTCTGGATTCCTTGAAAGATTTTGTCTTTCCTTTCTGTTCTAGGCAGCCACAGATCAG
Source organism: Conus canariensis (assembly GCA_033310375.1). NCBI lineage: Eukaryota > Metazoa > Mollusca > Gastropoda > Neogastropoda > Conidae > Conus > Conus canariensis. Next base: position 98,411,955 of record CM065717.1, read on the forward strand.
AATAGAGATTAAAAATGTCTGCGCTACTCAGTGAGAAGACTTCTCTACCCTCCAGTTTAATTACCATATTTTTAATGATGGCCCTGCCCAGGTTAGCAACGACAGTAGCATTAGGATCCGCCGACTCAATATCTATTTTGAATGACAGCCTGGCAGTGCCCGGCATTATAACATCGTCAGGCCCAAGGTCACTAAATCTTACTGTTAATATTTCATTGGGCTCAATTGTTGATGGATTATTTACAACGCGTACAGTCTGTCTTATGCCTTTTATGCCGTGGGGTTCCTTCGCTTTTCTGAATGGATCAAGGTCGCAGCCGTATGGGTTCATTTTTATAAAACAAAAAATAATAAATATATAAATATGGCTGATGAAGATTTTGGCGCAATTGATTCTACTGAAGAAGAAGATGATTTTGGCGCGATTGATTCTAATGAAGAACTGGGTCCTTCATTGCAAGAAGAACTTGAAGCGGCAGCAGCAGGCCAAGGAGCAGGATTAGGCCAAATACGATTGTTAGATAGAATTGAATCGTTATATAGCAGTACAGGACGAGAGCCACCAGAAGTACTTGATGTTTCCAATTTTGTAACAGATGAAAATAATCATTTGTATGTAAGAACTAGTACAGGAAGGCTTGTGCGGCTTACTACAAAACCAGACCCAACCCAGTTTTTAAGCAGGAGCACAATTCTTAGAGATCTCCCTGTTTCTGACCAAAGGCAGTTAAACTTTATTGACAATCTAAGGTCTGAGGCCGTTAGAGCTTTACAGAACTTGGGACAAAGGCTGCCAACACGATCTGAAATGGAAATGATTTCTATTCAAGAATTAAGTCAAAGAACAGATGAGGCAATAGCAGAAATTGAGACGAGTTTTAATGAGGAGACGCAGTTAAAAACAATTGCTGGTTCGCCTAGTCAAAGAGAACGTGAGCTGAGTCCTGAAGAAGAAGCAGCTTTACAAACAATTGATGATCCTCCATTGCCTGAGAGTGTACACAGGAATCTTAAAGCTGCTATACATGAACTCAGGGGCCTTGATGATGCTCTACGGAGAATAAATGGCGAGCTAAAAAACAACTTGTCAAAACTTGGCGAGTTAGAGAGAGAGATAAGAGAAGAAAAAAATAAACTGGCTGATGCAGATGATAACAATTTAGGGGCAGAAGAAAAGGCTAGAATACAGGCGAAAATACAGGAGTTAATGTTACTAAAGGCAGCCAGGTTAGAAGCGCTGTCTACTAACAGAGAACAAATAGCATCACAAACAAACAGAATCAGAGAAACTATAAACAGGCTCCTTCATGAAAATACTACGTTAGCAGAAAGAATAAGGACTCTGTTCAGAGAGCTGGGGATTACAATAGTTAGTATATTGACGGCTGTTGGGTTTGCTATCTCTACACTGGTTTATGCATTAACTGGCAGTATGCCAACTGGGCCAGTAGCTCCTCCAACGCCTCAGCCCGGTAAAAGTTGGATTAGAAAACAATTGCGCTATCTAGCAAACTTATTAAAGAAATTAGCTGTCAAAGCGCTTGATGCTCTGCCTGGCATAATAGGCAGTGTTGTTAGTTGGGTTTTGTCTACCATAGGCAAAGTGGCTGGTTATATGGCCGACCATCTGTGGACGTTAGGAGTGCTGGCTGCTGGTTTAATTTTTAGTGAAATAAAGTATGGCTAATCCAGTAAAAGTTAAAAACACAACAAGGGCTGTCTTTTCACTAGTGTGTCTGTCGGGTGAGGTACATCAACGGGTGGGGGGTCGCTTTCTGGGCTGCTTATAACTGGCGGGGGTCGCTTTCTGACTGTGGGCTGCTTATAACTGGCGGTGGTGGGCCGCTTTCAGGGCTAGATACTTTTTTCAAAATGGCTGGCACGGGCCTTGTGTTTAAGACTTGACTGTGTCCTAAGTTTTGATCGTCTCCGGCTATGAGGATTTCATTATTATAATTCTGTATCATGCCAATCTGTAGTCTAAGGTCAGAAGGCAGCATGTATAATCCATGGCCCACAACAAAGTCAACCTTTGACCTAGCATGTGAAAGAACGTTTTGGTACCTTTGTATGCTGGAAGGCAAATCAACAGCAGAGTTAATAGCATCTTCTAAATTGGCTAGAAATTGTTTTCTGGCGTCAAAACTTGTAGATTGATCCACTATGCTAGACTTGGTCTGTGCTTGCGCTCCTAATAGACACCAAACGTACGTCCGTATGGAGTCATTAAGTCTTTGCACTCCTGGCATTGTTAGGCCTTTACTTTCATCCAAGATAAATGTTGCCCAAGCATTGGGGTGTTTTTGTTCTATTGATCCCAATCTAACTTGGGAGTTTGGCTTAAAAGAGGTGTGGCCGGGCCAGTAGTCAAAATTATATTCTCTACGCTGACCCCACACAAATACAATGTGCCTAACCCGTGATTGCGGTCTAACTTTTGTCTAAAGTTATTTGAAGGGTTAATGTTAAATTCGTTGCAGATTCTTTCATATGCATTCTTGTCCATTGGGCTGTTAAATGGATTAAACGCGTTGTCGTTGGGGAGGGGTACTTGTAGTTCAGTTAGTATGCGTCTATACTGATAATAAACATGAAAGTTATATACTGACCTTACTAAGAGGTTGGGGTGGTATAAATGGTTTGCATATGAAACACCGCAGCCAGTAGTTGAGCAGTAAATGGCAAAATTTAACTGATTCTGGTAAAAAGCCATAGGGTTGGATGACCATGCTGATGGCACTCTATCGCTCTTTATTGGGGGATTTAAATATCTAGTTAGTGGGTTTACAAGTCTGACTAGAAAGCCATATGATTCATCCACTGCGATGGTTAGGCTACTAAAGTCCAAAGATTTGGGCTCATAAACCCCCCCTACGTCGTAAGTGGCACTTTCATTATATTTAAAAGGTTCCATT
>CM065717.1:98419869-98437369 GCA_033310375.1 Conus canariensis
ATATACAATAAACTAATAAATTCCAAGGATAAGTACCGAGCACCATTCCAGCAACTTACAGAACAGCTTGGTGTTGCAATGACTGCAGCTTGGTGTTGCAGCTTGGTGTTGCAATATATATATATATATATATATATATATATATTGAATGGATCCTCAAGCATTGGCTCAAAGATTGTCCCCTACATTTTATACTGTTTGCATAATGCTTTTAGTTTTTCAGCAACTTTTGTCCTCTCCACACTTTCGTTTTGTTCCATTTACTACCCTCCGCTGGCTGCTTTGGGGTGCTGTTGGATTCTTTTTTGAACCCTTGGTGGTGAGAACACCACAGAATTACGGACTGTGGTGTGTCTCTATTTGACACCAAGAACGCAGACACAATCAGCCGTGTCTCCCTGATGAGTCCGATCCAGCGGACGAAAGGCTTAGGAGCAGGCAATACAAATAGATCTGCCTTCGAGGGGGAGTACGATGGTTCCCTCAGGCAGCTAGTGAAGGGTTTCTCATATTATAATATATTCCCCTCATCTTCAATTTTTTTTTTTTTTAATTCAAATCTTTGCCAAGTCATTACTCTAATGACTGAAGAATTGTTAGCCTGCACTTGTTTTCTCCCACTACTTAATTGTTCAGCATTATAATGTTTGGTCAATCAGTGGGAGATTGCATCTCTTAGGAGATCCAAGCAAAGGTTGTTCTGTACAGTTCTTAGCCACTCACAATGCTTGGGTTATTGAACAGCAGAGCTGACCACTCAGACTGTTCCATATCTTTTGATCTCCCTTGCATCCTTGAATGGATCCTCAAGCATAGGCTCAAAGACTGTCCCCTACATTTTATACTGTTTGCATAATGCTTTTAGTTTTTCAGCAACTTTTGTCCTCTCCACACTTTCGTTTTGTTCCATTTACTACCCTCCGCTGGCTGCTTTGGGGGTGCTGTTGGATTCTTTTTTGAACCCTTGGTGGTGAGAACACCACAGAATTACGGACTGTGGTGTGTCTCTATTTGACACCAAGAACACAGACACAATCAGCCGTGTCTCCCTGATGAGTCTGATCCAGCGGACGAAAGGCTAGGAGCAGGCAATACAAATAGATCTGCCTTCGAAGGGGAGTACGATGGTTCCCTCAGGCAGCTAGTGAAGGGTTTCTCATATTATAATATATTCCCCTCATCTTCAATTTTTTTTTTTTTTTTAAATTCAAATCTTTGCCAAGTCATTACTCTAATGACTGAAGAATTGTTAGCCTGCACTTGTTTTCTCCCACTACTTAATTGTTCAGCATTATATATATATATATATATATATATATATATATATATATATATACACACACTAGCGCTTACGCGCTTCGACCCCGTCTCGCCTCGGCGAGTTTGTCTGTCGTGTAGTGTTCCGATGTCCAGTTTTGCGTCACGACGCAATGCGTCACGTGATCGCCGACCCGACGTTGCTGTTTGTAGGACAGCAAGGATACTTGACACCAAATTTGGTGACGATCGGCCAAAAACTGTGGCCGTGTATAAGCGAACAGACAGACAAACTCAGCTTTATATAAAATAGACTAGCGTTTACGTGCTTCGACCCCGTCTCGCCCCGGTGAGTTTGTTTGTCATGCGGTGTTCCGATGTCCAGTTTTGCGTCTGTGGACGCAAATTGCGTCACGACGCAATATGTCACGTGACCGCCGACCCGACGTTGCTGTTTGTAGGACACCAAGGATACTTGATACCAAATTTGGTGGCGATCGGCCTAAAACTGTGGCCGTGTATAAACGAACAGACAGACAGACAAACTCAGCTTTATATAACAGATATATATATATATATATATATATATATATATATATATATATATATATATAGATGTGTGTGTGTGTGTGTGTGTGTGTGTACACACGCACGCACGCATGCACACGCGCACACACACACGCACACACACACACGCACGCACGCACTCACGCACGTATACACACACACACACACACACACACACACACACCATATCCGGGCTCGCTCAGTAACAACCCAAAAGCTAGCAATTCAAAGGAAGCCACATACCTCTGATGACCGTTAGGCTTCTTACCAAAAGAAACCCTGCAATTCCGTTTGAGCCACTAGGTAAAATTCATATGCATATGTTCTGATTCTTACATACACATGACAATGCTTATCATTGCCTCTACCCAGATATGACTGAGCTACAAGTTGCACTACGCAACCTTCCCAGAACAGACCAAGTCACTTCGTACATCCACCCAGAACTCCACGGACTGACACGCTCCCCAACCCTGAACACCAGCTCACTTGAGGCAGAGACTTCTTCAGGACAGGGACAGTGACGCCACCATAACGGCAGGTCGTTATAATCAAAGACGACGATGAGACTGACGTTTTCGTGAGGAAGAGATAGTTTGGTCTGATACTTCCATGCCCACGACTGTAGCGTACTTTCTTTCTGATTCCTTTGGCACGTCCTGGCATTAACCAGGACCTAGTGATGAAGACATCTGCCGTGTTGGTAAGGAAATCAAAGTGGCACAGGATTTTTAAAGGCATGTCTTTAAAGTCGGTCACATTCAACTGTAGTGGCATAGTGCTTTCAAAGATGTGTCTTTAAAGTGGAATACATTCTACAATACTTTCAAAAGTGTCTTCAAAGTGGATTAAATTCAACTAAAGTGGCATAGTGCTTTCGAAGGGATGTCTTTATAGTGGATCACATGCAACCGAAGAGGCACTGTACTCTCACAGGTGCCATTTTTAAGAGGATTACATTCAACTGTCTAACCTCAGTCTTTTCAACTGGAAACTCCCACAATATGTACCTTCTGGCAGTTTTGTCTGGTGTCACTATCACCAACAAACATCCCACAGCCAAACATGGAGGACAGATCGCGCATGGCCAGAGGACAGGAACTCATTACATTCTGGTTCAAATCTAGGGAGCAGATTCAGGTAGTTTCAGCAATATCAGAAATGTTCCACTGCACGTGAAAAATGTGAAGCTTCAGCCATGAATTTGTATATGAAACGGTGTCAGTTTCCAAGTGAGGTGACTGTAGGCGGAAACTGAAACAAACTGAAAAGAAAAATTACTATGCCGCCGAACGAAAGAAAGAAACGACCTACACGACAAATTATGCTGCCGAACGAAAGAAAGAAACAACCTACACGACAAATTATGCCGCCGACCGAAAGAAAGAAACAACCTACACGACAAATTATGCCGCCGACCGAAAGAAAGAAACAACCTACACGACAAATTATGCCGCCGACCGAAAGAAAGAAACAACCCACACGACAAATTATGCCGCCGACCGAAAGAAAGAAACAACCTACACGGCAAACTGTCATGTAATTTGTTTCTTTTTTTCGTTCGGCGGCATAGTAATGTTTAAGTTTATATACGAAACAGTATATTTTCATGGAATAGTAAAAGTTTCTAGTGATGTTAAAAGGTGACATTTTGTATTTGTCTCTATCTTGACTGCAAAAATGACAAGCACTTTTGTTAGCATTTGTTTACTATTACTTCTGCGCTTACAAACTGCGCTCTCCTTTATACCCCACCCCCTAGTTATCATTATAATGATTATGAATATTGTTAGCCATGCCCAACAGCTTATATCAACAGCCATGCTGTCTGTGGAACCGATAACTGGATGTCAACAACACGTCTCCAGAGAACAACCGAGGCAACTAGCAATGCATGTTTCATCAGGTTTCACAGCATCTTTTAAGGAAAACGACTTCAAGGACAACAGCTGGTAGGGGTGCAGAGGTATACAAACCTGACAATCACGATATGTAAATCAAACCACTCATGATGACTGAGCACGAAAACCAAACAAACACATGAAAAAAAAACAAAAAAAACAACTAAACCAATCGCAAGGTATAAAAATTACCCAATCATGAGGGATAAAATGTTAAAATCGACCAGTCATAAGCACAATCATCAACCAATCACACGCCATGAAAGCGGAAAACAACCAATCATGAGCCATGAAAACTAACAATCATGAGGAATAAAAACTAGCCAATCAAGAGAGAGAATACACAACCAATACAAAGACGTAAGGGTTAGAGCCGATCTTGTGGCATGAAAACCAACCTATCAAGAGGAATGGAAAGCTACCAATCACGAGGCATGAAAGATAACCATGAGGCAATTAAAACCAGACAATCATGAAGCACGCCAACCGACCAATCATGAGACATAAAACTACCAATGAAGCGAAGTGGAAACAACCTATTATTCTACGTCGAAACGATCAATCGATGTATCATTTCACATTGAAACAACCAACGAAATGGAGTAAAAGCTACTTAACAAGTGATGTCAAAACATCCAGTGAAGTGAACTGAAAAAAAAAAAGAAGAAAAAACCCCAACTATCATGTGACTTTACAACAACCAATCGCAAAGCAAGGAAAAACATCACCTAAAAATCATGACGCCGAAATGGACTGATTATGTGACACGAACACTTCTAATTAAAAAACAAACAAACAAAAACCCTAAGTGTTGTAGAGCTATTCATAGCTTTAAAGGAAAATTGCTATCAACCTGGGAGCGTTCCTTTCTCATCAGTATGAACTTGGCTCTCATTTTAAGCAGCATTTAGGCGACTAATGGCCTGTCTCCATTCAGAGAACTACAGACAACGAGGAAAGAAACAGTGGGTCCTTGACTGAGGGCGATCACTAACTGTGAGCTGTATCACGCACTCCACGAAACGGTGAATGTAATGGTGTGGCGCCAGGCTTGAGGTTAATCAACAATTATCAAAGCAAAGCACATTCTATATCACTTGAACTTATCGTGAATGAAAACTGGAGCCGTATATTTAAAAAAAAAAAAAAAAAAAAAACTGCACTGGTCACAACTGCTCTTTGCAATTTGCTCCACACTTTGTACAGCGACACGCGTTCTTGGTGGTGCACGAGCGCATGCAAAAGAGAGAGAGAGAGAGAGAGAGAGAGAGAGAGAGACAGAGACAGAGACAGACATAGAGAGAGAGAGAGAGAGAGGGGGGGGGGGGAGACAAGACAATTCTTAATTAATGAGGGTGAATTCTTTATTCATGAAAATAACAGCTAAGCATAGTGTGATTGTTTTTCTTCTTTTAACATTCAGTTCTCGTCCTGAGCAAAGTCTACAATACAGAAATGAAATATCAAATACAGATGCATTCAAAGAGAGAGAGAGAGAGAGAGAGAGAGAGAGAGAGAGAGAGAGAGAGAAGAGCGGGTTTTGGTATGTGAGACCGTAAGATGTAAACAAAGCAACAACAACAAAAAAAAAAAAAAAAAAAAACGATTTGTATCCATACACATTCCTGACCCCATCACAGCCGAAGCTAGTAGGCATACCATCAACCAGCAGCCAGAGACAAGACAGCGTCCCCCCTTCCCGCTCTGTTGCTAGGCTTCAGACACGGCATGCTGCTTAATCTTATCACGCCGCTCAGGGGGACACCGTCAATGGTCCCCACAATGCAGGCTTCCTGCAGCTCACAATCACCAACCACAACCAGCCGGCTCTGCAGGTGCTGTCAACCTCTGCTGCCCCTTTCACGGTCGGGCGAGCGATCTACAGCCTGCCCTGGCTTGAAAAGAAGGGCTCATTGCGCCACAGGAGGCTTCCACGTGAAAGGACAACCTTGAGAAGAGTGCGGGGTGCCTAACTTGTCTAGTAAGATTTTGCCTGAAGAAGACCGAAAAGGTCGAAATGCACTGTGTCTTGTCCTGTGCTTTGTTTGTCAATGTCCTTGGCGGTAACTAACCCCCTCTCTTTCTAAATTTGGCTTCGTTCTCCGCCCTCAGTCACTCCATTTTGGAACTTTACTCTTCATATTGACTGATACCCTCTGTCGTGTTGTATTTCACGTCTCGTCTTCGACACACTATGTGTACTTGTTAAACACATGGACAGATAAGTCACTCTTCGTTCTTCTTCTTCTTCTTTCTTTGAGTGTCCGCCTTCATCAAGTTGAAGATCTGACACTATAGTAGGGGGTTTCCGGATCTAACGGTAGATCAAAACTGCTGCCTGGATCATCAGCTTATGAATAAGTGGGCCTTACACTGGAAAGGGGGGGGGGGGGGAGGGACGGACTAAGGTGAGGAAGAGGAGGGATAGGTGGGGGGGGGGCGAGGGGGCCAGGAGAGGGAGCGAGAGAGGGGAGGGGAGCGGGGAAGGGGGAGTAAAGGGGGGGGGGGGGGTTATATCCAGGATCTGAAGTCCTCCAGCGAGGCCGATGCCACTGCCTCTGCTGGAAGATTGTTCCACTCCCTCCCAGTGCGCGGAAGGGAGTTTGTACTGTCCTAAATGTTAAATGTGATCTGATTGTTCCACTCCCTCCCAGTGCGCGGAAGGGAGTTTGTACTGTCCTAAATGTTAAATGTGATCTGTGTTTTTTTGCCTGAAGAAGACCCAAGAGGTCGAAATGCATTGTGTCTTGTCCTGTGCTTTGTTTGTCAATGTCCTTGGCGGTAACTAACCCCTCTCTTTCTAAATTTTGCTTCGTTGTCCGCCCTCAGTCACTCCATTTTGAAACTAGTCTAGCAAGATTTAACGAACAAGTGGGGCAACTCTCCCTCCCGTCAGGATGAGAGTAACAGTTAACGCTAGCTGTTCGTTATTTACTGTTTCCTGCTCCCTGCCTCATTTAAGATTTCCTTCCTCACCAAGCAAGAGTCAGGTTTTACAAGTTAGCAGAATTAGCTATTTTTTTTCTAAATACCTTTTTTTATAAGGCAAACTTAACATATCTTACAAAGCTAAATCTAAAATACCTTCAGGAGACAAGTCTATCATCTCTACAAAAGAAAAAAAAATCATCTCTGCAAAAGACAAACCTGCAATTTGTTTTATAAGGACCTCTACAAAAGACAAACCTGTGTTCTGTTTTTCTAAGGACAGCCTTATCATACTTCAAAAGACAAAGATATTATCTCTTCACAACACCAGCCTATCCTCCTTCAAATGGCAATCCTATCATCCTTCAAATGGCAAACCTATCATCCTTCAAATGGCAACCCTATTATCCTTCAAATGGTAAACCTATCATCCTTCAAATGGCAAACCTATTATTCTTCAGATGGCAAACCTATCAACCGTCAAAAGGCAAACCTATCAACCTTCAAATGGCAAACCTATCATCCTTCAAACAGCACACCTACCAACCTTCAAATGGCAAACCTATCATCCTTCAAACAGCAAACCTATTATTCTTCAAACGGCAAACCTATCATCCTTCAAACAGCAAACCTACCAACCTTCAAATGGCAAACCTATCATCCTTCAAACAGCAAACCTATCATTCTTCAAATGGCAAACCTATCAACCGTCAAGAGATAAACGTATCAGTCTTCAAATGGCAAACCTATCATCCTTCAAACAGCAAACCTATCAACCTTCAAATGGCAAATCTATCATCCTTGAAACAGCAAACCTATCAACCGTCAAAAGGCAAACCTATCAACTTTCAAATGGCAAATCCATCATCCTTCAAACAGCAAACCTATCATTCGTCAAAAGGCAAACCAATCAACCTTCAAATAGCAAACCTATCATCCTTCAAACAGCAAACCTATCAACCTTCAAATCGCAAATCTATCATCTTCAAACAGCAAACCTATCATTCTTCAAATCGCAAACCTATCAACTGTCAAAAAGCAAACCTATCAACCTTCAAATGGCAAACCTATCATCCTTCAAATGGCAAACCTATCAACCTTCAAATGGCAAACCTATCATACTTCAAACAGCAAACCTATCAACCTTCAAATGGCAAACCTATCATACTTCAAACAGCAAACCTATCATTCTTCAAATCGCAAACCTATGAATCGTCAAAAAGCAAACCTATCAACATTCAAATGGCAAACCTATCATCCTTCAAACAACAAACCTATCATTCTTCAAACAGCAAACATATCAACCTTCAAACGGCAAACCCATCATCCTTCAAACAGCAAACTAATCATTCTTCAAATGGCAAACCTATCATTCGTCAAAAGGCAAGCCTATCAACCCTCAAATGGCACACCTTTCATTCATCAAAAGGAAGACCTATCAACCTACAAATGGCAAACCTGTCAACCTTCAAAAGGCAAACCTATCACCATTTAAAAGGCAAACCTGTCATCAAACAAACCCATCACCCTTTAAAAGGCAAACCTGTCATCACAGACAAACCTATCATCTCCTCAGAGAACAAACCTCTCCTCTCCTCAAAAGACAAACCTCTCACCTCTCACAACACTAAACCATCTTTACATGGCATACCTACAATCTTCAAAAGACAAACCTCTCACCTTTCACAACACTAAACTATCTTTACATGGCATACCTATAATCTTCAAAAGACAAATCTTTAAAAAAAACAAAAAAAAACCCCATCATCTTCTCAAAAGGCAAATCTATCATCATTTCAAAACACAAACCTACCTTATCTTCAAAAGAAAAGCCTACCATCTGTTCAAAAGTCAAATCTATCATCAATGCAAAAGAAAAAATGAACCTTCTCTTCAAAATGCAAATCTATCATCTCTTCAAGAATGGAACGCCAAACCTCTTAAAGGAACTCCTCATCTCTCCAAAGAGGGAATACCACACTTCTTTAAAAAAAAAAAAAAAAGAAGGGAACTCCGCATCTCTTCAACAAAGGAATGCCATAACTCAACGGAATGCAAAATCTCTTTAACAATTAGAAAACCACGCCTCTTCAACGAGGGAATGCCGCATCTCTTCCAGTTCCACTTAGGAATGCCGCATCTCTACCACTAAGCTATGCCCCATCTCTTCCACTAAGGAACGCCGCATCTCTTCCACTAAGGAATGCCACAATCTCTTCCACTAAGAAAGGCTGCATCTCTTCTACTAAAAAATGCCGCATCTCTACCACTAGGGAATGCCGCATCTCTACCACTAAGGTATGTCCCATCTCCTCCACTAAGGAACGCAGCATCTCTTCCACTAAGGAATGCCATAATCTCTTCCACTAAGGAAGGCCGCATCTCTTCTAATAAGGAATGCCACATCTCTTCCACAAAGGAATGCCACAATCTCTTCCACTAAGGAATGCCACATCTCTTCCACTAAGGAATGCCACATCTCTTCCACTAAGGAGTGCCGCATCTCTTCTGATAAGGAACACCGAATCTCTTCCACTTAAGGAACGCCGCATCTTTTCCTCTAAAGAATGCTGTTTCACTTCAACAAAGGAATGCCACATCTCTTAAACAAGTCAATTCCCTTAATTTATGTTGCATCTCTCCAAAAAGGAATGCCACATCTCTTCAACAAAGGAATGCCACATCTCTTCAACATGCGAATGCCACATCTTTTCAACATGGGAATGCCACATCTCTTCAACATGGGAATGCCACATCTCTTCAAAATGGGAATGGCACATCTCTTCAACAAAGGAATGCCACATCTCTTCAACAAAGGAATGCCACATCTCTTCAACATGGGAATGCCACATCTCTTCAACAAAGGAATGCCACATCTCTTAAACCTGGGAATGCCACATCTCTTCAACAAAGGAATACCATCTCTCTTCAACAGGGAATGCGACATCACTTCAACAAGGGAATGCCATATCTCTTCAACAAGGGAATGCCACATCTCTTCAACAAAGGAATGCCACATCTCTTCAACAAAGGAATGCCACATCTCTTCAACAAGGGAATGCCACATTTCTTCAACAAAGGAATGCCACATCTCTTCAAGAAGCAAACATAGCATCTCAACAACGAAACGTAACATCTCTTCAAGACAGTTTATCAATTCTTCTCTTACAGACAATGACATGAACGAAGGGAAAGACATGATAAAACACACATCAAACACAGTGAGCAATGTGAGTAAAGAAATGTAAATTTTACATATAACACAAAACAGACGAATATGTCTTCTTCAGACGTTACCAACGGCAGTCAAAAATGCCCACAACACTACCCCCCTTAGAGAGCAGCCAGCAGGAGAATGGGAGTGACAGAGCACGATGCCATGATCTTGCACTGTCCCAAGGACGGGCAAACTGTACCTCATACAGGGACACTGCTTGTGACAGAATAGTCGTGCAACGCGCTGCAAGAGATACTACACAACCTGTTATAGCAACAACATACAGCTCGTCCCCTGTTGTGCTGTACTATCCGATCCTGTGCTGTACAACTGTGTCGTATCATACTGTACTGTGTAACTACAATTCAGTTCTCTGACACAGATGCTTAAATTTTCTGACTGCAGGTGTTTGCATCTCCTGGGCCTGGTTGTCGCCGGGATACATGAAAGGAAGCTTGCAGCACAGGCTTGTCAAGTAACCGCATATCAAAAGAGAACTTCAAACCATCAAATATTGTCCACGATCATCTTAACAAGGTATGCAGACCCCTTCTCGTTTGCTCACGATTATGTATTTCCCGCACTGATAATATGTACAGGAACGAAACATTTCATTGCCATGTGAAAATCTGGGGTTTAAGTCTTCTTTCTGGAATTCTTTGGCTCGTTACTGTTCAACAAAAAAAAAAGTTCAAAATCCAGCCGCACAAGTGTGTGTGTGTGTGTGTGTGTGTGTGTTGTGTGTGTGTGTGTGTGGCGCGCGCGCGTGCGTGCGTGCGTGTGTGTGCAACAGCGTGCGCACCTCTGTGCATGCGTGCCAGTGTGTGTGTGTGTGTGTGTGTGTGTGTGTGTGTGTGTGTGTGTTGTGCGTGCATGCGTACGTACGTGTGCGTGTGCATGTCTGCATGTGCATGCATACGTGCGTGTGTAAGCGCGCACATGCGTGCATGAGTGTGCACGAGAGTATGTGTGTATATGCATGTGTATGTGCGCTTACGCGCGTCTATGTTTGTGTGCAAGCGTGTGCTCATACGCATGTTTATGAATTCTGAATGACAGCATTATGCACGTCCAGGTTTCCTTGGCACCAGTGGACTACCAGACAATATCTGACACTCTTCGTGCTGTGGTGCCCGTAACAGCTTCAACAATTTTATGTTAAACTGCACGTCAACAAAGGAGCTGTCCTGACAACATGTAGGCCTAGTGAAAACGCCACTTGACAGGGAAATAGAATTATCGACACAGACAAGAAAAAAGGTATCAATAATAGAGGAGGCCACGCAACAGTCGAGTTCTCTCAGTCGAGAGAGAGAGAGAGAGAGACAGAGAGAGAGAGAGAGAGAGAGAGAGAGAGAGATGTGAGGAGAAAAGTTATCCTGCACAATGTAGCGGCTTCAAGCTGACATACAGTTTGAAAACCTTGGTGAAAAGAGATTGTACAACATGCCTGACCCGACTCTTGGCGCTGACACAAGCGCATGGCAGTGCTCAAGATCAGGCACGCTGAATTGTTCTTGTCCCTTTATGGTATGTGGCGGACACAACAGGAACAAACTGAACTGGTTTATAATGAACACGTTAATGTCGAACATTTTACTGGAAGAGAAACAAACAGACAGCAAACCCAATTCTCAACAAGAATCTTTGAACTGCTGTGTTATATAATGGGGACATTCAAAATTAAAAATGCTCCAAGCAATTTCAAATAAAAGAACACTTTACTTCCCCTCCAAATTCTTAGATATCCGCTCAATCAAAATTTCAACCCCTCCCCGAGATCTGAAATAAATGACGTAAGTTAAAACACTGACGATGGAGAGGGGTATTTCCTGGGTGTCAATGCGTTTTGAAGACCCCCATGTGTTAGGACACTGTAAAGTACAATGAAAAATTCATGGCTTATACTTCCCACGCTGCCTTGTCTACAAATTCTTCCCGGTCTTCTCCTCTCCTAACAAGCTCAGCCTGTAAGTTACAGCTGCTTAGAGTGGGCCCATTGCTAATGGAGTATCCCGAGGATTCGCATGCACACCACAGCGTGAGCGGAAATTATCTACAGGGAGGTGGAGGAGAACGGGCTAGTCTGGGCTTAGCATGGCGTTCACAGCGGTGACTACATCTATCAGGTGTCTTCTCCAAGACGCTGAAGAGGATCCGAAATTTGCCAGGCCATGCTTCGCTCAAGCTCGGCTGATTGACTTTGATCTCTAAATTAGGTGTTAAAGCTTTGTGAGATGAGGTGTGTGTGTGTGTTGTGTGTGTGTGTGTGTGTGTGTGTGTGTGTGTGTGTGTGTGTGTGTGTGTGTGTGCGCGCGCGTGTGAGTGTATGTGTGTGTGTGTGCGTGTGTGTGTTTTGTGGCTTGTGAGATGTGGCATGTGCCCGCTCCCACGAGTGTGTGTGTGTGTGTGAGTGTGTGTGTGTGTGTGTGTGTGTGTGTGTGTGTGTGTGAGAGAGAGAGAGAGAGAGAGAGAGAGAGAGAGAGAGAGAGAGAGACAGAGAGAACTGCGTTGTATTTGTGTTGTGTTGTGGCGTGCATGCATCCTAAAGTGCGCGCTTGCATGTGTGTGTATGCATGGGCATGTATGAGCGTGCGCGCGTAATAAAGAGCGAAAGAGAGAGAGAGAGAGAGAGAGAGAGAGAGAGAGAGAGAGAGAGAGAGAATGAAGACGACAATGACAAAGAAGGTCAAGAAGATTAGAAGAAAAAGAAGAATAGGAATTCTGTGTACAGTCCAGCCGACCGCACGGGGGCCATACATCATCAGCCCGAGGGTGGGTGGGGGGTGAGGGGTGGGGAGTGGGGGGGGGGGGGGGGTACTTCTCTGTGCAGCCTGTTGGGACCGGCAGGGGAATCATCCCTCTGTAACTACAGAAGAAAAAGAACAAGAAGATGAAGAAGATGGAGATGGAGAAAGAGTAGATGAAAAAGGAGGAGAAGGAAAAGGAGGACGAGGTGGAAGAGAAGGAGGAGGAGGAGGAGGAGGAGGAGGAGGAGGAGGAGGAGGAGAAAGATAAGGAGAGGAACAAGAAAATGATAAGAAAAGCAAGAAAACATCCATGCCCTGATCAAAGAAGGGGGCACGACCATAGCGAACTGTTTGACTTTTGGGGTGCAATGTTTATGGGTAGTTGGCATGACCTGTCACAGTCCGACAGGATGATGGAAACGTTTGACTGAGGAGCCGACAGCCATTACTCTGAGATCACTAGTGCGGTCAAGGTTTTTACAGCCGAAAAACCAGCTCCTGGCCTGCCAGCGGTGTGGTGGGGTACCGATTGACTTTACTGAGGGTCAAAGCACTGGAAAACCAGCTCCTGTCCACCCAGTGGTGTGGTGGGGTACCAAGTCACTTTACGGAGGGTCAAAGCACTGGAAAACCAGCTCCTGGCCAGCCAGTGGTGTGGTGGGGTACCGATTGACTTTACTGAGGGTCAAAGCACTGGAAAACCAGCTCCTGTCCACCCAGTGGTGTGGTGGGGTACTGAGTCACTTTACGGAGGGTCAAAGCACTGGAAAACCAGCTCCTGGCCAGCCAGTGGTGTGGTGGGATACCGACTGACTTTACTGAGGGTCAAAGCACTGGAAAACCAGCTCCTGTCCACCCGGTGGTGTGGTGGGGTACCGATTCACTTTACTGAGGGTCAAAGCACTGGAAGGAGCGAGAGGATTCATGTTTTCGTAATGCCGCGCCTGTAAATCTCCTAACATAGTAACAAGTTTACAGCCCCTACGGCGATTACAGTTAGGCCGCTGATTTTTTTTTTGTTTTTCAACTTTTGCTTAGAATGTACTTCTGCAACACAAACGTTCAGTCAAACATACAAACAACAGCAGCTAAACAAAAATAAACCAAAACAAAAAACAAACAAACAAAAACAAAAATAAAACAAAAAAAACCCAAGAAGCCTGGCTACTTTGATGTCCAGAACCTCCTCAAATAAAATCTACAGCACAGAGTAAGTTTTGAAACCAAAAGACATGAAAACTGTAAAGTAGAAGTAAAAAAGGTGCAAAAATAATGTGACTTATTGTTGGATGTGTATACACATACATGCATGTGCGTACACACGCACGCACGCACACATGTGCAAGCACACACACATGATGCGTTCCTGAGAAAACTTGTGAACACTTTTAAGAACATTTTCCACCCACACCATATGTCACATAGAATGTCTTGAGGCAACAAATGAGGTTTAGTGCGACACAGTTTGGGGGCAAATGGACCATGTGTGTTTGTGGTTTGTGAAGTATGCAGCAACTCAGCATTGCCACTAACAATGCTTTATCAGGTGGGCGATAAGAAATTCAGGTGAAGTGCAAAACGCGACAATGATAAAGCACAAAAACACTGACCTTAAGGTCAGGTGGACAACTACGCTGTCAAACTAGATTACTGATATTAGTGATAAATAAGTTTAAAGACAGAGATTCAGAAATATCTCAAGACAAATTTAAATACAGCCCTCTCTCTCTCTCTCCCTCTCTCTCACACACACACACACACACACACACACACACACACACACACACACACACACACACACACACAGACAGGCAGACAGAAAGACACACATACATGACTTCACAACTGAATATGCAGAGGTCTAAAGACTATCAAAAACTGTAATCCATTCCTGATAAAGGTGACACCCCAGTCAAGCTAAAAGAAAGTGTATAACAATACAACGTAAAATGAGGACAATGTCAGTACATCACACAAAAAAAGTTCAGTCACTCTTCATACTTTCTTCCTCTTTCACTTCTCTGACTAGTCACCAAGTTCTTTTTAACTTTTTTTTTTCTTTTAGCATATTGAGCACAATAATCAACAGTATAACCAGGATACCTGATTCTTTATGCCAGTATGTTCATAAACTTCAAACAACAGAATGTATGTGAAAGTCCATGATAAGGGGGGACCCAATAAATGTTACTAGGTATCTAATTCAAAGGTCTATCAACAACTTACTCACATAAAACATTTTGTTCATTTGATGTGATGGATCATGCATTTGTTTTGTGAAATCAAACATATTGCAGACTAACTTGTGTATGTACATGGTACATTATACATTTTCCATTGCTATGTGTACTCATAATGGTGCCTAAAACCTCAAGTTTCATTATTGATATCACTATCACATACATGTATTTCACTATTTGTTTTTCTTTATCAACACGGGAGCACTATTTGTAATGTTATTTATGTTGTGCCTATGTTTTCGAATTAGCAGAACAAATCTACATAACAAAAGTCAGATATAAAAACATATCACACTTTGTCAATCAATCGTTTCCTGGTGTACGTATGCATGTATATATACAAGTATATTTATATCTATCTACATGTCTATAAGGACCACTACATCTATCTCTGTGTGTGTGTGTGTGTGTGTGTGTGTGTGTGTGTGTGTGTGTGTGTGTGTGTGTGTGTGTGTGTGCGTGCGTGCGTGCGTGCGTGCGTGCGTGCGTACGTGTATGCGTGTGTGTGTGTGTGGTTACGTTTGTGCATGTGTGTGAATGAAATGAATAAAACTGAAAGGTAATGACCTCATAGCACCATCACTGATAGGCGCAATACACAGCAGACAATGTGTAGATCAAACAATACTTTTTCTTCTAGATGTCTGCCTTAGTGTGGTCCTTCTGTGCAAGTCAAAATGCACTGCCAGAGGGAGAGCGCTGTGACTCGCTGCTGCAGTCTTATACTGAGTGAGTCATGCCCTGGTTATGATGATTGGAGTTCCTTGCTCTTTTATTCCACACGTCTTCATGTACACCTCAGCGTGCCCATGTGTGTGCATGCATGTGTGTGTGTGTGTGTGTGTGTGTGTGTGTGTGTGTGTGTGTGTGTGTGTGTGTGTGTGTGTGCATGTGTGTACATGTGTGTGTATGAGTGTGACAGAGAAGAAATTCCCAAGACACAGATAGCATACCTAGGAATACAGAGGGCAAAATATGGGGGAAGGGGAGGTGGGTTATGGGGTGAGTGTGCATGTGTGTGCGGCCAGCTGTCATAGTCAGCGCTGGAAGTGTGGACAAGGGCTGGGCATTTCAGAAGGTGAACTGGGATCAGGTCAGGTGAGGTGATGCGGCATGCGGGCAGAAGGGAAAGCAGGTGAGGGAAGGGGGAGGGGGAGGGGAGAGGAAACAGAGGAGGAATACAAACAAGCTAAGGAATGAGAAAGGACAGAAATGGCAGAAAAGATCAAACCACTTGACTTATTCATTCAAAATAGTCTGCTTCAATTCTTTATGTACTACCTTACAGACGCACTTCCAATAACGGCACCTGAGGCATAAGGTTGCCCCTGTTTTAATGCTGTTTACTTAAAACTTGCATACATGACATTTCATACAGTCACTGATTGTGTTGACATTTCACACAATCACTGATTGCATAAGTCTTCCAGTTTTCACTGTAATGCTCTTCCCACAGGCGTGCCTATTCAGAGTTTGCGGTTGGAGTATTTCACAACTGAAATGACAGTAATACCCTGACAACTGGTGTGCTTTGCACTTCTTCCTTCGGAACGATTTTTGTTGTTTTCAGTATTACATGATATATTTGTGATGGGTATATGTGCAACCACAATTTAATTGACTTGATTTGTTGACAAGATGTATGTGTTTTGTTCCATTAAAATAAAGTGCTTTGATTTGAATGATTTGATTTCTTGACAATATGTATTTGTACAACCACAATATGATTTCTGTTCTAAAATAATAAAGGGTTTCTATTTGACTATTTTGAATCATTGAAAAAATGTTCGTTTTGACTGAATGTTTGTGTTCAACCAGAATATGATTTCTCTTTTGAGATAATAAAAGTGCTTTAATTTGTTTGAGTTGAAGTGATGACAGTATCTTTAATGATAGCATGTTTGATGACAATGTACACTGGAAAACAGACACTGGCTGGTACATTACCTGTGAATACACCACACCTCACTTCTCTTAGGAGTGGGTAGGTTGGGTGGGTGTATTTTTGGTAATGTGATGTATCGGTGAAGAACACACAGCTACAGTGTATGGATACAGACTACCGCTTTCATGTTCTTCTGATTATGCTTTTAACCATACCTTTGGTATGTACTATGCATAATATAGCTGCAATGACCAACACAAAGTGTTCTTTATCCTTTAAAACAGGCGAAATCTTACCTCACTCAGTACTGAAACAGATTTACAGAAAAGGGAGACAAGTATACTACGGACATGAAATCAGGAAAACTTAAAGACAAACAGACACAGGGAATCTGTCTTTGAGTCAAAGTGAACTCATACTAGGATATTACTGGATTTGCACTTGTATTAGATCTTCTCACAAAGTGGTGCCCATGTCCTAGGTGATGACAGTTTATGAGACACTGTAGGAATTAAAGCCTAAGACACACACATACACACACAGACACAAACATACATGAACGTGCGTGCGCGCAAACACACACACACACACACTACACAAACAAGTACACATCACCGACCTTACCTCAATACACGCTCGTTTCAGAGAAGATGGTGGAGAAGTCTTGGATCTTCGTAGGAGCCTTTCTTCAGACATGTAGAATTCCAGGTCGTCCTCAGTCATGTCGGAGGGCAGATGGAGGTGGAGGTCAGATG
>CM065717.1:98442369-98452369 GCA_033310375.1 Conus canariensis
ATACACAGCAACACCCAAGAACGTCTGATGGAAGCCCCAGCACAGGCAAGCCATAGCAAAATATCAATATAAGCTTTTTCATGAGGCAGCTAACTCTGGGAGACACTGGGCTCTGTTGAGTCACTTCCTCAGACTTCCGTGATGATTGACACTACCTAATATACCCCTCATGATGATAACAAATATTTTCTCATGGACACAGCGCTAGTGAGCATTCCACTTGGATAGTGCCACAAAGTTTATCTAACAACAGTTTCCAATACAAAAATCATCAAGACAACCTCAAGATGGGCATGGCTGTAAAGTGGAAGTAAAAACCACAGTCACCACCAGGGTAGGCATCCAAGGACGACTGATTCTGAGGCATCATCTTCATCTTCACTGATCCTATCTAGCCATGGAGTTCCACTCTGGTCTGTGACTACATCAGCACAGGGCACAGCAGTGCTCTGTGCTTCCATTCTGACCTGTGACTACATCAGCACAGGGCACAGCAGTGCTCTGTGCTTCCATTCATAGTCTGTGACTACATCAGCACAGGACACAGCAGTGCTCTGTGCTTCCATTCTGACCTGTGACTACATCAGCACAGGACACAGCAGTGCTCTGTGCTTCCATTCATAGTCTGTGACTACATCAGCACAGGACACAGCAGTGCTCTGTGCTTCCACTCATAGTTCCACTCTGGTCTGTGACTACATCAGCACAGGACACAGCAGTGCTCTGTGCTTCCATTATAGTCTGTGACTACATCAGCACAGGACACAGCAGTACTCTGTGCTTCCATTCATAGTTCCACTCTGGTCTGTGACTACATCAACACAGGACACAGCAGTGCTCTGTGCTTCCATTCATAGTCTGTGACTACATCAGCACAGGACACAGCAGTACTCTGTGCTTCCATTCATAGTTCCACTCTGGTCTGTGACTACATCACCACAGGACACAGCAGTGCTCTGTGCTTCCATTCATAGTCTGTGACTACATCAGCACAGGACACAGCAGTACTCTGTGCTTCCATTCAGAGTCAACCTGGCATCAAATTTGAGGAACACTCTCAGAGATGCATTAAGTCCATGGTACGTTCAACTTTGGGCAGGAACCTTCCACAGCTAAAAAAAATGCTACAGTGTCTTGCATCTCAAACCCAAAGCCTCTCAGCACAATGTATCTATATCTCATCATTTGCATCACAGTGGCGACAGTTGGGCTGTGCAACTCAACACTTCAAAATAATTCCTAATTTGTCATACCTTAGTACTAGCAGCAGGTCGGCGGACACCCAGGTGTTTGTAGAGCAATGGTTTGTGGGACTGTAAATGTAACTGCCGACAGAGGCGTTCCAACTCCAGCAACGACAGAAACCCTTTGTCACCTGAGTCACATGACCTGAAGATCTCTGCCAGTCGTGCCTGATATGCTTCCGAGTCAGCTGCTTCGCTCATGGTCTAACCATTGTTGATCCACCTGGTGAGCAACCCGGCACTGTTATGTCACACAACTGGAGCTTCTGAACACCTATCATTGACACAGTCCACGCTGGAGTGGCTGTTTACTATTGATTACACTGCTATACATCCAAATATACACACGTGAACATGCATGCATGTATGTGTAGTAGTCTAATACCTATGCACAGAGAGAGAGAGAGAGAGAGAGAGAGGGAGGGAGGGAGGGACAGAGGGGGAGAGAGACAGAGACAGAGAGAGTGAGAAAGAGAGAGAGACTCAGACAGTGAGACAGAGAAACTGACGGACAGACAGAGGGAAAAAGAGAGAGGGATGGAGACAGACAGACAGACAGACAGAGAGAGAGAGAGAGAGAGAGAGAGAGAGAGAGAGAGAGAAAGGAAGAGAGAGAGAGAGAGAGAGAGAGAGAGAGAGAGAGAGAGAGAGAGAGAAAGAGAGAGAGTAAGACAAACAGAAAGACACAGACACAGGCAGAGACAGACAGAAAGACAGAGAAAGAAAGAGAAAAGGGGGTGGGTGGAGTGTGTGTGTGGGAGAGAGAGAGAGAGAGAGAGAGAGGAGAGAGAGGAAACACCGAAGGCTTTCAAAATTCAAGACGCCATAAGTTTATCATACTCTACATGACCCTGGCTTAAGGTCTGTCATTTCTGAAATATTGAACAGTGCTAAGTGGCTTAAGCAACATAATGAATTACTAAATTAATATATTTCAAAATTTTGTGTGTCTTTTCTGTTTTGGATTTTTTCCCCTTCACCCTTTGTTTTGTTTTTGTTTCTTGTTTTCATGATCTAGTTATTTGGAACTTTTCAGGTTCTTTTTTTCCTCTCTCTCTTTCTTATTTCTTCATCTCTTCTTTTCCTTCTCTCTCTCCCCCCCTCCCCCCCCCCCCCTTCTTGGCAAGAAGAAAAAATAAATTAGCAAGAAGAAAGTAAATCAGATATGCAGTGATAACTGTTCTTAGTGAACACATCAATTATTCAGAGCCAATGGGTGACAGATTGGCTTACAATACAGTACAACCAGCCTACTGTGATCTACACTGTTCGGTCTGATAAATCTGATCATTCACCATGGCCTTGTGTTGATTGCACTGGAGGATTGGTCATGTTCCTTCATGCATGACTTGAGACGAAGAATGCGCTTGGTCAACCATGACCCCACTGGCTGGATTAGTTGACGCCGATCATACCTTGTCATTCATTGGTCAAGGCAAAACATACCCAGTTGCTTTGTGGTCTTTTGGCTTCTGGATTAAGTAAAAACTAATTGAAAAAGATACACAAAAAAAAAAAACAAAAAAAAAACATGGGGAGTGGGAAAGGCTACATTCTCCCTCTCACCTTCTCTCTTTCTTTTCAGGACTGTCTCTTCCCATTCTAATTCACCAACCAACCACAACACACACACACACACACATAATGCATGTGTGTGCACACACACACACAAACACACACACTTCACTTGTTCATTTTAATAACATTCTGCTGTTGTTGTTATTGTTGCTGTTGTTTTTCATAGGAATATGACTATAGAAATATGTGCATGCACCATGTGAAAGTATTGGAAGAACATTTCAGGGTTAGCTTGTCTGCATATTCTTGTAATCATTGTTTTTATGCTGTTCATAAACCATAATTTTTTGTTTTGATATCTTAATGTATGTTTTTCTTCTCTCGTTTTTCTTTGATGGTTTAGTAGTCGAGAGAGAGAGAGAGAGAGAGAGAGAGAGAGAGAGGAGAGAGAGAGAGAGAGAGAGAGACTTGGGGGGGGGGGGGTTGAGTCCAACTTTTTTTCAGTTTTAACATGATAAAATGATTTATTGCTTAACCTACAGTGAAACAATCATTTAGCAATAGAAAAATTCAGAAGAGAAATGGAATCTTTATGTCTCTTTTTTTCCTTTAATGCAACTGGTTATATATAATTACAATAAATAGTGTGACACATTATGTAATATGATGACATAGCATACTCATGCATAAAATACATTCTTGAGTGCTGATCACTGAATGTACCTCTGCATATTTCAGGACAAAAACTTATAGTAAATCATAATGCTTCAGAGGGAAAATAAATAATGATAAACGATAAACAGTAAACAAGTGGGGTATTTCCCGCTCCCATGATAGTCATCATGTTTGCTTCTTCTGTTTTTCTTCTTAATCTGGTCCATGAAATTGAAAAAAAAGAAGTTTATACCTCCCTCATCCTGACAAATGAACTTCCACCTCTTCCCACACATCTTTCAGAGTGGTCAACATAAAAATTACGTGTTTCAGTATACTATCAGTTTTGTCAAGCATGCACCACAACATGTGGACTTGTCCGCTGTTCTAATGTCATGTATGCCATTAGTCCATCTTGTTCCAGTTTTGAAAATAAGAAAGAAAACAGCCATGAAAGTGTTGGTAGGGTGGAACTCATAAAATGAGGGTTGGCAAACACCTAATTTCCAATTCACCTGCTCATCAGGCTTTGAGTGCCTTGCTGACACTGTAATGTAACGTAATGTAAAAGGATATTTATAGAGCGCTTTACCTCGCAAGAGCCCAAAGTGCATATTACAGAAACATGATAAAATACTAATTCTAACTCTGATACACCAACACACACACACACACACACACACACCCCCACACACACACACACATGAAAAACAAAACACACACACACACGCAGACAGACACATGAGTGCGTCAAAACAAGCAGACTCGTGCACAGAGATAAGTGGATATCGTTAATCAGTCCAGGGGAAAAGATGTGTCTTTAGGGAGGTTTTAAAAGTCTTCAAAGAGTCCATGTTACGCAGAGAAGAAGGCAGACCATTCCACAGAGCAGGTGCCAGGTAAGAGAAAGATCGTTGGCCTGATGTTTTCAGGCGAGCAGAGGGAAGCCGAAGCAGACAAAATCGGTGGAAGAGCATAAGTTGTGAGACGGAACATAGAGATGAAGGAGGTCAGAGAGGTAGGAGGCAGCCAGATTATTCAGTGATTTGAAAACCAGGAGGAGAACTTTAAAGTCAATGCGAGACTGAATAGGGAGCCAGTGTAAGGATAAGGTAAGGTGATGTTGCTTATAGCCCAGCTGTGTAAGAATGACAGAATTGGTAATATGTGATAAGATCTAGAAGAGCGGGAGATCAGGCGGGCGGCACTGTTCTGAACTTTCTGAAGTTCAGAGATGAGCCTTAAGAGACAACCAACAAGGAGGGAGTTACAATAGTCAAGCCGAGACAGAACAAAAGCACAGATTAGAGTCTTCAGGGCATTTTGAGTGAGAAAGCGGAGAACAGAGCTGATTCTACGAAATTCAAGGTTGCAGGACTTGCACACATTAGAGATATTAAAGAAAGAGTTTGGTCAAGTGTAATGCCGAGGTTACGAACAGACACTGATAGATTTATCTCTTTTCCATCAACATTTATAGAACAAGGGAGAGAATGAGTTCTGATTGTGTGTTTCGAAGCAATGAGGATTATTTCAGTTTTGTCTGCGTTAAGTTGTAGTTTGTTATTGTGCATCCATGATTTAACATCGGAAATGCATGCTTGAGAAGAGAAGATTATTTCATGAAGCTGACTGAGATGGGCAGAAATATACAGCTGGCTGTCATCTGAAAAGCTATGGTGAAGGAGAGTGTGTTGGCTGATAATGGCAGAGAGAGGCTGGGTGTATAGCACAAACAAAACCAGTCCCAGGACAGATTCCTGAGGGACACCAAACTGAAGTGCTCTTGCTGGAGACTTACCACCTCTCACTGAAACAGTTTGCGTGCAATCGGAGAGATATGACGAGAACCAGGACTGTACAACTATTATTGATGTGTTTTGAGTTTATGTGTATTACAGTTACCATGTGTGCGTGCGTTGTGTGTGTGTGTGTGTGTGTGTGTGTGTGTGTGTGTGTGTGTGTGTGTGGTGCATGTTGTATGTGTGTGGTGTGTGTGTGTGTGTGTGTGTGTGTGTGTTTGTGTGTGTGTGCGCGCGCGCACGTGTGCATGTCTTTTCAGCCTGGTAAGTGTGTCTGTAAGACAGCACGCATGCACATGTCATCCTGTGTGCTTGTATCTAAACACACTTCCATTCTCAGTATGAGGACGTGTGTAATCAATACATGTGTCGTCGTCATGAGAGCAAATACCACAATAATCCTTATTGTTTTCATGTCACGTACACATTCGTAAGTCAGTTAGTGAAATACCACAAGTAAAGCGATGGTGCTATAGTTCCAGACTGGTCGGGCAGCATGCAATCATCATGCTGATACCTACAACTGGGTCAATGTGTGATGTGGCAAGCCCTATCTTTTTCCCACTATCATGTTACTAGTCTGTGCAACGCCTCTGCCTTTCGACTTGTGGTAGTGTGTTTGGCCCGTGAACTCTCCTAAATTGCATCAAAGAACCTACCTGCTTTGTCCGAATCCTACATTTTTGTCAAAGTGCGTGAACTGTACGAGCACACAATCCAGTAACTTTGCATGTCCAAACGCTGGACGTGCAGATTACTTGTTTGGCACGGTAACGTGCTTAGCCACCGGAAGTCTCTCTGGCGGAAGTTGACCGTGACGGTGTCGTCTGCGAGCTGTCGTCTGCTCTCGGTCTACGCTCTTCAGAAAATTCTATCACAGCTTGATTAAAATCAACTGCTTCACTGATTACTGCTGTTAAGCGTCTGAAATCAGTTTATGTTACCGTTTTATGTTTTTACTTTAAGACATTCTTTAAATTCACAGAATTAGTTTTTGAAGGGTTAAGTTTGGTCAGGGAAACGTGCGGCATTACTGCGTACGGATTGGTCCGTTGCTCAGACATCATCGTTTCTGTGACGCCGCCCTTGCCGGGTCACTAGAAAATACCTGGTTTCGTCGGCGAAGTAATCTATAATGTGAGCACAACTATTACGGTTGTTGCTATTTGTTGTCATCGTGATAGAGGAACAGAAGGTGGTGGGCCGGTGGTGGTGGTGGTGATGGTCATCCTGAGTGGTGGGTGGTGGTGGTGGTGTGTGTGTGTGTGTGTGTGTGTGTGTGTTTACTGCACGTACTAAAACTGAAGCTAAAGAGGGCAACAAGATACCTGAGGAATTTTTAAAAAGAAAGAATGAAAGAAAACTACAAGGCAATTGGAAAATGACTTAATTTCCTAAAAAGCCGGCTCACACCGATTACTGTTTTCTTCGTAAATTTTCGGTGAAAAATAGAAAAGAAATAATTTAAGTAATTCATGGCAGCTGATGACCGCTTTTGTCCGTTTCTTTCTTCTCCTTTTTTTTTCTTCTTTCTTTTTTTTTCGTGTCTATCTTTCTGACCGTGTGCGTTCCACACAGATCAGTAATTCCGGTCATCTGCAGATTCCGTCTGTCAGTGCCTCACATTAAAACTCGAGTCGATCCAGTCAACTGCAAACACTTGCACACGCAAGGTATTTCATCTGTCTGTACCTCGCTCTAAAACTCCGCTTAGGTAATTGCGATCATTTGCACAATGCAAGATATATTTTGTTCATCTGCACCTTGCACTAAAACTCACGGCATTCAGCATGTGCACACTCCAAGGATTCCATCTGTCTGAACTCTGCACTAAAACTCACCGCACTCAGCATTTGTACACTCAAAGGATTCCATCTGTCTGCACCTTGCACTAAAACTCACCGCACTCAGCATTTGTACACTCAAAGGATTCCATCTGTCTGCACTCTGCACTAAAACTCACCGCACTCAGCATTTGTACACTCAAAGTATTCCATCTGTCTGCACCTTGCACTAAAACTCACCGCACTCAGCATTTGTACACAAAGTATTCCATCTGTCTGCACCTCGCACTAAACTCGACTCCATCAAGACAACTTGCCCACTGAAAGTATTGCATCTCTCCGAACCTCGCACTAAAACTCGACTCTCTCCGGACAACTGCCATCATTTGCATACTCATCGTATTCTCTCTGTAAAGTCGGACTTAAACTAACCTTTTGGCTCCAGTTCCTTATTACTATATGCACAAACTCTCTGGAATCGACTGCCTAATGATTTAAGATACACACAACATTGCTGCATTCAGGGGGGGAAAGCACTTTTAACTGTTTACAACTGTAATCAGGGTAAGCCCACCTGTTCAATGACTGTAACCAGGATACTTGTCACAGTCAACGACTGCAGCCAGAGTACCTACCTGTTCAATGACTGTATTCAGCGCATCTGTTCAACAACACACATTAACCCGCAGGATACTGTTTAATGACTGTGTCTCTGGTTCTTGTTCAATATCCCTAACCAGGGTACCTGCTCGAGGATTGTGGCAAGGGTACCTGTCAATGCCGGTAACCAAGTTCATGCTCATTGTGAACGATATTTACAGTTGTCCAATGCATGGCCTAGGGGTGTATAGTGTTTGTGTGTAGTTCTCCGTATGCGTAAGACAATGGACAGCTGTAATGAGGGTGGTGTTTTGCTGTCCATAATACATGTTCATGTAAAATTACATATCGACATAATGGTTTATTCATCGGCGTATGTGGGTTGATGTTTTGCCTACTGTATATTTCTCTGTGAAGTGCCATGTGCCAAGTAACTTGACTGTTCTGGATATGGCTTTACAGAAATGTTACTGTTCTTTATAACGATTATTACCAAGTGCATGTCATGGAGCCAGGATCCACACATAAATGAAACACCTAGTCCCAACCAATCGTGAGACAGTTGACAATATTCAGCAAATCGCTTTGCCACAAGACACAACCGTTTCAGTCAACGAGATGCCTATGCGTGCCGACTAGTCCATATACGCCACATCACCTCTGCTAAGTACAAAACCACAAAGCGCAGGATTAACGAGCAGCTGGTTAAAAGAAACCATTAAAAACAAAGATGGAAGAATTTAAGACGAGGATCTTGTTGATAGATAGCAGCCATCTGTCGCAGACCTCGAAGTCTTTGGTTTTGGAACGGGTTGTCCTTCAGAGCTTCATGTAGTACCGCACCCAAGATCTTACCACCATGTAGAGTTAATGCACAAATCGTCCATAACTCCCTCTTTCCAACTCAGTGTTACCTCATCTATATGCTCCATTTAAAGATATTCATTTGGTGGTAATCCCAGCGTGTCGTGGTCTCGCGGCTGTAGCAGATGTGGGCAGCAGGTATGGACTGTTCTGGTGGTAGAAAGACCTGTCAGAGAGAAAGGTCATTGTTTTCGTGTACCGTCACTGAGTACTGAAAACTGTCCTCCACCCGAATCAGAGTCTTCGTCCGTAGCAGAATAGCTCAGTTGGTAGAGCGCCGGGCTCGTAATCTTGGTGATCCTGGGGTTGAGGGTTCGAATCTCCGCCAGGCCGTTTCCGTACAGGGGATTTTTCTCTCGGAGTTAACATTGATTCTGACTCCATTTCCCAAACAGTCATTCGAATGAGACTATAAGCCGAGCCTCCGTTTATGAACGCACGCATAACATCTTGCACACACGTCAATTCCCATCACCAACTTTGGGAAGAGAAGGCCAGTTTGGCCGTTGGTATGGATGACACGTTACACATAGCATGCACCCTGCGTGAGAAATGGAAAGAATGAAGGAAGTAAGGAAACTGAGTGAACGATATTGACTGGATGACACGGGAAACGACTGAATGAAGCGTCGACAGGCAGCTCTTCAGTCGGCACTACCCAGGTAGGCAGCCTGTTGTGTACACGGGAATGCAGATTGTCAGCGCCTAGAGCCTTTGGCAAGGCTCATTTAAAATGCTATGTTATCATTATTAAGGCTTCAGATCCCGGATTTGTAACAGCCCCCCACTACCTCCTCCCTACCTATTCCCACCGCTCATCAGGTCTTCGCCCTATCTTCCTTCCTGTGTGTGACGGATGACGTTGACCATCAAGGCGAATGCCTACCTCCCTTTCCCTCCTTCCGCCCTGCTTCACTATCCCCTTTCCTCTAGGGCACCTCCCCCTCCTCTGCCCCACCGCCTCCCCTCCCTACCAGTTTATTCAAGATCAAAACCACCGGTAGGATTACCATGGACATTAGTTTCAGTGTCAGTTTCATCAAGGAGGTGTCACCGCGTGCGGACTAGTCCACATACGCTACACCACACCCGCTAAGTTTTGAGACCATACTGCGTATGATTTTAAGCTGATGGATAAATGAATTAATGACTAAGATGAGAGAATTGAAGAAGAGGGTCTCATGGCTACGTGTTAGCAGATGTCTATGCATTACCACAACGCTCTGGTCAGACATTGAGTACGTACCTGACATCGGCTGAGTCATTATCATCACTGTATGTGTGTGTGGTGAGTGTACACGTGTGTATGTATGGGTGTGTGGGCACGGGCCCATGTGTGTGTGTGTGCTAGTGTATGCGGAGCGCGAGCGCACGTGCGTGTGTGTATAATGTTTGTATATGCATGTGTGTATGCATGTGCATAATTAAGTGTATGTGTGTGTGTGTGCGCACGCGCCCGTGCGTGCGAACGTGCTTGTGTGTGCGTGTGTGTGTGCGTGTGTGTGTGTGCATGTGCAGAAATGCATATACATGT
>CM065717.1:98459869-98497369 GCA_033310375.1 Conus canariensis
AATTCTCTTAGTAACAACAGTTCATTATGTTTAGTACAATCAGTTTTAATAGTCTTTTCGACTATGGTAGAAAAGTGTTTATTGAGATTATCGGCAGACAGAATTAAAGATGACGGAGCTGTTTGTTTTGACGATTTACCTGATAATTGATTAATGGCTTTCCAGATCGATTTGAATCTTTTTTCGATGAAATAAGGTCGCTAAAATGTTTTTTACGAGCAGATCTTTTCATAGCTGTAACTTTGTTACGCTGTTTCTTAAACTTTGCATCTTTTCCTGTTGACTGTAACAAATTTTCACGAATTTTAATAGCAGCATTAATTTCATCATTTAACCACGGTGGTTTTCCATCGGGTTTGACACGTTTGATCTTAGCTGGGACATGTTTGTCGTAAATAGGGACAAATATGTTATACCAAACTTCGAGAGCTTTGTCCGGATCAGTCTCCTGAAAAACACTGGAAAAATCTGCAATACATAAATCATGAAGAAAATCGTCAGAATTAAAGGATTTATAACTACGGAAAGAAATGCATTTGTGGCTACATCTAGGAATTTTTACGCCTTTTTTGGACCAAGTTAAGCATACAGGAAAGTGATCACTGAGACCATAAACTGGTACGGAAGTTTCTGTAATATTTATTGGATTGTTTACATAGATATGATCAATGAGTGTTTCAGACTGCAGCGTTATTCTTGTTGGCGTGTCTATCAGTTGTGATAAGTTATATGATTCAAAAATTCGTTTCCATTTATCATGAGGTTTAAGTAAATCAATGTTAAAGTCACCAAGCAATACAACATCTGTTGAATAATCTGAGACATCTTCCATCATTGCTTCGAATCTATCATACCATTCCACACGTTCATCAGGGTTTCTATATAAAAAGCCTACTAATATCGGTTTAGTCCCTTTTAAACGAAACTCTATCCAGATGCATTCAATATTATGTTTATCAAAATGATGGATCAGTTTATAGTTCATTGAGTGATGTACATATCCCAGAAGACCTGTTTCTAGCTTAGATGTAGGGTCTCTCCTAGTAAAATTGTAACCTGGAATCATTACTAAATCGTCTGAGACTAAATTTGATAACCGAGATTCAGAGAAACAAAAACAATGAAAACAATTGTTAGCATTAGATAAAATAGAAGGTAAATCACATAATTTGTTTAACACATGACATGCATTTAGATAGCCAGTTTTGAATCCTGAGTTGGTTAACCATTCATTACTACTCTCGGTATTGAAATTATTTGCCATTATTTTACAAGGAAAACAAAACAAAAAACAAAAAACAAAAAAACAAAAAACAAACAAAAAAAAAAAACCCACCTTACCTTCAATATGTGTACAATGTAAAGCAAAATCAATTTGCAGGATACCAGGCAATTTGAAAATTAAATATTACAAGTGAAAAAAAAAAGCAAACGCACACAAAAATGCACACCTCTTCAACGGGTAACGACGCAGAAAAGAAGTTAGCCAAAAAAAAAAAAAAAAAAAAAAAAAATTTATGAGCAATAACAATGGTAAGGGCACAATCACAAAACACCTATGCCTCAAGAAGACACGAGAAGTGCAAGTGTTCAAATAATCAACGTCCTTCTACAACAGTCCATTTCAAATGTCCCAAGTCCGAGTAGTTATACGGCCGAGATAGGGAAGATTATTACAATAATTCAACAGTTACATATTTAATCATATGACGACGTAAATGCTAACACTTTGACTAGAATGAATGGGGAGAAATGTACCGACTGAATAAAAAAAATGTATTATCTTTCGCACATAAATAAATACCAAACAAGGACAAAGCATCATACAATATATCAAAACATCACCACTCATTCTACCAATTGGCAGCAGTCCTCTGTTGGTCACGTTGCGTCACCAACTGTGATGCCAACGTCATCAACTGCTGCGCACAATAACCCAGAGGGTTAATTGAAGGCCAGTTTCGGTTGTCAGCATGACTCTCCTGTGTCAGAGGATTGACAGGTAGAGTTGTTGAACCCAAGGGAAAATGGGGCTGTGTTTGGCCAAGGCCAGATCCTTGAACCCTCTGCACAGAGAACGGATAAGGGACTGGAAATCTGGGGTAAGGAGCGTCGGGAATCGTGTAACTCGGGCAGAGGAATGGAGGCGGGACATGTGTCGGGAGGTGGGGATACTTGGTGGGGGACGCGAATTTTCACCGTTCAGTGTCTGACTGTAAGCCTCAGCACAGGGATTATCCAAATGATCTGGCGGTGGAACCTGGGGAGTCAACTCTGGCTGGTTTATGACTGGTTTGCGATTGGTTTGGGACATTAATGGAGGGAAGTCACTTGTTGAGGACATGGGGGGAACACCTGAATTTCTGGCGTTCACATATTGTCGAGAAGCTGTTTGTAGGGCAGGGCCATAATTTCTAGTGCTGTTCCTCTGTACAGTACGGGGCATGGACCGATCGCTGGTGGGGACATGGTGTGGCTTATTGAAGGGGCTTGCATTGTTAGCCGGGTCGTTCAACTGTAAACGCCCGGTCTGAGGGAGAACAGTCTTGAAGCCAAGTGCCAGACAGACTGTCCCTTTTGTACTGGGGTGGGTAGCATCTTTATACAGGGCCTGACGGGGGGCACCATTCTGAGTCACAAATGACCCAAAATGGTCAATCATGTCCACATTCATATTTGTACAAGTAGCATATAAATATCTATTAGAAGGAGCAATGGAGTTATTTAGCTGGTGTCGACCGCGGGCCGGGAGAATAGAACTGAAGGCAATATATGCAGAGGGAAAACGAGATTTACACAAACCAATCAGTTCACGCCAATCTTTGGCTGCAATGGGTCCGGCCGGACAATCATTCACACCCACATGCACAATTAAAGTGTTCACTTGGTCCTGGATTTCTAAAGTACGTAACCACTGAACAAGATGTACTAAAGTCAGACCAGGAACACATATTTTGAATAACGGGTCACGACGTGTGTCTAGTCTCTTTGGATTAATGTACCTTATTACAGAGTCTCCGATTAGCAAGGAAGAACATTTCAAAGGAATAGATATTTCTTTTAAAACCTGCTCTGAAGAAAGTTTTTCTTTCACCTCTGTCAATTGAGAAGGTTCTTGATCCTGTTTAATTAACTGTTCAGAGGCAGATGGTTCAGATGTGACAGAGTTTGTTTGGGGGGAGTCAGGTTTATTGGAATCGGGGTCAAGAAGTACTTCATTCTGACTGAGACGAGCAAGTACATCAAAACGATTACCGACTGTTACATTCACAATGTCCACAGGAGTGCCAGGAACTGGTAGTGTAGACTGACTACTGAAACGTGTGTCCTCCACAGTTTTCAGGGGAGATTGTGTAACAGAATCGGGAATGGTTGTATTCACAGTTGTGTGAAGAGTTGTTGGGGTGGGGTGGGTGTCAATTTGATGGGACACACCTTTTTGGGAGTTGTCCTCATTGGATGAAGAATGACCTGGAACACAACTTAGGGGTAATCACACTGTGTGAAGACACTTGTAGTTGAGTGAGATTTTTTCTTTAATTGTTTCAGTTCGGACTGAAGTGAACCCAAGGAGGATTTTAAAGAAAGATTTTCTTTAAGTAAAATATTCATTGTCGATTCAAACTTTGACATTACACTCTGGATCCCTTCGACAACAGAATGTAAAGACTCTATCTTCCGATCTATGTGACATTTCAATTCATTTTTGATAGACACTTTTGAATCCTCAAGTCTGGACAGCATGGTATTTTCATGATCCGAAAGATCAGTAAGAATGGTATCTACAGTAATTTTAATATTGTCAAGGTCACTTGTCACTGTTTTGTCAACATGCTTTAAAGGGCAGAGAGTACGTCGACGATAACGCTTTTTCAATGGGAAACGTTTGGGAGTTGACTTATATGGGCTTCTTTTAGAAGCCCAATTCACAGCCGAATGTTGTGTATCTGTGTGACCATCTTGATGAGTGTGACTTTCCTGATGTGTATGTATGGCTTTTGCTAAAGTTATTTCACTGGAGTCAGAAGCAGACTCAACAAAAGAATTAGAAACACCAACTTCTAGTTCTGTATCCTCAAAGTCTGGCTTTCCTAGCACCTGAGGAAGAGACCGAGGAGCAGCAGGAGTGTGGTCACTGGAGGGGCTACTTTCACTGCCGCACACATTATCCGGAGCTGACAATGGTATGTCTTTACCATCCTCTGTCATAAAAGTCAGGGGAGAAGACAGCAACGCACTCTTAAAGGCAGCCAGATCACCATGAACACAGAATTCACTCACAATGTCTTTCAGTACCTCACACTCTTCTTTACCCCACTTGACACAGTCAATGCCTTGACATAGTAAAGTTCCAGTGCCTTGCCGGGTAAAGTAACAAGATATAGTGATTCGTTTCACTTCATCCAAGAAAACGCGCAAAACCGACTTGGCTAAGAAAGGTGATATCGGTTCGCTAATCCATAAAGAAAGATAAAGGTAATCGTCCTTGTAATCAAAGTCATTTCTTTCAAAGACAACTGATGTGTCTGTTATTGCTGCGTATCGATAGAACAAGGCATTTCTCCACGCAGTGAGCTCCTTCACAGAGCAGGAAAACGTTTGCTGCCGAGTGTCTAACGTGGGCCTTTGTTTGCTTTCAGTGTCAACAGGGGTGGTCTCCATGGCAGGCTACACACACGGCAGAATGGAAAGGGCATAACGTGTTGGTCAGTTCACAGCACGTGTTACTCGGACATGGGACAAGGCGTGAATCCGTTACACATTCATGTCGTGGGTTGCAAATAACACCGTGTTGCAGGCCAGAGAGAGAGAGAGAGAGAGAGAGGACAGACAGACAGACAGACAGACAGACAGACAGACAGACAGACAGACAGAGGGGGTCGGGAATAGGGCGGTTCAAGTCAGTCTAGTTTCGTTTCAATTACACTTTACTATTTGAACATGGGAAATTAATCGTCTGCTTAACGCAAGCATTAGTACCCTTCGAGGTGTCCCATGTTTCCATTTCCATGACAAACATTTCACACAATCATCATCATCATCATCATCAGCAGCAGCAGCAGCAGCAACAGCAGCAGCAGCAACAGCAGCAGCAGCAACAACAGCAGCAGCAGCAGCAGCAGCAGCGACAGCTTCATCTCATCATCATTTTCATCATCAAAATCATCATCATCATCATCATCATCAGCAGCAGCAGCAGCAGCAGCAGCAGCAGCATCGTCGTCGTCGTCATCCTCCTCCTCCTCCTCCTCCTCCTCATCATCATCATCATAGTCACAATGACTACAATTTCATTACTCTGTCTTCTATAAAGTTACGAAAGTAGTAGAGAACAACAGCCACATTCTGATCTTCGCATGAAAAACACAAAAAAAAAAGAAAGAAAGAAAGAAGAAGAAGAAGAAGAAGAAGAAGAAGAAGAAGAAGAAGAAGAAGAAGAAGAAGAAGAAGAAGGTTATTCAAACAAACTAGGCTCCAAAATTAAATTTAGGGGGAAATTTTCTCAGAATGTCCTTTGTGCCTGTAGTATATACACAGCTAAACAAACAAGAGTGAAATACATACGAGCGATGGTAAAAAGCTTTGAAAAATTGCTTTGTCAAAACTATTCCTTCAATGTTTTCTGTAATATTTTCTGTAATATTTTCTGCACCGCTTGTTAGCATGTGTACCTGGTGAAAGGGCGCGGCTAATGAAATAGGACTAGAGTCATGTGACTTTAACTGTTTTACTACAGGAGCAAAAGTCATACTTGTTTATTGTTTGTTGTTTATTTCTCCTCTGTAGGCCTATTGACTCGATTCAATATGATACATCATGTCTGTTAAACATAGTCATATTACACGAAAAACAAAGCAAAATAAAACATTTATACCAATAATGTGCTTATACATCAACTGGCAATCGTAATATATCACTCCAGGATGAGGATGATGAAGGGGGAGAGAGGCAGACATTCCACAACGCTGTTATGAATAATGCCTGTAACGACTGGTCGTGCATTCATCATTTTGCCGTAGGAAAACGTCACCCAAAGAGGAAACACGATGATACTCGTACCTTTGCATACTGTTTTCTGTGTATTTCTCTCCACCTCACAGTCTGTTTCTCTTTCAGACCACAAAGTGAGCACGTCAGCGTTGTATCGCACACTGTAGGTGAGGCTAGGGGGAGAGAACAACGAACAGGAAATGACGTCTACCGGAAGAACCTGCAGAAAGTACAGTTCGTCAGTTGTGTCAGTTTTCCTTGTTCATAGCCCAGACAGCTACGCAGAGCCAGATCATCACAAGGAGAAGGAAGGTCGCAATGTTTATCATGATGAACTAACACATATACATCGGTATTTATGTCGAATATGCTGCAATAGACTACACACAAGTCTAACTGTCTGTATCTCTCAGGCAGAGAAATCAGATCATGTTGAAGACGCAAACATTTTCGGTTAAATTATTATTCTCTTGCATTTACCATAAATTCTTCGTTTCAAAGTGAGGCGACTGCAGGCGGAAACGGAAACAAAATATGTTAAAAAGAATTTGGAGTAAATCCTGCAGAGAATAAGGACAAACAGATTACAAAAACACAAACAAAAACAAACAAACAAAAAAAACCCAACGCGTTCCGACCACTTAGATCTTCTACAGACAAGATGAACAATATTCAGGACAACGAACACGAAGAACGAGCAATCACTTATCTTCTCAAATTCGTCGCAGGACGGGCGTTGCTCGTTCTTAATTTTCGTTGTCCTGAATACTGTTTCTCTTTCCCGAGGAAGACCTAAGAGGCCAAAACGCGTCGTGTTTTGTCTTTCAATTTGTTTGTCCCTGTTATCTGGCGGATTTATTCTCAATTGCTTGTACAATTCATAAATCCTTAAAACTTTATACCATAAACATGTTTGTACAAGTCATGTACACTTAGAAACCATTACACGAGGCAAGAAACGATTATACGAGACAATACTATACGCCGCAACACTACTACCTTTACAATTGTTTCTTGCGTGCAAATGTTGTTTACCTTTACAATTGTTTCATGCTTGCAAACAACACTAAACCATCATCATCACCATCATCACCATCATCATCATCATCATCATCATCATCATCATCATCATCATCATTATCCCCTCTTTTCTCAGCACCCTCTCTCTTTCTTTTGTTTTCAGTACAAGTATGCTGAAGCCGAGTCAGTCTATACTCAGACCAAAATGTCCAGCACAAAGCACACAGCTGAGATTGTGAAAGCTCCAGTCAGTTCATACTCAGACCAAAATGTCCAGCACAAAGCACACAGCTGAGATGGTGAAAGCTCCAGTCAGTTCATACTCAGACCAAAATGTCCAGCACAAAGCACACACCTGAGATGGTGAAAGCTCCAGTCAGTCCATACTCAGACCAAAATGTCCAGAACAAAGTACACAGCTGAGATGGTGAAAGCTCCAGTCAGTCCATATTCAGACCAAAATGTCCTTCACAAAGTACACAGCAGAGATGATGAAGACTCCAGTCAGTCTATGCTCAGACCAAGATGTCCAGGAGAAAGCACACAGAGGAGATGGCGTACAGGCCGCCAGCAACCGCCGCCAGAACAAAAGCCCAGCTGA
Organism: Conus canariensis; assembly: GCA_033310375.1. NCBI lineage: Eukaryota > Metazoa > Mollusca > Gastropoda > Neogastropoda > Conidae > Conus > Conus canariensis. The sequence continues at coordinate 98,467,482 of CM065717.1, forward strand.
GATCATAGGTCGGCCGGAAGCCAGGCGCAAGTTCCGGTACGTCGTCTTTCTTGGTGGCGCAGACAACCACGCTGATCAGGATGAATATCGCTGGGATACAAAAAAAAAAAGAAAACTGTCGTGTAAATATTCATGCCTACTGTGCCTGTCACAGACAGGCAGACAGACAGACAGACAGACACACACACACACACACACACACACACACACACACACACACACACACACACACACACACACACGCACGCATGCATGAACATACCTTCTTCACCCAGTCCTTGTCCCCTTCCACCTAGGTTGACACTTTCCCTCCCCAGTTTGCACTGCTTTAGCAAGCATGCTGCATAGTCATGTAAATTAATGCAGTGTTAAAGGCTGTATTCTTTCATGTCATTACATTTTAAGTTTTAATTAATCAACAGGATGGGCAATTCTGAGTCATCTATTCAAAGTCATTCTCAGTGAGCCAAAACCACATCTGAATTCGACCAGTCATTTGCCAAAGTCATTTTCCAGTCTGAAGAATGTGTTCACTCTGATCGTGTGACCTGAAGCCCTCACTTCACAGCCTGCTGAATGTGTTCATCCTGATGTGTGACCTGAAGCCTCTCACCTCACAGCCTGATGAATGTGTTCATCCTGATATGTGACCTGAAACCTCTCACTTCACTCCTGATGAATGTGTTCACTCTGATGTGTGACCTGAAGCCTCTCACTTCACAGCCTGATGAATGTGTTCATCCTGATGTGTCACCTGAAGCCTCTCACCTCACAGTCTGATGAATGTGTTCATCCTGATGTGTGACCTGAAGCCTCTCACCTCACAGTCTGATGAATGTGTTCACTCTGATGTGTTACCTGAAGCCTCTCACCTCACAGCCTGATGAATGTGTTCACTCTGATGTGTGACCTGAAGCCTCTCCCCTCACAGCCTGATGAGTGTGTACATCCTGATATGTGACCTGAAGCCTCTCACCTCACAGCCTGATGAATGTGTTCACTCTGATGTGTGACCTGAAGCCTCTCACCTCACAGTCTGATGAATGTGTTCACTCTGATGTGTTACCTGAAGCCTCTCACCTCACAGCCTGATGAATGTGTTCACTCTGATGTGTGACCTGAAGCCTCTCCCCTCACAGCCTGATGAGTGTGTACATCCTGATATGTGACCTGAAGCCTCTCACCTCACAGCCTGATGAATGTGTTCACTCTGATGTGTCACCTCAAGCCTCTCATTTACAGCCTGATGAATGTGTTCACCCTGACATGTCACCTGAATCCTCTCACCTCGCAGCCTGATGAATGTGTTCACCCTGACATGTCACCTGAAGCCTCTCACCTCACAGTCTGAATGTGTTCACTCTGACATGTCACCTCAAGCCTCTCACCTCACAGCCTGATGAATGTGTTCATCCTGACGTGTCACCTGAAGCCTCTCACTTCACACCTGATGAATGTGTTCACTCTGATGTGTCACCTGAAGCCTCTCACCTCACAGCCTGATGAATGTGTACATCCTGATATGTTACCCATGGCATGTCTCTGAGGATAGTGAGCCCCACTCTGCGCAGGGAAAGAGCTTTGCTAATGCCTGGCTTCTCCTTTTCTGAGCTAAATTTTGTCAAAGAGAGATAACTCGCTTGCAGTTGATTAGCAGTCCCTCTCCCTTATTGAGCAACCAAGACAATAACATGATGAAAACGGATGTAAAAACAATCAGCCAGATAGTGGTGTTGATGAAGATAACCAAACATCACAAATAAATCCGAGATACACAGAAACATGGAAAATGGAACCCCGACTACAATGCCACCATCTTCTTTCCCTCTGCAGCCTCTGAAGACTGCCACCGAACGCTTCCAGAGCTGGCGGCAAGCGTGCCGTTGCCCAGAGGGAACGTCGATTAACGACAGAACTCTGCGCCAGCCCACAGCTCGTCACTTACTGTGTGACCAGCAGACGGCAGAAGGCATAGAGACACTACACAACGAAAAAGAGGAGTGTCAGCTGCAAGCTTGTTTTTAGAGATTTTTTTTTTCAGACGAGCGGGCTTGGCAGATCTAGACCTGCTGGAGTAATGTTCTTTAACCCGACATGTTTGATGACGTCACCAGTCACATATCACAGCAATCATCGACACAATCATCTCATGTTATTGAAAGTGCCCATTTCAACATTGTCCATGAGCTGTAGGGAGATTAAAAAAAAAAAAGACAGGACACCATTGTTACATCGTGACTGAGTGATAAAAGAACAGATACCGCAGTTGAGACTTGTTCCTAGCAGCGAATACAATGAGTACTTTTTGGATAGATGTAGGTGACTCCACTCAGCTCACTGTTAGCAAACGGGCAATTTAAGGGGGGAACCTCGTCCACTCTGCTGCTGTCTTACCTGCAAGGCCTTCAAGATCCTCGTAGAATCTTGCCTGTGTATAACTTCCTTCGCCCCAATATATCGCACCACTACACTACCCTACACTACGCTACACTACACTACACTACATCGTGCCCCGCTGCGTTGCACTGCACTACACTACACTACACTACACTACACTACACTACACTGCACTGCTCTTTGCTGCACTACACTACACTACGCAATACTACACTACACTACGCTACACTACACTACACTACACTACACTACACTGCACTACTCTTTGCTGCACTACACTACACTACGCAATACTACACTACACTACGCTACGCTACACTATACTACACTACACTACATCACACTACACTACGCTACACTACACTACACCACACTACGCTACGCTACACTACACTGCAGTACACTGCGCTACACTACACTACACTATACTACGCTACACTACACTACACTACGCTACACTGCACTACGCTGCGCTGCGCTACACTACGCTGCACTGCACTGCACTGCACTGCACTACACTATACTACACGACACTACAGTACACTACAGTACAGTACACTACACTACACCCCACTATTTCATCACATCAACAGAAACAGTTACCCGCGCCAGCAGGGAGAAGCATGGTGGTGACCTTGACCCAGCCCTTGCCGGAAGTGACGGGGGTCAGCACCTGGCGGAGCGTGAAAACGAGGCTGGCCACGGTGAAGAGTAGTGCACAGATGGCCACGGCTGCCAGCGCCTCCTGCCAGTCCAGGGCTGAATCACCATGGAAACCATCCGGGTCATTAAAGACTTTAGTATACTGAAGAGCGTATGAATATCGCACCTAATCTCTACCAATCAGTGGAGGGCACTATGCATACAAAGTAATGGCCGTTTTGTGATTAGAACAGATTTCCTTTCTTCCCTCCAGCCTGTAAAGGCGACATTTGCCATGTTTGAAAGATATAATAATTTGTTCACAGAAAGAAGTTGTATCAGAGACTGAGTTATTCAAACTTTATTTTTGATCAGAGATCGAGTTGATTAAAGTTTGTTTTTACCACAGCATGAGTTGTTTAAACTTTTTCTGTTTTTGACTTATAGACTGTTTTTTTTGTTAACTTTGTTTCTCGTCTGAGACTGCATTGTTTAAACTTTGTTTTTCTTTCGATACAGCTTTGTTTAAACTGTGTTCCTTGAGATATAGCTTTGTTTAAACTTTCTCTTCAGATAAAGCTTTGTTTAAACTTTTTTTTTTTCAAATCAGAAAATGAGTTCTTTAAACAGAGTTTTTGTCTCTTGTTTCTTTCATGTGTATGTGTGTTCGGCTACACGACTGGCCAGTTCAATTCAATTAATGTTGTTTATACCCCGGCCAACCTCCAGGGCCGTATTAAGACAGTCACACCATCGGAATTAGTTCAACAAACGCCACTGACTGAACCCTGTGAATTTTTTTTTTCCACAGATACTGACACTATGGCCCTTTCAAGAATACAGTTAGGAATCAACCGGAGGCAAATTGCCGAAAATATTTTCAAATAGCCGAAAAAGTAGAACTTCAGTCTGCATGGGCCGAAGGGTTTCGGGTTCATCAATAACGTGAGCACAAAGTAGAATTAGGTTCACAGGATCACGGAGGGATCAGCCTTGCTGTGAACATCGAACACCCTGTCAAGCGATAGGCGAGGTTTTAGGCCAAATCACCACCTGTTAACAGTTCAGTGGACATTGAACACCGTGTCAAGCGATGGGCGAGGTTTTAGGCCAAATCACCACCTGTTAACAGTTCAGTGACATTGAACACAGTGTCAAGCGATGGGCGAGGTTTTAGGCCAAATCACCACCTGTTAACAGTTCAGTGGACATTGAACACCGTGTCAAGCGATAGGCGAGGTTTTAGGCCAAGTCACCACCTGTTAACAGTTCAGTGGACATTGAACACCGTGTCAAGCGATGGGCGAGGTTTTAGGCCAAATCACCACCTGTTAACAGTTCAGTGGACATTGAACACCCTTTTCAAGCGATGGGCGAGGTTATAGGCCAAATCACCACCTGTTAACAGTTCAGTGGACATTGAACACCAGTGTCAAGCGATAGGCGAGGTTTTAGGCCAAATCACCACCTGTTAACAGTTCAGTGGACATTGAACACAGTGTCAAGCGATAGGCAAGGTTTTAGGCCAAATCACCACCTGTTAACAGTTCAGTGGACATTGAACACAGTGTCAAGCGATGGGCGAGGTTTTAGGCCAAATCACCACCTGTTAACAGTTCAGTGGACATTGAACACAGTGTCAAGCGATGGGCGAGGTTTTAGGCCAAATCACCACCTGTTAACAGTTCAGTGGACATTGAACACAGTGTCAAGCGATAGGCGAGGTTTTAGGCCAAATCACCACCTGTTAACAGTTCAGTGGACATTGAACACAGTGTCAAGCGATGGGCGAGGTTTTAGGCCAAATCACTACCTATCAACAGTTCAGTGGACATTGAACACAGTGTCAAGCGATGGGCGAGGTTTTAGGCCAAATCACCACCTGTTAACAGTTCAGTGGACATTGAACACAGTGTCAAGCGATGGGCGAGGTTTTAGGCCAAATCACTACCTATCAACAGTTCAGTGGACATTGAACACAGTGTCAAGCGATGGGCGAGGTTTTAGGCCAAATCACCACCTGTTAACAGTTCAGTGGACATTGAACACAGTGTCAAGCGATGGGCGAGGTTTTAGGCCAAATCACCACCTGTTAACAGTTCAGTGGACATTGAACACGTGTCAAGCGATGGGCGAGGTTTTAGGCCAAATCACCACCTGTTAACAGTTCAGTGGACATTGAACACCGTGTCAAGCGATGGGCGAGGTTTTAGGCCAAATCACCACCTATCAACAAGTTCAGGCTGTATCCCAGCCCTTTACCAGCTGCCATTCTGGAATCTAGTCTAAAAGGGAAGTTCGACAATTCCATCATGCTGGTGTGAAATGAACGACACATGTCACTCCTGTCCATCAGCCGTCAAAGCCGATGATTGACATTGTGCACGACTGTTGACTTCATATATGACAAGAAAGAAGGGTAGTGTTTATCTGTCTGATTTTCGGAATCCCTGAAGCGGCCATTGAGGATCGCAAGATGGCGACATCAGAGCTCGCAGCTTCTCTTGACAAAAATGGAGGTGGGTGGAAAAAGAACAACCAGAGACATTAAAAATCCAAGACGGTCAGACAGACACAGATGTACAGAGGCACATAAACAGGCACACCGACGGACACACAAACCCAATTTGTGCATGAATATGGAATGCAAACTCGCGCGGTGAGCCTGACCTCAGAGTGGGAAACCGCACAATGTAAGTTCCCACATTATTATTGTTAACATTATAATTAATCTGATACCACTACTACTACTACCTTTCATTATTACTATTATCATTATTATTATCATTATTACTATCACCATCATCATAACATAATAATCATCATCATCCTTGTACTTATCCTCCTCTTCCTTCTCCTCCTCCTCCTCACCCTCCTCCTCCTCATCACCACCACCACCATCATCATCACTATCACCATCACCACCACCACCACCACCACCACCATTATCATTATCATCATCATCACTATTGTCATCATCGTCGTCGTCGTCGTCGTCGTCGTCGTCGTCGTCGTCGTCGTTATATCATCATCATCATCATCATCATCATCATCATCATCATCATCATCCATCATCATCATCATCATATCACCATCATCATTATCACCCTGAAGCCTGACTCACGGTCGGAGGTGGTGCACTTTCCCGCTACACATCCATAGAGGACGCCCATGTCCACCTTCAGCTGAGTGTTGACCATCCAGTAGGGCGACAGTGCCGACATCCAGCTGGTCACAAACCCCGCCAGGTTCACCACCACCCCCACCTGACACACAGCACGTCTGGTCGTTAGGGCAGCCAGAAATACACATACACCCCCCTCCCCCACCCCACCTAACACACAGCACGTCTGGTCGTTAGGACAGCCAGAAATACACATACACCCCCCTCCCCCCACCCCCACCTGACACACAGCACGTCTGGTCGTTAGGACAGCCAGAAATACACATACACCCCCCCCTCCCCCACCCCCATCTGCCACCCATTAGATCCGTTGGTTAAGACAGCAGTCAGACACGCCACACCCCATCTGCCACCCATTAGATCCGTTGGTTAAGACAGTAGTCAGACACACCACACCCCCATCTGCCACCTATTTGTCTATTCGTTTACGACAGCGACTCATACATATACCCTTCCCCCCCCCTCCTTCCCCCAATCTGCCGCCCATTAGGTCTCCTTATCAAAGACAGCAGTCACACACACACACACACACACACACACACACACACACACACACACACACACACACACACACACACACCACACCACACCACACCACACCACACACACCACCATCTGCCACCCATTAGGTGTAGTGATCAAGACAGCATGTAATAAACACGTTCATCGTTCCTAAAAAAAGAAAAAGATGCAAAGACACACCATTTTATGTCAGTTCAGCTCGCGCTCGGATTTGCTGTCAAACCTCAAACACATCACAATGAGTCAAATTGAAGACATTTCACATTTGTACCTTGTCGATTTGTATTACACGTGTTTTTTCCCCACAGCGAAATATAACCAAACCTAAAGACCTAGTGTGGAGAATCCCATTTCCAATTCGTACATCATTCTTGAATTTGAAAAAAAAAAACCTGAAGCTTTTACTGTCACCCCTCCCCTCTCTCTCCCATTCCAACATACCCCCTCCCCCTCACAGTTTACGGCATCGTGCAAACGGACATTTATTTCAATTGTCTGGAATGAAATTTCTGGATCGCCCGGTTGAAAATTCACGTGAAAAATATTGACATGTAAAGGTTTACAGTAGTTTATGTCATCTTTTACATTTAACAGGTGATAAAAAGCCCAGAAGCACTTTGAAGGAGTAAACCCATTGACACTAGAACACACACACACACACACACACACACACACACACACACACACACACACACACACACACACTCACACTCACACACATACACAGACAGACAGACAGACAGACAGACAGACACACACACACACACACACACACACACACACACACACACACACACACACACACACACACACACACACAAGACATCTGTGAGCACTTGCAGGTAAGAAACCTACAGACAGATGGAATAAAAATACAGGCAGATGGAAGCAAGCATTTCTGAAAATCAACAAAAACCCGGACTCCTAACCAATAAAAGCTTAGAGACCAGAGCAAAGAAAAAAGGGAAAAATGTCAAACGTTTGTAAGCGTTAGCAACTAATAATAACACAGACTCTAGAGCAACTAAAACCAAAACATCTATCAGCAGCAGCAACTCCTACAAGCACAGACACTAAAGCATTTAAAACCCAGAGGGAAATAAGGTATGACAATTAAAAAGGCATAAACACCTGAGCAGCTAAAACTCAGACGGAAATAAGCTGTGACACTTAAAAAGGCATAGACACAAGAGCAGCTAAAACCCAGACGGAAATAAGCTCTGACAGTTAAAAAGGCATAGACACTAGAGCAGCTAAAACCCAGAGGGAAATAAGCTCTGACAATTAAAAAGAAATAGACACTAGAGCAGCTAAAACTCAGACGGAAATAAACTCTGACAATTAAAAAGGCGTAGACACTAGAACAGCTAAAACTCAGACGGAAATAAGCTCTGACGATTAAAAAGGCATAGACACTAGAACAGCTAAAACTCAGACAGAAATAAGCACTGGCAACTACTAAAGGCATGCACTATAGAAAGTAAGAGCCGGACATCTACCATTTTCGTTTAAAAAGTGGTACAAAAGAAAAAGAATGGAGTCACTATCAGCGAGGAGAGAGAGAGAGAGAGAGAGAGAGAGAGAGAGAGAGAGAAGACAGACAGACAGAGAGAGAGAGAGAGAGAGAAAGAGAGAGAGAGAGAGAGAGAGAGAGAAGTCCCACGAAAGAGAAGTTCTCTTTCATCTTGACATTGGCTTTGGTCGTTTCGGTCACACAGTCCAACCCCCCCCCCCTATCCCCCCCCCACCCCCACGGTATTGCTTGATCTTATGTCCTTTCACACATCTTTTCCCTTACTACCCCTTGCTCCTCACATCCCTGTCCTCCCCTCCCGCACCTGTCCATACTCTCCCCACACTTTCCCCACCACCATAACCCCAAGACTCGCACTCCGTGGACAGATGTTAACGGTAGTACACACATACGCTCACCTTGAGGTAAGCCGAACGAGATCGGAAAACCAACCCTCTGGTTGTTGTTGTTGTTGCCTCATGCCGTTGTCGTGGAGGTGATGATGGTGGTGGTGGAGGTGGTAGCGGAGATACTGATGTCATTGTTGCTGATTTTTTTTTAAACGAGAGAGTTGATGTTGTAACTACTTCTGACGTCACCAAACTTATCTATGAAGTCAAAGATGGAGGTGAAACTTCAAGAAATGATTCAGAGGCTGTATTCTATTTCAAATTATTTTTTCACCATAAAGGCCAGGTATCCTATTTCATCTATTAATTTCTCGTTCATTTGTTTAGATGTAAAAATAGAAGAAATGGTTCAATTGATTGAGAGTCTGCATTCTATTTCAAATTAATTTTGTTATTTATTTATTTATTTTTTAGAAAGGCCAGGCATCCTGTCTGCTCTTCGGCACTTTTCTTCCATTTGTTTATAAAAAAAATTATTTATTTCTTCACGTGCTTTCGTCGTAAACCACTTTTTCACAAAATATGTTTTCATTCTAATTACTTACTTGGCTCCTCAGTATTTCTTAACACCTAGCAATGATAACAAAACGCCTGCCTTCAATCAGCACAGACATCACCACTGAGTCAGTGTCAGCAAACTGAGTCCAAGGCCCCGAAGATGCATTTTTACTGCATCCCACACGCGTGTCTCTAAGGGTGACTATCTTCCTTAAAGAGCAAATGTGTTTATCCTGTGCGCGTGGACGGCACAGCCGAGCTAAAAATAGCTGGATTCGAGTTCTTAATGAATTTTCCACACGCTGTGTTTCTCTCGTTGGCAACAGACTGTTATCAGGGCCACAACCCACGCCTCTTTTTATGGAATGTGGAAATGCTGTCAATAATTGACCACAGCCGGCTGGAGTAGGGGACGAGTACGTGGAGCTGATTTGTAATGGCGACCATTTACTTGATGACCTCAGTGTTCATGCGAGAAGGATGCTATGGCACACGCAGGCAGCAAAAGCTCTGTATTGCAAATGTTGTGTGTGTGTGTGTGTGTGTGTGTGTGTGTGTGTGTGTGTGTGTGTGTGTGTGTGTGTGTGTGTGTGTGTGTGTGAATAACAGATTGTTGTTTATTTGAACAGAGGAATAACAGATTGTTGTTTATTTTAAAAGAGTAATAACAGATTGTTGTTTATTTGAACAGAGGAATAACAGATTGTTGTTTATTTGAACAGAGGAATAACAGATTGTTGTTTATTTGAATAGAGGAATCACAGGTTGTTGCTTATTTGAACAGAGGAATCACGGATTGTTGTTTATTTGAATAGAGGAACACCAAATTGTTGTTTATTTGAACAGAGGAATAACAGATTGTTGTTTATTTGAACAGAGGAATAACAGATTGTTGTTTATTTGAACAGAGGAATAACAGATTGTTGTTTATTTGAACAGAGGAATCACAGGTTGTTTATTTGAACAGAGGAATCACAGGTTGTTGTTTATTTGAACAGAGGAATCACGGATTGTTGTTTATTTGAACAGAGGAACACCAGATTGTTGTTTATTTGAACAGAGGAATAACAGATTGTTGTTTATTTGAACAGAGGAATAACAGATTGTTGTTTATTTGAACAAAGGAATAACAGATTGTTGTTTATTTGAACAGAGGAATCACAGGTTGTTGTTTATTTGAACAGAGGAATCACGGATTGTTGTTTATTTGAACAGAGGAATAACAGATTGTTGTTTATTTGAACAGAGGAATAACAGATTGTTGTTTATTTGAACAGAGGAATCACAGGTTGTTGTTTATTTGAACAGAGGAATAACAGATTGTTGTTTATTTGAACAGAGGAATAACAGATTGTTGTTTAGATTGTTGTTTATTTGAACAGAGGAATAACAGATTGTTGTTTATTTGAACAGAGGAATAACAGATTGTTGTTTATTTGAACAGAGGAATGCTCCTGACGAAAAGGGTAATGTTCATCTTAAAACGTGCATTGTCATGTTCGTCATTAAAAGGGTAATGTTCATCTTAAAACGTGCATTGTCATGTTCGTCATTAAAAGGGTAATGTTCATCTTAAAACGTGCATTGTCATGTTCGTCATTAAAAGGGTAATGTTCATCTTAAAACGTGCATTGTAATGTTCGTCATTAAAAGGGTAATGTTCATCTTAAAAAGTGCATTGTCATGTTCGTCATTAAATGCCTAATGGTCTTCATGAAACGGGGTAATGTTCATCATTAAAAGGGTAATGTTCATCATAAAAAATGCATTGCAATGTTCTTCATTAAAAGTCTAATGGTCTTCATGAAACGGGATAATGTTCATCATTAAAAGGGTCATCTTCATCACGAAAAGGTAACGTTCATGATGAAAAAGATATTGCTTATCATAAAAAAGGATAATGTTCATCACAAAATAAGTATAGTAAATTCGTGAAAAGAACAATGGTCATCATGAAAAGGGTATTTCTTTTTATCAGAAAAGTTATAATGTTTGTCGTAAAAGGGGTAACGCTCGTTATGAAAAGAACAAGTTTATCGTGAAAACAATGTTGTTCATGATAAGAATTGTAATTTTAGTTATAAAAAGAGTGATTTTTATCATGAAACGGGTAGTGCTTTGTCCTGAAGAGTAAAAAAGAAAGTACTGTTCGTCATAGAAAAAAGAAATAATTCTCTTGCAAGTGCTTGTCATGAAACGTTTAATGTTGATAATGGAAATGGTACAGAAACTAATATTCGTTATGAAGAGTGGAATTTTCACGATGGAAAGAGTTAAGGTCATCGAGAAACAGTTAATGTTCATCACGAAAAAAAAGAAGAAGAAGTAATTTTAGCTTCAGAAAGAGGACTGTTCTTCATGAAATAACGTTAATAAAAGAAAGGTAATGTTCATCAAGTAAACAGTAGTGTTCAATATGAAAATGATTCATGGTCACTGTAAAAACCAGTGATGCTCGGCACCAGAAAAGTAATGTTAGTCGTGAAGAGTAAATCTGACAATCAAACAGTTCTATTCGTTATAAAAATAAAGAGTCACGAAAAGAACACCATCCATCATGGAGAGAGTGACGAGTGTCGGCATGGAAAATACATTCAGTCACGAAAAGACACCATCATCTGGAGAGAGTGACGATGTCGCAATGGAAAATGCATTCAGTCATGAAAGAACACCATCCATCATGGAGAGAGTGACGAGTGTCGGCAATGGAAAATACGATGTCAGTCATGAAAAGAACACCATCCATCATGGAGAGAGTGACGAGTGTCGGCAATGGAAAATACGATGTCAGTCACGAAAAGAACACCATCCATCATGGAGAGAGTGACGAGTGTCGGCAATGGAAAATACGATGTCAGTCACGAAAAGAACACCATCCATCATGGAGAGAGTGACGAGTGTCGGCAATGGAAAATACGATGTCAGTCACGAAAAGAACACCATCCATCATGGAGAGAGTGACGAGTGTCGGCAATGGAAAATACGATGTCAGTCACGAAAAGAACACATCCATATGGGAGAGTGACGAGTGTCGCAATGGAAAATACGATGTCAGTCATGAAAAGAACACCATCCTCATGGAGAGAGTGACGAGTGTCGGCATGGAAAATAGATGTCAGTACATGAAAAGAACAACATCATCATGAGAGAGTAGAGTGTCGGCAATGGAAAATACGATGTACAGTCACGAAAAGAACCCCATCATCATGGAGAGAGTGACGAGTGTCGGCAATGGAAAACACGATGTCAGTCACGAAAAGACACCATCATCATGGAGAGAGTGACGAGTGTCGGCAATGAAAATACGATGTCAGTCACGAAAGAACACATCCATCATGGAGAGAGTGACGAGTGTCGGCAATGGAAAATACGATGTCAGTCATGAAAGAACACCATCCATCATGGAGAGAGTGACGAGTGTCGGCAATGGAAAATACGATGTCAGTCACGAAAAGAACACCATCCATCATGGAGAGAGTGACGAGTGTCGGCAATGGAAAATACGATGTCAGTCACGAAAAGAACACCATCCATCATGGAGAGAGTGACGAGTGTCGGCAATGGAAAATACGATGTCAGTCATGAAAAGAACACCATCCATCATGGAGAGAGTGACGAGTGTCGGCAATGGAAAATACGATGTCAGTCACGAAAAGAACACCATCCATCATGGAGAGAGTGACGAGTGTCGGCAATGGAAAATACGATGTCAGTCACGAAAAGAACACCATCCATCATGGAGAGAGTGACGAGTGTCGGCAATGGAAAATACGATGTCAGTCGTGAAAAGGGTTAAGCTCATTATGAACAGGGAAATGAACGTAATGTTCATTACAGGGAAAAAAAAATCTTCATCATAAAAATCATTCTCCATGAAAGAGTGTTTTGTCAGGAGAAGATTAATGTTAACACGAACAGAGCAAAAATTCATTATAAGAAGGGTTATATTCGTCATGGAAGGGTAATGTACATCACGTAATAAGTAATGCTCATAATGAAAAATTTGATTAAAAAATACCAATGTTTGTTATGAAAAGACTGATATCAATCATGGGAAAAAGTAATGTTTGCATGACAAGACTCACACTTGTCGTTTCAAACGTAAAATCATTATTGAAAAGAACAAAAACGACCCAGAAAAGAGTAAATTCATGATGAAATTTTTCATGTTCAGGACAAACTGTTATGTTTTGTGTTCTGTCTCAACTTCTGCACCACTTCAGTTGAGTTGCACCCACACTGCTCATCCCCCGTCCCTCGTCCACACCCCCACTGCTCATCCCAGTCCCCCGTCCACACCCCCACTGCTCTTCCCCCGTCCACACCCCCACTGCTCTTCCCCCGTCCACACCCCCACTGCTCTTCCCCCGTCCACACCCCCACTGCTCATCCCCTGTCCACACCCCCACTGCTCATCCCCCGTCCACACCCCCACTGCTCTTCCCCCGTCCACACCCCCACTGCTCATCCCCTGTCCACACCCCCACTGCTCATCCCCGTCCACACCCCCACTGCTCTTCCCCCGTCCACACCCCCACTGCTCATCCAGTCCCCGTCCACACCCCCACTGCTCTCTCCCCGTCCACACCCCCACTGCTCTTCCAGTCCCCCGTCCACACCCCCAATGCTCTTCCCAGTCCCCCGTCCACACCCCCACTGCTCTTCCCAGTCCCCCGTCCACACCCCCACTGCTCTTCCCCCGTCCACACCCCCAATGCTCTTCCCAGTCCCCCGTCCACACCCCCACTGCTCTTCCCCCGTCCACACCCCCACTGCTCTTCCCCCGTCCACACCCCCACTGCTCTTCCCCCGTCCACACCCCACTGCTCATCCCAGTCCCCCGTCCACACCCCCCACTGCTCATCAGTCCCCCGTCCCACCCCCACTGCTCATCCCAGTCCCCGTCCACACCCCCACTGCTCATCCCAGTCCCCCGTCCACACCCCCACTGCTCTTCCCCGTCCACACCCCCACTGCTCATCCCCCGTCCACACCCCCACTGCTCCTCCCCCGTCCACACCCCCACTGCTCTTCCCCCGTCCACACCCCCACTGCTCCTCCCCCGTCCACACCCCCACTGCTCTCCCCCGTCCACACCCCCACTGCTCCTCCCCCGTCCACACCCCCACTGCTCATCCCTCGTCCACACCCCCACTGCTCTTCCCCGTCACACCCCACTGCTCTTCCCCGTCCACACCCCCACTGCTCTTCCCAGTCCCCCGTCCACACCCCCACTGCTCTTCCAGTCCCCGTCCACACCCCCACTGCTCTTCCCTCCCCGTCCGCACCCCACTGCTCTTCCCCCGTCCACACCCCCACTGCTCATCCCCGTCCACACCCCCACTGCTCCTCCCCCGTCCACACCCCCACTGCTCATCCCCCGTCCACACCCCCACTGCTCCTCCCCCGTCCACACCCCCACTGCTCATCCCCCGTCCACACCCCCACTGCTCATCCCTCGTCCACACCCCCACTGCTCTTCCCAGTCCCCCGTCCACATCCCCACTGCTCTTCCAGTCCCCGTCCACACCCCCACTGCTCTTCCCCGTCCACCCCCGCTGCTCATCCTCGTCACACCCCACTGCTCATCCCTCGTCCACACCCCACTGCTCATCCCCGTCCACACCCCCACTGCTCATCCTCGTCCACACCCCCTGCTCATCCCTCGTCCACACCCCATGCTCATACCCCGTCACACCCCCACTGATCTTCCCCGTCCACACCCCCATGCTCATCCCCGTCCACACCCCACTGCTCTTCCCTGTCCACACCCACTGCTCATCCCCGTCCACCCCCACTGTTCTTCCCTGTCCACCCCCATGCTCATCCCCGTTCCACACCCCACTGCTCTTCCCCCGTCCACACCCCCACTGCTCTTCCCGTCCACACCCCACTGTCTCATCCCCCGTCACACCCACTGCTCTTCCCAGTCCCCCGTCCACACCTCCACTGCTCATTCCCAGTCCCCCGTCCACACCACTGTCATCGCCGTCCACACCCCACTGCTCATCCAGTCCCCGTCCCACCCCACTGCTCATCCCCGTCCACACCCCACTGCTCTTCCCCGGTCACACCTCAGTGCTCTTCCCGTCCACTACTCCACTGCTCAGCCCTGTCCACACCCCCACTGCTCTTCCAGTCCCCGTCCACACCCCCACTGCTCATCCCTGTCCACACCCCCACTGCTCTTCCCAGTCCCCCGTCCACACCCCCACTGCTCTTCCCAGTCCCCCGTCCACACCCCCACTGCTCATCCCTCGTCCACACCCCACTGCTCTTCCAGTCCCCCGTCCACACCCCCACTGCTCTTCCCAGTCCCCCGTCCACACCCCCACTGCTCTTCCAAGTCCCCCGTCCACACCCCCACTGCTCATCCCAGTCCCCGTCCACACCCCACTGCTCTTCCAGTCCCCGTCCACACCCCCACTGCTCATCCCCCGTCCACACCCCACTGCTCATCCCTCGTCCACACCCCCACTGCTCATCCCTCGTCCACACCCCACTGCTCATCCTCGTCCACACCCCCACTGCTCATCCCCCGTCCACACCCCCACTGCTCATCCCTCGTCCACACCCCACTGCTCATCCCTCGTCCACACCCCCACTGCTCATCCCTCGTCCACACCCCCACTGCTCATCCCCTGTCCACACCCCCACTGCTCATCCCCCGTCCACACCCCCACTGCTCTTCCCAGTCCCCGTCCACACCCCCACTGCTCTTCCCAGTCCCCCGTCCACACCCCCACTGCTCATCCCCCGTCCACACCCCCACTGCTCATCCCCCGTCCACACCCCCACTGCTCTTCCCAGTCCCCGTCCACACCCCCACTGCTCATCCCAGTCCCCCGTCCACACCCCCACTGCTCATCCCAGTCCCCCGTCCACACCCCCACTGCTCATCCCCCGTCCACACCCCCACTGCTCTTCCCCCGTCCACACCCCCACTGCTCATCCCCTGTCCACACCCCCACTGCTCATCCCCCGTCCACACCCCCACTGCTCTTCCCAGTCCCCCGTCCACACCCCCACTGCTCATCCCTCGTCCACACCCCCACTGCTCATCCCCCGTCCACACCCCCACTGCTCTTCCCAGTCCCCCGTCCACACCCCCACTGCTCATCCCCTGTCCACACCCCCACTGCTCATCCCCCGTCCACACCCCCACTGCTCTTCCCAGTCCCCCGTCCACACCCCCACTGCTCATCCCAGTCCCCCGTCCACACCCCCACTGCTCTTCCCCCGTCCACACCCCCACTGCTCATCCCCCGTCCACACCCCCACTGCTCCTCCCCCGTCCACACCCCCACTGCTCTTCCCCCGTCCACACCCCCACTGCTCCTCCCCCGTCCACACCCCCACTGCTCCTTCCCCGTCCACACCCCCACTGCTCCTCCCCGTCCACACCCCACTGCTCATCCCTCGTCCACACCCCCACTGCTCTTCCCCGTCCACACCCCCACTGCTCTTCCCCCGTCCACACCCCCACTGCTCTTCCCAGTCCCCCGTCCACACCCCCACTGCTCTTCCCAGTCCCCCGTCCACACCCCCACTGCTCTTCCCAGTCCCCCGTCCGCACCCCCACTGCTCTTCCCCCGTCCACACCCCCACTGCTCATCCCGCGTCCACACCCCCACTGCTCCTCCCCGTCCACACCCCCACTGCTCATCCCCCGTCCACACCCCCACTGCTCCTCCCCCGTCCACACCCCCACTGCTCATCCCCCGTCCACACCCCCACTGCTCATCCCTCGTCCACACCCCCACTGCTCTTCCCAGTCCCCCGTCCACATCCCCACTGCTCTTCCCAGTCCCCGTCCACACCCCCACTGCTCTTCCCCCGTCCACACCCCCACTGCTCATCCCTCGTCCACACCCCCACTGCTCATCCCTCGTCCACACCCCCACTGCTCAATCCCCCGTCCACACCCCCACTGCTCATCCCTCGTCCACACCCCCACTGCTCATCCCTCGTCCACACCCCCACTGCTCATCCCCCGTCCACACCCCCACTGCTCTTCCCCCGTCCACACCCCCACTGCTCTTCCCCCGTCCACACCCCCACTGCTCTTCCCCTGTCCACACCCCCACTGCTCATCCCCCGTCCACACCCCCACTGCTCATCCCTCGTCCACACCCCCACTGCTCATCCCTCGTCCACACCCCCACTGCTCATCCCCCGTCCACACCCCCACTGCTCTTCCCCCGTCCACACCCCCACTGCTCTTCCCCCGTCCACACCCCCACTGCTCATCCCCCGTCCACACCCCCACTGCTCTTCCCAGTCCCCCGTCCACACCCCCACTGCTCATCCCAGTCCCCCGTCCACACCCCCACTGCTCATCCCCCGTCCACACCCCCACTGCTCATCCCAGTCCCCCAGTCCCCGTCCACACCCCCACTGCTCTTCCCCCGTCCACACCCCCACTGCTCTTCCCCCGTCCCCCACCCACCCCCACTGCCTCCATTCCCCGTCCACACCCCCACTGCTCATCCCCTGTCCACACCCCCACTGCTCTTCCAGTCCCGTCACCCCCCGCTCCACCCCACCCCCACTGCTCATCCCTCGTCCACACCCCCACTGCTCTTCCCAGTCCCCCGTCCACACCCCCACTGCTCTTCCCAGTCCCCCGTCCACACCCCACTGCTTCATCCCTCGTCCACACCCCCACTGCTCTTCCCAGTCCCCCGTCCACACCCCCACTGTCTTCCCAGTCCCCCGTCCACACCCCCACTGCTCTTCCAGTCCCCCGTCCACACCCCCACTGCTCATCCCCCACGTCCCCGTCCACACCCCCACTGCTCATCCCCGTCCACACCCCCACTGCTCTCCCCCCCATCCCCCCGTCCACACCCCCACTGCTCATCCCCCGTCCACACCCCCACTGCTCATCCCTCGTCCACACCCCACTGCTCATCCCTCGTCCACACCCCCACTGCTCATCCCTCGTCCACACCCCCACTGCTCATCCCCCGTCCACACCCCCACTGCTCCATCCCTCGTCCACACCCCCACTGCTTCCATCCCCTCGTCCACCACCCCCACTGCTCATCCCTCGTCCACACCCCCACTGCTCATCCCCTGTCCACACCCCCACTGCTCATCCCCCGTCCACACCCCCACTGCTCTTCCCAGTCCCCCGTCCACACCCCCACTGCTCTTCCAGTCCCCCGTCCACACCCCCACTGCTCATCCCCCGTCCACACCCCCACTGCTCATCCCCCGTCCACACCCCCACTGCTCTTCCCAGTCCCCCGTCCACACCCCCACTGCTCATCCCAGTCCCCCGTCCACACCCCCACTGCTCATCCCAGTCCCCCGTCCACACCCCCACTGCTCATCCCCCGTCCACACCCCCACTGCTCTTCCCCCCGTCCACACCCCCACTGCTCATCCCTGTCCCACACCCCCACTGCTCATCCCCCCGTCCACACCCCCACTGCTCTTCCCAGTCCCCCGTCCACACCCCCACTGCTCATCCCCTGTCCACACCCCCACTGCTCTATCCCCCGTCCACACCCCCACTGCTCTTCCCAGTCCCCCGTCCACACCCCCACTGCTCATCCCAGTCCCCCGTCCACACCCCCACTGCTCATCCCAGTCCCCCGTCCACACCCCCACTGCTCATCCCCCGTCCACACCCCCACTGCTCTTCCCCCCGTCCACACCCCCACTGCTCATCCCCCCTGTCCACACCCCCACTGCTCATCCCTCGTCCACACCCCCACTGCTCATCCCCCGTCCACACCCCCACTGCTCTTCCCAGTCCCCCGTCCCACCCCCACTGCTCATCCCCTGTCCACACCCCCACTGCTCATCCCCCGTCCACACCCCCACTGCTCTTCCCAGTCCCCCGTCCACACCCCACTGCTCATCCCAGTCCCCCGTCCACACCCCCACTGCTCTTCCCAGTCCCCCCGTCCACACCCCCACTGCTCTTCCCAGTCCCCCGTCCACACCCCCACTGCTCATCCCTGTCCACACCCCCACTGCCTCATCCCCTGTCCACACCCCCACTGCTCTTCCCTCGTCCACACCCCCACTGCTCATCCCTCGTCCACACCCCCACTGCTCCTCCCCCGTCCACACCCCCACTGCTCATCCCTCGTCCACACCCCCACTGCTCTTCCCCCGTCCACACCCCCACTGCTCATCCCTGTCCACACCCCCACTGCTCTTCCCCCGTCCACACCCCCACTGCTCTTCCCCCGTCCACACCCCACTGCTCTTCCCAGTCCCCCGTCCACACCCCCACTGCTCTTCCCCCGTCCACACCCCCACTGCTCTTCCCAGTCCCCCGTCCACACCCCCACTGCTCTTCCCCCGTCCACACCCCCACTGCTCTTCCAGTCCCCGTCCACACCCCCACTGCTCATCCCAGTCCCCCGTCCACACCCCCACTGCTCATCCCCTGTCCACACCCCCACTGCTCATCCCCTGTCCACACCCCCACTGCTCTTCCCTCGTCCACACCCCCACTGCTCATCCCTCGTCCACACCCCCACTGCTCCTCCCCCGTCCACACCCCCACTGCTCATCCCCCGTCCACACCCCCACTGCTCTTCCCCCGTCCACACCCCCACTGCTCTTCCCCCGTCCACACCCCCACTGCTCATCCCCCGTCCACACCCCACTGCTCTTCCCCCGTCCACACCCCCACTGCTCATCCCAGTCCCCCGTCCACACCCCCACTGCTCATCCCAGTCCCCCGTCCACACCCCCACTGCTCATCCCCCGTCCACACCCCCACTGCTCTCCCCGTCCAACACCCCACTGCTCATCCAGTCCCCCGTCCACACCCCACTGTCTCTTCCCAGTCCCCCGTCCACACCCCCACTGGGTCTTCCAGTCCCCCGTCCACACCCCACTGCTCTTCCCCCGTCCACCCCCACTGCTCTTCCAGTCCCCGTCCACACCCCACTGCTCTTCCCAGTCCCCCGTCCACACCCCACTGCTCTTCCCCGTCCACACCCCACGCTCTTCCCCGTCCACACCCCCACTGCTCTTCCCCGTCCACACCCCACTGCTCTTCCCAGTCCCCCGTCCACAGCCACACCCAGGGCCGTCCGTACAGTCCCATCCATGGCAATCTACAGGAGCAGTCAAGGTCATCTCGTCAGAGGGTAGTTTCGGCAGAGGAGACACTGCATTCAGTAAAGTGGTGTTTTAGTGGGGTTCAGTGATGTTCAGAGGTGTTCAGTGGTGTTCAGTGGTGTTCAGTGGTGTTCAGTGGTGTTCAGAGGTGTTCAGTGGTGTTCAGTGTGTTCAGTGGTGTTCAGTGGTGTTCAGTGGTGTTGCAGAGGTGTTCAGTGGTGTTCAGAGGTGTTCAGATGTGTTCAGTGGTGTTCAGAGGTGTTTCAGTGGTGTTCAATGGTGTTCAGAGGTGTTGAGTGGTGTTCAGAGGTGTTGAGTGGTGTTCAGAGGTGTTGAGTGGTGTTGAGTGGTGTTCAGAGGTGTTCAGAGGTGTTCAGTGATGTTCAGTGGTGTTCAGTGGTGTTCAGAGGTGTTCAATGGTGTTCAGAGGTGTTCGGTGGTGTTCAGAGGTGTTGAGTGGTGTTCAGAGGTGTTGAGTGGTGTTGAGTGGTGTTCAGAGGTGTTCAGAGGTGTTCAGTGGTGTTCAATGGTGTTCAGTGGTGTTCAGTGGTGTTCAGAGGTGTTCAGTGGTGTTCAGTGGTGTTCAATGGTATTCAGAGGTGTTCAGCGGTATTTGTTCTGATCTAACATACTCAGGATACCACATTCTGCCGAGTCACTTCAGTGGTGTTGAGTGGTGTTCAGTGGTGTTTGTTCTGATCTAACATACTCAGGACACCACCCACTAAGCCCCCAACTGATGACAATAATTGCTTAGTCGCGGAGCCAACATGAGTGAGCTCTCCCTCCGGAGGGCGCCACCACGTCTGTTCAGTTAGCCCCCATGAGTTTACCGATACCGGTGACCCCGACAGAACCAAACCAAGGCCATAGACGTGGAGAGGACATCGAAACTGAGGTCACCATGAGAGCAGGGCATGAAGGGCCACAGAATTTGAGACATTTTTTTTTAATGCTGATCGCTGAGGATGAGGATGATGAAGATAATGCTACGGATCTCAAGTCTGGTCTGAAACCGCACGACAGGGCTGCACTCTACGCTTACTTTCCTAGTATATCCCACCGTCAACCAGGCCTGAGAGACACAGACACCTGCAGTGTTGGTCAGGAAATTTAAGCAACACACTCAAAGACGCGTTCATCAGTGGATGAAACTCAACAGTGTTGTCCCAGTCTTCCCAGTTGAGCCCGCAGCCAACTCAACTCTGGGTAGGAGCCGGTCAGGGCAGAACATTCCTGTCATCGAATGTCTCTCCAGGAATGGAACCCTCGATCTGCCGGCAGGGAATCCACGACGCTTACCCTTTGCCATGGCGGCTGGCTGAAGAATATTATGTTCTTCACTTTACAAATGATGCTCGACATGGAAAAACAAGTGACTCTGTCCCATCTATCATTCTGAGCCGACCGCGCGATCTTGGGAGCTTTGTTTCCGACAGTTTGCTGTCTGTCATCTGTAACGTTCACCTGTCTGCTTGGTACTGTGTGGTTAACAAGCATTACTATGCACTTGTGTTGTGTGCTCATTTGCATTTCGCCCGATGCTTACAATATTCATGTGTGTCGTACATTTGTGGTGTGCAATGGCATTTTGTGGCCAGCATTATCATTTTTAACTGCTTTAGGTACCGTTGTGGCCGGTGAACATTGTGTGGACAGAAACGAAACAATTACGCCAGCCTGTCGCCATCCGAACGTTGTCTGAGCAAAGCGAAGGATGACGGCAGTTGTTTCCTTCTTACAGTTAGCGCCTGCTTCTAACGACGCCTTGCACGCCTGGGCATAACTTAATATTCACTGATGCCTAATTGCCTTTATGGTCTAACATTAGTGAAACAAAAATAAAAATTAGATACTAAAATTAATCGGATATTAGGCTTATATTTGTAGCGTATGACCATATTTTCATGAGAAATAACTAATTTCATCAAAAAAAAAAAAAAAAAAAAAAAAGACAATGAAGACTTTCGACACCAGCAGACTTCCATAGCATTCTCCAACACTTGTGCACGGTGACGTTAATGGACGCGCTGAAGTCAACACAAAGCGCTGCAGGCTGTGACCGTTGCTGCACGTGCAGCAGTGTGACGCGCACACAGCCATTTGCACTGTGGCTGTGATTCCATCGTTCAGTGGCTGCCTTACATGACGTAACAAAAGGTCTGTCGGGAAGACATGAAGAAAACAGTCAGTGAACGTGTTGACAACACACGGCTTCAGTGAAACCTCATGGGAATTTCGCGGTCGGCTCGGCTTAAACAAAGACCATAACTTGACAAGTTTGTCCAAACTAACTGGCCTCTTTAGTTCATGAAAACTTAAAAATGGCGCTTTTTCACTGATTTCGCCTTTATATACTTTTCTATTGCTTTGAACGTCACAAATTAGATTTTTTTTTTTTTAAACACGTAAAGCGTGTTAATTGAACACGTACAGCGTGTTAATTGTGCAACCACAAACACACTCTTAGTCTTTATTCTCTGTCACTTCTGCAGCTTTTGTAGTCACCTAGTTTTTCCGCGCTGTTTGGAACGTTTCCATGGCAACAGTGACTATGCAAACCATCGGGCATCCAAACTAAGGGATAAATTGTCAGGGGAAAAGACATTTACTTTAAATCGAACCAGCACGAGTGAATTGTCCTTGCATCAAAGCAGAACAAGTTCTAGCCATGGGACTTTGGGGGCTTTGTGGCAGGCCTGCGCTTCTGAGGCTGAAAGACAAGAAAGAAGTGAAATGTCAGCAGCAAGGTAGTTTAATGGGAAATAATGAATGGCAACAAAATCACCAGAGAGTGAGAGAGGAGAGAGAGAGAGAGAGAGAGAGAGAGAGAGACAGGAGACAGAGGAAGAGAGAGCAGAGACAGAGACAGAGAGACAAGGGAGAAGAGAGAGAGAAGAAGAAGAGAGAGAAGACAGACAGAAGACAGACGAGAGACAGAGAGACAGACAGAGAGACAGACAGACAGACAGACAGGAGACAGACAGACAGACGAGATGCAGTTCAACAGGAACGCCAGGAGGAAAACAGATTCAGCATAGCAATAACAATATTGATTACAAGATTGTGTTACAGTTGATAACGAAGATGATGGAGGTGATGACAGCAAGAATTAACAGGAAAAAAGTTATCGTCAGCTTAGAACTACAACAATTGATATGTTTCACAGAGAATGGGTCTACCAATACACAAATTCTGCAGGAGCATTCATTAACATTACTTGAAAACTTACAACCACTGTTCCTGTGATTGCTACAGGTACTTTTGGTTTTCTTCTACTGCTACACAACACAGGATATAAACAGGGCAAAATAAGGCGTAGGTGTGGGTAATGTACGTAATGCAGCAGTATTTAGATTGTGGGGAAATGAGAGTGAGATGTGAGTGTGGACTTTGCCCAGATGTTGACACAGAAGAGACAGTCTCCTCCAACTAGTGTGTCTTTATCGGGAGTTGAACCCAAAACCCTTGGGTGAAGAGAACAATCCTTTCTGCACAAAGCTAGTAGACCCAGTCAATTACAAGGGGGGGGGGGGGGGGGGGGAAGCGTTCAGTTGTACCTCCACGGACACTTTGAAGAATGACAGAAACTAACTGCTAAAACGTTGTTTTTCATCTTTGTCTCATCTGTTATGTACATTGGTTTGTATGCTGGGCTGCCATCAGCCATCGCATTTCTGTAAATTCTATGTGATTGGTGGAGAGAGCTGTCGGTATTCACCTTATGGCAATGAGGCCAGATGAAGAAGTTAATTACTCTTTTATTTGTTACGTTGATTTCCGTTTAATTCTGTCTATCTGTCTGTCTGTCTGTCTCTTTCTCGCTGTCCGTCCGTCTGTCTGCCTCTCTCTGCCTGTTTCTCTGTCCCTATCTCGGTCTCCGTCTCTGTCTGTCTGTCAGTTTGTCTGTCTGTCTCTTTCTCTCAGCCTGTCTCTCTTTCGATCTGTCTATCTGTCTCTCAGTTTGCTAAAGGGAAGGCAGCCACAAAGTCCAGAACGGGGACTGTGCCGTGTCTCACGTGCTTCTTTACAAACAGGCCTGACTCACTATGGACATGTACCGCACTAGCTGACCACTGTTTACAAACAGGCTGATCACTATGGACATGTACCGCACTAGCTGACCACTGTTTACACACAGGCTGACTCACTCTGGACATGTACCGCACTAGCTGACCACTATTTACACACAGGCCTGACTCACTGTGGACATGTACCGCACTAGCTGACCACTGTTTACACACAGTCCTGACTCACTGTGGACATGTACAGCACTGACCACTGTTTACACACAGGCCTGACTCACTGTGGACATGTACCGCACTGACCACTGTTTACACACAGGCCTGACTCACTGTGGACATGTACCGCACTGACCACTGTTTACACACAGGCCTGACTCACTGTGGACATGTATCGCACTGACCACTGTTTACACACAGGCTTGACTCACTGTGGACATGTACCGCACTAGCTGACCACTGTTTACACACAGGCCTGACTCACTATGGACATGTACCGCACTAACTGACCACTGTTTACACACAGGCCTGACTCACTATGGACATGTACCGCACTAACTGACCACTGTTTACACACAGGCCTGACTCACTGTGGACATGTACCGCACTGACCACTGTTTACACACAGGCCTGACTCACTGTGGACATGTACCGCACTGACCACTGTTTACACACAGGCCTGACTCACTGTGGACATGTACCGCACTGACCACTGTTTACACACAGGTCTGACTCACTGTGGACATGTACCGCACTGACCACTGTTTACACACAGGTCTGACTCACTGTGGACATGTACCGCACACTGACCACTGTTTATACACAGGTCTGACTCACTGTGGACATGTACCGCACTGACCACTGTTTACACACAGGCCTGACTCACTGTGGACATGTACCGCACTGACCACTGTTTACACACAGGCCTGACTCACTGTGGACATGTACCGCACTGACCACTGTTTACACACAGGCCTGACTCACTCTGGACATGTACCGCACTGACCACTGTTTACACACATGTCTGACTCACTGCGGACATGTACCGCACTAACTGACCACTGTTTACACACAGGCCTGACTCACTCTGGACATGTACCGCACTGACCACTGTTTACACACAGGCCTGACTCACTATGGACATGTACCGCACTGACCACTGTTTACACACATGTCTGACTCACTGCGGACATGTACCGCACTGACCACTGTTTACACACAGGCCTGACTCACTGTGGACATGTACCGCACTGACCACTGTTTACACACAGGCCTGACTCACTGTGGACATGTACCGCACTGACCACTGTTTACACACAGACCTGACTCACTGTGGACATGTACCGCACTGACCACTGTTTACACACAGGCCTGACTCACTATGGACATGTACCGCACTGACCACTGTTTACACACAGCCTGACTCACTGTGGACATGTACCGCACTGACCACTGTTTACACACAGGCCTGACTCACTGTGGACATGTACCGCACTGACCACTGTTTACACACAGCCTGACTCACTGTGGACATGTACCGCACTGACCACTGTTTACACACAGGTCTGACTCACTGTGGACATGTACCGCACTGACCACTGTTTACACACAGGCCTGACTCACTGTGGACATGTACCGCACTGACCACTGTTTACACACAGGCCTGACTCATGTGGACATGTACCGCACTGACCACTGTTTACACACAGACCTGACTCACTCTGGACATGTACCGCACTGACCACTGTTTACACACAGGCTGACTCACTATGGACATGTACCGCACTGACCACTGTTTACACACATGTCTGACTCACTGCGGACATGTACCGCACTGACCACTGTTTACACACAGGCCTGACTCACTGTGGACATGTACCGCACTGACCACTGTTTACGCACAGGCCTGACTCACTGTGGACATGTACCGCACTAACTGACCACTGTTTACACACAGGCCTGACTCACTGTGGACATGTACCGCACTGACCACTGTTTACACACAGACCTGACTCACTGTGGACATGTACCGCACTGACCACTGTTTACACACAGACCTGACTCACTGTGGACATGTACCGCACTGACCACTGTTTACACACAGGCCTGACTCACTGTGGACATGTACCGCACTGACCACTGTTTACACACAGGCCTGACTCACTGTGGACATGTACCGCACTGACCACTGTTTACACACAGGCTTGACTCACTGCGGAATGTACCGCACTAACTGACCACTGTTTACACACAGGCCTGACTCACTGTGGACATGTACCGCACTGACCACTGTTTACACAGGGCCTGACTCACTGTGGACATGTACCGCACTGACCACTGTTTACACACATGTCTGACTCACTGCGGACATGTACAGCACTGACCACTGTTTACACACAGGCCTGACTCACTGTGGACATGTACCGCACTGACCACTGTTTACACACAGCCTGACTCACTCTGGACATGTACCGCACTGACCACTGTTAACACCAGGCCTGACTCACTATGGACATGTACCGCACTAACTGACCACTGTTTACACACGCCTGACTCACTGTGGACATGTACCGCACTAGCTGACCACTGTTTACAACAGGCCTGGCTCACTGTGGACAGGTCTTGTACCGCACTAGCTGACCCACACTGTCCACTCGGCACATCCCAGTTATGCGAAGTGACTGGTCCCACAATGGTGTGCAGTCGGCCGAGGACTAAGATTACCTCCCTTGCACAAGTCCTTTTTCTCCTCCTCCCTTACCCCCCCCCCCCCCCCCCCATTCCCCTTCTACCCCTTGCAGGGCCGCACAGTTCAACACAAACTAGTGTGTGGACTTACATGACGTCAGACATAAACTTTTTATAGCAGACTCTTTTACAAACGTTGTGCAGACAGGTCCTATGTGATATGACTTTTTCACTATTGTAAAAGATAAATACATGTCATCAAACAAACAAACAAACATACAAGCAAACAAACAAACAGCAGCAGCAGCAGCAACAACAACAACCACAACAGAAATGTGCTTTAAATTATACCATTTGAAGTACCCGTTGGGCGCCAGCGGCCGTATGCATTCGTGCGTGTCCGACCATGGCAGCATGAATCAGAGCCAGTTTTCCTGTTGTTTCTAATCGTGCGTGTCTCGCTTCAACCTGTGAATCCACCAGACTTCTGAAGTGTGGCATTTGAAGAGTGCCCTAGGTTACATCTCCTGCTGTCAATAGGACTTTTCCCTGTGGTCAACGGGTATTTCCTCACTGTCACTGGACCTTGCCCCAGAGTCGGCCAAAAGGCAGACAAGAAAAGGATGCATCCGAAGGTACGAGTGGGACCCAGAGAAGTACTGTCCTCAACTGCCGAACAGGGGGCCGGAATAGCTCAGTGGTAGAGCGCCGGACTCGTAATCTTGGGGTTGCGGGTTCGAATCTCCACCGGGCCGTTTCGGTACAGGGGGATTTTCCCCTCGGAGTTAACTTTGGTTCTGACTCCATTCCCCATACAGTCCTTCGAATGAGACTATAAACCGAGGTTCCGTGTGTGAACGCCGCATAACATCTTGCACACACGTAAAATCCCATCACCAACTTTCGGAAGAGAAGGCCAGTTTGGCCGTTGGTATGCATGACACTTACACATAGCATACATCTTCCCCGAAGTTGGAGTATGGCTGCCTTAATGGCGGGATGAAAAACGGTCATACACACAAAACTCCACGACCATTGTTGGGTAGATGGGAATAATCCTTGCCTGTCTATACAGGGAGTGTCCGCAGGAGTACCAGCCTGCGTTCGCAGAAGTTCCGAACAAACTAGCTGGGAGCAATCCTGTGCCACCCTTGGAAGCCTGCGCTGTGTTCACATAGGGTGCAGGCACGCATAGGGCATTCCATCAAGATGTCAAGGGACACAACTGCACCATGGCAGATGCCATTGTGTACGGGCCACTGGACTTGACGCGACAAACCTTCTACGGGAGCGTTCCCACGGGTGTACCAGCCCATATTTCATGACCGCAAGGCCCACCGGCAAAAAACGCCACCGTCAATCAACTGCCGTGTGCATCCTCTAGCCTCACTCGTTGCTGTTCCGCTGACAGGTAAAGACAGTACAACTCCAGACACGGCCAAGCTGTCGCCATGAGGTCTCACGTGTTCTCCGAAGAGGATACTGGGTTACAGATCACTCACAGGTGAAGATGCCTTTTAGTGTTCCATCTCCTTTAAAGGTAGGTCTGTCGTTTACAGTGAGTCCATCTTCTCAATACATGTATTGTTGTTAATATGTCTTTTGAAGTTTGCCTTAAGTTTCGGAGGCATAGCATGTGTGTGTGTGTGTGTGTGTGTGTGTGTGTGTGTGTGTGTGTGTGTGTGTGTGTGTGTGACGGGTGGGGCAGACGTGTGTGCGCGCGCGCGCGCGCGGTGTGTGTGTGTGAGGGATGGGGCAGACGTGCGTGCGTGGTGTGTGTGTGTGTGTGGTGTGTGTGTGTGTGTGTGTGTGTGTGTGTGTGTGTGTGTGTGTGTGTGAGGGATGGGGCAGACGTGCGTGCGTGCGTGCGTGTGTGTGTGTGTGTGTGTGTGTCCTTCATTTAACGTCTATCCACTATTCGTGATATTAGACCAGTGCGTGTGTGTGTGTGTGTGTGTGTGTGTGTGTGTGTGTGTGTGTGTGTGTGTGTGTGTGTGTGTTGCATGCGCGAATGTGTGCGCAGACGTGCATTCATTTGTGTGTGCAAGCACATCAAACATATTTCTGTTTATGTATGATGTGGACATATCTAGGGTTTTCTTAGATATATCTTGTATTACTTGCTCATGTGTGTACCTGGGTTCATGTCTATGAGTGAAAAATCTGACCAGGTATGAGCGTATGTGTGTGTGGTGTGTGTGTGTGTGTGGTGTGTGTGTGTGGTGTGTGTGCGTGTGCTACGTGTGTGTGTGTGCGTGTGTGTGTGCGTGTGTGTGTGTGTATATGTGTGTTGTGTGTGTGTGTGTGTGTGCGCGCGCGCGCGCGCGTGTGTTGTGAGAGAGAGGAGCGAGCGAGCGAGCGAGCGAGAGAGAGAGAGAGAGAGAGAGAGAGAGAGAGAGAGAGAGAGAGAGAGAGAGAGAGAAAGGGTGTTTTGATGCACGATGACGAACAAGGTATTACAATACACATCTTGCATAAAGCATGATGCGGTTAAACATGTTGAAGAGCTGTACAACGTCAGACCACTGGAGCAAAGCTTAGGCTGACCATTGTAGATATGACCAACACTTCAATGACCATTGTTCAACAGCCCCGGATTTTTAACAGTTTCATTTATCAGCAGTTGAATTTCAGACATTGAGGTTTCTCGATTATTGTTTGAAAATGTCTCATCAAATTACTCACAAACGTTTGAAAATGCTGAGGTACTGTTTCAGAGTGCCATTAGTCGTTTACTTTTACTTTCTTTCTTTTCCCATTGGTGATTATGTCTTAGTCACAATTTACGACAACCCCACCCCCCTTCCTCAAACTTTTACTTTGAGATTCTTTTTTCATGTCATGATTGTCAACAGGTACTTTTGCACACACAAACGTACTTATATCATGTGATCGAGTCATCGCGTATGCAACCCCTCTCT
>CM065717.1:98502369-98514869 GCA_033310375.1 Conus canariensis
TTCTTGTCATTGTTATTTCTTCTTCAATAAGATAGACATGCGCACAGGTGGTCGCGCGTTTGTGTGTGAACGTGTGTGTGTGTGTGTGTGTGTGTGTGTGTGTGTTGTGTGTGTGTGTGTGCTGTTGTTCTTGTCAATGTTGTTATTTCTTCTTCAATAAGATAGACATGTGCACAGGTGGTCGCGCGTTTGTGTGTGAACGTGTGTGTGTGTGTGTGTGTGTGTGTGTGTGTGTGTGTGTGCGTGCGCGCGCGTGCGCGTGTGTGTGTGGGGGAGGTAGGAAGGGGGGAGGGGGGGTGAGAGTATGCACGCACATGTGTGCTTGTGGTCGGCGATTGCTCGGAATTTATTTTGCCTATTACAAGTTTAGAAATCGAATCTTTCCTTGGTTTAAGGAAAACTATTTATCAATCAAATGAGGAATAGTCAAAATTTATGGACAACAAATAGGTTAATAAAAAAAAGATCAATCGATCCGTCAGTCAGTCGAGCAATTTAATAATCAGTCACTTGCATACTCGTTCATTCACCGCTTAATATAAAATGTGTCCGCAGTTTTCTCCTGCAGCGACTTTAAACAGTACTTATTCTGGATCTGGATCTGGCTGTTTATGTCGCTGAACCAACTTGATTATATTGCGAGGGAAAACAGGGAGAACGCAAAAAAAAAAAAAAAAAAAAAAAAAAAAAAAAAAGAAAAGACCCCACCCCCACCCTTTCCCCACCTACCTAGCCTAACTAACTAATGTACAACATGGGTTTAGTGGAGGGCTGCAGAACTGCCCACCGCTGCTGTAAATGCGGCGACAGTACTGGCCTGGACTGTTTTTTCATCCAGGTGGATCCAGTCCTCGGTGGTCTTTACAAAGAAGGAGCATCTGTACTGCTCTGAAGTGCCATCTGGAATCTTGTAGCCCTTGGTGTTATTGACAGCATGGCGAGCAACGATGTTTGTGGTCTCGCAGTCCTTAAATGTTGTGGGGCGGATTTTCCTTCTAGTTCTGTTTGCAGGGGTCAGGAATTTCTCTGGCGGCATTGCCTTGATGAGCCCATGGCTGATTTTGTAGAGAATGGTGAGCCGTTGTTTCCTGCGTTCTTGTAGGGGTGGAAGGCCCAGCTCATGGAGCATCTTGTCGACACAGCCCTCTTCTCTAGACCTGTAGTCTTTTTTGATGAAGCGCGCTGCTTGCCGTTGCACTCGCTCCAGCCGATCAATATCTTTCTTTAGGTACGGGTCCCAAACTATTGCGCCGTACTCCAGCATTGATCGGATAAGAGCGATGCAGGCCGGTCGGCGACACTCCTGGGGGCAGTTCCCTAGGTTACGTCTCAGGAATCCAAGCACTGACCCAGCTCTCTTACAGATGTTGGTGATGTGGGTTGACCATTTCAAGTCCGAGGAGATGAGGACGCTAAGGCATGGGTTGTGGTTTACATGCTTCAGTACCTCTCCACAGAGCGTGTAGAAGTAGGAAGACGTGGCTTGATTGGGAGGACGTAGCATTTTTGTGCGTTAAACCTCATGCCCCAGTCGTTGGCCCACACTTCCAGTCTGTGGAGGTCTGCTTGGAGGATGAAGTGGTCTTGGAAGGAGCGTATTTTTCGGTAGAGCAGGCAGTTGTCTGCGAACAGGCGTACTTTTGACGTCACAGTAGCAGGGAAGTCGTTTATGTGGTACAGGAACAGCAATGGGCCTAAGACTGTACCTTGGGGCACTCCCGACTCGACTGCAGCCTCCTCAAAAGATTCCCCCTCCAGGACCACCCTCATAGTTCTTTTGGTCAGGAAGCTTGTTATCCACTAATGAACAGGCCCTCGGATGCCGTAGTGCTGCAGCTTGTGGAGGAGTTTGGTGTGGGGCACTGTATCGAAGGCCTTGCTGAAATCCAAGATCATGACGTCGGTTTGTATCCCTGCTTCGGTGGACTCAAACGAGTCTTGCGTTGTAGTGAGCAGTTGGGTCTCACAGGAATAACCAGATCTGAAGCCATGGTTCTTGTCAGTGAGGATGTTGTACTTCTCCAGATTTCGTGCAGGTGGTGACAGATAATATGTTCCAGCAGTTTGCAGGCTACAGACGTTAATGATATGGGTCTACAGTTCTTCGCTTTATTTCTATCCCCTTTTTTGTACACACTGGATACGTTTGCGGTTAGCCAATCATCAGGAAGACATCCAGTGGACGGGGAGT
The DNA here is from genome assembly GCA_033310375.1 of Conus canariensis. NCBI lineage: Eukaryota > Metazoa > Mollusca > Gastropoda > Neogastropoda > Conidae > Conus > Conus canariensis. The sequence goes on from CM065717.1 coordinate 98,504,561, forward strand.
GGTTGAAGATACAGGTTAGGGCTGGAGCCAGTGTCTGCCAACAAGTCCTTAGGACCTTACTGGGGGTCCCATCTGGGCCGCAGGCCTTCGAGGGGTTGAGATTTCACAGAAGTTTGGCGACTCCTTCTGTGTTGATGGTCAGGTCGTCAGTAGTTGGGTATCTTGGCTCTTGCATCTTGGGGGGGGGGGGGGGAGGCGGTGAGCCATCTTCCTTTGTAAAGACGGACTTGAACTGGTTTAGAAGAAGTCTAGCCATAGAGCGGCTGTCGCTGCGGAGTGTTGCACCATCCTTCAGGGGGCTACCCCATTGTTTTCTCGGCGCCGCATCTTGATATACCTCCAAAAAGGCTTACTATTCTTCTCTTTCATGCCTTCCTCGATGGACTTGGTGACGTACTGCTGTTCTGCCCTCCTCATGGCCCTCCTACATTCCTTCTTGCAGAATGCGTAGTTGGTCCAGTTCTGTGTCTTCTTGGCCCTTCCATGCAGCCTCTTCTTCTTTTTCAGGAGTTTGCGGATGTCCTTGTTGATCCATGGGAGATCATTCCTGTTCTTCCGGTGCGCAGATGGGACATGCTTCTCTACAGTAGTCAGGATAGTTGTTTTGAAATCCTCCCAAAGACTGTTGACAACAGCCCCTTCTTTTTTCTTATCCTCCAGTCTCTCTGATAGGGGTTTGAAATATCTGTCAGTGTCCTCCCACTTTGCTTTTGAGAAGAAGTGCAACTTCCTAGCTTTCTCCTTCATTCTCTTTGGGCGGGTATCAAAATCAGTCACCACTGCCTCATGGTCGGAGAGTCCAGGGCTGGTTGTTGAGGATTTAACTAGGGAGGGGTTGGAAACAAGGACTACGTCAATCATGTTTTCCTTCCGGGTGGGTTGTTCATGGATTTGGGTCAGGTACGCTGCTGATGTATCTAGAAGCTCTCCCTGTACAGCTGGGTCGCTAGCATTTGGCAGGACTGTGTGTGCATCCCAGTTGATATTCGGGCAATTGAAGTCCCCAGCCTAGATGACTTGTTTCTGGTTTCTCCCTGCTGTGATCTTCTTCAGGATTTTGTCTAGCTCACTGAGATCATGAAGGTTTCGATGGGGCATATAAAAGCATCCAAGGAGGAGATCTCCCCCGCCTGGAGATGAACTTTGCCCATACCGCCTGGCAGTCAGCCTTGAGGTCTTTACGCTCTGAAGATACAAGGCTCTTGTGGACTAGAATGAAGACTCCTCCACCAAATCAATTGCGGTCTTTTCAGTAGGGCTCGTAGTTCACCGGAAAGATCTCAGCAGAGAGGATGTCTTAATCCAGATGCGACTCTGTTCCAAACACTACATCTGGTTTTATGTAGTTTATCATTGCAGCTAGCTCTGCCCCCTTTCTGGTCACACTCTGACAGTTGAGGTTTAAGATCCTGAGGTTTTGTTTCCTTGGCGGGTCATAAACATGGCTACTATGGTTATTTTGTCCATCTTGGCCAATTGAAAGCTGCTTGCCTTGTGTGTGTGTGTGTGTGTGTGTGTGTGTGTGTGTGTGTGTGTGTGTGCGTGTGTGTGGTGTGTGTGTGGTGTGCCTGGTATAGAGTGAGCATTTGCTGAATGACGTGACTGGCGATTTTCCTTACTTCTTCTCACACTTGGGGCTGCTTGCCTTGAGTGGACTGAACTTACGATGGGAAGGGTGGAAGGAATCAACGCTAGAGTCAAGATCAGCTAAGGGCTGGTAGTAGTTTGCAGATTCCAAGGAGAGACTGCGGAAGGTGAAGGATCCACAGTTGACGCTATCACATTTGTGACAGATCCACTGTATACTTGGTCGGTTTAGTACCTCATAGTCTGATGAACAAAGATCGATACACGATTTGTGGTACCAAATGCTACAGTTATCACAGGCAACTCCAGCATCAGCCCAGGACACATGTCTTTCACACATTACGACATGGGAATATGTTCTTCGGATGTGGGCCAGGGTTTTTTGTGTATATCGCCGGACAACAGCAGAGTCAACACAAGAAGGGCACTGACCTGACGAGGGTGTAGGTTTGGCCGAAGGGCCTTCTGATGTTACCTCCTGCTCTCAAGAGTTGGCTTGGGATCCTGAAAGGTGACTTGTTCCCAGGCGTAATGAAGTCATTGTAGAACACCAACAACAGTAGCAGGGAAGTAGTGAAGTAGGCTGAGATCATGGTGTAACTTCTCAATCACAAGTTCTGAAGTACGAAGCCGAGGTGTAGAACAAAGATGGCGGACATGTTGACACGTTCACTGCAGAAAATTTTTTTTTGGTCAAACTCTAGCAAATTTCCAAGAGAAAAATGTTCATACCTTTAATAGTTTGAAAATATGGCCTAAACTAGCAGTGGTTTCATTGATGAACAGGTTCAAAAACAGGATAAACTGTAGAAAAATGCAAAGAATTTCGTTGTTTACTGCCAGGATCGAAAAGGCTTGTTACTTCCTGCGCATGCGCTCTCCCCCTTCCAGCTGATCTTGTTCAATCTACGAACTACTCCTACGAGCTAAGAAAAGGTCACAGGTGGGTAATTTTAGCACCGAATTTCAAAAGACCGTGAGTGTTACTAAACATACTCAAGAAGCTTCTCTCATCCGTTGCCAACTTCACGCACATTCATAAAAGATCATTTTAAAAATTCATGTCGCCAACATGACGATGACGCATTTGTCGTCTGCAATGATCGAGAAAGAGGCTGGACTAATTCTGATTTCAACACCCAAAAGATCAGCCTTCTGCTAAATAAACCGCAGTACTGCTAAACAAATCTGCTACACGAAATCGACTATTTGCAGCCAGTAAACACAATAAATACACCGATGAGTATGAAGCGGTTACGCTGTCATTCTGTTGAAAAAAAAGAATTCCGGAGAACTGATCCTGACACAATGTTTGTTTGCCATGAAGTCTGCCGTAACAAACGCCAAACGTGATTTCAGGTATGACTGACCTGATCGTCGCTGTGAAAGCGTGTCCTTCAGGAAGAGTGACAGCACACACGCTTCAGTTTGTACACAGACAAGCACGAACTTAATCACCCAAGCTTTCAGCTTTTCCCTTTCACGATGGCATAAAAGGCCTGGTCGGATATCTTAAACCAGGTACAGTCCTTATTGTCCTTGCCGGCGAAAAAGTAAAACGATGGCAGTTCATTTATGAGCAGCCACTTGTAATAAAGAAAAAGGCTCACGAACTGTAAGATCCCCGCTTGGCAAGATTTCCGCCTGTTCCCCCCTGTCTGACTTATTTCCTCCAAAGGTAGGAAAAGGAAATCTTTACTTATTGATTATGTCCACAATCATGTCTGCTTTCTCTCCTCATCTTCTGAACATTTTCATCACGCCCTCACTCATCTTTCCTGTCTCATGATGTCCACACTCATCTTTCCTGTCTCATGATGTCCACACTCATCTTTCCTGTCTCATGATGTCCATGCTCATCTTCCCTTTCCCTTGATATTCACACCCAGGTTTCCTTTCTCATGATGTCCATACTCATCTTTCCTTTCTCATGATGTCCATACTCATCTTTCCTTTCTCATGATGTCCATACTCATCTTCCTTTCTCATGATGTCCATACTCATCTTTCCTTTCTCATGATGCCCATACTCATCTTTCCTTTCTCATGATGTCCTCACTCATCTTTCCTTTCTCATGATGTCCATACTCATCTTTCCTTTCTCATGATATCCTCACTCATCTTTCCTTTCTCATGATGTCCATACTCATCTTTCCTTTCTCATGATGCCCATACTCATCTTTCCTTTCTCATGATGTCCTCACTCATCTTTCCTTTCTCATGATGTCCATACTCATCTTTCCTTTCTCATGATGTCCATACTCATCTTCCTTTCCCTTGATAGCCACACCCAGTTTTCCTTTCTCATGATGTCCATACTCATCTTCCTTTCTCATGATGTCCATACTCATCTTTCCTTTCTCATGATGTCCATACTCATCTTTCCTTTCTCATGATGCCATACCATCTTTCCTTTCTCATGATGTCCTCACTCATCTTTCCTTTCTCATGATGTCCATACTCATCTTTCCTTTCTCATGATGTCCTCACTCATCTTTCCTTTCTCATGATGTCCATACTCATCTTTCCTTTCTCATGATGCCCATACTCATCTTTCCTTTCTCATGATGTCCTCACTCATCTTTCCTTTCTCATGATGTCCATACTCATCTTTCCTTTCTCATGATGTCCATACTCATCTTCCTTTCTCATGATGTCCATATCATCTTCCTTTCTCATGATGTCCATACTCATCTTTCCTTTCCTTGATAGCCACACCCAGTTTTCCTTTCTCATGATGTCCTCACTCATCTTTCCTTTCTCATGATGTCCATACTCATCTTTCCTTTCTCATGATGTCCATACTCATCTTTCCTTTCTCATGATGTCCTCACTCATCTTTCCTTTCTCATGATGTCCATACTCATCTTCCCGTTCTCATGATGTCGCCTTCCATCTGTCCTTTCTTACGATGTCTACATCCATCTTTGCTTGTTATAATGTGATGTCCCCACCGATCCTCTGTGTATTACTTTCTCTGTAAGAGGCAATTCGGGTGTGTATCTTGTTATTTTCTTTCCTTTCTCACGGTGTTATCCTCTCTCTTTCCATACTCATGATGACCACACCCATTTTTCCTTTTGTTATGGTTTCATAATCCACTTTTCCTTGTTGTGGGTTTCCTGGTCGACGTTTCGCTTATCCTCATGGTCTCATCTATCTTTTTTTTTCATGATGTCCTTATCCTCCTTATTTTGTTTAAGATCTTGATGTTGCTGTTGGTTACTGCCTTCCCCATGGTGTTGTCATTGATCTTCCTTGCAGCTGGCGATATCAGGGCTGTCCACTGTGTATACTTGTTTGGATAGTTGCACAGGCCAATTCATGTCTGTCTCCTTTTAAAAAAAAAAAGTTGTTGAGATGAAGACATTGGCCACATGCACCATAACTTACGTGACAGATAGTAATAACCATTTCAGACTGCATGTGTGTGGGCGGGGAGGGTGGAGCACGGGAAAACAGGAGAACAGCGCATTGAAATGGGCAGTGGAAATGACAATTTGTATGTCGGTCGGAACTTAAAACTGCGAACGCTGTCACTCCTGGTTCAACAAGGCACCGTGTTAGGATACCCCTTCATATCTGGCACCACGTTATTTTAGATGTGGAATATCCGTTCATATCTGGTACCATGTTATTTTAGATGTTGGATATCCATTCATATCTGGTACCATGTTATTTTAGATGTTAGATATCCGTTCATATCTGGTACCATGTATCTTAGATGTTGGATACCCGTTCATACACGCACCACGTTGGGATACCCTTCATATCTGGCACCAGTTATTTTAGATGTTGGAATATCCGTTCATATCTGGTACCATGTTATTTTGGATGTTGGATATCCGTTCATATCTGGTACCATGTTATTTTAGATGTTAGATATCCGTTCATATCTGGTACCATGTATTTTAGATGTTGGATACCCGTTCATAACCGGCACCACGTTATTTTGGATGTGGAATATCCGTTCATATCTGGCGCTATGTTATGTTCGGTTTAGGATATTCGTTCATATCTCGTACCATGTTGTTTTCGGTGGAGGATATCCATTCATAACGGGCAACATGTTATTTTGGGTATATGATATTCGTCCATATTTGGCACCTTGTGATTTTGGATGTAGGATATCCGTCCATATCTGGCAACATGTTATTTCTAGTGTAGGATATCCGTTTATATCTGGCATCATAGTTTTGGTGTAGGATATCCGTTCACATTTGGCACCATGTTACTTTCTCCGTGTAAGGTGTAGGCTGTCCGTGCACACCCGACACAATGTTACATTCTGCGTAACATGTAGGCTATCTGTGCACGCCTAGCAACGTGTTCATTTCGCCGTAAAGCGTGTACTGGCATCCATGGTACTTTTGCCGTAAGATGAAGGATATCCGTGCACTCCTTGCAACATGTTGCTTAATCCGTGATGTGCAGGATAGCTGTGCAACATGTTGCTTAATCCGTGATATGCAGGATAGCCGTGCATACGCGGCTCCATGTTACTTTCTCCGTAAGGTGTAGGATACCCGGTGCACGCCTGGCATTGTTAGTTTCTCTGTGAGGTTTTGAACACCCGATGCATGCCTGACTCTATGTTACTTTCGCCGTAAAATGTAGGATACAGGGTGCACGCCTGACATGTCACTTTCGCCGTAAAGTGTAGGATACTCGGTGCACGCCTGACATTGTTATTTTGCCGTAAAGTGTAGGATACTCAGTACACGCCTGACATCGTTATTTTTGCCGTAAAGTGTAGGATACTCAGTGCACGCCTGACATAATGTTATTTTTGCCGTAAAGTGTAGGATACTCGGTGCACGCCTGACAATGTTATTTTTGCCGTAAAGTGTAGGATACCCGGTGCATGCGTCACACTATGTTCATTTCGCCGTGAAGTGTAGGATACTCGGTACACGCCTGACACTATGTTAAATTCTCCGTAAAGTGTAAGATACTCGGTGCACGCCTGGCGTTATGTTACTGACTCTGAAAGATGTGAAGTATCTTTGCACACCTGGCAATGGAAAGTGTAGGCAACCAAAATGTGGCAGCATCTGTTTTCTCCGTCAGCTTCAAACCTTGGAGTACCTTGAGAAATGACCCCCCAGATCCGCTGTCTGTGATGTGGCAGCATCTGTTTTCCTCCGTCAGCTTCAAACCTTGGAGTACCTTGAGGAATGACCCCCCAGATCCGCTGTCTGTGATGTGGCAGCATCTGTTTTCTCTGTCAGCTTCAAACCTTGGAGTACCTTGAGAATGACCCCCCAGATCCGCTGTCTGTGATGTGGCAGCATCTGTTTTCTCCGTCAGCTTCAAACCTTGGAGTACCTTGAGAAATTGACCCCCCAGATCCGCTGTCTGTGATGCTGATTCAGTCACTGGCTGTTTGTGTGTTGATTCAGTCACTGGCTGTCTGTGATGTTGATTCAGTCACTGGCTGTCTGTGATGTTGATTCAGTCACTGGCTGTCTGTGATGTTGATTCAGTCACTGGCTGTCTTGTGATGTTGATTCAGTCACTGGCTGTCTGTGATGTTGATTCAGTCCACTGGCTGTCTGTAGTAGTCAGCCGACCATCTGGAACCATTTCAGGCTGTCACCATGCGCGCGCGCGCCGCACACACACGCACGCACGCATCGCACGCACAGCACGCACGCACGCAGCGCACGCACGCATTCGAACACACATGCAGCAGGCAGCAGGCAGGCACGCGCGCGCGCGCACACACACACACACACACACACACACACACACACACAACACAACATACATACATACATACATCAACATACATACATACAACATACACATACAACAACACACACGCGCGCGCGCACGAACACCCCCCCCCCCCACAGAGAGAGAGAGAGAGAGAGAGAGAGAGAGAGAGAGAGGGGGGGGGGACAAAAAAAAGCCATACGTAGTTATGGTCATATAAACCAGTGCATGTTATGGAAGCTGGACGATTGGCGTCTCAGGACATATAAAACTAAGCCATGCTGAGTGCGTCAGCCATTGGATCTTGCCCTCAACATACATGACTTTCAGCACTGGCCTGACGACTGCTTTCTCTGTCCCTTTGTTTTGGGGTTTGGGTGGTTCGGACAGCGGTTTCAGTTATTTTTTTTCGAGTCTGCTTTCCATATTCTTCACGTTTGTTTGTTTGCTTTTTTCTATAATTAGTTGATGTAATCAATTGAATTATTGCTCATTGGAAATCATCAGGATCATAAGTCGTGACAGACATTGTACTCGGAAATAGATCTTTTTATTTGAAAACCCTTTCATGATAAAACTTGGCAGTCAACTGGGGGCACTAGGGGATGGAAAGCGGGGCTGTTTTTCTGTGTCTTGTTTCTGCCGATCTTCGACCATCTCGTGCAGATTTCATGCACGTTCACTATTTTTTCTTAGACAAGTTGTATCTGTTTGCCTACTCTCGAAGTCTGATTTCTTCTTTTTTCTGCTCCATCTTTCTTTGGTTTGCACCCTTAAAGGACGTATAAAATCCACACATTTATCACACTTAGTAATGATCATGGACTTTAGGAGCTCATGTGAAACGGTCTTGTTAGTTCCTTGTTCCATGACAGAGCAGCGCCTTGGGGAGAGTTGTGACGGCCCCAACCCTTTCTCTTCCTGTCTCCAGCATTGGTTTTAGAACTGTCTTTCGTAGATCTGTTCTTTCTTTAGATAGCTTTGCATTCAACAAAGTATCAAGGTCGATTTCACAATGAATTTGAACCATTTCTGTTCGTTTGAAGAGTTTCAAATTCGACTCAGAGAGGGTTTTATATGGTTGACATGAAATGAGGCTTGAAGGGAGGTCAGTAAAATTAGATTGTGACACCATTCTGACAGGTATGTGCTGCCTTTTCATTGGTTGTTCCGTGCGATCCTGAGGCGATGTTTTGTTTATTGTTACAGCTTTGAAAGTTTCACAACAGTTGATAGAAGTCTTGTTCAAATAAGGTCAGTCAGGTCAATAGTCTTAAATAGTGACTACATTATTGACAAGTTTCCTTACGATTGATATGAAATAAAATTTCAAACGAGGACGGTAGGGAATGACCTATATTCTTACAAGCTTCAACGTCATTTATGTTAGGTAAAATTTTAAATGAGTTCAGGGGGGAATAAATAGTGGCTATGTTCTGACATGTAAAAATGGGGTGTTGAGAATTCTGACATGTCAGCACGCGTAGTTGTAAAATGAAATGTAGGTCAGGAGGATTAGGTAAGTGTTAACACACTGAATTTGAGTGCACTCGATAAGGATTAAACTCAGGAGAGAGATCAGGAGAGTAGTAACAAACAGCCAAGCAGTGTCATATGCTCCGCAGTATCAAAACAAACAAACAAACAAACAAACAAACAAACAAAAAAAAGGGCGCAGAACTCCTTCCCAGTGCCGCTTACGATATTTTTCATCTAGCACACGATACGTGAATAAACAAAGACGCACACGACAGCACCGAACACGTTCCTCAGATTAACAACAGTCAGGGACTGATAAGACAAAACGTATAAATATGCACCGCACACGACAACACCGAACACGTTCCTCAGATTAACAACAGTCAGGGACTGATAAGACAAAACGTATAAATATCACCGCACACGACAGCACCGAACACGTTCCTCAGATTAACAACAGTCAGGGACTGATAAGACAAAACGTATAAATATACACCGCACACGACAGCACCGAACACGTTCCTCAGATTAACAACAGTCAGGGACTGATAAGACAAAACGTATAAATATACACCGCACACGACAGCACCGAACACATTCCTCAGATTAACAACAGTCAGGGACTGATAAGACAAAACGTATAAATATACACCGCACACGACAGCACCGAACACGTTCCTCAGATTAACAACAGTCAGGGACTGACGAACAATTCTCAGATTAACAAATCAGGATGATAAGACAAAGTATAAATATACACCGCACACGACAGCACCGAACACGTTCTCAGATTAACAACAGTCAGGGACTGATAAGACAAAACGTATAAATATACACCGCACACGACAGCACCGACACGTTCCTCAGATTAACAACAGTCAGGGACTGATAAGAAAACGTAATATAACGCACAGACAGACCCACAATCTCAATTAACAACATAGGATAGACAAACGTATAAATTACACTTTTTCGCTTCCTTGGGTGCATTATAGGGCACAGCATCGAATGCAGGCAGGTTGCTGTGACTCTGAAACTCTTAGGCATCTAAAGAGTTCTCTTAATAGCAATCGTTTAGTCGGATACGTGGCTTGTGAGCGCTCACACACACACACACACACACACACACACACACACACACACACACACACACGCGCGCGCGCGCGCGCGCCGCGCTCACACACACACACACACACACACACACACACACACACACACCCAACCCGCGCGCGCACACACCCACACACACACACACACACACACACACACACACACACACACACCACACACACACAATTATACACATACACACACTCATAGACTTACACACCAACACACACACACACACACACACACACACACACACACACACACGAACATGCCGAGACTGAAACGGACGCGCACACACACAAACCCACACACACACACACACACACACACACACACACACACACAAGAGGAGAGAGAGAGAGAGAGAGAGAGAGAGAGAGAGAGAGAGAGAGAGAGAGAGGAGAGAGGACGGACGG